>CM061748.1:112440692-113040692 GCA_030979885.1 Lolium multiflorum | reverse complement strand
ATTGAGTTTAGGGGAGTTCTCCATGATGTTGAGGTCCATCAACAGATACCAGAATCAGGCAATAAATACTACCAAATCCATTGGTATCATCGGAGAATTCGGCAACTTCATTAAACGCATAATTGATTGCTAAACCGTAGAAGATGCATGGACGTGACAAGGGAGCAGATCTGGATTGGGAAAAGAAAACTCTGAGCTTTTACAAGAGCCTAATAATGGAAGCTTTTCAAGAACTTGGTCTCTTTTTCACATTTAGCCTGAGAATTTCTTTTCCTTTGGAGAGCGTGTGATAATGTGAATTTCACAAGAATATTAACTAGGGAGGAAGTTTCTTCTACAGAACAAACACACATAAGGCACACATCATCTATGGTGATAAATTTGCAGCTCAGATGGTTTGAGGAGGACCCAGCTATTCATCCCTAAACAACCAACGAAGAAAAAGGTAGTCCGAAGTCTTGGATCCAGATACTCTGGCCAAAATTCATCGGCAGAGTCAAACTTGAGCAATATACGACAAAGAAAGGCGAGAAAGAAAGAGGGAAGAAGAGCATATAGTAAACTTGAATTATCATTCATCGCCATAGCCATGGAACATGGAGGAACCCATGAAATTCAGGCAGAGAAAAGCTCTGCAAATTAGAGACAGAGAGGCAGGTAGTAACCTTGATGTTCCTCAGCCAGGCAGCAGCTTCTGTTCTCTTGACCTCGATCTGAAGTAGAAGAGAGGAACGGCCGGACTATCGTGCCTCCTTGGCTGCCTACATACAGAGAGAGAGAGAGAGAGAGAGAGAGAGAGAGAGAGGTAGAAGGGGAGGGGGTAGTAACCTTAATCTATGGCTGTGGAGCGATAAACACATGCAGCTGTGGTTCTTGTGGCCTGCTGTGCTTGGTGGCGTGGTTGTTGCGCGCGGTTGCCGTGTTGGCTTAGCGGATGTTTTAATCGGAAATAGAGGAGAACGGAGCGTGTGAACTGTCAACAGAGACTGATAGCAAAAGGCCAAAGATATTGTTTAATACAGAAAAAAAAACGTATGTGGGCCGGGTCCCTCGTAAGATTATTCAATTGCACGTTCAATAAAAATGTGGCAAATATAACCACGTTTCATTCCAGGATGCTTAAACCGCTAAAAATAAACTTGAAGGGCATTACCATGCATATATAAGCTTATATCACACCACGTACTCTGCTGATTTTTGATAAAATCAACATACGGTGTTCAAAAGTAATACTAGTACAGTATATTAATTTCATTTCAAGTTTATGATACTACCATTTTTTCTTTGTCGTCGCAGCATCGATTTGTGGAACTATACTTAAATTCAACATACGGTGTTCTTCTGAGGAGGCCTCATTTATGGAGAGTTTTGATGTAAACACTGTTTTTTTTTCAAATATCTCACAGCAAAGACAAAATTGGTACAGATCACTCTTGCTAATCAGATTCCAGGGCAACATGCAGTATACTTGCTACACGTAAAACCGGGGACCGACCTTTAAACTAAGAGGCAGAGTTAAACTGAATAATATACGTTGGGTTGGTTTTGCCTGATTGGTTGGCGCCATCGCCCTCACCTTCGCACACGTTACCCTTCGATGTGCCCATCTTTGTTTGTATCCTTGGTGCATCATTTGCTTGCTTTCTTAGGTCGTTGCTCTCTAGTCTTTGCTCGAGTCTTTTTGCGATAATTGTGGTGCTACTCCTTTTCCCTAGTGCTTCGTAGCTATCACTGCACTAGCCAAGACATGTCGGTCTTAGAGGTAGTGATAATCTTTCTTGCTGGATGCGGATTAATCAGCTTTCATTTTATCTTCTTGAATCGACTAGTATTGTGTATTTGAGCCACTCGTTTGCCGTGGTGAATTCTTTTTTATTCATGCCCCTCCTGCATGTTGGACACAACTCCCAACTCCCAACTCTGGATGTAATGATTTTTCGTTACTTTAATATAACTCTAGATATTTGGGCTCAAAATAGTGTACACGACCATAAATGTATTTTTTTGCTAACTCGATTTACAAAGGTTCAATGGGCAATGATCTGTAACCGGGACTACTACGAAATGTCATATCACATTTAGGTCAGAAAATTCTTGTCTACAACGGATGAATGACTTGTGTTATAGTTATGTCACTGATGTGGGAGGCACTCCAGCCGCGAAGGACGGCCTATTTGCAATGAGGTTGGATCAAAGCAAGCTGGTGACCCCATGCACCCGTTACCGTAGAGTACCCACATCGAACAAGGAACATTGGAATCACCGTTCCCTAGAGGTCATATCGGCAACACCTATGATAAAGCCTATGATAAAGCAAAGTGGTCTTTCTTTCAACAAACTCTGAGGATGAAAGGTTTCTTCGAGGAGTGGCGCCAGTTAATTAATAACTTTGTTTTTGGAGGAAGTGTTGCCATTAAGGTCAATGATGACGCTGGTAAATACTTTCAGACAAAAAAGGGTTGAGACAAGGCGATCCTCTATCTCCAATGTTATTCAACATTGTGGTGGATATGCTTGCCATTTTAATTGAGGGCGCTAAGGTTGATGGTCAGATTGAAGGAGTAGTACCCCAATTAGTCCGTAAGTATGCACGATACAATTCTCTTTATGGATCATGATCTTGACAAAGCTAGCAATCTGAAACTAATTATACCGGTTTTTGAGCATCTGTCAGGTCTTAAAATTAATTTCCATAAACGTAAATTGTTTTGTTTTGGCGAGGCTCAAGACGAGGCTAACCAATATGCCGAACTTTTCGTATGTGGGTTAGACAGTTTTCCGAGAAGCTATTTGGGCATTCTGGTTCATTATCGGAGGCTTACTCTTGCTGAATGGAAAATAGTCGAGGAAAGATTACAGAAGCGACTTTCTAGTTGGACAAGAAATTACTATCTCTAAGTGAAAGATTAGTCCTTATTAATTCAGTACTCACTAATATGGTACTGTATATTATTTCTTTCTTTCAGTCGCCTAAAGGAGTCTTGTGTAGATTGAATTATTTCCGATCAAGATTCTTTTGGCAAGGAGATAGTGAGAAAAAGAAGTACCGGTTGACTAAATGGAGTGTTGTTTGCCATCCAAAAGATCAAGTTGGACCTGCTGTTCATGATATCGAGGTTAAAGGTTGGCTAGGTTATTAACCCAGGACGGTGTATGGCAAAACATTTTGCGGAGAAAGTATGTTGGATCAAATGTGATTTCCCAGGTTACCTGGAAATCCAGTGATTCACATTTTTGGGCAGGTCTTATGGCTACCAAAAAATACTTCTTCCCATATGGTTCTTTCTCCAGAAAGTGATGGAAACATAACCTCCGTCTATGGCGTTCAGGCGGGATCTCATTGGACCTCAGTTGGCTTCTTGGAATGAGTTGCTACAACGCTTAAATTCGGTTCAATTGCTACTGGGTTCAAACGAATTTCGCTGGGGTCTCACTAAGAATGGACTATTCCCGATAGGTTGTATAAGGCTTTACTTGAACCCATTCAGCCCGTGCTTGATAATAAAAACATTTGGAATATCAAGATACCATTGAAAATGAAGGTGGTTTAAAGTTCTTATCAGGGTGGGAGCGATTGCCATAATTTGGTCGCTTTAGCTGTGTAGAAATGACAAGGTTTTTAATAATAAATATTTTTCTCTTATGCAGGTCATCTACCGGTGTACGGCTTTGCTCCGTTTATGGTCACCGCTCCAGCGTCTGGAGGACCGCGGCCTCTTTACGGAGGTGTATACATGACTAGAGGAAACGGCTAAGGAGTTTATTACCCAATATGGGTGGCTACATAGTCGTAGAATTATGCCTCATGTAGCTGTTTTGGATGACTAGCTATGTTCTTTTGATTCCGCTTTTTGTAGTGACTTCGTGTGAGTTTGACGTTTTGGACGGCTGTGTGCATCCTAGTTATGCAAAGGCTGAGTGCATTGCTTGAAACTTTTGAGTAATAAAATACCCTTTATCGAAAAAATAAATATGGGAAACACCTTTTTTGTTTTAATTGTTTGCAATGAGCATCATGTGTTCGGTCCAATACAATGCACGCATTTACAGCGATGTCGACAACAATATTTCATTCACAATATAGACAACACCATACATACCACATCAGTGTCATCTTTACACATCCAATTTCAATGCATGTTGACACCCCAGAGTACATAATGTCATGTTCAAAGCCCAAAATACATAGTGAAACAACTCTAAAATTTTAAGTTGCAACGAAGGAAAAAAAAAAGTCAATTTATTGTTTACGTTGTTACATTCTCAAGGAAGGGTTGAAGGAGGAAAAGGCCAATATATTCAAAGACCCTAGGCCCATAATCCCACATTACTAGCTCTATCAATGTTGCCTCAAATTTCTGAGGGAAGAAAGTAGAATTCAGGGCGGAAGAGATGTGATCACCGAACACCTCATATTGTCTTACGATAATAAGCTGCTATGAATGGTTATGAACAAACTGAATATAGAAAGATTAAAATAATTGCATACACAACATGGTGGTTCTGGTCGGGGAAATAGAGCCGGCGATCAAGCCTTGATCGCAATATATTTGCTTGTCAACATCGTCATGAGAGTTTTTACAACAACATATTTTGCTGTCAGCTCCATCATCAGCTGATGGTAGGTTACTATCATATAGCCAGAAGCTTGTTGTACTGATCCGGATTGGACTATTTTTATATAATATCACCAAAATCAACATCGTCAACCTCTGTGATACTTCGGTCAGAATGTACAATTTTTTTTAATAGAAGGCGTCTCGTACAATGCACCAAAACTTCAAAATAATGAGGGGGTGGAATATGTGTGGCCCTGATATCCTGTTTACACATAGCAGAAACCATAAGGGTTCTAAAAGAGGCATAAACTATAATGGTATTGCTTTAGATGAATGTTTAGATTTGATTGGAGACTGAGAAGTGTACTTTGGCCCAGTTCAAGCATTGCTGTGAAGACCTCAAAAATATATGAACCTTGTTTAATATAAAATTAAGTTCTAAGGAGTACTCCTTTTCTGCTCTCTCTGTCTCTATCTTTATCAATTTTTAATAGCATTGCGCACTAATTGAAGTGGTGGTCAAGTTGTGGGCTCCTAAATTGATTGGTAATGGTCAGGCTTGAACGAATGATATGATATGAAAATAAAATGATATGCAGGACAAAGGAGAGCAGGAGAGCATGGTCCAGATCTGAGAGATGTGCATAACAACCCTCGCTGTACTTGACGTGGACCTGGACTCCATAGCAAGTCAACACAAAAATCACATGGGAAGAGAAAGAATGTAGCTAGCTGCTTGTTATAGACAAGTTACAACAAGTCAACAATGGTAATAACGGGCGCGTTTGATAGCCTGGGCGTCTCTTGGCTCGCATCGGCCCAGCATTTTTCGGCCCATTTGGTTACCTGGCCAAGCCTGCGTTCTTGCACGAACCGCTTTTCAAAGCACCCTCGGGCCAGGCCCTGGAGGAACGCCCGGTTCGGTCGTTTGTAGCAAGCCACCCCGTTCTGGCAGAACTCGAGAACGCCGCATTCCCGCAGAGCCACCGCGGGAGATGGCGCGAGCCCGCGCAGGACGGCGAAATATCGGCGAGATGAATTCGGTCACCGCGCTTGAAATTTCGCCACCGTATATAAGGGCGGCTCTCTCACAGACAAATCCAAATCCCTCATTTCCCCCCTTTTCGAGCTCATCCACCCTTCCCGATCTAGCGACATGGCTTGCTCTTCCTCACCCGCACGGTCGGCGAGGCTTGCGGCAACGATGGTGGCTGTGGCGGCGGCTACTGGCCATGGATGGTCGTCTTCTTCCTCTGCGTCGATGACTTCGGTTGTGGTAAGCTTCTGCAAACCCTAGCCTCAGATGTAGATCTTGTGGGTACACAGGACTGGTCTGAACGAATCCATTGTAGGACATTCCTTCGTCCTCGGTCGATGTTGTGGAGGTTGTCCAGGTTGCATCTGACTCTACCACTGGGACGCTGGTGCTGCATGCATCTTCGCCAGGGTCCCCTGCTTCCCCGACCTCGGTGCTGCGTGTGGCTCCTCTGACTGTAAGGCCGCTCTTACTTTTCTCGCTCTACATTGATCTGGTAGTGGTGGTTCATTGATCTGCTAGTGGTACTACTTAAGGATGTGGATGTGGTAGTGGTAGTTCATTGATATGCTAGTGGTACTGCTTAAGGATGTGGTGTGGTAGTGGTAGTTCATTGATCTTCTAGTGTTCGTCATGTAGGCGATCATACCAATGAGCTCCCCTGATCTTTCTGCTCGGACTGTCAATGCTAAGCAATCTCTGTCTTCAAGCAAATCAGTCATGGTTTGGAAACCTGAGCTATCAGAGTTTGTGCTGAACCGGTTGGTTCAGCTCGTCCGTAGCGGCGTCTGTTTCAACATGGATTCAAAGAACAACAAATGAAGAAGGTAGATGTTGATGTTGTATCATTCGCTGACATACATGTGAAAACTCTTCAGCTCTACAACCACATCAGAAACTGGAGGACAAAGTGGGCCGTCATACTGAAGATGAAAACCGATGGCAATCTAGACTGGAGCGAAGATGGTTGCTGCTTCTATGCTGCTGATGAAGATACGGCGAACGAGTACATTCAGGTAGTAAGCATCATTGAGTTCCTTCATAGATCTGTATATGTGAATGTCATCCGCACTAACAGTTGTTCCTTGTGGATTGCAGCGCAACCCGAGGCATCGTCAGTACGTCGGGACCCCGATCACGAACTATGCTTAGATGAAGACGATCTTCACACCCCAGTTTGTCAGCAGGGCGCAGCTGTACCAACCTAAGTTGATGATCAGGGCTATCAACTTCATTGCAGACAACGAAGAAGAGTATGCCCAGTACCGTAAGCTGCAGCCACCGGAGAGGAGGAGCTGGCTAAGGACCTGGCTTCGCAACCAGTTTCTTGCTTAGTGCTTCTGCATCGTTGGTCATGATCTGCTCATTTTGGGAGGTGGTCTCGTATCCCTCCATTAGCTAGGACTTGCTTCAAACTAATCCCCGGTCTGTAATGATGAACTTGTTCGAGGTGATATATAGTAACCCCTCGTGTGATGAACATGCGATGCATCACGAAGTATAGTTGCTTCGCTCGTGATGCATCACCCACTAAGTAGTTGCTGTGTATTATCAGCACCTTTTCCGATGAACTGAATCTGTTGTATGTTGTAATTCAGTTATTAGGGAAACCTCACCACTCTAAGGAGAGAGGTTACCACAGCTCGCTCCTATCTGCAACCAAACAGCGTGTAGGTTGCACGAGCAGGGAAGAAAGTAGTATGTGTAAGCACCCAAATAATAGGGCCTGACTTCCCTCTTCGGTTCAGAAAAGGCTGCCTAGGCTACCAAACGCCCATGGCCTGTTCGCGACGTGCAGGGAGGCCCATCTCGCTGACGCAGTGGTACTTCATATAGGCTACCAAATGCGTCCAACATGTCTGCACAATCATACATGCACATTCTTTGTTACTAAAAGAAAAAAAAGATGGTACGTTTCGATAATGTTTCCCCCCGCGCAAAGAAAAAAGACGCTAAGTTTGTTTACAACTTTGGCTCTGCTTTGTAACTTTATGAAATAATCAGTCAGGCATCAGCGTGCACTACAATACAAAAAAAAAATGCACCAAGATTGACCGGAAGTGGAGGATATCTCATCATATGTAGGCGACGTACGTACCATTATATATAGATTTAAAATCCTAAGCGGTGAGTGAACCGATCAAGCAACTGGTTCAATGATCGGATCACTGGCTTAGCCAGTCCGAGAGCTACAAAGCGGCCTCATGCTTAATGAGTATGCAAGCTTTTTTTTTGACACAAATTAATTAGTATGTAAGCTAATTTTGAGAAAAGTTGACCAGAACTGCGATAGAGAGTGTACTTCAACAAGTCGCAAAACTAATACATCTCAGGTGGTATCGGGCCTAGTTCTAAGCTTGGTGAGGCTTCCAGCAAGTCTGAGTTTTGGTTCCTACATAGAACATCTTGGGCCTATCGTTCATTTTCCTTTTAAAATACCGAGCAACTTGCCGGTTCCGGTTTCCGGCCCGGTCCATTTCAAACTGTGTGACTGTGTGTACCATATGTTGCCTGTGTGTAATATTCCAGGTTTAGAGACGATCGAGGGGTAGAATTTAGAAAGGGATGTGCATTGCATCGTAAAATCTGGGAAAATTTCGTGCTTTTATTGAAAAACTGCATCTTAGGGACAAGTTTCTCTCTCAACACCACATAGGGTTAAGGTTTCGAGAGTGCGATAAACTTGGACCTATCTAAACTCAACTAGGGTTTCGAGAAGAGAGGGGAACAATCCACCTCTCAACTTAAGTTGCATGATTGAATTCAATTAAGTTATGTTTGAATTTCAAATTCAAACATCAATTATAAACCTTGAGCTTTATTGATTAACACAGAAGATACATTGTCAATTTACAATATCCAAAATGAATTATAATTATTACAACACATTTCAGAAATTGAATAAATGAAAAAGAAAAAGAAAATTACAAAGTTATGCTAATGGCTAAACTACTAGCTAAATTCTTCAAGAACTCTTGATCAACACTTGCTTTATCCTCATTTGATCATCCCAAAACATCCCTGCAAACAAAACATCAAAAAAAAAAGAATAAAGATTAGGGGCAGGTTAGTGTAAAAAGAATGGAATAGAGAGGATAATCTCAACACTGCCGGGGGAACCAAGCCAAGGACCAAGTTCCAACCTGTGAAGCACACAAGCAGCTCACAGAGTGTGCTGCATGCTCAACAGCACACACATGCCAGGGGAGAGTCACCAAAGTGACCTGGTGGTGCTGTCGACCAAGGAAGCAATGTAAAGGGGGTATAAAACCTTTTCACAGCCCAAACCCTAGTTGTTCATCGACAGCAGCTCCAAAGGGTAAGAACACAAGAACATGAAGAACTCAGAACCACCACAAACCCTCCAGAAATAGTTCAGTTTCACCAAGAACTGCTCACTGTGCTCAAGTCACTATGGAGTAGATCAAGCACAAGCCACTAGGAGGAGCAGGGCAAGCACAGAAATCATCCAGAAGCAAAACCTCTACACCAACACCATTTTCTAGGAGCTGGAGTGAGGTATACCATCATCATGAACAAACCAGATGGTTTTGTTCACTATTTGCACAGCCATGAATACACAGGCACACAAAAGAGGGGAATAAACCAGTATTGATTATCACTTGGTCATAGACCAAGAGTAATCTGGTGAAAATGGCAAAGACCAGGGATCAATCAAAGCCTATGACCATGGTTATGCCAACCAGATAAGAGGTAGCATATTTCAAGATGGAAATAGGAAGAAAACCATCCAAGACTTTTACCTATATACACCCAGACTACTCTAGCCCATTTAAAACCATCAGACATGCAGAGATATATGTTTCTGCAAGTATTTTTCAACATCAAAAGCCTATGGTAATCAAATATGATTAACCAGTAAGCATTTATCCATAAACAGCAAGCCAGCTGAGGTGGGAGCTACCAAAATAGCAAGGAATTGCTGTTGAGGCCACCTCAACCACATCATCATTTAAACCATCAAGCCATGCACACAGATCATCACCCAAAGGGGTTCAGAAGGAGCTAGGGTACCCAACCAGTGGTTGGCATCCCTCTAGATCTATTAAAGCCACTTATATGATCATTACTGCTAAGCAGTTCATATCATTTATCCATTTAATGAATCAGGACTACACAGATAAATGAAGCAATTAAGTAAACCATGCACCAGGCCTTGCATATGACCCAATGGATCATTGCAAGCAATAGCAGGGGCTTGAGCAAGCACAATCATGCACCAGCACCAGCTTGAGCATCACATAAACTCTAGAAGAGCAACAGTAATAGATTCACAAGCAACAGCAACCACCAGTACATGGTGGAGAGCCATATCCACAAGCCATAGCAGCATATGAATTGAACCATGCATATAGATAAGCCACCAGTAAGCCCTGATTATCACAGGATTATCCCAAGCCAAAGATAAATAAGCAATCTATCATAATAATCATATCAACACATTATACTTGTATCCAGAAGCACAACAGCAAGGAAATGATGCATCTAGATAACAGTCAAGCCTAGTAGAGCTTTACCAGGAGCTAGAGCTCAATGAGCATCACACAAGTGACACTGGCTCTTGCATAAGCAAGGATTACTTCAAGTAATCAAGCCAGGGACAAGGTTGGAGAATACACAGGATCATCCAGTAGCAGCAACAGCAGCTGGAGCAACATGGCAAGCCATGAGCATCACAACATGCACATGAGCAAATGCATGAGTGCCACAACAGTAATAATAGCATGAACACAAGCATAGGAGTAGCTGCAGACAAGATATACATGCATAAGCAAGCCAGTAGCATCTAGGAAGCACACAGAACCATGCACAACAAGTAGGGTGGAGCAGCATAGGCTAGAGCATGGAGAGAGCAGCAGCATAAGCAGAGCAGCAGCACAAGCAGGCTCACAGAAGCAACAGCACAGGCTAGAGCATGGAGGTAACAGCAACAACACACATCAGCAGCACGGCACCATGGATACCAAGGCATCCAGTGGTAGGAGAGGAGGAAGAACATACGAGAGAGAGAGAGAGTGGAGCACATACCTGGGCGAGAAGGCAGCATTCGCGGCCATGGCGGCCACGACGGCACACGCCGGGCGCACGGCAGCGCCATGCCAAGCCAAGCCAGGCCACGGCAACACCGCAGCGCCCAGCACCACCACGGTGGGGCTCGCGGCGGCGCCATAGCGCCAGGGACGCCAGCGAGCAGCGAGATCGCCGCGGATCCCGTAAACCTAGCCACAGAGAAGGGGTCGGGGACGAGCAGGAGCAACGCCAGCTCCAGATCTACACGGAGGAGAGTGACTGGCGTCATGGGGCGGTTCGATTGCGCCCCATGGCGGGGGCCAATACCGCCGGAGACCGTCGGAATCGGCCGGCGACGGCGGAGGCGACGCGGGTCGCCAGAGAGCGAGGGGAGTAGGGTTCATCGAGGCGGCGCGGTGGAGGAGTGGAGTGAGCGACCGAACGGGTCGGTTGGACCCGAGTGGGTCTAACCCAACTCGTTGGGCTCCACTGACAGGTGGGCCCAGGGGCATTTCTGTCTTTTCAAAATTGTCCATTTAATTAAATCTCTCCAGGAATTTTAGAAAATAAATATAACTCTAAAAAAATATGAAAGCCACTCAGCATAAAATTCTCTATCCTAATAAAATATGAAATGGAATTATTGAGACAAATGAAATAAAGCCGTAATTTAATGAATATAATAATCATTAAAAATCACACCTCATATTTTTAATGATGAAAACAAGTCCATAATATCTTTTGGACTTTAAAAAACACCTTGGCAACATTCCAAGGTAGAATTTTACCTTTAAAAGAGTATCCCCAAGTTATTCTTCGTAAATACCTCTTACATGAAATAATAGAACACCGGGAAGGGGGAACCAAACCCTAAAAACTGAAAGCATGCATAATTGCTTCTTTAACCATTGCCCTTATCGGACAATGATGCTTCTTTCAGAAACAGAGGATCAGGGTCAATCCAAAGCATCCAACTGCATTACATCGCAGTTGCCAGGCAAATTCATCGCTTGCACATGTCGTTTGAGTATTTTTACCAATTTACGTGCAAAGTACTATGCTTATCACTCTTGCATAAAAAGTAAAATTGCTATCTTCATAATTATGAATATGACTAAGTGGTGGGCAATGGAACCATGGTATGAGTTTGGTGGAGGTTCCATTGCAAGGGTTTATATCCATCTAGGATTAATAACAAATGTCGTCCAGTGATTCTTGTGCCGTAATACCCGTGTTAACCATAAGATCTGGAATGGGACGGGGTAGTCAAGTGTGTTCTTTCCTCTCGTTCATCAACAGATGCGCTTACCGTAGACACTTGATCCATAGAAGGACAAGCGGTAGGGTGGGGGTCCCAATAAAGTCCCCACGGCAATGCGGTCTATGATGGGTTGCAATGACCGACGAAGGTATCAGGTCGTGGAACCTGGTAGTAGTCGAGGTCGGATGGTATCCAATGGATACGCTGGCCGGCGAGGACCAAGGTCGGAATTGCAACAAAGGGTGGGTGTGCGAGGTCGTGGGGGAATGCAGTTTGGCTAGGACCTTATACCGGGCCTCACACCAAGGAAGTGTGGACGGGAAAGCTGCCGGTTGGCACCAAGGGTTAAGATCGCTTATGGGTAAAACAACACACCTCTGCAGAGTGTAAAGAACTGTGACATGTCACTCCCTGTTCCGGGATAAGGAACTACGAACGCGGCCAGAAAGGAACTCCATGAAGTTCTAGTAAACCGGTGAATGCTGACAGACATAGTTCTTCTAAATAAAAGCAACCTTTTGAAAAAATGATTATGAAAACATGCATTGGTATTAGACTTTCTGGTCTAGTACCGTAGCTAGTGCATTAAACACCTCTTTCCTATTATGAACTTGCTGAGTACGCTCGTACTCATACCTCTTATAATCCCCTGCTTAGATTGCCTGAACCGTCTTGAGGAGGACACCGACGACCAAGAAGGAGCAGATGGGATCTGCTATGAAGAGCCAGACCTCTCCGGAGGTGTAGAAGGAGTTGACTATCTTATAGTCTACGGAGCCGGGGATGGTACCGAAGGAGAACAAGTCTAGGATAGAAGAGTAGTAGTGATAACCGAGCAGTGCGAACACTCTAGAACTACGCTGCTCGAGTAGAATAAATGTATGACCTGCTAAGACTACTATATTGTAAGTTAAGTCGGGTTCACCTGGAACCCAGGAGTATTCCTCTCTGGACCCAGGAGGAACTCCGTGATGATATGTACATTTGGTTTATAATATTAAATGAATGAGTTATGGACCAGCTATGTTTACTACTCTGAGGGATGTAATATTTGCGGATTGGTACTTCACATATGTTATGTCAACGACTGGCATACTACAACATGCAGTGGTATGCAGGGTCACCACACCGTGGAAGCACTAACGGGTTCAGTCATTCATCCTTACTATTATCATATATGTTCTCTAGGCACTATGTTTCATTATTACAAGTTATTGCTGCTCTTGGCAAAAATGAGTTACAAATTGCTACATGGCTTTGCATTAATGTGTTCAAAATTATGTCGATAGAAGTTATGGACGGTCCTAGCATCCCTACAGCCTGTTGACGGCCTAAGCTTGCCAAAGGAACAAAGCTTGTGATTTATGTTTTTCTATAGTAAATTTGTCCAAAACTTGGTAGCTTAACCTCGTTCACCTAGGTCTCCGAAAGTTTCAAGGTTCGCCACTGATAGAAGTAGTACTTGCAGGGTACTAGTGCAGCCAAATAAAACCAAGAGCTGGAGAACGGTATTGCTAAATATATAAATGCCTATTATAAAAGGCACTAGATTGATGAGTGTTGGTGAGCCATCAGAGAGCTATATAAAAGTTATCAAGATTTAAGAGTGCAAAACTGCATTTCAAAAAAAAAAAGAGAGCGGATAATTGTTGTCTTGTCGATTCACGTAGTGAAATTCCATTGTTTCTATTATTAAAGTCGAGCTTTCTTACGTTACTCCAACACATTTTGTTTGGCGGAGTAATACTTATCCGTATGGCATGCCCATATATTTGTCTGATGATATTTTTATGTCGACTTTACATGTTTAGATAGGATAAGGCAATAAGTACCCTTCATTTTGAAATGCATCTTGCACATATTTTTAAATTTTTTAAAATTGAAAAAGAAATTGCACGTACATCTTCACGTGCTACATGCTCACAAAGTCATTTCAGGAAAGTTTGACTTGTCATGTGGCCCATGTATAAAAAAGAAAAAATTTAGTGCTGAGAATAAGGCTATTCATAAGATAAATTTTCTCTTTTTTACATAGACCACAAAAAATATTATTTTTTCATGAAACTTAGCGAACTCACCGGAAATACATTTGTACACCCAAGCATGGGTGTGGGTGCTTTCCTAGCCATTGGATGCTTGGAGATTCGAAAAGGATGCCAGGTGAAAGAAATCATTTTACTCTATTTCTTGCAATTCTGCAAAATTAGCGGGTCCCATGAACAGGGGCCGAAAGCCTCCCGACACGACTTTTGACTCCACGAATCCGCTGGTGCGTCTCCTCTCTCACCTGACATCCTCCGCCGCTGCCGAGGCCTAGCGTGCCGGTGTTTCTTCATCGACATGGAAACCGTTCCCCACCTCTGGTTCCTCTCCTCCACTTCTTCCTTGCGTGCCCCTCCATTGCTCTTCCTGCCTAGCTGTACCGATGTCTCAGTCATCTCTCAGCAGCGGCGGCGCATCTGGCCACCTCTTCAGCACCGGTGAACCCGGCGCGCTGGAATCACGGAGATCCGGCGTCGGAGCCGGCGCACTGGAATCCGGGCGCCTCCTCTTTCTTCATTCTCTGCCGGCTCGCGCTGCCTTCCTCCCTGTATATTCTTGAATCGTTGCTGTGTCCCGGTGCTGCATCTCCACGCCGTTGTGTTGGTTGAGTTCCTTATGTTTTGGAGAAGCGAGCAGAGCTGGATCAGGACTTCCTCCTCGTCATCACTGCCGTTGTAGGCGTCGGTCACGGTGCGGCTACATCTCTTCCACCTCTAAATAATCTCCAGGTAACTAATGGAATCCACCCCTTCCTCCCCAACTTCCTGTTTCCCTTCGAAGGGTGGATTTGTTTGGTCCCCTACTGTTTTCTTCTTCCAATAATTCCCTATCCTCTGCTGTGATGCGCGTAGATGTACACGTCCGTTGGGAACCCCAAGAGGAAGGTGTGATGCGCACAGCAGCAAGTTTTCCCTCAGAAAGAAACCAAGGTTATCGAACCAGTAGGAGCCAAGCACGTGAAGGTTGTTGGTGGAGGAATGTAGTGCGCAACACCAGTGAAACCGGCGCCAACGTGGAACCTGCACAACACAATCAAAGTACTTTGCCCAACGTAACAGTGAGGTTGTCAATCTCACCGCTTGCTGAAAACAAAGGATTAAGCGTATCGAGTGGAAGATGGTGTTTGTTTGCAAAGAACAAAAAAGTAGAATGTATTCAGATGTAAAAGAATGGACCGGGGTCCACAGTTCACTAGTGGTGTCTCTCCAATTAACATGCTGGGTGAACAAATTACAGGTGAGCAATTGACAAATAAAGATTCAATACATATCAACGATGATTACTATGTGATTTAATCAGGGCATTACGACAAAGTATATAGACCGCTATCCAGCATGCATCTATGCCTAAATAATCCACCTTCAGGTTATCATCCGAACCCCTTCCAGTATTAAGTTGAACAACAGATAATTGCATTAAGTATGGTGCGTAATGTAATCAACACAAATATCCTTAGACAAAGCATCAATGTTTTATCCCTAGTAGCAACAAGACATCCACAACCTTAGAACCTACTGTCACGATCCCAGATTTAATGGAGGCATGAACCCACTATCGAGCATAATTACTCCCTCTTGGAGTTACAAGTATCAACTTGGCAGAGCCTCTACTAGCAACGGAGAGCATGCAAGAACATAAACAACACATATATGATAGATTGATAATCAACTTAACATAATATTCTCTATTCATCGGATCTCACCAAACACAACATGTAGCATTACAAATAGATGATCTTGATCATGTTAGGCAGCTCACAAGATCTATAACAATGAAAGCACAAGCGGAGAAGACAACCATCTAGCTACTGCTATGGACCCATAGTCCAAGGATGAACTACTCACGCATCAATCCGGAGGCGGGCATGATGATGTAGAGCCCTCCGGTGATGATTCCCTCCGGCAGGGTGCCGAGGCGATCTCCCGAATCCCCCGAGATGGGACGCGGCGGCCTCTCGAATGTTTTCCGTATCGTGGCTCTCGCACGGGGTCGACGGAGGCTTTAAGTAGGCGGAAGGGTAGGTCGGGGCGTCACGAGGTGGCGACACAACAGGCGCGGCCAGCCTGTGCCGCGCGCCCGTGTCTGGCCGCCTCGTGGCCCCACTCGTCTCTCTTCCTGAAGCTTCAAAAATAGGCCTGGGCGTTGATTTCGTCAATTAGAATATTTCCTTACTAGGATTTCTGAAACCAAAACAGCAAAAAAAGACCACTTGCATCTTGTTAATAGGTTAGTGCCGGAAAATGTAAAATAACGCTGTAAAGTATGTATAAATCACTCAAGTATTGTAATAAAAGTAGCATGGAACATAAGAAATTATAGATACGTTTGAGACGTATCAAGCATCCCAAGCTTAGTCCCTACTCGTCCTCTAGTAGGTAAACGATAACACAAATAATTTCTGAAGTGACATGCTACCAATATAATCTTGATCAACATTATTGTAAAGCATATGAGATGAATGGAGTGATCTGAACAAAAGATTGCTAACAAAGATAATGACTAAGCAAATGAATCATATAGCAAAACTTTTCATGAATAATACTTTCAAGACAAGTATCAATAAGACTTGCATAAGAGCTAACTCATAAGCAATAAATTCAAAGTAGAATGCATTGAAGCAACACAAAGGATGATTAAGTTTCAGCAATTGCTTTCAACTTGTAACATGTATATCTCATGGATATTTGTCAACATAGAGTAATATAACAGTGCAATAAGTAAGCATGTAAGAATCAATGCACACAGTTAACACAAGTGTTTGCTTCTAAGATAGAAGGGAATGGGTAAACTGACTCAACAATAAAGTAAAAGATTGGCCCTTCGCAGAGGGAAGCATTGATTACTATTTTTGTGCTAGAGCTTTTGTTTTGAAAGCATAGAAACAATTTTGTCAACGGTAGTAATAATTCATATGTGCTATGCATAATACTTCCTACAAGTTGCATGTCTCATGCATAGAGTACCAATAGTGCTCGCACCTTGTCCTACTATCTCGAAAACACGGATTCTCATCGCATAACATATGCTTCAACCAAGTGTCACAAAGGGTACCTCTATGCCGCTGTACAAGTGTCTAAGGAGAAAGCACGCATTGGATTTCTCGCTTTTGATTATTCTCAACTTAGACATCCATACGGGACAACATAGACAACAGATAATGGACTCCTCTTTTTCATGCTTAAGCATTCAACAACAGTTAATATTCTCATAAGAGATTGAGGTTGTATGTCCAAACTGAAACTTCCACCATGATACATGGTTTTAGTTAGCGGCCCAACAGTTAATATTCTCATAAGAGATTGAGGTTGTATGTCCAAAACGTATCTACTTTCCCGAACACTTTTGCTATTGTTTTGCCTCTAATTTATGTATTTTGGATACAACTAACACGGACTAACGCTGTTTTAGAACTCCTGTGTCTCGTTTTTGTGCAGAAATCCAACTTTCGGAAAATCTCTCGGAATTCTTGCGAAGGCCCTATTTTACCAAAATATTGACGGAGCCGAAGGGCAAAGGAGGTGGAGGCTGTGGCCCCACACCACATGGCGGCGCGGCGGGGGCCCGCGCGGCCATGTGGTGCCCTCGGCCGGCCTCCGACGCCCCTTCGGACTACTTATTGGTTTCGACCTGAAAACGCACGGAGAAGTCAAGTCGCGAAACCCTCCGAGAGCCGCCACATCGCGAAACTCCGTCGCGGGAGCGAAGTCTCGTTCGGCACTCCGCCGGGACGGGGAATTGGAGGAGATCTTCACCGCCATCACCGCCAACGCCTCCATCGACCAGCCATGTTTCCCCCATCCATGTGTGAGTAATTCCCCCGCTGTAGGCTGAAGGGGATGGTAGGGATTGGATGAGATTGGTCATGTAATAGTCATAAGATTGTTAGGGCATAGTGCCTAGTATCCGTAGATGTCACTTTTATGATATTGTTGCAACTTGTTATGCTTAATGCTTGTCACTAGGGCCCGAGTGCCATGATCTCAGATCTGAACATGTTATTGATTCATGAAGATATTCGTTGTTTATGATCTTACCTGCAAGTTGTATACACATGTCGCTGTCCGGAACCAATGGCCCCGAAGTGACAGAAATCGGGACAACCGGAGGGGATAGTGATGTGAGGATCACATGTGTTCACGGAGTGTTAATGCTGCTTTGTCTCTATTAAAAGGAGTACCTTAATATCCAAAGAGTTTCCCTAGAGGCCCGGGCACCGGCTGGTAGGACAGAAGATGTTGTGCAAGTTTCTCATTGCGAGCACGTACGACTAAATATGGAACACATGCCTATTGATTGATTAGTACTTGGATACCGTTTTATTATTATCTGCAAATGCCCATGCTTTGATTGTTACATGAGTTTCTCTCATCCATGCAACGCCCGTTAAATCCGTCCCCGTGCCTACGTATTTTAATCCTGCTGTTTACTATAATCATTACCGCTGTCTTTATTTCACTGCTGTTATTTCACTATTTCCACGCCATAAAACCGTTACTTGATAAACTCTTTGCGAGCAAGTCTGTTTCCAGGTGCAGCTGAATTGATAACTCCGCTGTTAAGGCTTACAAGTATTCTTTGTCTCCCCTTGTGTCGAATCAATAAATTGGGTAATACTTCCCTCGAAGACTGTTGCGATCCCCTATACTTGTGGGTCATCACATACTCAAACCATTTGATCATGAAATCCACTACTTCAGACAAGACGAACATGCATAGTATCTCATATGCTATCCAACAAAGATAAAGTTGATGGCGTCCCCAGAAAACATGGTTACCGCTCAACAAGCAACTTATAAGAATTAAGACACATAACTACATATTCATCACCACAATAGTTTTTAAGCTATTTGTCCCATGAGCTATATATTGTAAAGGTAGAGGAATGCAATTTAAAGGTAGCACTCAAGTAATTTACTTTGGAATGGCAGAAAAATACCACATAATAGGTAGATATGGTGGACACAAATGGCATGGAGTTTGGCTCAAGGTGTTTGGATGCACGAGAAGCATTTCCTCTCAGTACAAGGTTTGGGCTAGCAAGGTTGTTTGAAACAAACACAAGTATGAACAGGTACAACAAAACTCACACAAGAACATATTGCAAGTATTATAAGGCTCTACACTGTCTTCCTTGTTGTTCAAACACTTTACCCGAAAATATCTAGACTTAGAGAGATCAATCATGCAAACCAAATTAAACAAGCTCTACAGTAGTTCTTCATTAATAGATTAAACTACATGATGCAAGAGCTTAAACATGATCTATGAGAGCTCAAACAATTGCCAAATTGCCAAACCATATGCATCATTTTCCAATTCCAACCAAATAGCAATTTAACGAAGCAATAAGCTTTCGCCATGAACATTAAAGCACAATTAAGAACACAAGTGTTCCATAAGAAAAAGCGGAGCGTAATATCTCCAATATAAGGATGGCGAGATCCAACTTTATTCAAACCAAAATAAAAATAAAAACAAACTGACGCTCCAAATAAAGAACATAAGGATGTGACGGAATAAAAATATAGTTTCACTAGAAGTGACCTGATAATGTTGTCGATGAAGAAGGATGCCTTGGGCATCCCCAAGCTTAGATGCTTGAGTCTTCTTAAAATATGCAGGGATGAACCACCGGGGCATCCCCAAGCTTAGACCTTTCACTCTTCTTGATCATAGTATATCATCCTCTTCTCTTGACCCTTGAAAACTTCCTTCACACAAACTTCAAGCAAACTCATGAGAGGGTTAGTGCATAACCACAAATTCACACATTCAGAGGTGACACAATCATTCTTAACACTTCTGGACATTGCACATAGCTTCTGAAAGTTAATGGAACAAATAAACTCATTCAACATAGCAAAAGCGGCAATGCGAAATAAAAGACAGAATCTGTCAAAAACAGAATAGTCCGTAAATATGAATCTGGCAGGGGCACTTAGCTTGCTCAAATGGAAAAACTCAAAACTAATGAAAGTTGCGTACATATATGAGGATCACGCTCGTAAATTTGCAGATTTTTTCGATTTTTTTACAGAGACTTCTGCGAGAATTCGTGACAGACAAGAATGCTGTTTCTGCGCAGCGATCCCAAATATAACATCAACTTTAGCATAGAAACTTTACTTGGCACAAAAACATGATAAGGAGAGGTTGCTACAGTAGTAAAAACTTCCAAGACTCAACAAAACAAAAATTGCTGTAGTAAAATAAACACATGGGTTATCTCCTAAGAAGTGCTTTTCTTTAACGCCTTTCAGCTAGGCGCAGAAAGTGCAAATCAAGTAACATCAAGAGATGGAGCATCAACATTATCTCCAGGGGCGTGGGAAGTTTCTTCCACAATGCATGTTATCTTATCTATGTAAGTTTCAGAGGCTCCTTTTTCATTATTCTTAGGCTTGCTATTCTCATCAAACAAATTTTCAGGAACAAGCCAACCATAGTTATTTTCCAAAGCTTCATGCATCCCTAGTAGCTTACTAGGTATTGGCGCTTTAATTTCCCTACCATCATTAACATTACTAGTATACTTAATTCTATTCATATCCATCTTTTCAAGTATTTGTTTAAAATCAGGAAAGAAACCAAGCCTCTTATGCTTGATAAAAACTTTTCTAGCTTCTTTAGCTATATCTTCAAATTCTCTAACAAGGACTTTTAAAACAAAATTTCTCTTTTCTCCCATCTCTATATCCGAAAGTGTAAGAAACATATGTTGTATTATGGGATTGAGATTAACAAATCTAGTTTCCAACATGTGTATTAAACAGAAGCACTTTCATAAGTAGGAGCAGTTTTTAATAATGGTATATCTTTAAAATCTTCATCCATACTAACATGGGTGAAAAATTCTTCTATATTATCTCTTCCAATTATAGACCCTCGGCCTACCGGTATGTCTTTTAGAGTGTACTTAGGAGGAAACATGATGAAATAAACAAAAGGTAAACAAAGTAAATGCGAGTAACTAATTTTTTTGTGTGTTTTTGATATAGAGAGCAAGACAGTAAATAAAGTAAAGCTAGCAACTAGTTTTTTGTGTGTTTTGTTTAAGTGCAGCAAACAAAGTGTAGTAAATAAAATAAAGCAAGACAAAAACAAAGTAAAGAGATTGGAAGTGGAGACTCCTTGCAGCGTGTCTTGATCTCCCGGCAACGGCGCCAAAAAGAGCTTGATGCGCAGACACGTCCGTTGGGAACCCCAAGAGGAAGGTGTGATGCACATAGCAAGTTTTCCCTCGAAAGAAACCAAGGTTATCGAACCGAGGAGCCAAGAAGCACGTGAAGGTTGTTGGTGGAAGAATGCGGCGCAACACCCGTGAAATCGGCGCCAACGTGGAACCCGCACAACACAATCAAAGTACTTTGCCCCAACGTAATGAGGTTGTCAATCTCACCGGCTTGCTGAAAACAAAGGATTAAGCGTATCGAGTGGAAGATGGTGTTTGTTTGCAAAGAACAGTAAAAGCAGTAGAATGTATTCAGATGTAAAAGAATGGACCGGGGTCCACAGTTCACTAGTGGTGTCTCTCCAATAAGATAACTAACATGCTGGGTGAACAAATTACAGGTGAGCAATTGACAAATAAAGATTCAATACATATCAACGATGATTACTATGTGATTTAATCAGGCATTATGACAAAGTACATAGACCGCTATCCAGCATGCATCTATGCCTAAATAATCCACCTTCAGGTTATCATCCGAACCCCTTCCGTATTAAGTTGTAAACAACAGATAATTGCATTAAGTATGGTGCGTAATGTAATCAACACAAATATCCTTAGACAAAGCATCAATGTTTTATCCCTAGTAGCAACAAGACATCCACAACCTTAGAACCCTGTCACGATCCTAGATTTAATGGAGGCATGAACCCACTATCGAGCATAATTACTCCCTCTTGGAGTTACAAGTATCAACTTACCAGAGCCTCTACTAGCAATGGAGAGCATGCAAGAACATAAACAACACATATATGATAGATTGATAATCAACTTAACATAATATTCTCTATTCATCGGATCTCACCAAACACAACATGTAGCATTACAAATAGATGATCTTGATCATGTTAGGCAGCTCACAAGATCAATAACAATGAAAGCACAAGCGGAGAAGACAACCATCTAGCTACTGCTATGGACCCATAGTCCAAGGATGAACTACTCACGCATCAATCCGGAGGCGGGCATGATGATGTAGAGCCCCTCCGGTGATGATTCCCCCTCTCCGGCAGGGTGCCGGAGGCGATCTCCTGAATCCCCCGAGATGGGATTCGCGGGCCTCTCAATGTTTTCCGTATCGTGGCTCTCGCACGGGGTTTGCGACAAAGGCTTTAAGTAGGCGGAAGGGTAGGTCGGGCGTCACGAGATGGCGACACAACGGCCGGCCGCCCGCCTGGTGTCCGGCCGCCTCGTGGCCCCACTTCTCTCTTCGGTCTTCTGGAAGCTTCGTGCAAAAATAGGCCCCCGGGCGTTGATTTCGTCCAATCCGAGAATATTTCCTTACTAGGATTTCTGAAACCAAAAATAGCAGAAAAAGAACGGCACTTCGGCATCTTGTTAATAGGTTAGTGCCGGAAAATGTAAAATAACGCTGTAAAGTATGTATAAATCACTCAAGTATTGTAATAAAAGTAGCATGGAACATAAGAAATTATAGATACGTTTGAGACGTATCATGCTGCTACACTATTGCCGGATTTTGCCCATCAAATCCGTTCCCGTCCGGCGATTTAATTTCAACCGTTTCACACTCCGCCTCACCCCGGCGTCGACCCGTCCGCCCAACATTGTGGTTTGGGTAGACGCACCCACATGTGCAACTGCTCGCTCATGATGCTCGCAATAAGACAAGTCGATAACCATACCGTTCCGTCAGTCCTCACTCCCAGGATTAAAGTGAGAATATCAAATTCCCGTGACGACCAATGCTGTGTTTTGCTAGACGGTTTACATCTCAGTGGATTTGGTGGAGATCCTCCCAGAAACATGGCGATCCAAAATAAGATCCCAAAAACATCTTCCTGCTGCTACTGAGTTTGATCTACAATATGTGAGTGAAAATGCAGAAGGAACAACATAAACATGCACAATGGTTTCAAAGAAAAAACAGGACATCAAGAGGTGAATGCATGATTTCAAATCACCAGCTGCAATGATCGTAGCCACTTCCGTGAATCGTCCTGCCACCATCAGGTGACCAAAAATACTCAATCGGCCACATCAAAACATAAGTGGGAGCAGCAACAAAGTACCGCAGACAAAACCCTAAGATCAGAACAAAAATTAAAGGATGGGACATATGGTGAAAAAGAAAGCACGCTGATAACCCACAAGTATAGGGGATCGCAACAGTCTTCGAGGGAAGTAAAACCCAAATTTATTGATTCGACACAAGGGGAGGTAAAGAATACTTATAAGCCTTAACAACTGAGTTGTCAATTCAGCTGCACCTGGAAAAGCACTAGTAACGGGGTGATGTGAAAGCAAAGAGTAATATGAGACATAGTAATACATCAAGCAGAGTAAAGTAATATGAGAGCAATGGCACCCGAAAATAGTTGATACTACTTCCAATGACATGTAGAGTATATGATGATGAGATGGACCGGGGTTCCCAGCTATCTTCACTAGTGGTAACTCTCCAATAACAAGTGTTGGGTGAACAAATTACCTTGGGCAATTGATAGGATTGAAATAGCATTAAGACATAACATCAAGATTATTAATCATGTAGGCATGTTTTCCATATATAGTCATACGTGCTCGCAATGAGAAACTTGTACAACATCTTTTGTCCTACCAGCCGGTGGCAGCCGGGCCTCTAGGGAATCTACTGGAAGTTAAGGCACTCCTTTTAATAGAGCACCGGAGCAAAGCATTAACACGTCGTGAAAACATGTGATCCTCATACCTAAGCCTTCCCCTTCGGTTGTCCCAGTTTCTCTCGGGTTCCGGACATAGACATGTGCAAACAACTTGTAGATACAATCTAAGCAATAAGTTTAGAGCTTAAATCTAAGATCATGCCACTCGGGCCCAGTGACAAGCATTAAACACAACAAGATTGCAGCAACAATAACTTCACAAACTTTATAGATAGACTAATCATAATGTAACAATCCATCGGATCCCAACAAACACAACACCGATTACATCAGATGAATCTCAATCATGTAAGGCAGCTCATTAGATCATTGTATTGAAGTACATGCGGGAGAGAATACCAACTAGCTACAGCTAGAACCCGTAGTCCATGGGGGAACTACTCACGGATCATGATGGAGGCGGTGGCGTTGATGGAGATGGCTTCCGGGGGCACTTCCCCGTCCCGGCGTGCGGAAGAGTCTGTCCCCGAATTGAGTTTCGCGATGGCGGCGGCGCCCGGAGTCTTTCTGGAGTTTCGTCAATTGGTATCGCGTTTTTAGGTCGAAAGGGCTCTTATAGGCGAAGAGTCGGAGTCGGAGGGGCCACGGGGCCTCCTCACTAGGGTGGCGCCCCCCTCCTGGGTCGCGCCGCCACCATGTGGGCCCAGGGCACCCTCTGGTCCCCCTTGACTTTCTGGAAGGTTCCGGGAAAAATAAGATGTTGGGTCTTCGTTTCGTCGAATTCCGAGAATATTGCCCGAACAGCCTTTCTGGAACCAAAAACAACAGAAAACAGCAACTGGCCCTTCGGCATCTCGTTAATAGGTTAGTTCCGGAAACGCATAAAAACATTATAAAGTGTGAGCAAAACATGTAGGTATTGTCATAAAACAAGCATGGAACATCAGAAATTATGGATACGTTGGAGACGTATCACACGCAACCGCGCTACCAGCAACCTACAAACCACTGCCATCAACAACCTCACCTAGCCCCGTCAACCTACATACCACTGAAATAAACTGCATGCATAATACTTCGAAAACATATGAACTCATGCACGAATCTGCTCATGGCATAACATTTCCTTCAATACCAATCTTTTTTCATAGTTTACTTTAGTTTTTGATAGCAAAAGTGCCCGTGCGTTGCATCGGGATAAAGTGAAATTCAAACGCTCTATATAACGAAATACTTCTCCTCAATGCCACCCTGTACGAAGGTGGTCATATATATTTTTCTATTCGTGACGAGTATTGTTAATCTCAAGAAGATGAGCTTGTAGGCCCCTCGCTTCCCCACTTGTGACACCGCACACTTTTATTGATCTGCAGTTTGTACACCACCTTTATGTAACTTAAACTTGTTTCATGCTTCATCTCTACATTGTATCTCTGCTGACTTGTTGTCCAACACCCTTTTTAAAAACCAGGTCACTATTTAATTTTTTGCTTAAAATTGATTGACCTTTGTAACCCTAGTCTTATGCTGAATATTTTTTTTTGCTTTTAAATCAACTATTTCTAAAAAATATTCTTAATTTGCTATTCCTTTATTAATGAGTACATGATGATTCTATTTATGTCTGTTCTCCCTCTTATCCTCATTTCTCTATTTCAATCCCCACACGACCATGTCGTTGACTTCATGCTACTCTGCTCCATTTTCTCTTCCAGCGCATATGCAATGTTTCCTGATCATCATTCATCAGATCTTTTCTACCTTGCTGATAATCCAGTCGGTTTGCCAGTATATGAAGCGGTCAAAGCCCCTATATGAAAGCGAGGTGGGACTATTCCAGCAATTATAAGCTCATCATCTCTATTTTATCGTGTTGTTAAATTTAGAGTCCAGCACCTAGCCTGCAAAAGGAGATGGGCCGGACCAACTCCTATTATATGGGCAGACCAAATTAGTTAGGCAGGTTACGAATTGCACACACAGAAAAATGTTTGATCAGCTGATTACAGATGAAGGCAGCTCTGATGTGCTCGTGTGCTCGCGGAGTGAATTCAGAAAAAGAGCCAGTACAAACGCGCAACTTTATCAGCTGGAAACTGACAAAAAGATCTATAATTCAAGCCGAACACGGCCAGCTCGGTAGTCACCTCTTCCGAAATAACTGCAATCGGCACGGCCTCAACACTTGCCGCGGATATGCAAGAGGACAATAATATCAGAAAATTAACTGGTGAAGCAAATCGGCTCCTGCTCGAGCTTCACCGGTCGGAGAAGGCAGTACCTGTTGTACCCATCTCGCGACGTGTTGTATGTCTTCATCAACAAACACCGCGGAGCCTACCCGACGACGCTCCCGCCGCCTAGCCGGTCGCCACGGCCAGATCGAGATCTCGCACCTGCCACACCGACCGCATAGTGGGGCCTGGGCTCGGCTCGGAGAACGCGGAGAAACAATTATCTGGTCTCCGGCGGTGGCTCAGTCGCATCTGGCCTAGTGGAGGAGAGCTGCCCCTGCTAGTCTCGGCGCGGCGTGAGCTCTGTGGTCGTGCGTAGCTTCAGCGTTGGTGGTGGAAGAAAAATAACAAACCGGGAAGTGTGAGAATGTCAGCGGTCCAACTACACACGAAGGGGAGTTCACCGCAACAGAAGACGGCGGTCCAGCCCAAGCCCGGCCCAAGCGCAACAAGCGGGCCCCGTCCTGGCTGGCAGATGGCCATTGGGTCACGTAAACAGTAGATTAGCTATATAAGGAGGGTAGCGCGTTGCGTGGAGTCTTGTCGAGTATTGTCTGAGTTGTAATGGAAACGGCGATGGCGTGGAGAACTGGCCGAAGGGGTGGTTGGTTGCACCTAGCCTCCTGGATAATCTCCCTTGTTCGAGTTCAAATCTGTAGTTCACCTGTGAGATCTAGATAGACACTTACAATTGGTAATCAGAGCCATACGGTCCACAGATCTGGAGTTTCCCTCCCACCCACACCACACTCGGTTCGCCGATCGACGTAGAGCGCAAGCCATGGAGAATCTCTCGCCGGAATCCAAGGCCTTGTACCAGCTTCTCCGATCGGAGACGAAGGAGGAGTACGAGAGCCGCTTCGCTACGTATAAGAAGGAGATGCTCGATGCGGTCAAGGTGTTCGTCGACGACACCAAGGAGCAGATCAAGGACGTCCACACCACCGTCGATGGCGTCCGCACGACGGTGAGCGCCGATCTGCAACCGGCGAAGGAATCCATCGGCGCCGAGCTCGACGCCGTCAAGTCCACGCTCACCTCCGAGATTGCGGGGCTCGCGGCCGCTGTGGATCGCACGATGCGCTTCGATCCAGGAGCCGTGGCGGGGAGGCCGTCGTCGTCCGCATCCAAGGAGATCGACGCGCGCACCGCCGGCCCAGATGGGCACCACTGGGAAACACAACACCGGGGAACGAACTGTGCTCAGCACACGAATTCCCTGGAAGGAGGTACGAACTTCGACCGAAACTTTTTTCCCCATCGTCCGTACAGCAACTCGCGCTTGCCTGGAAGCGATTCTCACAATTATGCTTCTGGTTTTCGCTCCGATCTGCCCCAATTCGATGGATCCAACCCTAAACTGTGGCAACGTCGTTGTGAGGATCACTTTCGGAGAAACCTGACGGCATCCAATCTCTGGGTTACCCTTGCTGCTGATCAGTTTCTGGGAGCAGCTGCAACATGGTTGGAAGCATTCTTACAGCAATGTTCGCAACCCAACTGGATGCAGTTCACGGAAACAGTCCTGACTCGATTTAGCAGAAACCAGCATCAGATCCTCTGCAGACGATTGTTTCATATCAAGCAGGAAACCACTATTGAGGATTATGTAACTCGATTTTCTGAGCTGATGGATCAGATTTCTGCCTATGAGGACAAGCCGGACCCAGTTCATTACACGACCAAGTTCATCGATGGCCTGCAGTCCTCTGTGCGAGTTCTCGTGGCAATTCAGCAGCCAAAAACCTTGGAAGTGGCGTATTCCTTGGCTCTTCTCTATGAGGAATTGGGTGATGACAATCAGCAGCGATTCCAGCCAGTAAACACCTCTGTTTCGCGCAGATCTATGTCTGTTCCACCACCTCCGCCGCCACCGCCATCTAAATGGGTGTCTCGTTCAGTAGAGGAGAAGAAAGCAGTAGATAGCCAGAAAACTGCAAGTATCGACAAATGGAACAACCTCAGAGCCTACCGCCGCTCCAAGAATTTGTGCTTCACTTGTGGAGAAAAATACAGTCGTGACCATCAGTGCAAGTCCTCTATTTAGTTACATGTTGTACAAGAAATGGTTGATTACATGAGATCCTGCACAGATAGTGAAGATGAAACTCTGGAGACTTATCAAGAGCCTGTCAGTCAGCAGCTGATGATGCTCTCTGTGGCAGCAATTAGCCCAGATGTTAATGCGCCAAGAACTATGCAGTTGCAGGTGCACATTCAGGGCCATAAATTCTTGTTCCTTGTTGATTCAGGTAGTTCAGCTTGCTTCATCGATGAGGAGAAAGCAAAGCTCCTGACAGGCCTGCACAAATTACCTGTTCCAATTTCAGTCAAGGTAGCTGGTGGTGCTGTGTTACAGAGTACTACTTGTTTCCCTGAATTGCAATGGTCAGCTGGTGGTGCACAATTCTCTGATACTTTCAGGGTGTTAAGTTTGGGTAGCTATGATGGCATTATTGGCCTGGACTGGCTGGGGAAATACAGTCCTATGACGACTCATTGGGAGCAAGGGTGGCTAGGTATTCAGCATGAAGGACAACACGTCATTCTGCATGGAGAAGGGCCTATGCTGTCTGCACACACCTTGATTGAGCTGCATTTGATCCGTGAAGCCCCAACAGAGAAACCAGACGACTTGCCACCCGAGGTACAATCTGTCCTGAACCAGTACTCGACAGTGTTTGAAGCTCCTACTGCCCTGCCACCGCGACGCCTCTATGATCACCATATTCCCCTGATTCCGGGTGCACGTCCTGTCTCGGTCCGACCCTATCGCGTGGCGCCTGAACTCAAGACAGAAATTGAGAGGCAAATCAAGGAATTACTCGATCAAGGAGTTATCACGCACAGCAACAGCGCCTTCGGCTCCCCGATTCTGTTGGTTAAGAAGGCAGATCACACCTGGCGCTTGGTGGTCGATTATCGCCACCTCAATGCGTTAACGGTGAAAGGAAAATATCCACTGCCAGTGGTCGATGAATTGCTGGATGAACTTGCAGGTGCGCGTTGGTTTTCTAAGCTCGACCTCAAGGCTGGTTACCATCAGATCCGATTGGCGCCAGGCGAGGAGTATAAGACGGCGTTCCAATCGCACAATGGCCACTACGAGTTCAAGGTTATGGCCTTTGGTCTGACCGGCGCCCCTGCCACGTTCCAGCACGCCATGAACGCATCCCTTGCCCCTGTCCTCAGGAAGTTTGCTCTAGTTTTCTTTGACGATATACTGATTTACAGCGCCACCTATGAGGAGCACCTGCAGCATCTGGCAACAGTTCTCGGTATATTGCAGCGTGATCAGTGGCAAGTCAAGCGTTCCAAGTGCGCGTTTGCACAGCAGCGAGTAGCTTACCTGGGGCATGTCATCTCAGGTGAAGGTGTCGCGACAGATGACAGTAAGATTCAGACAATCAAGGAATGGCCGACGCCCACAACACTCAAGGAACTGAGGGGGTTTCTAGGCCTGACTGGATATTACAGGAAGTTCATTAAGCATTATGCCATCCTGAGTCAACCTCTGACCAATCTCTTGAAGAAGGGCGTTCTGTTTGTGTGGACCAAAGATACTGAAACGGCATTCCAGGTGTTGAAGTCTGCTCTTAAGTCTGCCCCAGTCCTGGCACTTCCGAATTTTTCTCTTCAGTTCACAGTCGATACTGACGCCTGCGATGTGGGTATTGGAGCAGTCCTCTCTCAGCAGGGACATCCGTTGGCATATGTCAGCAGAGCATTGGGTCCGCGGAATCGCACGCTCTCAGTGTATGAGAAGGAATACCTCGCTATCCTGTTAGCAGTACAGCAGTGGCGTTCATATCTGCAGGTTGGTGAGTTCATTATTCGAACCGACCACAAAAGCCTGACTCACCTCACCGATCAGCGCTTACACACTGAGTGGCAGCAAAAAGCTTTGACTAAGCTAATGGGGTTACAGTACAAGGTGCAGTACAAGAAGGGAATTCACAACAGTGCAGCAGATGCTCTGTCACGCAGACCGAATCCGGATTCCCAACTGTTCTCAGTGACGATTGTCCAACCTAGTTGGTTGTCTAAGGTCCAAGCCAGCTACAGCTCAGATATCACAGCTCAGCGCATCTTACAGAAGCTGGCGGTTGATCCTGAGTCAGATGCACACTATACCCTGAATCATGGTGTTCTGCGGTACAAGGGACGTATCTGGGTGGGCAATGACTTGGTGCTCCAAAAACAGATCATTTCTGCCTTCCATGACAGTCCACAAGGGGGGCATTCTGGATTTCCAGTTACATATCGGCGCCTTATTTCCCTCTTCAGTTGGCCAGCAATGAAATCTATGACCAGAGAATATGTCCGCTGTTGTCGCATCTGTCAACAAGCAAAACCTGAGAGGTTGCCCCTGCTGGCCTCCTACAACCCCTTCCTGTTCCATCTGAACCTTGGGAGGTGGCTACCATGGATTTTATTGATGGCTTACCAAGGTCCCGCGGCTACAACTGCATTTTGGTGGTTGTTGACAAGTTCAGTAAGTACGCGCACTTTATTCCTCTCAGCCATCCTTACACAGCTAGCAAGGTCGCCGAACTGTTCGTCGATAATGTCTACCGTCTTCATAGCATGCCTCAAGCCTTGGTGTCTGATCGTGACCCCATTTTTACGAGCAACTTCTGGCAGTCTGTTTTCCGAGCAACTGGCACACAGCTCAAGATGAGCACGGCTAATCATCCTGAGACCGATGGCCAGACAGAGCGTGTAAACCAGTCGCTGGAATGTTACTTGAGGTGTTTCATCAGTTCCCACCCACAACACTGGAGCAAGTGGATTTCCCTGTGTGAGTTTTGGTATAATACAAATTGGCATTCATCCCTTGGCAAAACTCCCTTCGAGCTCTTGTATGGACGGCAGCCTCGCTACTTTGGCATTACTGCGTCCGACAAGATAGCTTCCCATGATGTGCAAGAATGGCTTCAAGAGCGTTCCCTGATAATTTCATCCGTGCGCCAACACCTCCTCCGGATGCAACAGAGGATGAAGGCACAGGCTGACAAGCATCGCACCGAGAGGACATTTGAAGTGGGCGCTGAGGTCTTCTTGAAGTTACAACCATACCTTCAGTCGTCTGTCGCTCGTCGCGCAAATCACAAGTTGGCATTCAAGTTCTTCGGTCCTTTCCGTGTCTTGGAACGTGTTGGCCAAGTGGCGTACAAGTTGGAGTTGCCCAGCTCGAGCAAGATCCATCCTGTTTTCCATGTTTCCCAACTGAAGAAATGCATTGGGCCGGCACAGCAGGTATCTCCGGTCCTTCCTCGGTCTGACGCATTGTTTCAGATTCCACTCAAGGTTTTGCAGCAACGAGTGCGCCAGAGGGGAGTCCGTACTGTCGCTCAAGCTCGAGTACAATGGAGTGGTGGTTCGGAGGATCAAGCAACCTGGGAGGACGTGGAAGCTCTTCGACAGCAATTCCCTTACGCCCCTGCTTGGGGACAAGCAGAATTTCAAGAGAAGGGGATTGTCAGCGGTCCAACTACACACGAAGGGGAGTTCACCGCAATAGAAGACGGCGGTCCAGCCCAAGCCCGGCCCAAGTGCAACAAGCGGGCCCCGTCCTGGCTGGCAGATGGCCATTGGGTCACGTAAACAGTAGATTAGCTATATAAGGAGGGTAGCGCGTTGCGTGGAGTCTTGTCGAGTATTATCTGAGTTGTAATGGAAACGGCGACGCCGTGGAGAACTGGCTGAAGGGGTGGTTGGTTGCAGCCAGCCTCCTGGATAATCTCCCTTGTTCGAGTTCAAATCTGTAGTTCACCTGTGAGATCTAGATAGACACTTACAGAGAAAAAGAACAAATGAACCGGTATGGCATGGCACATGTAATATTAAGGGATTTGGTGGGAGGGCAAAACAGTCCTAAAAAAAGCGTTGACGAAACTTTTTGGCAGAAACCTTAGCTCCTTTATTATTAGGTATAGATAGATTTAAACACCAACTCATGATTGACACGTGGAAGCTAAATGGTTGAATTTAGGACAGACTTCCTTCTTCCGAGACAGGACATATGTGCTAGTTTTCTATAACACTTGCAAATACAGAACACATTCCATTAGACATAATCCTAATTAAGGAAAGACAAATCAGCTTCTTGATGTTATTTATAGTTCTGAAAGATTTGATAGTTGTACTTAAGAAAAGAAGATCTCATATGGTGAAAAGTCCATAAACAAAGGTTAAATCTGGCATAAGAATCCATGTGTCGATTGTAATATACATATCACTTTTACCTTTCTAGCCTATATTATTCCTACCGTAATCATTGAATCAACACATTCATAGGATGCCGACAAAATATTAAGCATATTGATGTTTCGTATTGTAAGGGTACATTGCCCCTATGTGTGGTTTTGGTAATTAATGACAACCCCTATGGACTAATGTTTTCATTGAGTTTATATGAAGGAATATTCCATAGGATCTACTTGCTCTCCATGTGTTGGATTCAAGTATGGATGCCATGAAGATAAAGATATACCTTGTGATTTGGCATCAAGATCATCGGTATGAAGATATATTTGTGATATGATCAAGAAGAAGAAATGAAGATGGAGTTCTTATGTGGAACTCAATATTAGCCATGCTCTATCTTATGTGAGTATGAGAAGATACAAGGAGTGAGTTGGGCAAGTTCAAGATGAGCATCTTGAGTGGATCACATGCTTGAAGCTTGCCGTCCATTTGGTGATAATGGACATGTGAAGATGTGCATCAATGGAGCTTTCCCATCATAGTGTATGGGGGAGCATTTTGAGTATAGACGAAGCGACAATGATCAAGTGATGGGATGCGCAAGGCAAAGGTATGACCTTGATAGGTTTTCCTTTTACCGGTCTCGAGGTGGTTGATGGGAGACCGGATTATAGGATAGATAGCCGCACTATTAAGAGGGGCTTTCGGTTGGGTAACTTGATCACATCGTCTTAGGGAGCTCAATCCTTTGCATACTTTGCATATCCGTATTGCTTCTTGGTGTTTCTCTGTGTGAGGTTCTTGAGCTTGTTGCTAGCTTTACAACAAGCCCAAGTTCATCGAAACGGAATCCGCATGCATCTTCTATTGCGTTTTCGAGGTTGGGTGATTTTACCGTTATTCATGATATAAGGTTCTACCTTTTATATTCATGATAAAATCCCCTCCTATAGATTCTTGTGTTTTCACTTTCCATAGGATAGCATTTGTTGTTATCTTCCAAACAAAACTGGTTTCAATCGGGGTTCGGGAGCAAAAGTTATTAAAGAAAAGGGAAAAGAGAAAAGGATAAAAGAAAAGAAAAAAAAAAGGAGGCGTGGCAGCCGGCCGGCCGCCCGGCCTGCCGGGCCGCGCGCCGGCCCATCCGGCCACAAACCGGCCTGGTAGCCGGTGCCATCCGGCAGGTCCCGTGGGCTGGCGGGCTCCGCCCGTGCGCCGGTTTTACGGCCGCCGGCCGCCTTCCCGGCCCGACCGGCCTCCGCGCGCCTCCCTTACGCGCCGCCCACGCGCGGCTGGGGCGCCGGCTTGCCCCGCCTGGGCCTGGCTGCTCCGAGCGGCCCACGCGCCCGCCCTGGCAGGCCGGCCTGACCGGACGGCCACCGGCCTCTCGCGCTCAGCGGCCGGCCCTGGCCGCTGGGCCACTTTTTGGAGCTTTTTTTCTACCCGTTTTTCTGTCTTTTTCCCCCAACCGTTATTTTTCCACTTGGGCTATAAATACCTTTCTTCCACCTTGAGCCCAAGGAGTTCTTCCAATTCTCTCTCCTCCATTGCTACTATTTGAAGAACTTGCTCTTCCTCTTGAATCCTTCAACCATTCTTGCTCATATTTGAGGATTTGAGAGAGTGGATCTAGATCTACACTTCCACCAAACCAATTCTTCTCTAAGTGAGGGAATCTCTTGGGATCTAGATCTTGGAGTCTTTGGTTGACTTTCCCCTTGTTCTTCCTCTCCAATCTCATCCTAGCATTCGTTGCTTTGGTGGGATTTGAGTGTGAAGGACTTGAACACCTCCGGTGTTCTTGCTTTGCATCATTGCATAGTGTTGAGCTCTCCACCACGATTTGTTCGAGTGAGAGACCGTGAGCTTGTTACTCTTGGAGGGTGACCTCCTAGTTGGCTTGGTTGGTGTCCCGGTGATCTCTTCGTGAAGATTGTGAAGGGGACCGGGCTTCTCCTTCGTGGAGCTTGTGAAGTGGTTGTGGAGCTTGCCATCTCCGGAGCGGAGGAAAAGCTAACCATAAGGAAAGGGCCATTATCCTTCGTGGGTGTGGTTCGGAGAATAGGGTGAGCCTTCGTGGCGCGGGGAATCCTTCGTGGGACCTCCACTCCTCCAAACGTGACGTACCTTGTTGCAAAGCAAGGGAACACGGGAATACATCCTCGTCTCCGCGTGCCTCGGTTATTTCTATACCCGAGCTCTCTTTCCTTGTGATAGCCATCGTGCTTGAAGTATATATATATCTTGCTATCACTTGTGCTACATATATCTTGTGCCTATCTTGCTTAGCTCTAGTTGTTATTGTTATACCTAGTTGAGCTTAGCATATCTAGGGTTTGTGCTTGTAAACTAAACGATAGTTTAATTCCGCATTCTTACAAGACAAATCCGAAAGAGTTTGTAATTGCCTATTCACCCCCTCTAGGCAACATCTCGATCTTTCAATTGGTATCAGAGCAAGGTCTCTCCTTGTTTTAGGCTTCACCGCCTTGAGAGTAAAGATGTCGGCTAGTATAGTGCACAATGACACAATTATCTTTGTTGGCACAAATTATCATTTGTGGCGAAATTGCTTGCTTTGCAATCTTCGGACCTTGTGTCCAAACATTGAGCAATTTCTAGATGTAGGTTTTTCTCCTCCGATGGATCCTCAAAATCTATCTTTAGAGGATGAGAAAAACTTACATCTTGAAGCTCAAGTATCTAATGAGCTTTTATTCTCCTTGAGACCCGATTTTCGTAGGTTCTTGATATATATAAAGCGAAAATCGTCTCATGAGATGTGGATCAAGCTTAAGGAAATGTTTGGTGGATCCACTTCTCAATTGGTCGGTGGTGACTCCGAGGAGCTCTCTTCCCCTTCACATCATGAAGAGCTCCAAGTTGCTTCCACCTCCCGTGATGAGTTCTCATCTTCTTCCACTTCACCAACGTGTAGCAAGACACAAGGTAATGATATGGTGAGTGGTGAGGAAAATTGCAATGTTGATATTGTGCTCAATAGTGATGATTCTTCATCTCTATCCCATTGCAATGCTTCCTCTTTGGACTTAAACACATCTAGCATTGAAAATAATCTACATGCTTGTGTTGATAGTCCTCGCATATCATGTGTAAATTGCTCACATAAATCCCATGATGATATGCTTGCCTTGTCTTTCTCCCATAATCAAAATGCTTCTATCTCCTCTAGTTGTTTGACTAACAATGTAGAGGAAACCGAACACTCTATGGATCAAGACATGATTTCAAATGAGGATTCAAGAATTTCTTCATCTTCATCCTCCGGTATGCACATGTGCCTTATGGCAAATGGATCAAAGGTATCTCCTACTTTGACTCCTAACACTTCCTCTAATGATGAGAGTGATGATGATGATAATGATGAAGAATATAATATCTTGGTGCATAATATGGCAATGGTATATGCTTCTCTTCATGGTAATAAAGAAGCTCGTGCTAATCTCGAACACTATATGGATACCTTGAGTAAATATAGGGAAACCATAGTGGAGTTGGAGTCCCATATTGAAAATGGGGAAATGAGCTTCACTCTCCTCAAGCATGAGCTAAAAGATGAGAAGCATACTAATTTTATGCTTACACAAAAAATTGAATCCTATATGCATGAAAATGAGAAAACTATTGATGCTTGTGCCACTAACTCTAATTCTTGTGAAGCATCTACCTTAGAGGAGAATGTTGAGCTAAGGGCTCAACTTGAGTTGCTAACTAGCAATTATAGGGAATTGGAAGAAAGTCATAAAAAGCTCTCAAGCTCTCATAATGATCTTCTAATTTCCTATGATGGGCTAAAGTTAGCTCATGAGGCTTGTATCACTAAGGTAACATCTTGTGAGCCTCATGTGGACATTAGCACAATCTCTACTACAAATGCTATATCGACATGTGCTAGTCCTAGTAGTCCATCTAGTCAAACTAGTGATACACCTTGTGTTGGATTACTTGCTTTGCCTTGTTGCTCTAATAATGAAGCTTCTACTTCCTCTAGTACTTGTATTTCTACTAACCATGTAGAGGAAATCAAAGAGCTCGAGGCCCAAGTCCTTTCTTTAAAGAAAGACTTGGAAAAGCGTCATGAAGGGAAATCCGCACTTGACAAGATGTTGAGTATGCAACAATCCCCCAATGACAAGAGTGGACTTGGATTCAATTCCAATAACAAGAACAAGTCCAAGAGCAAGAGCAACAAGAAGAAGGGCCAAGATAAAGTCAAGGATCCGGCCAAGTTGGTTTGCTTCAAGTGCAAGGTTGAAGGGCATCATGTTAGATCATGCCCATTGAAGAAGAAGAAGCACTTGAGTGAGAAACAACAAGGGAAACGGCCACAAGGTCAAGGTCAAGCTCATGCTCGACCTCAAGTTGAAGTTAGGCCACTTCCCAAGAAGAATCAAGATGTTGTTCCCCAAGAGAAGAAATCAATAAAGAAGAGAAAGGGGAACACTTGCTACTTATGTCGTGTGAAGGGGCACTTTGCTTCTTCATGTTTAAATGGTACCTTATCTAACCCTATAATTGTTGATGATGATTATTCTCTAGGGAAGGATAAGGATGGCAATGTGTTTGCCAAGTTTGTTGGAACTCAAAGTGGTCTCAAGAAAAGGACCATTTGGGTTGCCAAGCCTATTGTGACTAACCTCTTAGGACCCAACTTGGTTGGGGACCAACAAGCTCAAACGTAATCAATAGGTGCATGTGGAGGTCATTGGAGACTTGGCTACTTCATGAAGAATTAAGGGATCTTCATATATTATATTTTGACCAAGTCAAGTCATATGGATTATCATCTATATCTTATATCCAATGTTCCTCTTTGCGGTAACTTATACTTCAACTCATCATATTTATTGTAAGTTACTTGCCCCTTTGCATGTTTGGTTTTGTACCAAATATTTGTGTGTATGTGTTGTGTCTTACTTACCTATATTGTGTATTCAAGTATGTTTGTTTGACTCATCATATACTTGTGTATTGTTTTGGAGCCTAATGCATTTTGATGATATCTTATTTGGCTCCCTTTGAAGTGATTAATGGAACATCCCATTTTGGGGGAGTGATATGCTTTGTGCATCTCTCTTTCTTTAAAATGTGTGTACATGGGTACCACCACCTAGTATTGATATTGCAAGATTATCTAGTCACTATGTGGTGTGTCATACTCATGAGAAATTCAAATTCTAAAATATCCATTAATCATCTCTAGTTGAATTTTAAGTTGCCTCTTGTTTAGAAGAAATGTTTTATCACATTATGGGGGAGTAATATGTTTTGTACATATCACAAGCCTAGAAAATGTGAACATATGAGGTTATGCCACTTAGAGTTAATGCTCTTAATTATCTTGTTCTTAGGTGGCATGTTTGCTCAAACAAGCTCCACTTATATTAAAAAGCTTTTATTGGCTCATCTTATGGACTCTTGTTTGATTAAGAAATTCTTGGTTTTTCCTCAAATACATATCTCTATATCTTATTTGGGACACCGTTTGCTTCAAGTTATTCTAATCATTGCCGTGCGTGATTGTGTGACTAGTTGAAGCTATCAAGAATCTTCATCCGTGCATAGTGCTCAATTCTATATACTTATCCTATGCCTTTTATTGTGAAGTTGATCCTTACTAACATTGTGAATACTCCACCGGAAATTATTTCCAATATACTCATTGTCGTTGACAATTGATAACCTTGTATGTGGTTGAATTTTTGGATCATCTTCACCTTGGATTGTTTATATTTGCCTTATTCTATTTCCAACAAATCTTTGTTGCTCCCATGTGTCTTCCTTGTCCCTTTGAAAAATCTTTTGATAAATTCTCTTGATTCATATCAAGTGTTTGTTTTGGAAGACAAACCTTTTTCCTTACGGTACATTGTGCCATTGTGAAAAGTGTATAGGGTTTGGTTTATTTTGTTTGAACCTTGCTCTTTTGGGGAGTTTGCTATCTCATTCTTTCTTACATGATTCATTTGCTTGAATGAGATAAATCCTTGAGCATGTTTGCTTTGTTTCATCCTTTATGCTCAATGGTTTCTTCTTAGTTCATTTGTTGAACTTTGTTGAACAAATCTTTTGTGATTTGCGTCTTTGATATATTTTGGACAACAAATTTGTTTGGTGACACCTTTATGCCTTATTCGATTCTTTTGGTGTTTTGTCCAAAGTATATCTTTCTTGGATCTTTAAAGTCTTTATGTGTGCTTATATGTAATTTGTTTATATTTGTAGCATGCTTGCTTTGTTTGATCCATTATATAGGGTATATTCCATCAAATCCTAAATGTCTAAGATGTGCATGAAATTCAAATGTCATCTAAATATGCACATATTTATATGGAGTGTGTCCTATATATTGTGGTTTGTCTAACCATGTTGGACCCAATAAGTTTGGGGGCCAAGATGTACTTGAATGATGTTTTAGGTACATTGGAGATGCAATGGAGGCTTGTCTCATCTATGAGGAAGGTGTTATCACCATATGAGAATTGGAGTCAAGACTAGGATGATCGATGAATCCCTATCTACTACATCATGCCATTGCTATCTCGGTAACAAGTATCTTATTCATGCATACTCATATAGCATCCAACCTCTTGTAGGTTGCATCTTGGCATGAAATTCTTTATTTCGAAAATATTGAGGTTCTTGAAAAATCCTTTTAAAGAAAACTTCTTATTGTACGTTTGAGTAATTTGAGAAGATGCATATGATAGGATATATATATATCATGTTTATGATTCACCTATCTCAAATATGCCCTCTAGCAATTTATTGCATATCAATTCCTCAAAGAGCTCTTATGTGCAATATTGATGAAATTGCGAAATAAATCCATATTTATGATACTTGTTGCCTTTCTCAAAACATTCCAACTAGCTTTACTTCCCTTATTGTTGGTTGTGATGTTTTTGAGATTTTCTTAGTTGAAGCTCATTCATATACCACTAGTGAAAATTGGAGCCATAGGCTATATATGCTTTTAAGCAAATATCCTTTGGTATATTTTATGACTTCATCTTGGATATCGTATCTTATTTATTTTGTTAACCTCTTGTGTGTGCATGTTTCTTTATGGATCACTATGTCCACTTTAGAAACTTATATACATGAGAGCGTTAATCCATCACCTTGATATCCTTGCTCTTTGCCAACCATCTTTTACCCTTTTGTTTTTAGTGATGTTGGTAAAGAAGATTTATGAGTGCTTGGTTTATTTGTTTTTTTTTCATGCACTCATATCTCGTACTTGTTGGACTCAAGTTGTTCTTGATAAGCATATTATCTTTATCTTAGTTGTGTTCTAAATGATATATATGGGGAGTGATGATTCCATGTTTGTGCATATTGTATTCAAATACAAACATTATAAATTGTGCACGAACCTTGGGGAGCTTTCTTATTTTTATTTAGAGCACTATATCTCTCTTATCATGATATCCTTGTTTGTCCAATTGGATCTTTGTTTGCTTGCCTTATTTGTGAAAACTTTCTCCATCATGTTATTATTATGCAATCTTTGATCCTCAATATAGTTTGACTTCCTTCAAGTATTCATCATTGGATATGTGCATTTGATTCCACTCAAATTATGAGAAGTGCACACTTTGGGGAGGAACTCACATTATATTGGCCTTCTAAATTTTTCACCCATTTTGACAATCGATGCCAATGGGGGAGAAGTTTAGAGGGTTTAAGGGAATGGTTTTATACTTAAGCTTGGTTTGTGCTTAAGTGTTTTGCCTCTCATGCATTCCATATTTATATGTCTTGCATGGTTGTATATATATAGTGGAAACTATCCCAAAGGTTAATCTTGACAATGTATGCAATGAATTCATATTCATCACACGTGCATACATTGTGGGGAGTTTTCTCTATATATATTGGTTCTACTCACATCCATTGCATTTGTTGTAGTTGTGTGAGTAGAGCTGGTTTTGATATGGACTGCTTTGTGTTACTTGACCATATCAAATACAACCTCTTGTATACAACTTATTCTCGGATAAGTTGCGTACTTGTCACTAATATTCATTATATAAACCCTCTTATTGTGGTTGTCATCAATTACCAAAATGGGGGAGATTGTAAGGGTACATTGCCCCTATGTGTGGTTTTGGTAATTAATGACAACCCCTATGGACTAATGTTTTCATTGAGTTTATATGAAGGAATATTCCATAGGATCTACTTGCTCTCCATGTGTTGGATTCAAGTATGGATGCCATGAAGATAAAGATATACCTTGTGATTTGGCATCAAGATCATCGGTATGAAGATATATTTGTGATATGATCAAGAAGAAGAAATGAAGATGGAGTTCTTATGTGGAACTCAATATTAGCCATGCTCTATCTTATGTGAGTATGAGAAGATACAAGGAGTGAGTTGGGCAAGTTCAAGATGAGCATCTTGAGTGGATCACATGCTTGAAGCTTGCCGTCCATTTGGTGATAATGGACATGTGAAGATGTGCATCAATGGAGCTTTCCCATCATAGTGTGGGGGAGCATATGGAGTATGACGAAGCGACGATCAAGTGATGGGATGCGCAAGGCAAAGGTATGACCTTGAGGGTTTTTACCGGTCTCGAGGTGGTTGATGGGAGACCGGATTATAGGATAGATAGCCGCACTATTAAGAGGGGCTTTCGGTTGGGTAACTTGATCACATCGTCTTAGGGAGCTCAATCCTTTGCATACTTTGCATATCCGTATTGCTTCTTGGTGTTTCTGTGTGAGGTTCTTGAGCTTGTTGCTAGCTTTACAACAAGCCCAAGTTCATCGAAACGGAATCCGCATCTTCTATTGCGTTTTCGAGGTTGGGTGATTTTACCGGTTATTCATGATATAAGGTTCTACCTTTTATATTCATGATAAAATCCCCTCCTATAGATTCTTGTGTTTTCACTTTCCATAGGATAGCATTTGTTGTTATCTTCCAAACAAAACTGGTTTCATTCGAATCGGGGTTCGGGAGCAAAAGTTATTAAAGAAAAGGGAAAGAGAAAAGGATAAAAGAAAAGAAAAAAAGGAGGCGTGGCAGCCGGCCGGCCGCCCGGCGGGCCGCGCGCCGGCCCATCCGGCCACAAACCGGCCTGGTAGCCGGTGCCATCCGGGGCAGGTCCCGTGGGCCTGGCGGCGTTCTCCGGCCCAGGCGCCGGTTTTTACCGGGCCGCCCGGCCGCCTCCCCGGCCCGACCGGGGCCTCCTCCGGACCGCGCGCCGCCTCCCTTACGCGCCGCCCACGCGCGGCTGGGGCGCCCGGCTTGCCCCGCCTGGGCCTGGCTGCTCCGAGCGGCCCACGCGCCCCGCCCGGCTGGCAGGCCGGCCTGACCGGACCGGCCACCGGCTCCTCGCCACGGCTGGGCTGGTCACGCTGGGCCACTTTTTGGAGCTTTTTTTCTGCCTTTTTCTATTTTTCCCCCAACCGTTATTTTTCCACTTGGGCTATAAATACCTTTCTTCCACCTTGAGCCCAAGGAGTTCTTCCAATTCTCTCTCCTCCATTGCTACTATTTGAAGAACTTGCTCTTCCTCTTGAATCCTTCAACCATTCTTGCTCATATTTGAGGATTTGAGAGAGTGGATCTAGATCTACACTTCCACCAAACCAATTCTTCTCTAAGTGAGGGAATCTCTTGGGTCTAGATCTTGGAGTCTTTGGTTGACTTTCCCCTTGTTCTTCCTCTCCAATCTCATCCTAGCATTCGTTGCTTTGGTGGGATTTGAGTGTGAAGGACTTGAACACCTCCGGTGTTCTTGCTTTGCATCATTGCATAGTGTTGAGCTCTCCACCACGATTTGTTCGAGTGAGAGACCGTGAGCTTGTTACTCTTGGAGGGTGACCTCCTAGTTGGCTTGGTTGGTGTCCCGGTGATCTCTTCGTGAAGATTGTGAAGGGGCCCGGCTTCTCCTTCGTGGAGCTTGTGAAGTGGTTGTGGAGCTTGCCATCTCCGGAGCGGAGGAAAAGCTAACCATAAGGAAAGGGCCATTATCCTTCGTGGGTGTGGTTCGGAGAAGGGTGAGCCTTCGTGGCGCGGGGAATCCTTCGTGGGACCTCCACTCCTCCAAACGTGACGTACCTTGTTGCAAAGCAAGGGAACACGGGAATACATCCTCGTCTCCGCGTGCCTCGGTTATTTCTATACCCGAGCTCTCTTTCCTTGTGATAGCCATCGTGCTTGAAGTATATATATCTTGCTATCACTTGTGCTACATATATCTTGTGCCTATCTTGCTTAGCTCTAGTTGTTATTGTTATACCTAGTTGAGCTTAGCATATCTAGGGTTTGTGCTTGTAAACTAAACGATAGTTTAATTCCGCATTCTTACAAGACAAATCCGAAAGAGTTTGTAATTGCCTATTCACCCCCCCTCTAGGCGACATCTCGATCTTTCACGTATCTAGTATAAAGTCAAATAGCTGATGATACTGAATGTGCAAATTTATTGGACTTAAATAGAATCACTCAGTTTTAAAATTCGCATGTTACCTTGCATCTCCCAGGCAACCGAGGAGATAGTTAAATCTTAGCAATCTGATGGAAGATTGACAGAGAATAAATCATGAAGACACCATGTTCTTTGGTCAATAGTGTAATAATAGAATAGTCACTAAAATCAATGGGTTCATTGCAAAATAGGCCTTTAAGCTTGTACTTATCCTCATATGACTCCTATAGCACTTTCAAATAAGCAATTATTTCTCGGCTTCTAAAATAACAATATTAAGGATGCATTTACTGTTGGAGACATATTTTAAACCGAACTGTAGTCGCAGGCATGAGTTAGGAATTAAATTCATGCAATTCCATATACATATGTCTTCGTGTAAAGAAAGTGACATCCAACAAACTATAGACCATTTTTAGTGAGAGAATTAACTTTAGATATATAGCCTAGTCGGTTTATCCATATAGTAAACAAAAAGCTAAAGGTAAATGACTCATAAAGGAGCGTGCCATACTGAACATCTTATTTAGATAAGTAATTTTTAAGTACCCAACTCTTGAACTGTGAATCAATTTCCAATTTATGCAGCATTGTTCTCCAGAACACAATATGGTTGTTGATTATTTAATTCAGATAATCCTTTCCAAACATAGCATGTTGTCCATTTACAAACTCACATTTCAAATAAGCTGACATTAGTTACGGATAAATAAGTAGCAAATAAACTTGCAATCTAAAAGAGAACAAATCCTAAGACACCTAATTGTATGCCAAGAAAAAAAGAAAATGAAAGAGGTTGAGGTTCTCATTGATCATACTGTAGACATGTTAAGAAACAATGACTTAAACAAAGCAATGAAATGTATTACCACTACAGATGTTTTCTAGGGAGTTCGGTAAAGCCATCATCCTGCAATTTTCATACTGTATTTGAGAGAATTCCAAATCTTTCTGTTGGTCAATGGAAAAGAGACGCATAAGTTACCAACAACAATCCCAAGCCAGCGATCACCAACACTAATGGACAGAATTGATGCTGACTAAAGTGTCGGATTCTTAACACATCTTGGTCCTCCTACAATGAAATCAAAATGCCTGATTATTTGTCTTTTATTCATATACAGAGTTTAAGCATAGAATAATAAAGTAACTTTTGAAGCCATAATCCATTGAACAAATCACATAATGGTAAAGAAGAGCAGCTAAAAAATTGCGCATTTTAAACGAATAACCTGCCACTACAGTGTACTATCTTTTTTTCTTTTTTTTGGCATTTTTTGCCGTTTTGGTGCCCAAGCCAAAAGGCTTCCACATCGTCAAATATCTGAAAACCTTCAATGCATTGTTCCAAGGACTGGGATAGTAGCAATCGCTACGACAAAAAAATATCAAGTAGTCCCTACAGGTTCTAAAGTATAAGTCTCGTGGTTATACTGCCCAGTTTCAGATGGGCTACCTAATGAAAGCTCTCTTATAGCTGAATAATAATTCACATTAAGAAATTAAACTGAAAATGAAATGACGCTGGTGAATAATAGCTAGCAACAAAGATATATAGTGGCTACATTGGTAATATGCACCCCGAGGCTTGTATGAGCCACAAAACACTTGATACAAATGAACGCACCAAACATTAGTGACCTGCAAACACCACAGCATTGGAAGATTGAGAATAACATGAACCACTCAGTCTCAAATACAAACGTGTTATCTGATAAGAAAAAACAAATATGCATAGTAGGGCTTTAACTTAATTTTCGTCCAAACACAGATGATATTAAACAATTCAAAATCAGTTGCACACTCGATGTTCCTCTAAGATGTACAATGATTTGTATACACTGCAATTTTTCTTATAAAAGTATGGAAACATCTTACAGGTTCAAGGATACTTGCACCTATTTTGGTCTGGAGCACCACAGTCAGCACAACATCTGTTTGCTGGTTGGCTTAAAAGCCGATCAAATCACTCCGTAGTAGCAATTGACCCTAACAGTAATAATGGAAGTGAATTGGCTCAGTGCAGCAAATAGCGGATGTATATGAGCAACGTCAACTAATTATTTAAATAGTGCATAAGGGGATTTAGATTCATTTGTGTAGAGATAAGCTAAGTTGTTTTAGGGGAGTACGTGACAGGACACATCATGTTCAACATGGTGCTTGAAACTAATAGGCGTTAGTAATAAAATTAAAGGAAATATTATTCAGGGTTTGTAGCTCGTACTTATTATTAGATCCAGCGGATGTGTTCCTACGGGTGGTTATCCAAAGCATCAAGGCAAATTGGTACAATGTAAAAAAGGCTGCATTTCTATAAAAAGTGCAGAACCGAAAAATAAGATGCAGGTAAAGCCTGTAAACTTCACAGCTCTGAATTTAATAACTAATTGGGGTTGCAATTCCAGGTGAAAGCCAGAACTGGTTTTGTCCTACATTCTCTCGCAAAAGAAAAAAAAAGTTACCTACATTTATGGTCTGCAATAAGATTATTGCAAAGGGAACAACATAGCACAAGGGAGAACCTGGTTGATTATCGGCTGGGTGGATAGTTCCCATCTTGGCACCTAGTTGATTGGCTTGGTCGCTGGTACTTGGTGCCCATCTATGGCCTATGTGCCTGACGGCGAGTGGTCTTCCCGCAACTCCGGTTGGAATCAAGCGCGAGGCCGCCGGAGCCACATCAGCATACCGAGCAGAGCAGCAGCACTGCGGCAGGGATCGAGGCCTCGCGAGGCCGCCGGACCAGAGGGCGCTGGGCGCGGGCGGAGACCGGCGCCAGAGCCCAAAGGATGCGGTACGGCGATCAGAGAGGTGGCCACCAGCCGAGTTGGAGCGGCAAAGGGCGGATGGTCGTCCGTCAGATCTCCAGAGGCCGGAGGCGCGACCAGGGGCTAAGGGTGGGGGCTGGTCGGGTGGGCCGGTACGCCGGTGCAGTGCGGGGATCAACAGACCAAGGGTCGACCGCCAGAGCCGGCGAGGAGGCGATAGAGGCGCGACCTGGGACGGGAGGGATCGAGGAGAGGGAGGCCGGAGGCGCGACCTGGGACACGAACATGATTACATGTTTACGAATGGAAGCCCATACACCGACAACGGGCCCCACGGCACCGTCCAAACACCGAGGAAGCTCGGATTGCAACGGCCTTAACTCTTTTAAAGAATGGGACGACTTCTCTCCAGTGTGACTTACCAAATATCCCTGTCCACTTGGGAGGCCCGCGGCCACGTATGCAGGATAGCGACCGCGCGTCGACACCGGCCCGACGACGTCCACGCGAGACGCCCAACGCCCGACGCGCATGGTATCATGCTGGTTATTATTGTGGCAGCCGTACTACAAACACTGGCACAAGCCCAGTGCGGAGAAGGAAAGGGGTAACCAGCCAACTACCGGTGACGAAAGTTATTAGCTAGCTAGGACTAGTGTCCTGTGGCCATAGTGCTCCAAGTCGGCTAGCGAGTAGACATGGTTTTCCAGCCACTTGCGAGGGAAAGATATCACAGCAGCATTAGTTGGGGCGCGCGTTTGGTTGCCTGCATCCCTTTGGTTCGTATCGGGCCAGCAATTTTCGGCATGTTTGGTTGCCTGGGCCGAGCCGTTCTTGCACGAACTCTCAAAGCGGTATCGGGCCAGATCCTGGAGGAACGCCCGGTTCGGCAGTTTCCAGCGGTGCATGCAAATCTCCACGCCCGGTGATACAAAAGGGAATCTTCGGTGTAAAATAAATACATCATGTGGTCGCAAATTCAAGCTAGAAAAAGGCATCTGTCATCAACTTCTATTCTACCTCGAGTTCGGAACAAGTTACGGTTTCTGAATCAGTGGATGTAGAAAAAAGAAAGAAAATACATCTAACACTACTATCATTTCATTTGGGATGTAAAAAAACTGGAGTGAACATACTATTCTTACATCCAAACCTGGGATGAACCAGATCCTAGATGTAGAAAAGGAAGAAAAAAAATACATCACCACTCCTATCATTCGGGATGTGAAAAAAAATCGAAAAATAGATCTAGCTTCAAACAAAAATTACAACTAAAATTATAGGGAGCATACTTTTATTACATCCTTGACTGTTTATGGATGTACTGTAGAAGGGAGCCTGGGATGAGACGGGAAGAGGAGCGGTGACAGGGAAGAGCGGCGGGCTGGCTCGTCCTTCCCGACGGCCAAGCGAAGTACCTGCCCTTGCCGACAGGCGACAACGCTGGCGGAGGTGGCGGCCGACGGCGGCGCGCTCGACGGCGCCGTTGGAGGTGGCGCTCGACGGCGACGCGAAGTCCCTTCCCGACGGGCGACGGCGCTGGTGAAGATGGCACCCGACGGCGAGGCGAAGTCCCCTTCCCTTCCTGAAGGACGACGTCGCTGGTGGAGGTGTCGGCCGGCCGCGGCACGCTCGCGAAGCTGGCTGCCGGCGGCGGCGCTCGTGGAGGTGGCGGCCGGCGGCGGCGTGCTCGTTGAGATCCATCGATAATTGCTCGTGGTGGGACCCACCTGATTGTCTCCCACCGATAGCCTCACGTGAATCGAACAGAGGAAAATGGGTCACTAGCTAAGACAAAACAGTGCCCAGGCACTTAATAGAACTAGATAACGCCCCGCGCGTTGCTGTGGAATATTTTTCCCACATATCTGATTGTGTAGCACTGTGCACTCATGGAAAAAAGAATGGAATAGTGAAAGAAATGGCGCCGTAAGGACAATATTTTGCCATACCCTGGTACTTCTTATTAATAATGATGCATCACATGTTCATGTACAGTTTAAAAGGTTCCATTTACACCTGTATGCTCAATTAGAAAGTCACAAAAAATGTCCCGCCATGCTAATTAACTATCATCTACTATCGTATGCATCAAATTAACAATCTGTTTAAACGCCAGTACGGGATCAACGCCGGAAATCCAAACACCTCATGCCGGTAGAGGGTCACATTCCTCAAAGCCTCGTGCGTCGATCTAGTGTTTTGTATCACCACCGGTGGAGAGGGAAGCCCCGTTAAACTTCCAAAACAAAAATAATCAAAGCACTAATATATTAAGAGGCTCATTTTAACCTTTGGGTCTGGTTCTGCAGCTACGAAAATGATTATTGCGGTGTGCGCCATAGATCCTGCAACGTTAGTCTGTACGATCATAATAAATATGAGATCTTGGAAAAAAAAAGCCAATTAAATGGAGACACGGGATTTCCATTGGGCAACTATCAGCTTCAGAAAGTTTACCTGAAAATCAAAACGAGAAGCTAGGCTGAAGGGAAGCTAATGACATCAAGTCACCCATTGAGATACACTGAATATGAAAGTACCGCGTAATTGGATATTCATTTCCCGCATCTGGTAAACTGATTCAAATCACGTTAGTAAGATGTTGGAATGTCGTTCCTATGTATAGCAATAATCACTTCAGATATCATGTGCAACCTGGGAAGGAATGAATAAATACCACACAAAATCTCAAGATAAGGTAGCGAGCCACACTTGCCAACATGTTCTGCACTCTGTTAAATTCTTCACACTCGAAAAAACTCTGTTAAATTCTAATCCAGTTACTAAACTCTGGTAAAATTTATGCAACCTGCAAAAACAAATTGGAACCTGTAAAATTTATGCAACCTGCAAAAACAAATGGCGGAAACAACTCAGAAATACATTCATGAAAAGAAGGACATCAGGGACATGTTTTCTACATATACCAAAGATTCACTATATGGAAGATTCACATCTGATATACTTCCGCCATGCAATGCCCATGTTTAAACTGTTTTTCTCTTTTCTTTGTCACTCAAATAAAAGACTCTCGGTTGATGGAGTGGTAGAAAGAAGTCACTTCCACTGCATGCGTATTTGGTATTTTTCTTCACTATAACCTGCATGATGTGAAAGGAAGGTATTTTAATCTGAATGGAACATATTGTTCTTATTTTGAAGTCATGCAAAAAAAAAACTGAATATATGTGGCCATCTAAATAACCGATTCTTCTAGTTCAAGCATATTAGCGATCGCTAGTATTCGCTGAAGTGGCACAGTTGGAAGTTGCAAACTGACCAAGCATGCGTATGAGTGATATTTGCTCCGGAGAAAAGGTTAAAGGTAGGATGGTTACTGGTACTACTGATACAGTAGTACGTACATAGGTGTGCATTGCCCATCTAGAATTTGATTGATAGAGTACACGCACCATCGTACAGACTGGTTGAATCGGTCGGTTCAGGTAGGCGCGTGCCTCGTTCCAGGCGTTGGAGCTGCTGGAGCTGTGAGATTCTGGCACTGCATGACCGATCGCTTCATGTGGGTGCTCGAGTTCAGAACAGACGATTCAACGGCTTCATGATAATTCAGAACTTGCGCTTCAACTGCATGAACAGTCAACTATGACATGTTGTTAAATCTCTCGCAGACTCCTCTGATCACATACGGAAGATATTGAATTACTCACAAACGCCCCAAGAAGTATCTTATGAAGAGAAGCATCACCAAACAAAGAAAATATATGCGGATCTGCATCACACGGAAAGAAATAGTAGACATCTAGGCTTATCCCGATCTACAACAGAAACAAAGACCAGAGGATAAAAAAAAGTAGGACACCATAAGCGTGATGAAGATTGCGTGGTGTCAGGCTCCTGCGATTTGAGAGTGTCCAGTGTTTACCGGTTAGCCGGAAGAGCAGAACGAAGGCAATGAGGAGTTCGCAGCAGGATTCTTGGAGGAGCCATTTATAGATCGAGAAGTTGTATCGCCGACGGATTCGAACAGGCAAGAGGACATAGCCAGAAATTGGAATGAGGAAGGGGACGGGGCACATGCTAGGCGAGGAATAAATGACCAAATGGAAACGGAAGTCTCAATGATTGGGGAGTAAATCAATCGGCTTCTTGGTATGGATCAGTGGAAGAGGAAGCGGAGAAGATAAATGGGTAGACGAGCTGAACCGGTGCATAGCTTAAGTATGCTGTCACTCGGCAAAGCAAAGAAAAAGATAAAGGGGCAAAAGAAAATAAATGGTGACGTGAACATGGGATAGCTGATCTGGTGGGCCTGCTGAGGTGTCATAGCTGCATGTTGAGATAAATAAGATAGTGGGGATGATCTTCTTAGTTATATAGGATTTGGGTTACTTTATTTCTATTTTTGGATGGGGCACTCCTTAAGACTAACCGGTGCTAGGACACTCTGTAGCAATGTTCGAAACTTTACTACTGTAGGTTAATTAGAAACATGGTTTAATTTTTCAAAAAAAACTATTAGGGAAGCCGAATGGGCGGTGCGGCTGGAAAATTCGGGTGTAAAAGCCAAGCATCTGACTAGCCCGATACATCCGGACAACCGCTCGATTTAGCATCCTAGAAACGGGACCCCCAGTTCCCCACTTTCAACCTAAAGGTCCACCTAAAAAAAGCTAACTACATGACCCTAGCACTCCCGTCTCACCGAGCAGGCCATCCCACAAGCATCCTGCTTGCTCCACACTTAGGACATCTCCAACGCGGCGACCTATCCCGCGCCCGCGCATCTAGATGAGTCTAACCGGACAAAAACACGGCCCAGCGCGCGGATCAATCCCAAAAACGGATGGCCGCGGCGTCCGGGACGACCCAAAGCCGGCCCAAATATGGGCCGAGTTTGCGTGGCCGCAAACTCCTATCGCTGGCCGCTCGCGTCCTCCCCTTGTTCGCCCCTGGCCCACCTGTCTGCGTCCCAAAACACAGCCCCCTCGCACCTATCTCCCACCGCTCCGCCGCCACCCAAGGACCGGCGATTTGGGAGCGGTGTCGACGCCGACCACCACGCCATCAAGCGGTGCAGAAGCATAGGTCGCGGCCCCGTGCTGCTTTCGCGGCGTCGTAGCAGAGTCGGAGGACGCCGTCGCCGACGCTGTTGTCCTCTCACCGTCGCGAGACCTCTCGCCGTCAGCAGCTTCGCCGTTGCCGCCAGAGGTGAGCTCTCGTGCACCGTGTTTCCAGACCGCAAGTCGGCCGGGACGACCATTGCCTGCGGGTCCCTACGGACGCATTGGATGGCCTCCGCCTGCGAGGTGTTCAATGAAGTGGGCAATCTAAAATTTGTCCCATTTCATCTGTAGATCATGGTGGACAGCAATGACGACTACTTCTTCAAGAACTTCATCGACACGTCGTCAGACGAGGAGTCTGACGACGAATTTTCACGGAGGCTGCGCTGATCATCCACGAGCACAATGTCTCGCAGATCCCCGTGTACCGGGGGTCCTTGCCGGGGCGCGTGTCCGCCTTGAACCGCAAAAGAGAACGCGGCCACGACCAGCTCTTTACCGACTACTTCCAACCCAAGGCATTGTTCACGCCAGCCATGTTTCACCGTCGTTTTCGGATGTCCAGACCGTTGTTCCGCCGGATAATGGATGGCGTCAAGGTATAGGACGACTACTTCTGCGCGAAAGTGGATGCAATTGGCAAGGTAGGCCTCTCTTCATACCAGAAATGCACGGCAGCGATTAGGATGCCCGCATATGGTGTTGCTGGTGATTTCGTAGATGAGTACACGCGCATGAGTGAGTCTACCTGCTTGGAAGCGATGTACAGGTTCTGCAGAGCAGTGATCGGTTCGTTCGGAGAACAATATCTCCGGCAACCTAATGCAGAGGACACAGCTCGTATGTTGTTAATCAACGCTTTCAGGGGGTTTCCTGGGATGCTAGGCAGCATAGACTGCATGCACTGGGAGTGGAAGAACTGCCCCTTTGGTTGGCAGGGGGCGTACAACGGCTATTATGAGGGGTGCACAGTGATTCTTGAAGCTGTTGCTTCACATGACACATGGATTTGGCACTCATTCTTCGGAATGGCTCGCTCGCACAATGACATCAATGTGCTGCAGCGCTCTCCGGTGTTTGATAGACTAGCGTACGACCAGTCCCCTCATGTGGATTTTGAGATCAATGGCCACCACTACAACAAGGGGTACTACCTTTCTGATGGTATCTATCCACCTTGGGCTACACTCGTGAAGACAATCCAAAAAACCCAACTCAGAGCAGAAGGCAAAGTTTGCCAAAGAGCAAGAGGCAGCCCGGAAAGATGTCGAGCAGGCGTTTGGCATCCTCCAAGCTCGTTGGGCTATCGTCAGACACCCTGCCACAGCATGGAGTGTGTAAACTATGTTGGAGGTGATGACCTCTTGTGTAATCATGCATAACATGATTGTTGATGTAGAGCGGGATGATTCACTGTTTGATAATGAGTGAGATGGTCAGGGAGAGTTGGTTACTCCTCAACGTGGTCCGACATCATTCCAGGATATCCTCCATGTGCATCACGAAATTCGAGATCTAACTGTACACAACCAGCTTCAGGCTGATTTGGTCGAGCATATGTGGCAGCATGTTGGCAACAATGCCGCAAACAACAACGATGAAGGAAATTCCGAAGCCTAGAGCATTTGTATCATTTTTTACATTTTATTTGAATAATACTTTGTCATTGAATGCGTGGACAATAAACTTATGTAATAAATCTTGAGCATTTAAACTTATTTATATTTTTTTTTATGATTTATTATGATTTTATAGTAAATTTAGAGGCAATTAGCAACTATATGGCGCCGCGGCCTAAAGCTGCCGCGTTGGGCGCAGCGCGCGATCCAAACGTACACGCGGACGCGGGGCTCCGTCCGCGTGTCCGCGCGGCCACCCAAACTGCCTAAAACGGTGCGTCCGTTTTTTTTTTTGAACATGGAGAGGCCCGAAGGCCTGGATACCATTAATAAAAGCTGCGGGTACAACTTACAAAATGGACCAACTGGAAAAGAGCAAATACAACAAGGCCCCTAGCTTTTACAAAGAGAACCCTACATAGATCTAGAAAAAAGCAATCGGGTCCTCCGCCGCAGCTGACGAACACAGAACTCAAATCATGGCCGTCTTCATCGGCGCCGCGGACGGAACCACTTGGCGTCGAGTCGACGTGGAGCGCCATGATGACCCACAAGTATAGGGGGTGTATCGTAGTACTTTCGATAAATAAGAGTGTCGAACCCAACGAGGAGCAGAAGGTGTTGACAAGCAGTTTCGATGAAGGTTTCACTGTAAATGCTCACAGACAAGTATTCGGGGGTTTTGATATTGCAGATAAATAAAGTACAAGTAAATAAAATGCGAGAGAAATAATTGCAGCGAGTGGCCCAATCCTTTTTAGCACAAAGGACAAGCCGGTTTGTTTACTTATAATGACCAAACGTTCCTGAGGACACACGGGGATTTTAGTCTAGTGCTTTCGCTTCATACAGCTGATTAATCTTCATTGTTTTGATAAGTGTTGTGTGGGTGAACCTATGCTAATGCACCGCCCTTCCTAGGACTAATACATACTTGTGATTATACCCCTTGCAAGCATCCGCAACTACAAGAAAGTAATTAAGATAAATCTAACCACAGCCTTAAACTCTGAGATCCTGCGATCCCTGCATCGATATACTAACGGGCTTAGGTTTCTCCCAAACCCCGCAATTAGCAACCGAATACAAGATGCACTCCCCTAGGCCCATAAATGGTGAAGTGTCGTAGTCGACGTTCACACGACACCACTAGAAGAATGACACCACAACTTAAATATCATAACATTGAATATTACTCAACCATAATTCACTACTAGCATTTAGACTTCACCCATGTCCTCAAGAACTAAACGAACTACTCACGAGACATCATATGGAATACAATCAGAGGTGATATGATGATGAATAACAATCTGAACATGAACCTTGGTTCAATGGTTTCACTCAATAGCATCTACAACAAGTATAGAATAACACCGGGAGAGTTTCCCCTATCAAACAATCAAGATCAAACCCAAATCGTTACAGCGGTGACGAGGTGCGGCGGTGATGGCGGTGTAGATGGTGGAGATGATGATGATGATGATGATGGAGATGATGTCCCGCTCGATGACGATGGCGATGGCGTCGATTTCTCCGGAGGGAATTTCCCCCGGATTCCTGCCCGCCGGAGAGCTTTTCTCTGGTGTTCTCCGCCCCAGAGGCGGCCGTAACCCTCCGTGAGGATCCCTCGTGGCTTAGGTTTTCGGGACGAAGGAGTACGCGAAGAAAAGGAGGCGAAAGGGGCTGGGGCCCCCAGCAGCAGGTGGCGCGCCGTGCCTTGGGCCGCGCCGCCCGTGGTCCGCCACAAGGGCTCTTCTCCTCTTCCCTTCTCGCTCCCTCCGTCATCTGGAAAATAGGAATTTACGTGAAATTCCCTTCCACAGTTGATCTTCCGAAATATTGCGTTTCGACGGTGCTTTTTCCAAGAATCCTGGCTCCGGTGCTTGATCCTCCAATGATGATGAAACATGCAAAATAGATGAAATAACATAAGTATTGTGTCCCAATATGAAATATATCAATGAATAACAGCAAATTATGATACAAAATAGTGATGCAAATTGGACGTATCAACTCCCCCCAAGCTTAGACCTCGCTTGTCCCCAAGCGAAACGAGAGAAACAAGACCACATGTTTATGGAGTGAAGAGTCGATAAAATACGGACAAGAAGCATCATATTCATTCACACAAGACATTCTAATAAACAACTTCCTCATATAACTCATCTTGAAATAAGTAAAGAGAAATCACAAGTAAAGGTGCATAAGAAATCATAATTGGTGATGGCAAACTTTGTTCTTGGTCAGAGAACTACTAACGGATTGTACTTCTAAGCAAAGCTTTCATATTAGAATTTATAGCTGAGCCTTCATATTTAAGCATAACAATCTCTTCATAATCATTGATAACTTCAAAGTCATATTCATTCAGATAAAATTAGTACTAAACAAGAAAGTATAAAAGACATGATCAACTGAATCATAGCATAAATGATTGGTTCACAACAACTCAATTGCTTGCTTAAGATAGAGGGAAATAGGTATACTGACTCAACATAAAAGTAAAAGACAGGCCCTTCGCAGAGGGAAGCAGGATTAAATCATGTGCTAGAGCTTTTCAAGTTTTGAAATCATATAAAGAGAATAAAAGTAAAATTTTGAGCGGTGTTTGTTGTTGTCAACGAATGGTAGTGGGCACTCAATCCCACTTGCCAAACGAACCTTCCAAGAGCGGCTCCCATGAGGGACGGCATCTCTACCAGCAAGGTAGATCATCCCTTCTCTTTTGTTTACACATGTATTTTAGTTTTATTTAGGATGACACTCCCCCAACCTTGGCTTTCTCAATCCATGGCTAACCGAATCCTCGGGTGCCTTCCAACATTCACATACCATGGAGGAGTGTCTATTGCAAAATTAAGTTGCTTATGAATCAGAGCAAAACATGTGAAGAGAATTATTAATGAAAGTTATTAATTGAGGCTGGGAACCTCATTGCCAGCTCTTATTACAAAGTTATTGGATAAGCGGATGTGCCGCTAGTCCATTAGGAAAAGTTCACCCAACAAGATTGAAAGATAAAACACCACATACTTCCTCATGAGCTATAAAACATTGACACAAATAAGAAGTAGTATAGTTTGAATAATTTAAAGGTAGCACATGAAGTATTTACTTGGAATGGCAGAAAATACCATGTAGTAGGTAGGTATGGTGGACACAAATGGCATAGGTTTGGTCTAAGGTTATGGATGTATGAGAAGCATTCCCTCTCGATACAGGTCTTTGGCTAGCAAGGTTTGATAGCAAGCATAAAGGTTGAGGGAAACAAACAAATATACATATGATAGAAACAATCATGCATCTTTCTCATAAGCACAAGCAATTTTAACTTAAGAATACTAAGCATAGAGATAATGGAGTAATGTATCTAAGTGTATTTCTCTCTTCTATTAAACATCAGGATGTTGTTGCTATTGACCAATGCTAAGTTTGCCAAAACCAAATAGATTTACTTAATGTTCCCAAAGTGATATCAATACTCATGTCAAGAGTAATCATATAATGGAGATTGCAAACTAAAATAAGGTGTGCAAAAAGTAAATGATAAGACTTCTCATTAATATTCCATAACGATAACTCACACCAACGGATACATCGATAACTAACTAAGAGAGATACTTCCACATTGCATACTATTCTATATGATAACTTCCCTACTCATGATATGACGCTACTTGATAGTAAAAGATAAAGGTGGTGATGTGATACGCGGCACTCCCCAAGCTTGGAACAAACCAAGGGGATGCCAATACCGATGATGAATTACTCCTTCGGCGATGGTGGTGATGAATTGACAAGCTTCTCAATAAGCTCCTGGAGCTCGTCAATCCCGTATATGAGATTGCGAATCATCTCTCGAATTGTGCTCGACGCGGTTAAGGAGTCTGTCCGACGGTGAGTCCCAACTCTTGGAGTTATTTCCCCACTCTTCAGCCTCAGGCTCCTTCTCTCCTGCAGTGTTAGAGCGATCTATATCCCAATGGCTAGGCAATGCTGCCTTGGGAGTCCCTTCAATTTGATTATTGAAAATTAGATTGTGGAAGGGGATGAGTGCCTGATAGAGATGACTTTGGAGCTAGGTAATGACGTGGAACCGCTCCTCCAGTGCGAATTCTTGCGCTCTTGTTTGCGCTAAAAGGGTTGTCCACCACCTTGATGCTTGCGATAGTAGCACGCGGGTGCGTGCGCGAATCTTCATCCACCTCTTCTTCATCCTCTTCCTTGACGTCCTTGTCTTCCTCTTTCCGCCCAAGATCTTGATTATCTTCTTCCGGAAACTCCTTGCCCTTGTTCTTGGAGACCATGGCGCTTCTAAACTGAAAACAGATGCGAAAACAGCTCGAAACAAAACACGACGAGAAAACGATATTACGGACCTCCAGGGGTCCGGGAATTATATAGCAAATATTTTTACGACAAAAGGAAGGTTCCAGGCCGAAAACGAGTGGAAACGGGACGCCGAGGTGCCGTCACCATAGGTCGGCGCGCTGGTGGGGCCCGCGCGCTGTGGTGACGGGCTCGCGTCTTTTCCACTCCGTTTCGATTCCGTAATTTTTCATATTTTCCAAAACAGCAGAAATAATGTTCGGAAAGGTAAACGCGGACTTTTTATTACCTATACCGTTACCTATTCAAAGTCCGGCCTGCGGATGACAATTTGTCCTTTGATGAAAGCCTCCGGTGTTTCCACTTGAATAATATCGACATCAACATTATAAGAATCACCCGAGATATAATGCTTGAGTCTTTGTCCATTCACCACTTGCGTGGCATTGCCTTGGAGAGAGCTAATTTTAATTGCTCCTGAACGATACACCTCCTCAACAACATATGGTCCTTCCCACTTCGAGAGTAATTTCCCGCAAAGAATCTGAGACGAGACCGATACAATAAAACTTGATCTCCAACATTAAATTCTCTTTTAATGATCCTTCTATCATGCCATTTCTTAACTTTTTCTTTAAAGAGTTTAGCATTTTCATAAGCTTCACTTCTCCATTCATCTAGAGAACTTAATTGCAACAACCTCTTATTACCGGCTAATTTAGGATCTTTATTTAATTCTCTAACAGCCCAATAAGCTTTGTGCTCTAGTTCTAAAGGTAAATGACAAGCTTTTCCATAAACCATTTTATAAGGTGACATTCCCATAGGATTTTTATAAGCAGTTCTATAAGCCCATAACGCTTCTTTCAATTTGCTAGGCCAATTCTTTCTAGATTTATTAACAGTCTTACCCAAGATAGCTTTAATCTCTCTATTTGATAATTCTACTTGACCGCTAGTTTGAGGGTGATAAGAAGCAATTCTATGATTAATACCATACTTAGCAAGAGTTTTTCTAAAACCTCCATGAATGAAATGAGAACCTCCATCAGTCATAATATATCTAGGTACTCCAAATCTAGGAAATATAACATCTACAAGCATTTTTATAGAGGTCTCACCATCAGCACTTTTTGTAGGTATAGCTTCTACCCATTTAGTAACATAATCAACAGCGACAAGTATATGAGTGTTACCGTCTGAAGAAGGGAAAGGTCCCATGAAGTCGAATCCCCAACAATCGAATGGTTCAATAACAAGAGTATAATTCATAGGCATTTCATTGCGTCTAGAGATATTACCAACTCTTTGACATTCATCACAAGATAAAATAAATTTCCTTGCATCTTTGAAGAGTGTTGGCCAATAAAAACCTGATTGTAGAACCTTTTGCGCGGTTCTATCTCCAGCGTGATGTCCTCCATAAACACTTCCATGACATTTATTCAATATCTCCCGTTGTTCATATTCAGGAACACATCTTCGCATAATACCATCCACTCCTTCTTTATATAAGTGTGGGTCATCCCAAAAATAATGCCTCAAGTCATAAAAGAATTTCCTCCTTTGTGAGCTGAAAAGGTTGGAGGCAAATACTTGAAACAATAAAGTTAGCATAATCTGCATACCAAGGGCTCTCGCGAGCTCACCTTTATTACAGCCAATTGTTCATTTGGAAAACTATCATTAACAGGAAGGATCATAAGCAATATTTTCCAATCTAGACAAATTATCAGCAACAGGATTATCGGCACCTTTCCTATCTATAATATGTAAATCAAATTCTTGCAACAAAAGTACCCATCTAATAAGCCTTGGCTTAGCATCTTTCTTTGTCATAAGGTATCTAATTGCAGCATGATCAGTATGAATTGTAACTTTTGAATCAACAATATAAGGTCTAAACTTATCACAAGCAAAGACTACAGCTAACAATTCTTTTTCAGTTGTAGCATAATTTCTTTGAGCAGCATCAAGAGTCTTACTAGCATAATGAATAACATTTAATTTCTTATCTACCCGCTGTCCAAGAACAGCGCCTACAGCAAAATCACTAGCATCACACATAATTTCAAAAGGCAAATTCCAATCGGGAGGTTCAACTACAGGAGCAGTTGTTAAGGCTTTCTTTAAAGTTTCAAAAGCTTCCTTACAATCATCATCAAAAACAAAAGGTACATCTTTTTGAAGAAGATTAGTAAGAGGCTTTGAAATTTTAGAGAAATCTTTAATAAATCTCCTATAAAACCCAGCATGACCAAGAACACTACGAATACCTTTAACATCCCTTGGATAGGGCATCTTCTCAATTGCTTCAACTTTAGCTCTATCAACTTCAATACCTCTCTCGGAAATTTTATGTCCCAACACAATTCCTTCATTAACCATAAAGTGGCATTTCTCCCAATTAAGAACAAGGTTAGTTTCTTCACATCTCTGCAAAACTTTATCGAGGTTTCGCAAGCAATTATCAAAAGAATTCCCATAGACAGAAAATCATCCATGAACACCTCTACAATACTTTCGCAAAAACCATGAAAAATAGCAGACATGCATCTTTGAAAAGTAGCAGGAGCATTACATAAACCAAAAGGCATACGCCTATAAGCATAAGTTCCATAAGGACAAGTAAAAGTGGTTTTCTTGATCTTTAGCTTTAACAGCAATTTGTGAAAACCCATAATAACCATCAAGAAAGCAAAAATGAGTATTTTTAGACAACCTCTCTAACATTTGATCAATAAAGGGTAAAGGGTAATGATCTTTCTTAGTAACTTTATTCACTTTTCGAAAATCAATGCACATTCTATAACCTACAACTATTCTTTGAGGAATAAGCTCATCATTATCATTAGGCACAACAGTCATTCCTCCTTTCTTAGGAACACAATGCACAGGCTAACCCATCTACTATCGCAATAGGATATATAATACCAGCTTCAAGGAGTTTTAATACCTCGTTTCTTACCACTTCCTTCATCTTCGAATTAGACGACGTTGATGTTCAACAACAGGCTTTGCATCTTCTTCCATATTAATAGCATGTTGGCAAATAGAAGGAGAAATCCCTTTCAAATCATCAAGAGTATAGCCAATAGCTCCTCGGTGTTTCTTCAATATTTCCAATAACCTTTCTTCCTCAATCTCTGAAAGCTTAGAACTAATAATAACAGGATATATTTTCTTATCATCAATATGAGCATATTTAAGATTATCGTAAAGGCTTTAAATCAAAAACAGGATCTTCCTTGGGGCGGTGTTGTACCCAGATCTTCCACCGGTAAATCATGCTTGAGAATAGGTTGGCGACGAAAAATTTCCTCAAGCTCATCTCTTTCTTTCCTAAAAGCTTCACTTTCACTATTCTCCAAATGTTGCTGCAAAGGATTATTAGGAACAAGAACAATAGATGCACACTGCTCCATTTTAAAATCATTACTAGGCAAGTCAATTTTATAAGGAGTTTTGGTAAATTTAGAAAAGTTAAATTCATAAGGTTCACCAGCAAATCTAGTCAAAATTTTCTCTTTCTTACAATCTATAATAGCTCCACAAGTATTTAGAAAAGGTCTACCAAAAATGATAGGACAATGATCACTAGCAGCAGAACCAAGTACCAAAAAGTCAGCAGGATATTTAATCTTACCACATAGAACTTCCACATCTCGAACAATACCAATTGGAGAAATAGTTTCTCTATTAGCCGATGAATAACCACATCAATATCTTCAAGTTCGCAAGAACCAATTTCGTGCATAATCTCCGTGTAAAGTTCATAAGGAATAGCACTAACACTTGCACCAATATCACATAAACCATAATAGCAATGATCACCAATTCTAAGATAGCATAGGAACACTAACTTGTTTGGGTTTATTAGGATGTGAAACAATATTAGAAGCATCTTCACAGAAAATAATATGACCATCCTCCACATTTTCAATCACAAGATCTTTAACTATTGCAACAGAGTTCAATTTTAATTTGTTCTTCGGGTTCTTGAGGTTTCTTTTCACTTTTATTAACCGCACTAGATATGACAGAGTACTCCTTCATTTTAGCAGGAAAGGAGTTTTTTCAATATAAGCTTCAGGAATAACATTATCAACAGTTTCAATCACTACACATTTGTTTACAGATGAATCAATTTTATCTTTATACGGTTCATGATACTTATCAAAATTCTTCTTAGGCAGTTCATAATGAGAGGCAAAAGCTCTATAAAGATTTGCAACAACTTGGGAATCAAGACCATATGTAGCACTCATATTACGAAATTTATCGGTATCCATAAAAGCTTCAATGCATTTATAATCATAAATTATACCCGATTCTCTATCTTTGTCATTCTCCCATCCTTCAGTATTTTCTTGGATCCGATCAAGAAGGTCCCTTTTAAACTCTTCATTCTTGCGTGTAAATGATCCAGAACAAGAAGGCAAGGTCTTGTCTTGAAAAGAAAGTCTTGCATAGAAATTATCAATAATAACATTACCAGAAGCTCATGAATGGGGCATTTGAGCATTAAAGACTTCAATCTCCCCAAGCTTGGGCAATACTTTCTCCATCATGAGGCCAGAAATTATATATGCGGTTCCGATCTTTGTGAATTTCACTTGGAGGATAAAATTTGGAATAGAATAAAGGCACAATGTCCTCCCAATCAATAGAATCACCATTCTTCAGCAATTTATACCAATGCGCCGCTTTACCAGACAGCGATATAGTGAATAGTTTCTTCCTAACTTCATTCATGGAAATACCTGCACATTTGAATAAACCGCATAATTCATGCAAAAACAATAAATGATCACCAGGATGGACAGTTCCATCCCCTTCATAGCGGTTATCCATAACACGTTCAATAATTTTCGTAGGTATTTTATATGGTACTACTTCCTCACTGGCGCTTCATCCACTACCGTTGTAGTAGTAGATTTCCCAAATAGAAATTGAAGAGAAGATCTCTCCATAATGATTTATAGCAGCAGCAGAAATAAAATCAGCACAAACAGAAAAGTTTTCCTTACCAATTCCACTTACCAATAGCGCTCACTCCGGCAACGGCGCCAGAAAATAGTCTTGATGACCCACAAGTATAGGGGTGTATCGTAGTACTTTCGATAAATAAGAGTGTCGAACCCAACGAGAGGTGTTGACAAGCAGTTTCGATGAAGGTTTCACTGTAAATGCTCACAGACAAGTATTCGGGGTTTTGATATTGCAGATAAATAAAGTACAAGTAAATAAAATGCGAGAGAAATAATTGCAGCGAGTGGCCCAATCCTTTTTAGCACAAAGGACAAGCCGGTTTGTTTACTTATAATGACCAAACGTTCCCGAGGACACACGGGGATTTTAGTCTAGTGCTTTCGCTTCATATACGGCTGATTAATCTTCATTGTTTTGATAAGTGTTGTGTGGGTGAACCTATGCTAATGCACCGCCCTTCCTAGGACTAATACATACTTGTGATTATACCCCTTGCAAGCATCCGCAACTACAAGAAAGTAATTAAGATAAATCTAACCACAGCCTTAAACTCGAGATCCTGCGATCCCTCCATCGATATACTAATTAGGTTTTGTCACTCCGGCAACCCCGCAATTAGCAACCGAATACAAGATGCACTCCCCTAGGCCCATAAATGGTGAAGTGTCGTGTAGTCGACGTTCACACGACACCACTAGAAGAATGACACCACAACTTAAATATCATAACATTGAATATTACTCAACCATAATTCACTACTAGCATTTAGACTTCACCCATGTCCTCAAGAACTAAACGAACTACTCACGAGACATCATATGGAATACAATCAGAGGTGATATGATGATGAATAACAATCTGAACATGAACCTTGGTTCAATGGTTTCACTCAATAGCATCTACAACAAGTATAGAATAACACCGGGAGAGTTTCCCCTATCAAACAATCAAGATCAAACCCAAATCGTTACAGCGGTGACGAGGTGCTGCGGTGATGGCGGTGTAGATGGTGGAGATGATGATGATGATGATGGAGATGATGTCCCGCTCGATGACGATGGCGATGGCGTCGATTTCCCCGGAGGGAATTTCCCCGGCGGATTCCTGCCCGCCGGAGAGCTCTTTCTCTCGGTGTTCTCCTCCGCAGGCGGCTGTAACCCTCCGTGAGGATCCCTCTGTGGCTTAGGTTTTCGGACGAATGAGTACGCGAAGAAAAGGAGGCGAAAGGTGGGCCCGAGCACGGGTGGCGGCCAGCCTTGGTCGCGCCGCCCTGTGGTGCCCACTGGCTCTTCTCCTCTTCCCCTTCCTGGCTCCCTCCGTCATCTGGAAAATAGGAATTTACGTGAAATTCCCTTCCACAGCTTGATCTTCCGAAATATTGCGTTCGACGGTGCTTTTTCCAGCAGAATCCTGGCTCCGGTGCTTGATCCTCCAATGATGATGAAACATGCAAAATAGATGAAATAACATAAGTATTGTGTCCCAATATGAAATATATCAATGAATAACAGCAAATTATGATACAAAATAGTGATGCAAATTGGACGTATCACGCCACGACGAGTTCCAGACAAGGCCTCATCTTGGAGGTTGAAGAAGCGCCGGGGATCACCACCGGTAAGATGCGCAGCCACCCGATGGCCATCTGAGTCGGCCAGGAAGCAAAGCCCGCCGAGATTGTACACCAAGATGCGGTATCGCCGCTCCAAGACCGCCTGACTCTGAAGACCAGAACGCCTCTCCACCACTTCTCCCCAACGCCGCCGCTGCGAGATGAAGAAGTCCGCAGAGTCGCTCTCCCCTTCCAAGCCAAGAAGCCAACACAAGCCTTATTAATGGAATCTCCGGCGTTCCTACACCTCGCCGCTTTCGGCTCCGGCCATGAGAGCACTGCGACGAGAGTAAGAACAGCCAGCCAGCACCAGATTCGGCCCAGGAAATCCAGCACCATCCCCCCGGCATAAAGCCGACATACGGCATACTGCCAACACACATCAGAAAAACTACTTTTATTTGAACTAGTACTATATACAGACCTAGCTCCGGCGCCGCTCCTTAGCCACTTCCGGCCGGCATCGCCGCCGAGAAGGGCATCGGGAAGGCCCGGTCCGCTAAAGGCGACTCTCAAGGGAACTAGGGGACTAGAGGAGACAGGAGCTTTCGAGAGAGTCCGTCTGCGTCTCGTCCGTCCGGTGCGCCCGTTTGGATAGCCGCTTTGGAGATGCCCTTATGCCACACCGCCGGTAATGCTACACCTACGGACGAATCCCGCTACGGAAATGCTACGCGCTGACGAGGTAACGCACGTGGCGGCCAGCGTGGTATTTCGCTCGTCCCTTCGAAAGAAAAATCAGCAAAAAAGAGTACGCATATCTCCCGGGCGACGGAGCGGCGACCTGAGACTCGGCGGCGGCCGCCGCGGAGGTAGGCGGGAGCAGCGCAGCGGCATGTCCCTCGGCGGCGCGGCGAGCTGCACCTCTTCGGTAGCTGGGCTGCGAACTTCCCCTCGCCATGGGTGGCGCGGCGAGCTGCCCCTCTTCGGCAGCTGGGCTGCGACCTTCCCCTCAAAGTCGGCGGCTCGGCGAGCATACCTTCATCGGAAGCAGCACGTCGACGTACCCCTCTCCGGCGGAAATCTCTGAAAAAGGCACGATGCGCAAAATTTTCGCTCCACTGATGTTGAGCTGCTCCGTTTGCCTCCGGCTTCTGATACTGCTCGTTGCCGGGAGTCACAATCGGCAGGTCTGTTTTGTTTCATGTTTCTGTTTCTCAACTAGTCCTTACAAAACAATGATAGGGTTTCCAATTCTTTTGCTTGATCTCTCTGCAAGCTTGTTTGCAGCCATGGTAATGTTGATTTTGTTTTACCAATTTCAGTGTTATGAGTCTGGCTACATTTTAACTCGAAGATGTCAAGATATACCTTCTGAAGAAACAAAGAGGAAATAGGTCCCTAGTGAATCTTCAGAAGCAACGAGAGAATGTATTCCCTCTGATCAGCGTATGCCAACAAACCTGAGAGATAATGTTCGGTGGAACAAACATGAAGCTCTAGTACAATTAACACATGTTATTTGGAGTGTAAACAATGTCGTGTTGTATTGCTGCTACACCATGGTTTAGCCACCAATTTGCTCCACTACATGGTTCTATTTGTAGTTCTAGGATTTACATTCAGATGTTCTTCGGTTAGATTTCAAGCTGACAACATTCTGAACTCAAACACATGCGAGGGAATGACTCTTCCAGGAATTGAATTTCAGCAAGTTCATTGGCACCTTAGCTTCCAGGAAATGCTGAACTCAAATGTAAATGGCAGGAACTATGTTAGGAGAATAAAAATGAGTTCAATTCCAATGTACAGGATTGAGTGGTACAGGCCAGAGAGTTTCTGGAAGCTAATGTTGTTGGTAGCTTTGTATGCTAAAACTTGTACTACCCTCTGCCTATTAGCCATTACATTAAAATATGAAATACATAGAAAAATATAAGGTATGCATCCAACATCTTTAAACTGCACAAGACATGTCTAACTCTGATCCATTGCATCATTGGGCTCTCTGATTCCATTAAAGTGTAATTGTGGTGATCTGGATATAGCAGCAGAGTTTTGCTGAACTTGAAACAACATGCTTGTATATTTCCCTAGAATCGGAGGCATATCACCAGCCGATGAACCTCCAGGTAGTAATTCAAACGATTCCTGCTCACAAAAAATATAGAAAGTGGATTGGATGTCGAAATACTTAAAAGAAATAAATCCAGGCGACAAATATACCTGAATTGCTCCATACGGTACTGCAGCTTGCATGGTTGCATTCATGTCGCCGGTAGTAATTCCCAAGTTAAATGATCCCTGTGACAAAAAAATTCATAAAATTATTTGGATCTCAAATGATTTATTAGAAATAGAGACACAGAAATAAACATACCTCAAATGTTCCATATGGGAGTGGAGTTCTAATAGTTGGATTTATGCTGCCAGAACTATTTCCCAAGTCAAAAGATTCCTGCTTAAGATAAATCCATTAGATGGGAAACAAAGATACTTGAATGGTGCTAGTACAAGCTTGTCCGTCCAAATAAGAAGATTGTTGAATCTGTTTCAGACAACCTACCTCATTTTCCATCTCGTCTTGTTGTAGATTGTCATTCTCCAATAATTTTCGTTTTGTATTGGATCTTTTATTTCTCAAATTCATGGAGCGAGCCTGAAGAAAATTCAAAATTAGTGAACTATTAAAATGAGGAGCTTTCAAACCAAACAAAATACCTTCTGGTCAGCTTCCTTCTTCTCCTTTTGTGCAGCTTTCTTCTTCTCCCTTTGTTCAGCTTTCTTCTTCTTTTCTCTTGCTTGACGAATAAGCTTGTCAACCTTAGATTCTTTTCTCAATGAAGGAGGACGTCCAGCACATCTAACAGCTATAGGACTTAATATGGTCTTTCTTGTATTCTCCCCATTAGAAGGTGCACCTTCATGTGTACCAAGTTGTTCCTTATTACTTTCAGATGTTGAGTTACTAGATGGTTCAATTTTCAGAGTGCGAATTTGTTCAATCAAAGAATTGCATGAATCATCTGACATGGCGCCTAACTCTGCTATTGGGAAGAAAATATTGCACAACTTGTCAAACCGTTTTGCAACAGGAGTGCCATCCATGCCGCCATATGTGCATCGGATGAAGTTATGTTTTCTTTTCACATTTTTCCTCCAGCGATCAAGGATGTACTGTGAAGAAACCTGCTTGATTTTCTTGTGAGTTAGCACACATAACACATGCCGACAGATAATACCTCTGAACTCAAAACGGCGACATGAACACTTAACTTCAAACTCTTCCACATTGAAATATACATGGTACACATAATCTTTTCTCCATCCCTCATCTTTGTCAATTAGCACATCCTCGATTATTTTGAACGTTTCTATTGCCCCTTCTTTTTGTATGGAGGCCCGGTCACAGTACAACATGTGTGTTAACTCCTCTTGAAACTCTTTGAACTTCGAGTTTGTATAGACTGCTTGAAACTGCTTCTCAATGTCAAAGTGTGTGATACAAGGTATGGTTGAATGGAAAGAACTAAAATCAGCAAGTATCTCCTTCTCAACTTTATCACGAAGAGCATTCTCATATTGGCTAGTAAAATGCTTCAGTGTTGTCTTGGCATTAACATACCCATCAAAGAAGGCGTGCATACTCTCACTACGTTGTGTAGTGGACATGCCCGCCCAAAAGGCATCTTTAACAAATGTTGGAACCCAACGATGCCTATTGTCATAGAGCCCCTTAAGCCATTCATTATCAGCAATATTATACCTCTCAAGCATACGCATCCAAGAACTTTCAAAATCTGCAACTGTCAAGGAATCATAAACTGCTTTACCAATTGCAGTCTTGATGTACTCATATTCCTCATATCCACCTAACTTCTCAGGTAGCTTCTTCATTATATGCCACAAACACCATCTATATCGAGCATCTGCAAATACTATTTCCACCGCATTCTGAATTGCTTTTGCTTGATCGGTCACAATAGCTCTCGGTTGACGATTTGACATACATGCCAACCATGCTTGAAATAACCAAACGAATGTGGAAGTGTCTTCATTTGATAATAAAGCACATCCTAGCAACACAGATTGTCCATGATGATTCACTCCAACAAAAGAAGCAAAAGGCATATCATATTTGTTCACCAAGTATGTGGTGTCAAAAGTTATGACATCATCAAAGGAGTCATAAACTGCTCTACTTCTTGCATCAGCCCAAAATACATTCCTAAGTCGGGATTCATCATCAACATCCATGACACTAAAGAAGTTTGGATTATCTGATTGCATTTTCATAAAATAGTCACGAACGGCCTCTGCATCACCACTTCCAAGTTTCAACCTTCTTGTTTTCTCTAGATAATTGCGGCATTCTTTCTCACCAAAAGTCATATTTTCATGACCATCCGCTGCCACAACAAGAGAATTGAAGTTCTTGTTTACTCGTATTCCAGCCTGGTCATTCAACTCAAGCTTCCGCTTCACATGCAAGTCCAACCTTTTGTTGCATCTAAATAACCGAGATTTATGCGGACTTAATATATGATTATGATCCAAAATGACTGTCGAAAGATGAAACTTCCCATTCGGACCACGAACAATATTAACTTTAGCTTTACATCCTAACCCAGCTGTTGGATTTGGCTTCAACATATTTTTTGAGTTGGACTCCGTCTTCCCATAACGAGAGCAACAAAGTGTAAGGTACCTTAATTCTCCCTTCCCATCTCTATTTGAGCTTCTCCTTGTCACACCAAACCCTTTTGCCTTAGCATAATTTTTATAGTACTCCCTCACATCATTCTCAGTATCAAATGTCATCCCCAATTCAGGATCTTCAAGTAACACATCTTCTTCGGATGCACCATGGTCCTCTTCAAGTTCCACGCCGCTTTTCTTTTGTTGCTTGATGCCATCGTCATCGCTTGAAATAGACATATCACTTGATTCTTGAACACAACCAGCCTCATCACCCATTTCTGTGCATCATGATAATATTATAAACATATATGCATATATGAAGTTAATATACAAAGAATATATTAGTCAACCCAACTGAACACTCATGCTACTGCCGTGAGGTAATGTTCACTGCGACCAATATTTTCCACTAAAACAGGTATAAGTAGCTACTAAACTAAGCTACATAATAATCCATGTAGAATATTAAGATTAATTACCTGCAAATGCAGATGGATAAGTATCAGGAAAGCCAAGCTGGGTTTGATCAATCGACTTGAACCTGTTTCTCTTCCCTAGAATGATCTTCAGTAGCTTGGCGTTTTCAATCTGAACCTACAGTGTCAGTTGCATAATTAGCCGAACGTCCGGCGGCCGCCGATGGCAAACGGCCAGGTCTATCTCTGGGTTAAGGAATATGGTGAGGTACCTGTGTGCGGTTTGGCCGTTCACGACGGCTCAATGGAGCAAGCTCGACGTGATCGATCTGAACAAAGACAAAACGTACGGCTTCAGCTATTGGTTCATTGCATAATTAGCAGAATGTCCGCCGGCCACCGATGGCACGACGGCGCGGTCTGATTACTGGTTGAGGAAGATGGTGAGTACCTGCGTGCTGCCCGGCGGTTCGCGACGGCGCGGTGGAGGAAGCTCGGCGTGATCGATCTGAACAAGGGCAACCGTACGGGGCAGCTTCAGGTGTTGGATGCAAAATTAGCGGGACACCCTTTTGGTTGCACAATTAGCGCGCGCCGCGCGGCCGTTTTTTTTTTCTGTCATTCAGCTGCCACGTCTGATTCCGTCCGCGTCAGCGCGTAGCTAGTCCGTAAATCTCCGTAGGTGTAGCATACGTCAGCGCATGTCGCGATTCTACCGGCCACCGCCATGCTCTACGCCACTGACCTCCCCTCCTCTCCCTACCCCACGCAGACCGCTGTGCTAGACGCCCCCTTGCTCTTCGTCGTGCTCGTAGTGCCCAGCTCTCCGATGTGGTGTAGCACTCCAGGCGCCGGCGATACCCACTTCGGGATCCACATGCAGCTGGCAGGTCTAGCCACCCGCTCACCTCTGGCAGCTTTCTCGCAGGTGAGGAGTACGGAGCAGCCCGCAACATCCTATTTGGGTAAATTGGGCACACCCGAACCTTAATTTTCAGGAGCGTGAACTGTGGTTTTGATTATTTCGGGAAACTTTTCGGGTGTCAAATCTGATAACCGGATTTACCAAAACCAAAGTTTACAATAGCGGACTATGTGACTTAGCGGCAACAATTTGTAGGCGTTGAGAAAGCTACACCGAAGCTATATCAAAGCTAGGCCATTTATGTTCCAAAACTCCTAGAAAAATGAGGCATAAAGATTATATCTCCACTTATTACTATTAAAAGAGACAGAGCGGCAGATCCAGCCAATCTTAGCCATTCAGTTACCAAAATCAACGGTTCAGATTTATGTTAAAACAGTGTTAGACGCCGCCCACGCCCCACACCACCTCTTAATCATCAAACGGCAAGCTAAAAGGTCCAAACCGACACCCCACTGTCGCCGAACGCCCCCGCGCACGCTGCCGCACCCCCTCCCACACCGACTTGCACGCCGCCGCAGTGCCGGACTGCCCTCGGCCTCCAACTGCCCGGGTAGCCCTCGCCATGCCCGACGCGATTTGGACGCCCCCATGACCTCGCACTGTACCCCTGGACTCCGCCCGCTCGACCGCGCCGCCGCGCTGCCCTGCCCGGCGTGATTTGGGAAGCCCCCCCCGGCTCCAACGCCTTCGCGCTGCACGCTGTCGCAGTACCACCGATGGCGCCGCAATGCACTAGCCGCCGACTGCGCCGTGAGTGATTCACCATCAACGTGCACCTGTCGTCCGTCTGCACCGAGCCTGACCACATCCTGCTCCTCCAGGACCAAATTTGTAGGTACTTCATTTCTCTTAACCCCATGCTTGGGCTGAACACAAGTGTCTAGACCACATTCAGATTTGATGACACAGACGCAGATGCTGAAAAAAAAGACCGTATAGACCACATTCAGGAGAATGTCCAGAAAGGCTTGCCTATTTGGATCATGCAGTTGAGTTAATACAGAAAGGCTTGCCTATTTGGATCACGATCAGCTATTTCCTTTTTATCTCGTATAATGTAGGCAACTAGGCATCGAGGCAACCATAACGGATGTGGACTTCTAGGTGCTTTCAACATATTTGGAGCACATGTCCTTGGCATGAAATTTTTGAGACCTCTGATTATTTGACGTGCGTGCATCTCTGAAGGTAATCTTCTATATAATCGCATAGCCCCATTGGCTGTGATGTTCACATATTCACATCCTTCACTGAATCTGCAATAACAGTAGCGCTAGCTTCTCTTTTTCTAAAGATGGCACAAGTTCTTTAGGCTCTTTCGTTAATCATGTTTGCTTCTTTTTGTACTTCTGATTATTATGGTAGAGGTTTCCAGTAATACACAACTCAAACCTCTACAAAGATATTATGAATATTCTCATTTATCATGTTCTTGGTGATGAGATTTAAAATAATTTCCTATTGTGATTTACACATTTCAATGATTTGGCATTGAGAAGAAGAAACATGGTATCGCAAGTTCATTAAGTCAGTTGCAAAAATGAGTTTCCCTTGTAGAACCTACGACTTGGAACACCTATTTTGTGAAACTTTGCTCAAATTTGTATTGCATGCCCAAGATAGCTTATGTGACTGGTTCCTGATGATCTCCTTACAGCATCCTCTCTGATCTATCAGCGGCTAGCAAGCTGCGCAGCACTGCCATCCGTAGCATGAAGGTAATTGCAGTGTTCCTGCTCCTGCAGATGCTCTTGGCAAGCCAGGAACTGTGATGTCAAATCCTATCTCTCAAAGTGGCATCAAAATTAACATTGGTCTAAAATTATTTTCCAAATGGTCTCTCGATTCATGTATGAGTGCAAGTCCATCCAATGTAGTTTTTCAAAAGATCCTTTTTGGACAGATCCTCAGATATTCAGAACTAATCCTTTTCCTTTTGTCTTGTTTTGCCATTTGTTCCCGCGGCCAGCAGGAAGAGTCAGGTTATATCAAGAAATACAAATTCCTTACCAGCAGTCAAGCCTCGGCGACATTTTCTCGCCCGATTCATCACGCTTGCCTCACCGGTCAGGTCTGAAACACTGCCCTCACATTGGGTTTTGGACATGTTGTCATGACAAACTTACTCTTCCACGATGCACGTCATGCCCTCATCCTTTGTTCCGTGATATTTTTTGACCGGACACATGCCAAAGCATGCGTCATAATATATTAGAAGAAAACCGTCGAGAAGACGGGAGCATACAGTGCTATGATGGTTGCTGATTATGAGAGGAGGTCGAATAGGAGATATCGGTTTATGACAGTCTTGAACCCTTTTCAAAGGTAAATTAATTTTGTGTTGTTAGTGGTCTGATATTAAATTCTCGGCAGTTATTGTTACTATATACATTTCACATGCTGTAGGTATGCATATGCTTTGACAATACAATAGTTCTGTCTATAGAAGTGAAGCTACAAGCCTACAAGAGGTAGCTTAGCCACTGTAGAGTCAAGTAGTGATGTCGTATTGACTGGTTTGTTGTGTCGGTAATGTTGGAACATTTATAGCTTTTCCAAACTGATTGAGTGCCCATGTTATCTAAATAAGTGACTAATATCATCAATTGGTCTTTTATTAATGGATACTCATATTATGAAGTTTAAACATGATCATAAAGTTTAAATTCTCACCAGCATCTTGGCTTATCTTGTTTTCTGTAAATACTTCAGCTTAAGAAATCTTTCGTATTTATTGATGTATATTATTCTTTTTAATAATCTTTACATTCAAATGCTGGTGGGAATTCAGTTGTATCCATTCTTAGATATGACAGGTATGTTTTGGGTTTTATACACTGGAATAGGAGCCGGGGAAATTTATCCCCTTTGTGCATTAGCTAGGAGATTCTATTTTTGGTTGGCTTGATGTTACAAAGTTAATGCATTGTAGTAGACACTGGACCAAACTGATAAAAAGAAGGATTGGTGCTTCCTTGAAAGCAAATCAGTACAAGCAGTAGCATAGATTTTGGTAACACCACACATGAACCGTATACTGACAAAATGCACTAAACTGATAATCACATGCCTACTCTTCAGTTATATGTTCATCAGCTGCAAACGGATCATGAAAGGGAACCGAAGATTAGTAGGGCAACAACATGTCTCAATTGTGCCTCTAGGATTGAAATCTTATTACTTCTTTTAAAAATTTAATCTATGTGTGAACTCGAGAGTCACAATATCATTTTCCTTTGAGGAAGTGTCACACATTATGCATGTACGGAACCTAGACCATATGAACTAAACCGTGTGTTATATTTGTTTTGGAACCTTATGTCCCGTCAACTATGGGCATGCCCCTGTATTTTATTGCACAAAAAAGGTCATGTTAAGGAAGTTCCTATCCAGATGATAGACATAAAATACGCATCATTGTTAAAATGTGATATTTTTCAATACTTGAGATACGTTGGTTGTAATATTTTTCTACTAAATCTGATGGATGTTTTGTGCAGGTGGATGTTAGTATAATCTCCTCTTCGTAATGTTGTTGTTCGAAACAAGAAATGATTGAAGAACACCTGTTGTGGAGGGCATCACTAGGAATGCAAGAGAAACTGAGAAGTGCTTGTGGGTTGTCATATTTGTTTTTTCTTATCTAATATTTTCTACCTCTATATATGTGGGTTCAAAAATCATATTTATTATGATATAAAATTTCATTTTGGCACAATTTGAATTATTTAGTTTATCACATGCCAGTAGTGCTAGAAACAAAATATTATAGAGGCTTTATGCATGTGGATGTTAGACCAAGCCATTAACATCTTTTGCTCATATTGTTACTGGAAGCAGAGCACTTTTAGGTTGTCTCCAATTTTTTTTCGAGTTGTTAGCAAGAATGATAGATGAAACTGAGAAATGATAGATGAAACTGAGAAATGATTGTAGTGGCAAGATCACTTTTCCTACACAAAATAATCAGTCGTAGAAACAATACCGATTCTTCTATTTATTTTTTTAACATCTGACTCTCCTATTTAAATTTCACTAAAATGACACGTTGAGGTTTGAACCACCTTTTCTAATAGTGCAAAAAATACTATAGTTTTTTCTAATCCATGGTATACAATATTGCAGCTTTTGCTAAAGCCAAACAACTCAAGGATTTACAATGATGATATTTTTAGAAAAGATGGTATCAGTGCTCAAGGTCACGGGAGACACTAAAATGGCTACGACGGAGGTCATCATGCCCAGCTACATCACGGAGAGGCAGGTGAAATGCCAGGATTGCGGGCATGAGCAGCCAGGTCTGTTCGACACATCAGTCTTCAAGTGTCCATGCTGGGGGTGGCACACATGTGACTAGTGAAGACATGGATGCTTTCTAACTTCTTGGTGTCAGGTAACATAAAGGCGAAGAAGGCCTTGTGTTGTTGCATGGGGCTATATTTGTAGTGTACTTCGGCTGGTATATGTGACTCTTGAGAGGTTTGTTACTATCGTAGGGCAACATATTTGTTGTCAAGCCGCTTCAAATGGTTCTCGATGATGTACCAACAGCTTGTGCGTTTAGATGACTTTGTATTGAAAAAGTAAAGATGCGTCATATATGTTAATAATATTGGTCCTTTCAAAAAATGTTACATGAGAAATTAGTAGCATCAATCATAGAGAACAAATTCCAAATTGTATGTCTTAATAGTTCATTCAAAACATCGTGTAAAAAATGATCCAAGAGGCGTTCATTCAGTTTTGTTGAGACCCAGCAGATGCATTCGTCTCGGCAACTTGGTGAAAGGTCATTGTCTGAAGAACTCGGGGAGAATATATCAGGACAGACTCTACAACTAAACTGAAATGTACTCACGTTTCTTTTTGTATTGGATCCATGAGCTATGTTAGTTTTCAACGTAGAGCAATTTAAATTTGAGTGTTTGTAACATGATTGTCTGAATACAGTGGATACGTGCGTGCACGTGCAAGCTTACTAGTCATCTATAAATATGACAAAAAAATATTGGTAAGAACTTATGTTAAAAAGTAATGATGATTGTAGTAATAAAAGTAGTGCATGAATATATATTACATACCCAGGTTAAACTTTGAAATCCAAATATGGAATTGGGCTTTAGCCGGTCCGTAAGGTTCTTTATTTCGTCAGTAGCGTCGACTTTGCCGAACTCTGTTGTAACGAATGCTGCCTTTGTTTGAGGGTTTACGTTATATAGTATAAAATGGCTGTTAAAGAAACGAGAGCAACTCTCAAAATACAGGCAAAACAAGTTGTTTCGTCGTTTACAAACTCATAAACTCATATGCAGCCTCCCTTACTTTTTAATATGCCGCCCGCTCCACCTCCACCACCGGCAGAACCAGCGTACATTCCGCCAGCTGCCAACTGGTCGTGGACTATATCGGAAATCGTCGTGATCGACGACAAGGACGAGGGCAGCCTCTTGATCTCTTTGTCGGTCATCGTCGCTGGCACCTGGAACTCCCGGCCTCCTCCATGGTCGTCTGCCAGTCGTGGAAGACGCAGCTGACGAAGTCTTTGCTGTTGTCCTTGGCCTCCTCGTTGTAGAAGTCTAGCGCGGAGTCGTCCTGTGGAGGCGTAGGTGGGGGCGGCTGCCGTGCTCGACGAGGCGCAACAGGGTGTGCAGGTGGTGAAGGTGGACCGACCGTGTAGTCCATGTCGTTGAGGAACACAGTCTTCCTCCTAGGATCGCGTGGAGGCACTAGCTGGACAGGCACCCGGCGGCTGCTGAGGTCCCAGCCGCCACCAGGCAGGTGCACGTCCCGCCAGTTTTAGGGCATCCAATTGTCGTGCAGTAGCCGCGCCGTCTCGACGGTGAGCGGCACCCAGTTCGTCCGCGCCTCCTTCTTCACGCCGATGTGACCTGTGAGACGTCTTGAAGTCGTTCTTCTTCTTCCCCACGGTGATGCGGCGGTGCACGGTGGTGAGGGTGAGAGTGGAGGTGTCGGTGGTGTGGGCGATGGCAGGGTCAATGCCGATCGCCTTTTAAAGGCTGGGCGAGCTCGGGACATGAAGCCATTGATGACGGCGTAGAAGGTTAACCGCCGCCCACCAGGCCTGGTGCACGTGCAGAAGATGAAGCTGCACCATTTGGCGAAGGTTGGGGAGGAGACACGGAAGCAAAGACCACCGAAGCGACGGCCGCCAAAGCGATGCGCTCGCAACAGGCCTCGAGCCCGCTGCCAGACGAACCCGCGGGAGAATCGAGCGGTCACTCAACGCGATCGGGCAACATCCGCCAATACGAATCCGAGGCGTAAATTTGAGCCGTGTTTGCGTCTCGATGGACAACCTAGTCGCTATGCTTCGGGCCGCTGACCCCAAGTCGCAAACGCGTTCGTTTGCGTCTGACCCTCTGGATATGTCCTAAGGGCATCTCCAATGGGGCGACGCATATCGGACGCCCAAAAGTGGCCGCGTGCGTCCGTTTGCTTCGCCCCGCGGACATATTCCGCGCGTCCATTTGTGTCTGAGTGTGCTCCCAGCGGGGCGACCCATTTTTTATTTTGCAAAATATTTAAAAAGCATGATGTACTACAAACTATACAAACTACATTTGGTAGAAGTCTAGACTACTTGCTTCCCAACGGCCTGGCCCCATCGTTGCGTCTCTCCCTCGTCTGCTTCTCCGCGTCAGCCATGCGGCCGCTAGAGCTCGGTGCACCGCCGCATCCTCTAGCAGGCACCACCGTAGCGTCTCGTTCACGGCATCCTCAGCCTTCTTGAGCGTCTCGAAGGAGTCGACTTACGCCCTCTGCTCCGCCGCCTTCTCCTCTGGGATAGGCGCATCAGGGTCATCAGAAGACCATGAGATGTCGGAGGAGTCGTCCTCTGCGGTGGTCGCCACCCTGCGGTGTTCCATCTCGGCGTCGAACGCCGCCTGGGACGCCTGCTCCTCCTTAGCTTCCTTATCCGCGTCAACCAGGAACTTTGCGTTCCTGGCCGGGTCGAGCAGGTCATCGGTGCTATCGTCATCTTTGAACTCCTCGTCGGAGCTCGAGGCCGGGAGAGGTGGACTCGGAGGTGGAGGTGGAGGCGCGGCAGCCTGGCCGCGGCCGGCGCTGGAGGTTGTGCAGTGGCTAGGGTTTAGTTTGTGAGGAGATGAGATGCGCGCGCCCCTGTTTATATAGGATGGAGGCAGGCGACGACCATGGCACGCGTGGCATCGCCATTACTTCGTGCGCAGAGGTAGGCGACGGCCGAACGCCACGCGAGGCATCACCATTACGTGACTGCGGACTGCCGAAGCGACGTCTCGGCGCCAGTACTGGCGCGGCTGAGAAGACGCATCGAGCCTGGGTCAGTACCAGGCGGGCCCGACGAAACGTCCGCCAGATGCGAGCAGACACTTTGCGCGTCCGTAGAGACGCATCCGAGATGCATATTTGGGCCAGATTTGCGTCGCTGCGAACGGCCCGGTTAGTATGTGTCGCCCCGCTGGAGCTGATTCCTAGCGCATTAATTTTTGGCCCGCGCGCGACGTCAAAAGGATGCTCGTCGCCCCGCTAGCTAGAGATGTCCTAAGAGTATCTCTAGCCGCGTTCCCCAAAGGGATTTGGGGCGCGCTGGACGAAAAAAAGTTCCCAGCCGCGTGCCCCAAAGCCTCTTTTTGTCCGGCGCGTCCAATATGGTGTCCGACGCCCCGAGCCCGTCCGCGCTACATAGGGGATGCTCTGGGCACGCCGAACACAACGAAAAGCGAGGCGAGGAGGTGCGGGCCCGATGCGTCAGCGGCACATTCAAGTTTAAACCTAATTGTCGCCTATCTCGCGACGGAAGTTATTGGCGCGCATTGACACATGAACGAAGCGTCGCAGCTTTGCCTTAATGGCGACGGAGGGGCACGCGAGACGTCTCGTCGGTGATGCACAGCCTCCACGCGTTGCCGCCGTTCATACGCCATCGCGCGTTCCCGCGCTTTCTTCCCGCCGCTTCTGGCCTCTTTCCGCGCTATCTTCCCGCCTTTCTGGCAACGCCGACGTCTATAAAAGCCCCCCGGCTCAATGGCAGCCACCACAGCTGCCCAGCATCCCTTTCTCCGACGCAAGCACATCCATGCGTAATGATGAACCGCCCCGGCGCCGGCCACCACCTTCACCACCACCTCCACCCACCCCGCGCGACATCGACCCGAAAGCGGAGAACGAGGCGTGGGAGGAGGCGGCGCTGGAGGACACCATAGGGCGACGCCGCCACGCCGGAAGAGGCGGGCGGCGCCGGCGGAGGAGATGGGCGAGGTGGCGCGCAGCGGGAGCGCCCGCACATGGAGCGGGATTTCCAGACCGTGAATGGCGGGAGGCGGGAGCAGCGCGGGAGGCGGTGGAGCGTCAGCAGCGGCAGGCGGCGGAGGAGCGTCAACAGCGGGAGGCGGCGCTGGCGGCAACGGAGGTGGCCTGGGGGGTTTGGGCGGATGCGTTGGTGGTGCAACTGGAGGCGCAAATGGAGGAGGAGGAGAAGGAGGAGGAGGACGACGATGACGAGGCGGAGCAGGAGGACAACGACGACGACTTCGAGTGGTCCGATGACGATGGGCCGCACACGGACGAGGCGGCGGATCGGTAACGAGCGCTCGTCGAGTCCTTCGGGTCGAAGAAGAAGCTCCAGGACGACGCCCGTGCCCGCGAAGACGCGCAGATTTGCCGCGTCGTCGAGCTCTCTCCAGGCGGCGCAGCAGGGGAGGGCAAGCGACGACGCGCTGCTGGAGCAGCGGCTTCTGGTCACCGCCCTACGCATGGAGAGGCGGCGCGCGCAGCAGGAGCTGCGGCAGAGGGGAGGCGACGATGAGGTGGGGCCATCGAACGCACCGCCGGGAGGCCACTAGGCTAGGGTTTAGATGAAATCTAGCCGTTTTCATTTGAACTTGTAATATATAATTAACTTTGAATGAAAACCTTTATTTTCGTGCACTTTTATTTATTTATTTGGGGTGCGTTTTTGGAGGGACACGGCTGGGGTGCGACGTTCCTCAAACACGGCACGAACGAAATGTGCCCCCAAACGCTCGATCCGGGGACGTTTCCTTTTGAGGGACGCAGCTGGAGATGCTCTATATTAAAAATATACTTGATGGTGAGTCTATTGATGTTGATTCAGTATTGTTCATATTTTTGTGTATAAACTTGATCAAACTTTAAAAAACGTTGAATTTTGACTAGTCCGGCGCAGGGAGGGAGTAGTAAAGTTCTGACGGTAAAACAGAACATACAGGCCTGGGCATCCCGGTGAGGCCCGTTTTCACAAGTCGCAGCTCCCAGCTCTCGCCGCCGCCGCCGCCGCCGCCCCCAGCTCGCGCCGCCGCCGCCGCTACCAGCGTCTTGCCCGCAACGCGAAGGCTCCAGATCGGACCTGCCCATCGCTGCAGAGCAGAATCATCCCCTCGTGTCACCTTCTCGGTCAGTGCTCTGCCCTTTAGCCCTTTCAGATTGGAACTCGGAATTCTTACAGAATACAATTAAATTCAGATTATTGAAGAGCCACTTTTCTTACCAGATTCGAATTCGAATTGCTGTTTGTCACCGAATCAGATTAGGACCGAGGTCTTTGGCCACCCTATAAGTACCACAGAAACCAGCCTTTCCTGCGATCTATCAAACGTTGCAGCTTTCCAACCGTCTGCCAACACGCCTCATCTTCAGAAAGCTCATCGTCACCGTTGCAGCCCTCGTTTTGGTCATCCGTAACTTTGCACAACAGGCAATTCATCTTCTGCGATTGCTCCAATGGAGGTCTCCTGCAAAGCCACGGCGAAGCAATTTCTGAACCTGTCTGTACAACCGAGAAATCTGTCCGCTCTACTCGTGCAAGCTTTACCGAAGTTGATGTGTCTCCGTCCTACTTTACACAAGAAATTCAGCATTGATCCACCACCCATGGACGCTACATTACCAGAGTTGCCACAGGACATACTGATGGATATATTTACCCTGCTGGAGATCCCCGACCTTGTACGTGCTGCCTCTGTCTGCCACTCCTGGTGCTCCGCGTACACCAGCCTATGCAACCTTGGGCAGTACAAACAGTCCCAGACGCCATGCCTGTTCTACACCTGCGGAACTGACAGTGAGAGCGACGCGCGCCTCTACAACCTCGTGGAGAAGAGGTCATACAAGTTAACTCTCCCGGAGCCGCCTATCCGCAGTAGATATCTGATTGGGTCCTCAAATGGCTGGCTGGTTACTGCTGATGATAGGTCTGAGATGCACCTTCTCAATCCTATTACCATGGAACAGATTGCTCTTCCATCCGTGATCACCCTCCAGTCGGTAGCACCCATTCTCGATGAAACGGGTGCAGTGTACAAGTATAATTTCTGGAATCGTGCCACAAGCCCACCTAGGACCTATGCTCTTGATGAACTACGGATGTACCTCCACCGCAAGGCATTTGTATTTTATGATACATCTGCAAAACGTTATATCGTGGTGCTCATCCACAATCCAGAAGGACAGCTATCTTTTGCTTGGTTAGGGGACGACAAGTGGACCTTGCTGCCAACACCGAAGGGCATCTTTCATTTTCATGACTGCGTCTACATGGATGATCTTTTATATGCCGTGGCTTCACGTGGAGAAATTTTTGCCTTCAATCTCAGAGGCCCTATTGTCACAAAAAAGTTAATTGTGGACAGGGCAAAAAACTATATTTGTGAAAATATTTACATTGTTAAGGCTCCTTGCGGTGATCTGTTGCAAGTATGGAGATTGGAAGACGACACTGTGTATGATGATGTGGACGATGCAACGCATGAAAATCATACTGGGAAGATTGATATATTTAAAGTTGACACTACAGCTGAAAAGCTCGTGAAAATAAATAGCTTGGATGATCATGTCTTGGTTCTTGGGCATAACCAATCACTTTGTCTCAGTGCTGAAGAATATCCACAGTTGAAGGCAAATTGTGTCTACTTTACAGATGATCATGAGTTGTATATTTTTGGATGGAAGAATAACCGTCGTGATATCGGAGTGTTTGACTTGGAAAATAACAGTACAGAGGAACTCGTATCCCCTCAGCTTTGGTCCAACTGGCCTCCTCCCATATGGGTAACACCCGCACTTACTGAACTGTGCCCAACAAAAGTTCCACCGTACCCGACACCAGCTTCGACTTTCCAATTTTATTTACCAGCGAGCCTGCGAGCCGCTTACATCTTCTTTTGTATTACTATTATATCTGCCTACCTGATCAGTTGGTGCTCTATATTGTAAATCTGTTTTCTTCTGCTTGAATAATATGACACGACGGGGCTATTTTGCCCTTGGTTTGTAATCTTATAAATTTATAATCTTCTTGGTGCTGTTGTTAACAATAAATCTCTGTATAGTATTTGCTCACAGTAAGTGTATAACTGTAGATTGTTGCCTTTTATTCTCAAGGCATCTAGTAATTTTGTACAAGTAAAACATACATGCGGCTCAATTTGGCATGTCATCCAGAGGGTTAATGGCATATTTTAGTTAAATTTTGCAGCTGGAGAATCTAATAATCTAGCTGCAATTATGCTTGGTTATATTGAAATAAATTTAGAACATGTTTATAAATTGAACCGCAATTCTAATTTCTGGGTACAAGAATTTCTCAGTAGTCTCTATCATTTTTCATGGGCCGAATGTTGGCAAACATGGCCTCAGGAGGCACGCATCAAATTTCAGAGCATCGGATTTCATATCAATGCACTTGGATTTATGTTGAGACTTGAGAGCATCGGGGTTTTTTACTGCACACAAAATCCACAAAACCTTCTCTAGCTTGCATATTCTGAAGCAAAGTGATCTAAGACCCTGCATCTTGATATTTGTCTGTTTAGGTTGCTCACCACAGCTGCCTAGGTGCTGTTGGATTGATCTGTCATGTTAAAATACCGTCAGTGACAAAAGAGATATATTCAGAAACACTTAACCTTAAGAGAATAAGGGGGCCCACAGGTCCAACGTCTAGGACGACCTTTTCTGTACGTGACTTATCTCTAAACGCCCTGATCGGGGGCACCTTAACCAACTAATGGTTCTGGTCCCTGTTGCATGCGCATATAAATATGGGGGAGCCCCTGGCAGCTGGATTTTTACGAGTTGACACTCAGCATCGCTGCTCCCCAACATCCCAAAGGTTCTGCACCGATCGCAGTCCGCACACAAGCAACGGGAAGGCTGGAACCTCGCCATGTTGTTCCAGGGTAGTGTAGGTGGCGGCCGGAGGGGATCATGAGGATCTCCAGATCGTCATTGACCACCAGTTCGTCATCAACACCGCCGTACCAAGCCTGCCTCATGCAGGCATCGATGGGATCTTCAATGCCCCGTAATGCATCCCTAAACCTCTATGTTTATGATCTTTAGGTGTTCTAGCTACATCATTTGCGTGATCTTGTGCTAGGCCTGTTGTTTCTATCCTTACAATGGTATCAGAGGCCTAATTATGCTACAGTAGAACTCTGTTTTTGATTAAGATCATGTTTTGGGCTGTTTCCCGATTCTTTTTTATGAACCCTAATTCCCCAATTACGGATGAACCCTAATAATGAAATTCGGCACGAGTTTGAGGATGAGAACCTCACCCTGCCACCACCAGGTCGCTGCCTATCCCTCCGGGGGCCGTCGGAGCAGCCGCTGCTCCGGCGAGGGCAGTGATCCCGCACCGCCCTTTCCTCCCGACGGAGGAACGTGCGGATGGACGCGCCACCTGACGCCGTCGTCACCGACCGGTTGCACCAAGCAGCACCCTCGAACGGCCGCCGGCTCGGCCGACGGTATCGCGGGCGGATGGACGCGGAACGTCACGCGCCGTCGCGGACATCCGTCGCTGTCGTCGCCTCGTGGCCGCTGGCCTTGCCGGGAGCACCTCCTCTGTGCCACCCCGCACGAAAAAGGCGCCGACAGCCATGCTCGACGGAGGAGCGCGCGGGACTTGGTCCAGCGCACGCTCCTCCGGCGAGCACCGCCACCGCGCCGGCATGAAGAAAGGGGTGGTGGGCGCCGCCGCCGGCGTGGGCTCTCCCTCTCTGTTGCGGAAGAATCGGGGGAGGAGGAGCAAATAAATTAGGGTTAGGGCTCTGGCTGCGGTTTTGATCCGGCCTTGGATGTTCTCGGCCGTCCGATCCCTTGGACGGTCCAGATCGAGGCGGAGCAGCAGCCGGGCCAGGGGGTCCTTTTTGGACGGCATCTGAGAGTGGGCTTAGGCCCAGGTTTTCGTCAGCCTGATAAGTTTTTGGGCTGTTCGAAATTTCTGTTGATGTTACATTTTATGTTTTGCACTGTTTTTTATTATACCGAAAATTTGTCTAAAATAAATATGATCAGAAAACATGCTACAGTATTTTTTGACCATAAGACTGTAAGGCAAAAGCCCTACATCAAAGCTTTATTAAAAACAGAATATACATATATACAAGAGAGCCAAAAGAAAGAAAACCTAATATATACAAACTAAGGCAAGATCATACAAAAACTATAAGAGGCTGCCTATCTAGGCCAAAAGGTGGTCATGATGTTTCCTCTTAATCCTATGCTCAAGCATGGATATATCATGTAAAAAGACTCTCTTCCATCCTCTAAATGTTGGAGTTTCCCCCTCAAAAATTCTGCCATTCCTCTGCTTCCAAATGCTCCGAAAAGCTAACATGAAATCATGCTATTTGTTCTGGACAGAAATGAATCAACGAGATTTTTTGTTTAGAGTATTTAGTATGTTTTAATGTTAAATAATCAAATTAAACATCAAATATGTTGTTCCTTAAATGCTTAATGTTGATGTTTAATTTTGAGAATGTCATGACTGTAAAAATAATTCTGACTAACGTTGTGTTATTTCTGCATGTCAACCCCCTAATGTTGTTCTAATTCGTGTTATTTCTGCCCAACGGTGTTTGATATAGAATAAGAATTTTATGGCATGTTTATTTTATATTCATGCGATTTTACTTATGAATGTCCATGTCAATTTTCAGCTTTTCGCCGCGATGCGTTATGATGCTGTCGAGCAGTTGACCGACAGTAACTTTCCTCGTTGGAAGAATTTCATTGAACTATATTTGGCTTTCAACGAGTTTGATTTTGCCTTAAGGGAGGATAATCCCGTGGCGCCAGTTGCTGGTGCTACGGGGTATGATGAACTAAAGAAAACTTATGACTCCAAGATGGAAAAGTGGGACAAATCCAATCACGTTGCAATGCTCGTGATGAATTATTCCATTTCATCTGAGATTATTGGGGCTCTCCCCAAGAAAGATACTGCCAAGGAATTTATGGAACCCTTGGAGGAGCAATTCAAAGGCTCTGAAAAGGTTTATGCACATGAGATTTTTCACAAGCTACTTAGCAAGTATAAAAATGATGGTGATGTTAGGGGACACATACTGAGAATGATAAATGCTTCAAATAAGTTGAAGCACCTAAAGTGTGAGCTCAGTGACAACCTCCTTATCATCATGATCTTGGAGTCCCTCCCTGAAGAGTTCGATCAGTTCAAGATCAGCTACAATTCCATGAAGGAGAAGTTGACACTTGCTGAGATATCCCCTCAGATTGTCCAGGAATAAGAAAGAATGATAAGGCAGAACAAGGATCAAGAATTTCATTTTGGCTCCAAAAAGAGAAAGCATGACGGGTCAGGCCCTTCAAAGTCACCAAAGAAGACCTTCAAGAAGGAAATGCCAAAGTTTAAAGCAAAGGGAAAGGATAATGGACAGTCTTCGGCGCCTACTGATAATGTGTGTTTCCACTGTAAGAAGGAAGGCCATTACACGAAGGACTGTCATGAATACCTTAAGTGGATGATGAACAAAGGTACACATGAAATCACTTTTGTTAATGAATTGTTATATACTGATTTCTCTTGTACATCATGGTGGATTGATTCAGGTGCAACTGCTCACGTTGCTAATTCTATGCAGGGATTAAATATGATCCAAACCATAACAAGCAGGGCAAGACGACTTAGATTTGCAAATGGAGTTGAAGTTGATGTCGAAGCTGTTGGGTCACTCACCTTGGAGCTCCACACCGGCTTTCACCTTCATTTGAATAATGTTCTTTATGTACGTACTTTAAGTAGGAATTTAATTTCAGTCTCTTGTCTTGATGATAACATGTATGAGTGCAAGTTTGGTAACAAACAATTTGTTTTAATCTATTGTAATAATGTTGTTGGCCTCGTTGTCAGACGAGACAAACTATATATGTTATCTATGAATGATTATGTTTTGCGTGTAAGTAATGTTTCAAATGTTGAGAAGAAATGGAAGGGTACTAGTACTTCTTCGAAATTGTGGCACTGTCGTTTGGGCCACATTTCGAGGGGGAGAATGGAAAGACTTATTAAAAATGATGTACTCCTCCCATTAGACTTCTCTGATGCGGACAAATGTGTTGATTGCATCAAAGGTAAATATGCAAAAACAATTAAGAAAGGAGCGGTAAGAGCCATGAGTGTCCTCGAACTCATACATACTGACATATGCGGACCTCTTAATGTTAAGTCTATAGATGGTTTTGATTTGTTCATCACCTTCACAGACGACTTTTCCCGTTATGGGTACATTTACCCTATACGTGATCAATCGGAAGCTTTGGACAAATTTAAAGTGTTCAAAGCTGAAGTTGAGAACCAACTGAATGCAAAAAATTAATGTTGTACGATCTGATCGCGGGGGAGAGTATTACGGTAGGCATGCTCCTTATGGGCAAATTCCAGGACCTTTTGCTAAGTTCCTAGCTGAGAATGGAATTGTTGCCCATTATTCAATGCCTGGTGAACCTCAACAAAATGGTGTGGCTGAGCGCCGCAATCGCATGCTTTTGGATATGGTGCGTAGCATGCTCAATCATGCAAGTTTGCCGGTAAGCCTATGGATGGAGGCATTGAAGACGGCTGCACATATTTTAAATCTTGCTCCCACTAAGTCAGCACCGAACACACCTCATGAGATGTGGACAGGAAAGAAACCGAGCTTGAACTATTTACGTGTGTGGGGTTGTTCTGCTGAAGCTAGAATTTTCAATCCACAACTTAAGAAGTTAGATCCAAAAATGGTTACTTGTTTCTTCATCGGATACCCGCACAGGGGAAAGGGATATCGTTTCTATTGCCCCGGTCATACCACTAAGTATGTGGAGACCCGACAAGCGGTATTTTTTGAGGATAATGAAGTTACTGATATAAGGAAGATCGATCTTGAGGAAAAGCGGGTGTGTGCTCCATCCCCGATTATCCAAGAAGGCCGTTCTAACGATGCAGAGGAGAATCACTTCTCATGTTGAGACCGAACCTCACAGTTCAGATCCTCAACCTAATGATGATCCTGAAACTAATGATAACGGAAATCCAGAAGGTGAAGAAAATCACCAGTCGGATAATGAAGAAGATCCTCATAATAATGATGCCCCTCCACCACCATCTCCTGTGAGAAGATCACATCGAGAAAGAAGAAAAGCCATCTCAGATGATTATATCACCTACATGAGTAAGGATGTAAATGATATAGAAAAGTTGGAGGATCCAACCTCATACAAGGAGGCCATTAAGAGTTTGAATTCGTCCAAGTGGAAAGTTGCCATGGAAGACGAGTTGAAATATATGGGCTCAAATGATGTTTGGGACTTAGTAGAAGTTCCTAATGGTGCCAAAAGAGTAGGCTGCAAATGGATATACAAAAATAAGTACGACCCCAAAGGGAACATCGAAAGGTTCAAAGCTAGACTTGTGGCAAAAGGTTTCACGCGGAGAGAAGGAATCGATTACAACGAGACTTTCTCTCATGTTTCATCTAAAGATTCTTTTAGGATCGTCATGGCTCTGGTAGCTCATTTCGACCTAGAATTGCATCAAATGGAAGTTAAGACGACATTTCTAAATGGTGACCTTAATGAAAATGTATACATGACTCAGCTGGAAGGTTGTGTTGTGGAAGGAAAGGAACATTTAGCATGCCGTCTGAAGAAATCCATCTATGGCTTGAAGCAAGCTTATAGACAGTGGTACCTCAAGTTCGATAAGATTATTAGAACTTTTGGTTTTACTGAAAATGTTGTGGACAACTGCATTTATGTTAAGTTTAAGGGCAGTAGGTTCACAATATTAGTCCTTTATGTGGATGACATATTATTGGCATGAAGTGATAAGGATATGCTGTACGAGACCAAGAATTTTCTGTCTTCCAATTTTGATATGAAAGATCTCGGTGAAGCTTCATATGTCCTCGGCATTGAGATTCATCGAGATAGGTCTAAAGGTTTGTTGGGACTATCACAAAAGACATACTTTGAGCGAGTACTAAAGAAATTCAATATGCATAAGTGCTTTGGCTCACCTGCTCCAATAGTCAAGGGCGATAAGTTTGGGACATTTCAATGTCCGAGGAACCAAATTGAAATTGATCAGATGAAGTCGGTTCCTTATGCTTCAGTTGTCGGAAGCATCATGTTCGCACAAGTTTGTACACGCCCTGACTTGGCTTTTGTAACCGGAATTCTTGGTAGATTTCAATCAAATCCAGGACTAGACCACTGGAAGGCCGCAAAGAAAGTCTTGCATTATATGCAAGAAACAAAAGGGTACATGCTTATATACAGAAGGTATGATAACCTACGAGTTGTTGGTTATTCAGATTCTAATCATGTCGGTTGTGTGGATAGTAAGAAATCCACGTCAGGTTATATATTCACACTTGCCGGAGGAGCTATATCGTGGAAAATGTAACGACCCAGGGTAGTACCCCTAATAGATCTATTTGCTCTTTTCTTTTATGCATCATCATGTCATCATGCATCATATCATCCATGTTTTCACTAAATAAAATTATTTTATAAAGCCTAGCTATTTTTGTTTTTCTTCTCATATGGTATATAATAAACCCTCATCTTTTCTTTCCTCTAAACAAACCCTAACAAAACAAAACTATTTTATTTTGGGTATCAAATATTTTGGCAATGTTTGTAATATGTTTCTCTCTCTCTCCATCTTTGTATTCCAGTTTCAGCTTTCTTTTGAGAAGGTTTCAAATCAATTTTTTGCAAACAGTTTTTTAAAAAAGAAAAGTGTTTTGGAAAATAAACAAAAGGAAAAAAATTTAAAAGAAAAACCCTAACTCTCCCTCCCTGGATCCTTTTCTTTCTTGGCCTGCTCTCTTTCCACCCGGTGGCCCAGCTGCTCCTCTTCCCCTCCCTTCCTTAGCGCAGCCCAGCAACAGCCATGGCCCAGCCCGCCTCCTGGCCCGTACCCCTTCATGGTTTCGGCCTCATCTTCTATCCCCTTTCTTCCTCGACAGCGACGGGAGCACGAGAACCGCATGAGCCCCGTGGCCGACGTCACCACAGCACCCACGCAGCGCCCCCTCCTTTGTGATCCCCACATGCTCCCAGAAGCCCTAGCTTCTCTCCATCTTCGCGCCGCCGCCCCCATCTCCCTCTCCTTTTTCTTCTCTGTGAGCAACCACGAGCGCCGCCCGCAACAATCTTCATTGCGCCACCGTCTCCGGCCACCCCGCACCGCGCAGAGACCACCTCTAGCACCGCCTTGACGTCCTGTACCACCTCGTGCAAGGAATCGTCCCGGGGCCCCTTCAATCGCCCCCGAATCGCCGTTCCCTTCTCGGTCTCTGCCGCTGTTCATCATCGATTCCGGCCGCCCTGAGTTTCCTCCGACCTCTGCGACCCCTCCACCGGCTTCATGGTAATCAGGCGCACCCCCAGACCTCCCCGTTTGTTTCCTCGCTTCCTGGTTCAGTTTCCCACTGGTGACCGAGCCCCTCCTCCGCAGAACCTCACCGCCGACGCCGTTCCGGTGAACTCTAGGGAGCAGCTCTGCCACCATCTGATCCGCGCCAATGAGACGAAGCCAGCGAGCCTACGTGCGCTTCCTGGGGCGCTCTACATCGTCCGCGTGCCCCATCCCAGGCTCGCGGTGGTCACCGCCGTTCTCGCGCCGCGCACGACGCCTAGCAGCTGATGTGCAGCCGTGCAAGCTTCGCCACGCTGGCAGCCATTTGGCCAGCGGGCCCCAACCGTCATCGCCTCTGGCTAGAACCCAGCTAGGTGAGAAAATCCCCCAGATCTGGATCTCGTATGTTTTGCATCAAGGTCCCTCGTTTTCCAATTTCCTAAACCCGGCGTCCCTGCACTGAAGCTTTGCGCCATACCCCCCTGATACTCCTGTTAAACAACCCGCAGTCCTCCCCTGGATAGATTTTGTTTTCGGGTCCTTCCCTAATTAAAATAAAACATGTTTATCTATTTTAAATGATAAAAACTAATCTGCTAATATCTTTTAATTGGCAATTCGAAATAAAAAGTGTTCTATATGAAATTTGATCAGAAAAATGCAAGGAACATGAATATGCCATCCATTCATCTCTTTGCATCTCGCATCATGTCGTGCTGTGATAGTTTGTGCATTTCAACTCACATATATGCGGAGTATGTCGGAACACCGACTTGGTTTTCCCCGCTCCGTTTAATATTGAAGTAGCACACCCCTGCCATGTTATGCCATGCTAATCAACATTTAATATTGTCGGTAGAAATGCAACTCCAAACCTAATTTGTTTGTCCGGGGTTCCGACTGCAATTAATATGGATAAGTTGCATCGCATCATCGTTGTCATGTCATGCATATCATATCATGATCATGCCGATTCTTCTTTCGTAGTAGTAGTAAATGGTGCATCTGTTGTTTGTTATAGTGCTTTGCTTCTTCACGGATAGGATCACGAAGTGGTGTTGTGAGATACGACAAGTTCTTCTGCAGCTTTTCACAGGCGAGCCCCCCTCTTAACCTATTTTATATTTTGCTCCCCCTGTCACTGCTATACATATGTTGCGATTCTTTATCGAGTCACGTGTCCTATTCCACTTGTTTACCATAATAATCCTATATGTATCATTCCTTACCCATAGCCGTTTCTTGATGTTTGAGCCTTGCGAGTCTAGGCGTGTTTAGGTTCTGTTGTTTATCTCGATCTGTTATCGGGATATGTTGGGTTGTTGGGAGGTTATCACATGCTATATCAATTGTTGGAGATACTCATGCTTTACTTTATTGTTAACAACTAAAATTGTAAGCAGAGGCATCTGTGAGCCCCTTTGCGAAAGCATCGGAACTTTGACTTGCTAATGTCCCCTAGGAACCGAGTTCTTGTTATCTGTTCCGAGATTGAGCGCTCTACCCGTACGTGGGGAGTGGGACCCCCATCACCCACTACCTTTCCTCGAGTCTGTTTATTGGGAGCCACAACCTTGGTTTTATTTGCCCATATGCACGATGCACGATTTACTTCCTGTTGCCTTCGGGTGTTTATATTCTGTACTGTACTCATATTGCGTGCCGAATTATCCTTGGTCGGTCGTTAGTGCCCGTCTTGGACGCCATCGCAACCTCTGGGTCTGTATCGGAGTACGACCGGACTTCGTCACGGGTAGCTTAGTTGGGTGGCTCCCATTAAACTTTTTCTTGCATTGGGAACGGTCTTGCTGTGAGACTCCACCTGTAGTAAGTGGGTTCGAGCATGCGTATGGTTACATTTGGGCAACCCCTGCAGGTGTACATCTTATCGATAAGCCGTGTCCGCAGTTATGGACGACTTGGAATTGTATGGCTTGATCATGGAACAACTTACAATGTGTACTTATTGATAATAATCTGATAATAACTTGTGTAGTAATATAGCATTACTACAACCGATATCTAATAAAACTTGTCCACCGTTGAGTGCCTTTTACATTGCTTCTTCGCCTTGTTGAAGGGGATATGTGTAATCGTCTGTGTTATGTTTGTTTAGTATTTTATTGATTACCTTATGCGCTCTCTTATCTTCTCTGAGTAGACGGATGTTGTAGCGTGCCTCTATTGTTTATAGTTTTGCTGCCGCTAAATCTACCATATAGCCCCGGCGATATATTCGCCTGGCGAGCATAGCCATTTCTAGTCTCGCTAAGTATGTGTCGGAATTCGTTCCTTTGTACTTACACTCGCCTTTTCTCTTCTCTTTGTTTCCTCCTCTTGTCGGCAACCGATGGCCTGACTTCGACAGGTACGAGATGACGACGTTAGCAAGGTTACCCTTCCGGCTTGGCCTGGGCAGGGTTATGGACGCCTGGTCTTCTGGACTCTTAGTCCAATTTGTATCTTGTCCGTACTCGGACGTATTTGATCTTCTTTATGATTCAGATCTTTGTATTGTATATTTGTATCTTGACTCGTTGGAGTCGTTGTTGTAATATATGTTTCTTGTGGGCTCTATTGTAATCCTATTGTAATGTTACCACTCGTGTTAATTCCTCTGGCATCACGTGTGTGATTCATTGCGCACGTCGTGTCGGAGGGCGTCTCAGAATCGATATCGTGCGGATTTCGGCGGGTTCGCTGGGATCCTCATGGTACCGGTTCCGGGGGGTCACAAGTTGGTATCAGAGCTCAGGTTGACGATACCCCACTATTCCAGCCTATAGGATAACCTTGCCAACGGACGTTGCGTGTAGTGTCAAAACTACTTTCTAAAATTCGTTGGATAGTTCTAATTAGCTCTATTTTTCTCCTTACCTATATTCTTTCTCCTCTTACCTATGCGAGTTTTGAATCTTCTCTTATCTGCTTCTTCGAGTCTTAGGATTCGACGTGGGTTGGACAATCTTTTCCCCTCACCTAATAGGTCCGATCTTCGGAGGATCCCGACAGAAGCGCATCATCAACATCGGAACAACGACTTCTTGTTAGTGGTGTCGACCGATCAACATGGAGCAAGAATTCTTGTTAGTGGTGTCGAGGAGATCGACACGTCGCCTGAAGACCCGATAGTTCCCTCTCTCCCCGTACCTTGAGGTGGAACCTCGGGGCGAGGTTCCTTGTTAGTGGTGTCGATTGTAACGACCCAGGGTAGTACCCCTAATAGATTTGTTTGCTCTTTTTCTTTTATGCATCATCATGTTATCATGCATCATATCATCCATGTTTTCACTAAATAAAATTATTTTATAAAGCCTAGCTATTTTTATTTTTCTTCTCATATGGTTTATATAATAAACCCTCATCTTTTCTTTCCTCTAACAAAACAAAACTATTTTATTTTGGGTATCAAATATTTTGGCAATGTTTGTAATATGTTTCTCTCTCTCTCTCTCCATCTTTGTATTCCAGTTTCAGCTTTCTTTTGAGAAGGTTTCAAATAATTTTTTTGCAAACAGTTTAAAAAAAGAAAAGGGTTTTGGAAAATAAACAAAAGGAAAACAAATTTAAAAGAAAAACCCTAACTCTCCCTCCCTAGATCCTTTTCTTTCTTTGCCTGCTCTCTTTCCACCCGGCGGCCCAGCTGCTCCTCTTCCCTTCCCTTCCTTGGCGCAGCCCAGCAGCCATGGCCCAGCCCGCCTCCTGGCACGTACCCCTTCACGGTTTCGGCCTCATCTCATATCCCCTTTCTTCCTCGACAGCGACGGGAGCACGAGAACCGCATGAGCCCCGTGGCCAATGTCACCACCACACCCACGCAGCGCCCCCTCCTTTTTGATCCCCACATGCTCCCAGAAGCCCTAGCCTCTCTCCATCTTCGCGCCGCCGCCCCCATCTCCCTCTCCTTTTTCTTCTCTGTGAGCAACCACGAGCGCCGCCCGCAACAATCTTCATCGCGCCGCCGTCTCCGGCCACCCCGCACCGCGCAGAGACCACCTCTAGCACTGCTTTGACGTCCTGTACCACCTCGTGCAAGGAATCGTCCCGAGGGCCCTTCAATCGCCCCCGAATCGCCGTTCCCTTCTCGGTCTCTGCCGCTGTTCATCATCGATTCCGGCCGCCCCGTGTTTCCTCCGACCTCTGCGACCCCTCCACCGGCTTCATGGTAATCAGGCGCACCCCCAGACCTCCCCGTTTGTTTCCTCGCTTCCTGGTTCAGTTCGAGCCCCTCTTCCGCAGAACCTCACCGCCGACGTCGTTCCGGTGAACTCTAGGGAGCAGCTCTGCCACCATCTGATCCGCGCCAACGAGACGAAGCCAGCGAGCCTACGTGCGCTTCCTGGGGCGCTCTACATCGTCCGCGCGCCCCATCCCAGGCTCGCGGTGGTCACCGCCATTCTCGCGCCGCGCACGACGCCGAGCAGCTGATGTGCAGCCATGCAAGCTTCGCCACGCTGGCAGCCATTTGGCCAGCTGGCCCCAACCGTCATCGCCTCTGGCTAGAACCCAGCTAGGTGAGAAAATCCCCCAGATCTGGATCTCGTATGTTTTGCATCAAGGTCCCTCGTTTTCCAATTTCCTAAACCCGGCGTCCCTGCACTGAAGCTTTGCGCCATACCCCCCTGATACTCCTGTTAAACAACCCGCAGTCCTCCCCTGGATAGATATTGTTTTCGGGTCCTTCCCTAATTAAAATAAAACATGTTTATCTGTTTTAAATGATAAAAACTAATCTGCTAATATCTTTTAATTGGTAATTCGAAATCAAAAGTGTTCTATATGAAATTTGATCAGAAAAACGCAAGGAACATGAATATGCCATCCATTCATCTCTTTGCATCTCGCATCATGTCGTGCTGTGATAGTTTGTGCATTTCAACTCACATATATGCGGAGTATGTCGGAACACCGACTTGGTTTTCCCCGCTCCGTTTAATATTGAAGTAGCACACCCCTGCCATGTTATGCCATGCTAATCAACATTAATATTTTCGGTAGAAATGCAACTCCAAACCTAATTTGTTTGTCCGGGGTTCCGACTCCAATTAATATGGATAAGTTGCATCGCATCATCATTGCCATGTCATGCATATCATATCATGATCATGCCGATTCTTCTTTCATAGTAGTAGTAAATGGTGCATCTGTTGTTTGTTATAGTGCTTTGCTTCGTCAGGGATAGGATCACGAAGTGGTGTTGTGAGATACGACAAGTTCTTCTGCAGCTTTTCACAGGCGAGCCCCCCCTCTTCACCTATTTTATATTTTGCTCCCCCTGTCACTGCTATACATATGTTGTGATTCTTTATCGAGTCACGTGTCCTATTCCACTTGTTTACCATAATAATCCTATATGTATCATTCCTTACCCATAGCCGTTTCTTGATGTTTGAGCCTTGCGAGTCCTAGGCGTGTTTAGGTTCTGTTGTTTATCTCGATCTGTTATCGGGATATGTTGGGTTGTTGGGAGGTTATCACATGCTATATCAATTGTTGGAGATACTCATGCTTTACTTTATTGTTAACAACTAAAATTGTAAGCAGAGGCATCTGTGAGCCCCTTTGCGAAAGCATCGGAACTTTGACTTGCTAATGTCCCCTAGGACCCGAGTTCTTGTTATCTGTTCCGAGATTGAGCACTCTACCCGTACGTGGGGGAGTGGGACCCCCATCACCCACTACCTTTCCTCGAGTCTGTTTATTGGGAGCCACAACCTTGGTTTTATTTTCCCATATGCACGATGCACGATTTACTTCCTGTTGCCTTCGGGTGTTTATATTCTGTACTGTACTCATATTACATGCCGACTTATCCTTGGCCGGTCGTTAGTGCCCGCCTTGGACGCCATCGCAACCTCTGGGTCCGTATCGGAGTACGGCCGGACTTCGTCACGGGTAGCTTAGTTGGGTGGCTCCCATTAAACTCTTTCTTGCATTGGGAACGGTCTTGATGTGAGACTCCACCTGTAGTAAGTGGGTTCGAGCATGCGTATGGTTACATTTGGGCAACCCCGGTGTACATCTTATCGATAAGCCGTGTCCGCGGTTATGGACGACTTGGAATTGTATGGCTTGATCATGGAACAACTTACAATGTGTACTTATTGATAATAATCTGATAATAACTTGTGTAGTAATATAGCATTACTACAACCGATATCTAATAAAACTTGTCCACCGTTGAGTGCCTTTTACATTGCTTCTTCGCCTTGTTGAAGGGGATATGTGTAATCGTCTGGTTATGTTTGTGTAGTATTTTATTTATTACCTTATGCGCTCTCTTATCTTCTCTGAGTAGACGGATGTTGTAGCGTGCCTCTATTGTTTATAGTTTTGTTGCCGCTAAACCTACCATATAGCCCCGGCGATATATTCGCCTGGCGAGCATAGCCATTTTTAGTCTCGCTAAGTATGTGCCGGAGTTCGTTCCTTTGTACTTACCCTCGCCTTTTCTCTTTCTCTTTTGTTTCCTCCTCTTGTCGGCAACCGATGGCCTGACTTCGACATGTACGAGATGACGATGTTAGCAAGGTTACCCTTCCGGCTTGGCCTGGGCAGGGTTATGGACGCCGCTGGTTATCTTCAGGACTCTTAGTCCAATTTGTATCTTGTCCGTACTCGGACGTATTTGATCTTCTTTATGATTCAGATCTTTGTATTGTATATTTGTTTCTTGACTCTCGTTGGAGTCGTTGTTGTAATATATGTTTCTTGTGGGCTCTATTGTAATCCTGTTGTAATGTTACCGCTCGTGTTAATTCCTCTGGCATCACGTGTGTGATTCATCGCGCACGTCGTGTTGGAGTGCGTCTCAGAATCGATATCGTGCGGATTTCGGCGGGTTCGCTGGGATCCTCATGGTACCGGTTCCGGGGCGTCACAATTTGGTATCATAGCTCAGGTTGACGATACCCCACTAGTCCAGCCTGTAGGATAACCTTGCCAACGGACGTTGCGTGTAGTGTCAAAACTACTTTCTAAAATTCGTTGGATAGTTCTGATTAGCTCTACTTTTCTCCTTACATATATTCTTTCTCCTCTTACCTATGCGAGTTTTGAATCTTCTCTTATCTGCTTCTTCGAGTCTTAGGATTCGACGTGGGTTGGACAATCTTTTCCCCTCACCTAATAGGTCCGATCTTCGGAGGATCCCGACAGAAGCGCATCATCAACATCGGAACAACGACTTCTTGTTAGTGGTGTCGACCGATCAACATGGAGCAAGAATTCTTGTTAGTGGTGTCGAGGAGATCGACACGTCGCCTAAAGACCCGATAGTTCCCCTCTCTCCCCCGTACCTTGAGGTGGAACCTCGGGGCGAGGTTCCTTGTTAGTGGTGTCGATTGTAACGACCCAGGGTAGTACCCCTAATAGATCTGTTTGCTCTTTTTCTTTTATGCATCATCATGTGATCATGCATCATATTATCCATGTTTTCACTAAATAAAAGTATTTTATAAAGCCTAGCTATTTTTATTTTTCTTCTCATATGGTTTATATAATAAACCCTCATCTTGTCTTTCCTCTAACAAAACAAAACTATTTTATTTTGGGTATCAAATATTTTGGCAATGTTTGTAATATGTTTCTCTCTCTCTCCATCTTTGTATTCCAGTTTCAGCTTTCTTTTGAGAAGGTTTCAAATCAATTTTTTGCAAGCAGTTTTAAAAAAAGAAAAGGGTTTTGGAAAATAAACAAAACGAAAACAAATTTAAAAGAAAAACCCTAACTCTCCCTCCCTAGATCCTTTTCTTTCTTTGCCTGCTCTCTTTCCACCCGGCAGCCCAGCTGCTCCTCTTCCCTTCCCTTCCTTGGCGCAGCCCAGCAGCCATGGCCCAGCACGCCTCCTGGCACGTACCCCTTCACGGTTTCGGCCTCATCTCCTATCCCCTTTCTTCCTCGACAGCGACGGGAGCACGAGAACCGCATGAGCCCCGTGGCCAACGTCACCACCACACCCACGCAACGCCCCCTCCTTTTTGATCCCCACCTGCTCCCAGAAACCCTAGCCTCTCTCCCTCTTCGCACCGCCGCCCCCATCTCCCTCTCCTTTTTCTTCTCTGTGAGCAACCCCGAGCGCCGCCCGCAACAATCTTCATCGCGTCGCCGTCTCCGGCCACCTCGCACCGCGCCGAGACCACCTCTAGCACCGCCTTGACGTCCTGTACCACCTCGTGCAAGGAATCGTCCCGGGGCCCCTTCAATCGCCCCCGAATCGTTGTTCCCTTCTCGGTCTCTACCGCTGTTCATCATCGATTCCGGCCGGCCCGTGTTTCCTCCGACCTCTGCGACCCCTCCCTCCATGTTTGTTTCCTCGCTTCCTGGTTCAGTTTCCCACTGGTGACCGAGCCCCTCCTCCACAGAACCTCACCGCCGACGCCGTTCCAGTGAACTCCAGGGAGCAGCTCCGCCACCATCTGATCCGCGCCAACTTGACAAAGCCAGCGAGCCTATGTGCACTTCCTGGGGCGCTCTACATCGTCTGCGCGCACCATGCCAGGCTCGCGGTGGTCACCGCCGTTCCCGCGCCGCGCATGACGTCGAGCAGCTGATGTGCAGCCGTGCAAGCTTCGCCACGCTGGCAGCCATGTGGCCAGCGGGCCCCAACCGTCATCACCTCTGGCTAGAACCCAGCTAGGTGAGAAAATCCCCCAGATCTGGATCTCGTATGTTTTGCATCAAGGTCCCTCGTTTTCCAATTTCCTGAACCCGGCGTCCCTGCACTGAAGCTTAGCTCCATACCCCCTGATACTCCTGTTAAATAACCCGCAGTCCTCCCCTGGATAGATTTTGTTTTCGGGTCCTTCCCTAATTAAAATAAAACATGTTTATCTATTTTAAATGATAAAAACTAATCTGCTAATATCTTTTAATTAGTAATTCAAAATTGAAATTTGATCAGAAAAATGCAAGGAACATGAATATGTCATCCATTCATCTGTTTGCATCTCGCATCATGTCGTGTCGTGATAGTTTGTGCATTTCACCTCACATATATGCGGAGTATTTCGGAACACCGACTTGGTTTCCCCGCTCCGTTTAATATTGAAGTAGCACACCCCTGCCATGTTATGCTATGCTAATCAACATTTAATATTGTCAATAGAAATGCAACTCCAAAACTAATTTGTTTCTCTGGGGTTCCGACTCCGATTAATATGGATATGTTGCATCGCATCATCGTTGCCATGTCATGCATATCATATCATGATCATGCCGATTCTTCTTTCGTAGTAGTAGTAAATGGTGCATCTGTTGTTTGTTATAGTGCTTTGCTTCTTCACGGATAGGATCACGAAGTGGTGTTGTGAGATACGACAAGTTCTTCTGCAGCTTTTCACAGGCGAGCCCTCCTCTTCACCTATTTTATATTTTGCTCCCCCTCTCACTGCTATACATATGTTGCGATTCTTTATCGAGTCACGTGTCCTATTCCACTTGTTTACCATAATAATCCTATATGTATCATTCCTTACCCATAGCCGTTGCTTGATGTTTGAGCCTTGCGAGTCCTAGGCGTGTTTAGGTTTTGTTGTTTATCTCTATCTGTTATCGGGATATGTTGGGTTGTTCGGAGGTTATCACATACTATATCGATTGTTGGAGATACTCATGCTTTACTTTATTGTTAACAACTAAAATTGTAAGCAGAGGCATCTGTGAGCCCCTTTGTGAAAGCATCAGAACTTTGATTTGCTAATGTCCCCTAGGACCCGAGTTCTTGTTATCTGTTCCGAGATTGAGCGCTCTACCCGTACGTGGGGAGTGGGACCCCCATCACCCACTACCGTTCCTCGAGTCTGTTTATTGGGAGCCACAACCTTGGTTTTATTTGCCCATATGCATGATGCACGATTTACTTCCTGTTGCCTTTGGGTGTTTATATTCTGTACTGTACTCATATTGCGTGCCGACTTATCCTTGGCCGGTCGTTAGTGCCCGCCTTGGACGCCATCGCAACCTCTGGGTCCGTATCGGAGTACGGCCGGACTTCGTCACAGGTAGCTTAGTTGGATGGCTCCCATTAAACTTTCTCTTGCATTGGGAACGTTCTTGATGTGAGACTCCACCTGTAACATCCCAAATTTCAATAAAAGAAAATTAGAAGAATTCTAGAGAGCAAAATTTCAAACCAACAAAAACTTTTTCTTACATATAGTGCCATGCATAGGACTTGTGCATTTGAGTGATATGCCATGATGATTGTTAATGTGTTATTATGCTAAACCCTAAAACCCTAATGTGATCAAGTGAAGATCACAAACCAAATGAAATAAAAGAGAATAAAATCAAATACTAAAACCCTAATACCCTCACATAGGCTTTATGCCATTTTTATAAATTTTGACCCTAGACCAATTTGGTCTTCACCATTAGTTGTAATACATTACTAAACACTTATTACATTTTTTTTGAATCATAGAAACACCAATCAAAGCAAATTCAAATGCAAAATGAGATCACATAGAATAATGGTCAAATCTGCCAATTATATTCTGGTCACCACTTGAGCCCTTATATCTCAATATTTTCGAACTAAACTTTCTCAACTCTTTGCATGTCATCCAAGAGGACATCAAGGTGAACAACTTTGGTAAGGACCATCATGCCAAATTCAGTTTGGATCAAATTCTATGCTCATGCAAAGTTGGAACTTTTTATCAAGTGGAACAATCTCACACTTAGCAATTTTTGCAATTCTTTGAATTTGAAAATTCCACCACCACCTCTCTTTGTCTCTGATCATTTACAACTCAACCAAACACACACATTTCAAATCTTGCGACCATTTGAACTCATTTGAATTTGAGCACATTTAGCAATTTACAAATAGGGAACTATTTGACACTATTTGAAATAGTGATCCTACTCAACTCTAACCGGCCCTAACTACTCTACTTGGTCCCCTTGTCCCCTCTCTCACTCAATGCACCACAGAAACCCTAGGGAGGCAATGCATAGCATGCATGCACACCCATGCCGGCCATGGCGCCACCATGCCGAGCACCACCTCTTCCCCTTCGTCCCCAGCCGTGGCCCTGGTGTCCACAAGCTCCACCTCACTCCCCTACGACGCCCTAGCACCGCCACGGCCACGAACGCTGTCGACAACCGCGCGCGCCCAAAACCCCACAGCATGCCGCTCGTGTCGCACGAGTGCACGCTCGGGCACGCCTAGTACACGCGCTGCGCTGTCCCCTTGCGCAGCCCCTGGACCCCTGTGAGCGAGTCGAGCCTCAGCACGCCACCACGACGCCTCCAGACACGCTCACGACCAGCCCCTGGACCGCCGCCGCCGGAGACGACGAAGAAGATCCCGTGAACGCCGCCCGCAGACACGGAAGCAATGCGTCGCCACCAGCCACCGTCCGACCCCGCTGTCGCCACCAGGAGAACCGCCTAGACCTGCTGAACACCGCCACGTCGTTGCCCAGCCCTCTAGCCCACCGGAACCGCCGCGCGCATGTCGCCACCCCCACTGCCCCGCAGCACCCCATCCCCTCTATAAATACGACGTTCCCTGGACGCCATTGAGCACACCGCCACCTTCTCCTCCCATCCCTGCTTCTCCACGACCCAACCACAGCCTCGATCGTCGCCGGAGTAGCCCCAATCGGAAGATCGGAGCCGCGGAAGCCCTGCAGCAACTTCAAAACTTTCAATAGAATGACTCATCATTCCAAGGTTTTCAAAGTCACTTCATTTCACATATTCCCATCTAGAGCAGTCAAGTTTATTTAGTTAGCGCTAGCGACTAGTCATGAGGGGTGCTAACTAGCTTGGATTTGCTTTAGGCTAGATTTGATGCTCTTGTTCTTCTCTATATCTAGACCAAGTGAATCATGAATCAAAAGGTAAACTTTGATAAACAAAACTCAAAAACTTGTGAAGTAAAAACTTGGGATAGGATCATTAAACATAAAGTATGATGCAGTGGTGCCTTGCTCTAGTAGAGCTTTGCACTTGGGTAACTTGCAAGAATATTAGCTTGCCTTGATTGGTGAGGTGATCAAAGTTTTCTGGCTCTTCCTCCTGGTAGAAGACCTCTTCCTCTTGATAGTCTCCGGTACTAGCGTCTATAAATGAATACGAGGATACAATCACCAAACAACACTTAAGTAAACTTAATTAGCCTTAATGGCTCACACAAATGATCTAACCTCACTACTTAACATTTGTTCACAAATTATGCTAGGGTTTCCTAGTTAATATTAGGAAAATAATTTCCTCTCATTGAAATTGGAATTAGGGTTTTTATTTAGTTCTTTGGAGAAATAATTTCCTCTCATTGTATCTTCTTAAAATTTAATCTTCTCAAATAACCAGGGGTGATCACATGTTGACCAAGGTCAACACTTCACATTTATTATTTGAGAAAAGTGATTTAAATGAGATTCATCATCTCATGTGATTTAAATAACCATTGCAATTTTAATGGACTAGTATTGACTACATAGCCAATATTTTGCTTCTAGCCCATGATCATGTACAGAACCTATATCATTTTTTACATAGTAAATTAGAGTTGGTGAAATGTGAATTATAGCAATTGGATTCACTTCAAAATTCAAATTGGTTGATTTTTAAGATTTATTTTAATACTGAAAAGTCTCTGTTTTGTTATTTTTGCAATACAAGTTCTACACAAGATATGAGGTTGAGACCAGTGGGGTTGGCTAGATAAATTCATAAGCTTTCTGGAACAATTTGAATCATTCAATTTGGGTTTGTATATTTTGAACTATTCAATTTATAGCACAGACCAGAATTAAATAATTGCTGAAACGATTTAATTTGAATTAAGCTGGATGGGCTAGGCGGGAAACTAACTGGGCCGAAATGGTTTAAACTGCGAAACTGGCCCAGTAACGACTCAGGCCTGCTGACATAGGGTCCCACACGTCAGTGGCTTATTTTCTTACCGAAACGGTACGCGGTGACGACCGTCGGATCAGACGACGATCGCACGGCTGAGGGAGTGCTTCTTCTCCGGCGAGAGGAGGGCGTGCTGGCGACGGAGGTAGGGGGTCGGGGAGCGTTCCAGGCCGCCGGCGATCGAGGGAGAGGGTCGAGGCGACGTTGTCGATGGTGTAGAGGCCCCTGGTACATCGGCGAGGCTCGGGGCGGCTCCAGTCGATGCAGATGATCTGCGGGCTCCGGCGGGAACGAGCTTGCGATTGAAGCTTCTCCGGTGAGGTAGTGTGAAATTGGTGGGTGGAGAAGGGGCAAGGATGAGAGGGGAGCAGATGTTGTGAAGAATCGAGGCTCAGGGCTTCTCTATTTATAGCGGAGGGAGGGGTGCCGTGGATGCGGCGGAAGGTCGACCATGGACGCGACGCTTCCGAGGCGCGAAGGGGCAAGGAGAAGGGTGCGCGAGCTAGGCGACGTCTAGGCGATGCTAGCGAGCGTGATGGCACGGTGGATGATGGTCTGAGGCGTGCAGGGGAGGTCATTGGCTTTGCAGTACCGGCGCGGCAATCCTTTGATCATGGCGACGGCGACTGGTCCTCTGCCGGCGAGTGAGCATGTCTAGCGTGTAGTGGTGCGGGTGTGTGATGCAGAAATAGAGAGGTAGGGGAGGACTGAGGCGATGGCACGCGTGCGTGCTCTGGCGCGTCCAGGACGTGTCTGGGCGCGCTCACCGCGTGCGCTGGCATGCCGTGGCGTGGTACTGGGCGCGCGTGTTCTGGCCAATGGCGGGCTTGCTCGTTCTAGGGCCGTGCATGGTCATGATCAGCAAGTGTAGGAGCCTCTCCAGGACAAGGTGAGCGTGTGAGAAAGGGGCCAGGGAGAAAGTGAGTGAGTGTGGCCGGCATGGTACATGGCATGGATGAAAGGATGATCATAGCTCCACTTTACTCAGTGCCAAAGGCAGGGCTTGATGCAGAGGAGGTACAGGAGCAACAATGATCAAAGATAGAAAGGGGTTTAGGCAAAAATCCAGAGGATATTAGAGTGTGTTGCATTTTCAGATTTGTGCCTGCAAGGTGTATGAGGAAATGGCCGCATGAATATTTTTGTGGAATTTTGCAATTATTTTTGGTGGAGCTCAATTATATAATTAATGTGAAAGATTGGTGGTGGTGGTGTTCATTTTGGAGTTGTTTTGCAAGGTTTCAAATTTGGTATGATCTTCTCATAATTTCAAAGTCTCCACTTGTCACACCTCTACTGGTCAACCTGGTCAAAGTTAGGTATGGTGGTCAACATGAAAGTTGTTCACTTTGACAAGGTCTTGGATGACATGGCAATGGTTGACCAAGTTTGGTTTGAAGAAAACTCAAAACCAGGGGGTAAAGTAGTGAACATTTTATAAAATCCAAAATTGACCATTATCACATGTATCTTGGTTTTGAGATTTTCTTGGATTTGATTCTGGTTTCTTTGATGCATTTGTGTTTGTTTATCATATATAAGTATTCTCCAAGCAATAGATCAAGCAATGGTGGCCTTTGGTGAAGATTTGCAAAATTGGCCTTATGTGTATGTGAGTGAAATTGGGATTTTCTCTCTATTTGATTTCTCTCCATTTGATTTGACTTTTCTTGACTCTAATGTGACTCTTATTAGTTTATAAACATTTTCAACCCATTGAAACCATTTCAAATGGTCTTGTTCAAAGATTTGCAAAAATGGCCATAACACATAAGAGGTGATGTGTCATATTCATTATTCTTGTAAATTGTTGATCTTGCTTTACTTGGACATGGGTTAGGGTCAATTTAGTGTTATATTAGGTTGAGAGATGGTTTCACATCATTTGGTCAAGGTTTAGAGTCATAGGGCAACAAATGGGGTATTATGGCTATGTGGCACATATGCCTCTATGCATATGTGCCATTTGAGTTTTAATTTGACTTGGCTTGACCCAAATGGTGTTGTTGAGTGTTGAAATGGTATATAGGAGTGATCCCACCATTCACAACAAGTCTTAGGGTCAAGATTCCCAAATTCATAAATTTGCATTTTACTCTCATATGCCTCTATGGCATTTTTAGTTTCTTTTTATTTTCTTTGGTTTCACTTTGGATTTGGTTTGATAAGTGCTAGATAGGGTGTATGAAGGTTTTCCAAACCTCTAAACAAAGTAGAAAGGTCTAGGGTAAATATTTGTAAAAATAGCCATAGGCACATATACCTTTTTCTTATTTAATTTCCTTTTATTTTATTTTAGCTAGGATGGTGAAAAGAGGGGTGAGGTTTAGGGTTTAAGATCATTTCAAAAACTAATAACAAGCATTCATGGCAATAAAACAATAATTAAGCAAGATTACTATCTATCAAACTTAATTTAAGAAAAGTTTTTGTTGGTTCCAAAATTTGGAAAAAGGGAAATTCATTTTCTTTCTTTTGAAATTTTTGGGATGTTACATCGGTGCATCTCTGTGATCGTTGCGTTGATCGTTGTTCCTTTGGTAATCATCTCGATGGTTTCCTCCACTATTTCCTCGGAAGCCAGCCGCTACTTGGCTGGGACCATCATAATCTATGAAGTGGCGAAAACGTCGCCTATTTTGATTGTTATTTCTGTTGCGATCCTCTTTGGGTGACCTCTGCCGTTTGTTATGAACAACATCTTCCCCGTCAGCCCAACGATTTGCTATTTCCATGAGGTCTGCTATCGTTCTGGGGTTGGATCTCCCCAACTCTTCAATTAGATCTCTTCTTCGGATTCCCGCGATGAATGTGTCGATCGCTCTTTCATCGGATACGTGCTCAGCCGAATTTTTTATGATGCTCCACGGCTAAATGTACATCCTCATCAATTCATCCAACTTCTGCTTGCAAGTCCTTAAATCCTCTATTTATGTAGGTTTCTTGCACGTGGAATGGAAATTCCTCACGAACAAGTCCTCGAAAGTTTCCCAGCTATTGATGGATCCTTCTGGTAGCTTCTTCATCCAGGATATTGCGGCTCCGCTGAGGTGGACCTGAATGCTCTGCATGGCCGTTGCCCTGGTTCCTCCCATCAGCTTCACTGTCTCTAGATAATCGACTAGCAAATCCTCCAGATCTTGCAGTCCATCGAACTTTTTATAGTTGTCAGGTAACTTGAAGCTAGTGGGCACTCGAGTTTCGCGAACCCGTCGGGTAAAGCAAGGGAGTCCGCACAAGTCCTCATCATTAACTTCTGGTGAATGTCGACATTCTTGCGTTCTATTTTCGTGACTCCTCTCCTCCCGTGGTCTGTCGACTCGAGCCTGGGTCACCGTGTTCCTCGCGTCACCATCTCTTGGAGCGTCTCGCGCCGCCACCGTAGTGGGTCGGGGACTATTTTCTCTTGGGTTGTTTCTGCGTGGAGCACTTTCGGGTTTTGGTGCAACTTTTCTTCCTGCTATCGCTGCCCCATAACACCAACTCCTGCCATAGCCATCTGGTACAGTGATGCCCTGGGATCTCCTTGAGGTGGTTAGGATGCCATTAGGTAAGCATGTGTCGCCATATACCCTGCCTCCGGAGTTTTCGGGATGATGTGTGATACGTCCAATTTGCATCACTATTTTGTATCATAATTTGCTGTTATTCACTGATATATTTCATATTGGGACACAATACTTATGTTATTTCATCTATTTTGCATGTTTCATCATCATTGGAGGATCAAGCACCGGAGCCAGGATTCTGCTGGAAAAAGCACCGTCAGAACGCAATATTTCGGAAGATCAATGTGGAAGGGAATTTCACGTAAATTCCTATTTTTCCAGATGACGGAGGGAGCCAAAAGGGGGAGCAGAGAGGAGCCACTGTGGCCAGGACACAGGCGGCGCGGCCCAAGGCCTGGCCGCGCCACCCTGTGCTCGGGGGCCCCACAGCCCCTTTCGCCTTTTCTTCGCGCTCCTTCGTCCCGAAAACCTAAGCCACAGAGAGGACCTCACGAAGGGTTACAGCCGCCTCTGGGGCGGAGAGCACCAGAGAGAAAAGAGCTCTCCGGCGGGCAGGAATCCGCCGGGGAAATTCCCTCCCGGAGGGGGAAATCGACGCCATCGCCATCGTCATCGAGCGGGACATCATCTCCATCATCACCTCCACCATCTACACCGCCATCACCACCGCTGCACCTCGTCACCGCTGTAGCAATTCGGGTTAAATCTTGATTGTTTGATAGGGGAAACTCTCCCGGTGTTATTCTATACTTGTTGTAGATGCTATTGAGTGAAACCATTGAACCAAGGTTTATGTTCAGATTGTTATTCATCATCATATCACCTCTGATTGTATTCCATATGATGTCTCGTGAGTAGTTCGTTTAGTTCTTGAGGACATGGGTGAAGTCTAAATGCTAGTAGTGAATTATGGTTGAGTAATATTCAATGTTATGATATTTAAGTTGTGGTGTCATTCTTCTAGTGGTGTCGTGTGAACGTCGACTACGCGACACTTCACCATTTATGGGCCTAGGGGAGTGCATCTTGTATTCGGTTGCTAATTGCGGGGTTGCCGGAGTGACAGAAACCTAAGCCCCCGTTAGTATATCGATGCAGGAGGGATCGCAGGATCTCAGAGTTTAAGGCTGTGGTTAGATTTATCTTAATTACTTTCTTGTAGTTGCGGATGCTTGCAAGGGGTATAATCACAAGTATGTATTAGTCCTAGGAAGGGCGGTGCATTAGCATAGGTTCACCCACACAACACTTATCAAAACAATGAAGATTATTAAACCACATGAAGCGAAAGTACTAGACTAAAATCCCCGTGTGTCCTCAGGAACGTTTGGTCATTATAAGTAAACAAACCGGCTTGTCCTTTGTGCTAAAAATGATTGGGCCACTTGCTGCAATTATTTCTCTCGCATTTTATTTACTTGTACTTTATTTATCTGCAATATCAAAACCCCCTGAATACTTGTCTGTGAGCATTTACAGTGAATCCTTCATCGAAACTGCTGCCAACACCTTCTGCTCCTCGTTGGGATCGACATTCTTACTTATCGAAGATACTACGATACACCCCTATACTTGTGGGTCATCAAGACTATTTTCTGGCGCCGTTGCCGGGGAGTGAAGCGCTATTGGTAAGTGGAATTGGTAAGGAAATTTCTGTTTGTGCTGATTTTATTTCTGCCTGCTACTATAAATCATTATGGAGAGATCTTCTCTTCAATTTCTATTTGGGAAATCTACTACTACTGCAACGGTAGTGGATGAAGCGCCAGGTGAGGAAGTAGTACCATATAAAATACCTATGAAAATTATTGAACGTGTTATGGATAACCGCTATGAAGGGGATGGAACTGTTCATCCTGGTGATCATTTATTGTTTTTGCATGAATTATGCGGGTTATTCAAATGTGCAGGTATTTCTATGAATGAAGTTAGGAAGAAACTATTCACTATATCGCTGTCTGGTAAAGCGGCGCACTGGTATAAATTGCTGAAGAATGGTGATTCTATTGATTGGGAGGACATTGTGCCTTTATTTTATTCCAAATTTTATCCTCCAAGTGAAATTCACAAAGATCGGAACCGCATATATAATTTCTGGCCTCATGATGGAGAGTATTGCCCAAGCTTGGGGGAGATTGAAGTCTTTAATGCTCAAATGCCCCATTCATGAGCTTCCTGGTAATGTTATTATTGATAATTTCTATGCAAGACTTTCTTTTCAAGACAAGACCTTGCTGGATACTTCTTGTTCTGGATCATTTACACGCAACAAAGAAGAGTTTAAAAGGGACCTTCTTGATCGGATCCAAGAAAATACTGAAGGATGGGAGAACGACAAAGATAGAGAATCAGGTATAATTTATGATTATAAATGCATTGAAGCTTTTATGGATACTGATAAATTTCGAAATATGAGTGCTACATATGGTCTTGATTCCCAAGTTGTTGCAAATCTTTATAAAGCTTTTGCCTCTCATTATGAACTGCCTAAGAAGAATTTTGATAAGTATCATGAACCGTATAAAGATAAAATTGATTCATCTGTAAACAAATGTGTAGTGGTTGAAACTGTTGATAATGTTATTCCTGAAGCTTATATTGAAAAAACTCCTTTCCCTGCTAAAATGAAGGAGTACTCTGTCATATCTAGTGCGGTTAATAAAAGTGAAAAGAAACCTAAAGAACCTGAAGAACAAATTAAAATTGAACCTGCTGTTGCTATAGTTAAAGATCTTGTGACTGAAAATGTGGAGGATGGTCATATTATTTTCTGTGAAGATGCTTCTAATATTGTTTCACATCCTAATAAATCCAAACAAGTTAGTGTTCCTATGCTATCTGTTAGAATTGGTGATCATTGCTATTATGGTTTATGTGATATTGGTGCAAGTGTTAGTGCTATTCCTTATGAGCTTTACACGGAGATTATGCACGAAATTGGTTCTTGTGAACTTGAAGATATTGATGTGGTTATTCATTTGGCTAATAGAGAAACTATTTCTCCAATTGGTATTGTTCGAGATGTGGAAGTTCTATGTGGTAAGATTAAATATCCTGCTGACTTTTTGGTACTTGGTTCTGCTGCTAGTGATCATTGTCCTATCATTTTTGGTAGACCTTTTCTAAATACTTGTGGAGCTATTATAGATTGTAAGAAAGAGAAAATTTTGACTAGATTTGCTGGTGAACCTTATGAATTTAACTTTTCTAAATTTACCAAAACTCCTTATAAAACTGACTTGCCTAGTAATGATTTTAAAATGGAGCAGTGTGCATCTATTGTTCTTGTTCCTAATAATCCTTTGCAGCAACATTTGGAGAATAGTGAAAGTGAAGCTTTTAGGAAAGAAAGAGATGAGCTTGAGGAAATTTTTCTTCGCCAACCTATTCTCAAGCATGATTTACCGGTGGAAGATTTGGGTACAACACCGCCACCAAAGGAAGATCCTGTTTTTGATTTAAAGCCTTTACCTGATAATCTTAAATATGCTCATATTGATGATAAGAAAATATATCCTGTTATTATTAGTTCTAAGCTTTCAGAGATTGAGGAAGAAAGGTTATTGGAAATATTGAAGAAACACCGAGGAGCTATTGGCTACACTCTTGATGATTTGAAAGGGATTTCTCCTTCTATTTGCCAACATGCTATTAATATGGAAGATGATGCAAAGCCTGTTGTTGAACATCAACGTCGTCTAATTCCGAAGATGAAGGAAGTGGTAAGGAACGAGGTATTAAAACTCCTTGAAGCTGGTATTATATATCCTATTGCTGATAGTAGATGGGTTAGTCCTGTGCATTGTGTTCCTAAGAAAGGAGGAATGACTGTTGTGCCTAATGATAATGATGAGCTTATTCCTCAAAGAATAGTTGTAGGTTATAGAATGTGCATTGATTTTCGAAAAGTTAATAAAGTTACTAAGAAAGATCATTACCCTTTACCCTTTATTGATCAAATGCTAGAAAGGTTATCTAAAAATACTCATTTTTGCTTTCTTGATGGTTATTCTGGGTTTTCACAAATTGCTGTTAAAGCTAAAGATCAAGAGAAAACCACTTTTACTTGTCCTTATGGAACTTATGCTTATAGGCGTATGCCTTTTGGTTTATGTAATGCTCCTGCTACTTTTCAAAGATGCATGTCTGCTATTTTTCATGGTTTTTGCGAAAGTATTGTAGAGGTGTTCATGGATGATTTTTCTGTCTATGGGAATTCTTTTGATAATTGCTTGCGAAACCTCGATAAAGTTTTGCAGAGATGTGAAGAAACTAACCTTGTTCTTAATTGGGAGAAATGCCACTTTATGGTTAATGAAGGAATTGTATTGGGACATAAAATTTCCGAGAGAGGTATTGAAGTTGATAGAGCTAAAGTTGAAGCAATTGAGAAGATGCCCTATCCGAGGGATGTTAAAGGTATTCGTAGTGTTCTTGGTCATGCTGGGTTTTATAGGAGATTTATTAAAGATTTCTCTAAAATTTCAAAGCCTCTTACTAATCTTCTTCAAAAAGATGTACCTTTTGTTTTTGATGATGATTGTAAGGAAGCTTTTGAAACTCTAAAAAAGCCTTAACAACTGCTCCTGTAGTCGAACCTCCTGATTGGAATTTGCCTTTTGAAATTATGTGTGATGCTAGTGATTTTGCTGTAGGCGCTGTTCTTGGACAGCGAGTAGATAAAAAATTAAATGTTATTCATTATGCTAGTAAGACTCTTGATGCTGCTCAAAGAAACTATGCTACAACTGAAAAGGAATTGTTAGCTGTAGTCTTTGCTTGTGATAAGTTTAGACCCTATATTGTTGATTCGAAAGTTACAATTCATACTGATCATGCTGCAATTAGATACCTTATGACAAAGAAAGATGCTAAGCCAAGGCTTATTAGATGGGTACTTCTGTTGCAAGAATTTGATTTACATATTATAGATAGGAAAGGTGCTGATAATCCTGTTGCTGATAATTTGTCTAGATTGGAAAATATTGCTTATGATCCTGTTCCTGTTAATGATAGTTTTCCAAATGAACAATTGGCTGTGATAAAGGTGAGCTCGCGAGAGAGCCCTTGGTATGCAGATTATGCTAACTTTATTGTTTCGAAGTATTTGCCTCCAACCTTTTCAGCTCAGCAAAGGAGGAAATTCTTTTATGACTTGAGGCATTATTTTTGGGATGACCCACACTTATATAAAGAAGGAGTAGATGGTATTATGCGAAGATGTGTTCCTGAATATGAACAACAGGAGATATTGAATAAATGTCATGGAAGTGTTTATGGAGGACATCACGCTGGAGATAGAACCGCGCAAAAGGTTCTACAATCAGGTTTTTATTGGCCAACACTCTTCAAAGATGCAAGGAAATTTATTTTATCTTGTGATGAATGTCAAAGAGTTGGTAATATCTCTAGACGCAATGAAATGCCTATGAATTATACTCTTGTTATTGAACCATTCGATTGTTGGGGATTCGACTTCATGGGTCCTTTCCCTTCTTCAGACGGTAACACTCATATACTTGTCGCTGTTGATTATGTTACTAAATGGGTAGAAGCTATACCTACAAAAAGTGCTGATGGTGAGACCTCTATAAAAATGCTTGTAGATATTATATTTCCTAGATTTGGAGTACCTAGATATATTATGACTGATGGAGGTTCTCATTTTATTCATGGAGGTTTTAGAAAAACTCTTGCTAAGTATGGTATTAATCATAGAATTGCTTCCGCTTATCACCCTCAAACTAGTGGTCAAGTAGAATTATCAAATAGAGAGATTAAAGCTATTTTAGGAAAGACTGTTAATAAATCTAGAAAGAATTGGGCTAGTAAATTGAAAGAAGCACTATGGGCTTATAGAAATGCTTATAAAAATCCTATGGGAATGTCACCTTATAAAATGGTTTATGGAAAAGCTTGTCATTTACCTTTAGAACTAGAGCACAAAGCTTATTGGGCTGTTAGAGAGCTAAATAAAGATCCTAAATTAGCCGGTAATAAAAGGTTGTTGCAATTAAGTTCTCTAGATGAATGGAGAAGTGAAGCTTATGAAAATGCTAAACTCTTTAAAGAAAAAGTTAAGAAGTGGCATGATAGAAGGATCATTAAAAGAGAATTTAATGTTGGAGATCAAGTTCTATTATATCGGTCTCGTCTCAGATTCTTTGCAGGGAAATTACTCTCGAAGTGGGAAGGACCATATGTTGTTGAGGAGGTGTATCGTTCAGGAGCAATTAAAATTAGCTCTCTCCAAGGCAATGCCACACAAGTGGTGAATGGACAAAGACTCAAGCATTATATCTCGGGCGATTCTTATAATATTGATGTTGATATTATTCAAGTGGAAACACCGGAGGCTTTTATCAAAGGACAAATTGACAGTCCGCCAGAACTGGATTTTGAATAGGTAACAGTATAGGTAATAAAAAGTCCGCGTTTACCTTTCCGAACATTATTTCTGCTATTTTTAGAAAATATGAAAAATTACGAGTTCGAAACGGAGTGGAAAGGACGCACGAGGGCGTGCCACCATAGGCCGGCGGGCCCCACCCGCCGCGACCTATGGTCTGGCCGCCTCGGTGTCCCGTTTCCACTCGTTTTCGGCCTGGAACCTTCCTTTTGTCGTAAAAATATTTGCTATATAATCTCCCGGACCCCTGGAGGTCCGTAATATCGTTTTCTCGTCGTGTTTTGTTTCGAGCTGTTTTCTGCCAGGATCTGCTTCGGATCTAGATCCATCATGTCTTCGTCGGGAACTCAGAAGGACAGCTTCTTTGAGGACGTCGTCAACCCGTACATGAACGAGCTGAAGATGCACCCCAAAGAGTTGCGGCTCGTGGATGGAGAGTTGCAGATCAAAGATGTCCAGGGTCCTAAGGGAGAAGGGAGTTTGGAAGACAGGATGGAGAAACTGGAACAAGAGGTCTTCAACTACAAGAAGATGGCTGAGCGTGAAGTGGATATCTTTCACAAGATTGTGTCTGAACTCATTGATGGGCACAAGAAGGAGACTGCAAAGCTGTGGGACGATATCTTCTCACTTCACGACACCACCAACAAACTCCAAGCTCAACTCTATGATGTTCATAATCAAAACTGTGAGTATGAAAACAGGTTTAAGCGCATAAGTCATGCTGCTAGTTTCAGGTTTCCGGAGACCAAGATGTCTTTTGTTGATGGAGGGCCTCTTCCATGGAAGTCTGATGACGACAAAGATTCACCATCATCACCGAAGGAGTAATTCATCATCGGTATTGGCATCCCCTTGGTTTGTTCCAAGCTTGGGGAGTGCCGCGGTATCACATCATCACCACCTTTATCTTTTACTATCAAGTAGTGTCATATCATGAGTAGGGAAGTTATCATATGAAATAGTATGCAATGTGGAAGTATCTCTCTTAGTTAGTTATCTATGTATCCGTTGGTGTGAGTTATCGTTATGGAATATTAATGAGAAGTCTTATCATTTACTTTTTGCACACCTTATTTTAGTTTGCAATCTCCATTATATGATTACTCTTGACATGAGTATTGATATCACTTTGGGAGCATCAAGCAAATCTATTTGGTTTTGGCAAACTTAGCATTGGTCAATAGCAACAACACCTGATGTTTAATTAGAAGAGAGAAATACACTTAGATACATTACTCTATTATCTCTATGCTTAGTATTCTGAAGTTAAAATTGCTTGTGCTTATGAGAAAGATGCATGATTGTTCTATCATATGTATATTTGTTTGTTTCCCTCAACCTTTATGCTTGCTATCAAACCTTGCTAGCCAAAGACCTGTATCGAGAGGGAATGCTTCTCATACATCCATAACCTTAGACCAAACCTATGCCATTTGTGTCCACCATACCTACCTACTACATGGTATTTTCTTCCATTCCAAGTAAATACTTCATGTGCTACCTTTAAATTATTCAAACTATACTACTATTTATTTGTGTCAATGTTCTATAGCTCATGAGGAAGTATGTGGTGTTTCATCTTTCAATCTTGTTGGGCGGACTTTCACCAATGGACTAGCGGCACATCCGCTTATCCAATAATTTTGCAATAAGAGCTGGCAACGGGGTTCCCAGCCCCAATTAATAACTTTCATTAATAATTCTCTTCACATGTTTTGCTCTGATTTATCAGTAAGCAACTTAATTTTGCAATAGACACTCCTCCATGGTATGTGAATGTTGGAAGGCACCCGAGGATTCGGTTAGCCATGGATTGAGAAAGCCAAGGTTGGGGGAGTGTCATCCTTAATAAAACTAAAACACATGTGTAAACAAAAGAGAAGGGGGATGATCTACCTTGCTGGTAGAGATGCCGTCCCTCATGGGAGCCGCTCTTTGAAGGTTCGTTTGGCAAGGGGGTTAGAGTGCCCGCTACCATTCGTTGACAACAACAAACACCGCTCAAAATCTTACTTTTATTCTCTTTATATGATTTCAAAACTTGAAAAGCTCTAGCACATGATTTAATCCCTGCTTCCCTCTGCGAAGGGCCTGTCTTTTACTTTTATGTTGAGTCAGTAAACCTATTTCTCTCTATCTTAAGCAAGCAATTGAGTTGTTGTGAACCAATCATTTATGCTATGATTCAGTTAATCATGTCTTTTATACTTTCTTGTTTAGTACCAATTTTATTTGAATGAATATGGCTTTGAAGTTATCAATGATTATGAAGAGATTGTCATGCTTAAATATGAAGGCTCAGCAATAAAATCTAATATGAAAGCTTTGCTTAGAAGTACAATCCGTTAGTAGTTCTCTGACCAAGAACAAAGTTTGCCATCACCAATTATGATTTCTTATGCACCTTTACTTGTGATTTCTCTTTACTTATTTCAAGATGAGTTATATGAGGAAGTTGTTTACTAGAATGTCTTGTGTGAATGAATATGATGCTTCTTGTCCGTATTTTATTTATCGACTCTTCACTCCATAAACATGTGGTCTTGTTTATCGAGCTCAGTTTCGCTTGGGGACAAGCGAGGTCTAAGCTTGGGGGAGTTGATACGTCCAATTTGCATCACTATTTTGTATCATAATTTGCTGTTATTCATTGATATATTTCATATTGGGACACAATACTTATGTTATTTCATCTATTTTGCATGTTTCATCATCATTGGAGGATCAAGCACCGGAGCCAGGATTCTGCTGGAAAAAGCACCGTCAGAACGCAATATTTCGGAAGATCAACTGTGGAAGGGAATTTCACGTAAATTCCTATTTTTCCAGATGACGGAGGGAGCCAAAAGGGGAGCAGAGAGGAGCCATGTGGGCCCAGACCACAGGCGGCGCGGCCCAAGGCCCGCCGCGCCCCTCGTGCTCGGGGGCCCCAGCCCCTTTCGCCTCCTTTTCTTCGCGTACTCCTTCGTCCCGAAAACCTAAGCCACAGAGGACCTCACGAAGGGTTACAGCCGCCTCTGCGGGGCGGAGAGCACCGAGAGAAAAGAGCTCTCCGGCGGGCAGAATCCGCCGGGGAAATTCCTCCCGGAGGGGGAAATCGACGCCATCGCCATCGTCATCGAGACATCATCCATCATCACCTCCACCATCTACACCGCCATCACCACCGCTGCACCTCGTCACCGCTGTAGCAATTCGGGTTAAATCTTGATTGTTTGATAGGGAAACTCTCCCGGTGTTATTCTATACTTGTTGTAGATGCTATTGAGTGAAACCATTGAACCAAGGTTTATGTTCAGATTGTTATTCATCATCATATCACCTCTGATTGTATTCCATATGATGTCTCGTGAGTAGTTCGTTTAGTTCTTGAGGACATGGGTGAAGTCTAAATGCTAGTAGTGAATTATGGTTGAGTAATATTCAATGTTATGATATTTAAGTTGTGGTGTCATTCTTCTAGTGGTGTCGTGTGAACGTCGACTACACGACACTTCACCATTTATGGGCCTAGGGGAGTGCATCTTGTATTCGGTTGCTAATTGCGGGGTTGCCGGAGTGACAGAAACCTGAGCCCCCGTTAGTATATCGATGCAGGAGGGATCGCAGGATCTCAGAGTTTAAGGCTGTGGTTAGATTTATCTTAATTACTTTCTTGTAGTTGCGGATGCTTGCAAGGGTATAATCACAAGTATGTATTAGTCCTAGGAAGGGCGGTGCATTAGCATAGGTTCACCCACACAACACTTATCAAAACAATGAAGATTATTAAACCACATGAAGCGAAAGTACTAGACTAAAATCCCCGTGTGTCCTCGGGAACGTTTGGTCATTATAAGTAAACAAACCGGCTTGTCCTTTGTGCTAAAAAGGATTGGGCCACTTGCTGCAATTATTTCTCTCGCATTTTATTTACTTGTACTTTATTTATCTGCAATATCAAAACCCCCTGAATACTTGTCTGTGAGCATTTACAGTGAATCCTTCATCGAAACTGCTGCCAACACCTTCTGCTCCTCGTTGGGATCGACATTCTTACTTATCGAAGATACTACGATACACCCCCTATACTTGTGGGTCATCAATGTGCCCTCTCGTGTCTATTGACATAAAGGACATGTCGAGATTTTGGATCAAGTTCTCCCGATCTTGCTCGGGCAAGTCTGCCAATCGAGATCTTGCTCTTGAGCGGGTGTTCCTGTGACTATCTCCTGAAGTCCTCAAATGTCAACTCAGGTTGGCCCTGCGCTCACTTGACGCAGCAGCTGCAGCTCTTCTTTCATTGAGTATTGCCCTTTGTTTTTCTAGTTCTTGTCTAGAACAAGCGATTTTATATTGATACGCTTGCGACGCCTGCGGTGTAGCTGTAGTGGTAATTGGCTCTATGCCATCCATGGCTCTCTGAGCTCTATCCCATGCTTCCTATGGCAACTGTACTTTTCCCGTGGCGTGGATCCGATGTATTTATTTCCTATTCCACGCGTGAGATCTGCGGGATCGATATAGGGGTTGCCCAAATCGTCGAAAGCCTCCGACGCTTCATCCTCTTGATGGCTTGTTCTCCCGTTTACGGAGATTTGGTGATATGTTACAGTTGTGTCCTCATCAGCTTCAGGGTCGGTGACACCGTCGTACAGATTGGCGAAGACCTCCCTACTAGCAGTAGAGTTGTTGATGAAGTCAAATTTGGTGAGGCCGATGCTGTCGAAGCTTTCCGAGTCGCTATCCAGATCAGAATATGTGAACGACCCGAAAGTCATGTTGCCGAACAGATCGGCGAGTACCCCGCCAGCGGCGGGCTTGGTGAAGCGTGACGGCGAAACTTCCTCATTGCATGACTCGATAGATGGTGCTGACGATCCCGAGAAATTGGAATTGACCGCAAACGGTCCCAAAAAAATCGGTGCCATGAGACGATGCGACCCTTCTTTCTTGACGAGGAAGTGGAAGCTCCCGAACGTCATCTCCGTCGACTCCTCCAGATCGGCATATGCATGCAAACGGGCGGGAGGGTGAGGAACAAAATCAGCGAGATCAGGTTGGACTTGTTTACCTCCGTCCACTGCGTTGCTTGTTGTTGACGATTCCATCTAGATTAGGACCTTGCGACCTCCAATCCCCACAGACGGCGCCAGTTGACAAGGGAGTAACTTGTCAATGCCTACATATTGTAGACTTATTGTTTCGTAAGAAGTAAAGGGCAAGTAAATCTCGAAGGTTTCAGCCGACAAAGGTGCTCGACTAAAGTTACGGTGGTTCTGTTGACAATAGATTCGATCATTTTCTTTTCTCTCGGCTCCCCTTTATATAGGAGGTGGTGAAAGGACGGGATGTCGCCTAGAGGGGTGGGGGTGAATAGGCGATTTAAAAACTCTTACGGATTTGGCTTGTAAGAATGCAGAATTAAATTAACGTTTACTTTACAAGCACAAATCCTAAATATGCTAGGCTCACCTAAGTGCAACAACAACAACTAGAGCTAAGCAAGATAGGCACAAGATATATGTAGCACAAGTGATAGCAAGATATATGTACTTCAAGCACGATGACTATCACAAGGAAAGAAAGCTCGGGTATAGAAATAACCGAGGCACGCGGAGACGAGGATGTATTCCCGTGTTCCCTTCCTTTGCAAGAAGGTACGTCACGTTTGGAGGGGTGGAGGTCCCACGAAGGATTCCCCAATGCCACGAAGGCTCACCCTATTCTCCGAGCCAAACCCACGAAGGATAATGGCTCTTTCCTTATGGTTAGCTTTTCCTCCACTCCGGAGATGGCAAGCTCCAAAACCACTTCACAAGCTCCACGAAGGAGAAGCCCGGGCCTCTTCACAATCTTCCTTGAAGAGATCACCGGAGCACCAACCGCCAAGCCAACTAGGAGGTCTCCCTCCAAGAGTAACAAGCTCACGGTCTCTCACTCGAACTAATCGTGGTGGAGAGCTCAACACTATGCAATGATGCAAAGCAAGAACACTAGAGGTGTTCAAATCCTTCACACTCAAATCCCACTAAAGCAACAAATTCTAGGATGAGATTAGAGAGGAAGAACAAAGAGGAAATCAACAAATGACTCCAAGATCTAGATCCCAAGAGTTCCCCTCACAAAGAGGGGGAATGGATTGGTGGAGTTGTAGATCTAGATCTCCTCTCTTAGATCCCTCAAGAATGAGCAAGAATCATGGGGGAATCAAGAGATAGGGCAAGTTCTTCAAAGTCAACAATGGAGGAGAGAGAGTGGAAGAACTTATTTTTCCCAAGGTGGAAGAAGGCCTATTTATAGTGTAAGAGCAAATATAACTGTTGGGGAAAAGTTGGGCTGAGAAAACTAGTCGTTTGAGGCAGAGTCGAGCAACCCCGCAGCTGACCTGGTGGTACCGGGCCACATACCGGGCTGCCAGGCAGCAACACCCGGTTGGCCGGGTTGACTGCCGAAATGTCCAGCAGTAGCACCCTGCAGGCCGGGCCAGAGGCCGGACAAACCAGGACGCTGGGCCGGTCAGCACCACACCCAGTGGTACCGAGACAGATGCCGACCCACCCGGTAGCAGCACTCGGCAGGCCGGGTTGTGTGCCGGACTGACCGGCAGCAGCACCCGGCAGGCCGGGCCAGATACCGGAAATCGAGACCCCTGAAAAACCTCTTCTTTTTCTTAAAACAGAAAATGCTCTCGAACTCCGATTGACATGAAACCAATTTTGTTGGAAATATGGAGACTCCTCACAAGATATTTTCAGATGATTTTAGAGAGGGAGTCTCCCACCGTCAAGAAACGGTGAAGGCGTCCAAACTCGCAATAGAAGATGCATGCAAATTCCGTTTTCGATGAACTTGGGCTTGTTGTAAAGCTAGCAACAAGCTCAAGAACCTCACAGAGAAACACCAAGAAGCAATAGGGATATGAAAAGTATGCAAAGGATTGAGCTCCCTAAGACGATGCGATCAAGTTACCCAACCAAAAGCCCCTCTTGATAGTGCGGCTATCTATCCTATAATCCGGTCTCCCAACAACCACCTTGAGACCGGTAAAAGAAAAACCTAGCAAGGCCATACATTTGCCTTGCGCATCCTGCTTGTTCTTGATGATAGCTCTTCAAGCTCCACTCAAGCCGGAATGCCTCACTTGATCATTGTTGCTTCGTGAAGACTCACAATTGCTCCCCCATACACCATGATGGGATAGCTCCACTGATGCACATCTTAACATGTCCATTATCACCAAATGGACGGAAAGCTTCAAGCATGTGATCCACTTGAGATGCTCATCTTGAACTTTTCAAACTCGACCTTGATGACGATCACCACTTGATGTCATCCTCTCATGGGCTATATGAGATTTCACTCTTGATGCATGCCCATGGAAAGATACCTAACCCCCATAGACAACACAACAACACATATATGATGGGTTAGTTCATAAAGCATAATTGACAAGGCTTACCATACCACATGACTTCACGTGGCACATTCTTCATGCTTCATGTGTTGACCAATCTTGAATCTATTCTTCACTCTTTGTATTGGTCAACCTTGTATCTTCTCATGCTCTATCATACTATCTTGAGGTGTATAAAGAATTATTCATTTGTTTGCATGCTCTAAATCTTAGTCAACCATAGCTCAACTTATGAGACTATCATGACACCGACTTAGAGCCATAACTTGAATTCTTCACTTGGAATCAAGCACTCAAGATCATGATCATTCGTTGCTTATCACATAAGCTAGAGCATGGCTAATATTGAGTTCCACATAAGAACTCCATCTTCATTTCTTCTTCTTGATCATATCACATGTATATCTTCAAATCGATGATCTTGATGCCAATACACAAGGTATAACTTTATCTTCATGACATCCATAGTTGAATCCAACATATGGAATACAAGTAGTACCTATGGAATATTCCTTCATATAAACTCAATGAAAACATTAGTCCATAGGGGTTGTCACTAATTACCAAAACCACACATAGGGGGAATATACCCTTACAGGTGGAGCTGAGGCTTTTCGTGCCGTATAAGTTACAAACTGCGAGAGGCGTGTTGAGCTTTTCCTATATTGCTGCAATATTCCTATTACAACTCTACTTTCCTTATCCAAAGTTCTCTGGACTTCTGGGCCTCCAAAGCTTCGGGTCATGGACTTCACGTCTTCTCCAGATAACTCGGGCGCTTTATTCGGCATGCCTATTCGGCATACCTATGTCGGACACCAAAATATTATTGAGTTTCAATTTTTTTTGGAAAATAATATGTATGTAGTTGATGATGTATCCCACAAACATGCAAAAAATAAATTTCAAATAATTTATATTTTAAGCTACACAAAAATGAAAAAGTGAGTACTTTTTCAAATCTCGAAAATATATTAGATTTTTTTGTTCAGCACAAAATAAAAAAGAATTTTGGGTTGATATTTTGCATTATTTTGAGATGTATCAGTGGCACTGTCCAAAATCATTTTCAGATTCTTTATAACTTGTAAAACTATTTTTTAAATGACGAGAACACTTTTTGCATCTTGACGCAATATACTCAAATGATCATGCCATTCCTTCGAATGGTAGGTTTTTTTTATTATCTTTTAGAAATAAGATTTCCCCCGTAAAATGGAGTTTTTTTTGGATGGGAGGTGGGGTAGCTTGGGATATTTTTTCTGCACCGAAGAGGAAACATAGAAGAGAAACAAGTGAGAGAGAATAAGTGTGGATGGAACAAGACAGGACTGGAAGAAGCCTGCTGTCAGAGCAGTATAGCGGGTCCACGTTAGTGGAGGCAGTGCAAGGGAAATCTTTTATCTCATGACGTGCTTCACTGATGGGACGTGACAGGTGTGAGCCAATGGCCTTCATTCGAGGGCGCAAACGGATGTTTCCTTGATTTATCGGCCGTCTGATTTACCTGCGCCATTTTTCTTTTATTTTTTTGCGATGGCACCGAGTGAATTGTCCCTCGAAGTTAAATCTTTGTTATCTGAATGGCTACTAGCGAGGAGACGAGGAATGAGAGGCCCCTAGACCTTTGTTATCTAAATGGCTTCTTCTTCCTCCGAAGTGTGAGGACCTTTAACTACCTCGGCGTGGCACCTTGTGTCTTTGCTGATCTAAGTGGTCTGGTCCCATGCGAGGGCTGAGGCGGTCGTCTATCGTGTTCAGAGGTTGATCTCCGCCGGCAGTGATGTCAAAGGGCGTGATCGCTTTTTTGCGACCAACTACAGGGGTCTTTCTGTTCAGAGGTTGATCTCGGCCAGCACCCGTCAGGGAGATGTGAAAGGGCTTGATCTCTTTTTTCGAGACCAACTATAGGGTGTTTTCTATTAGAATTAAGGGTCTGGTTGTAATTTTCCATTCCATTGCGGTCCTCTCTGTAAAATTGTACCCTCATCCGGTTTAACGCAGAATCTAGTTCCTTACATTCTCAATTCGAAAACAACAAAAAGAGGAGACGAGGAGGCAAAATTTATTAAGTACTCGACATTGGCCTTCTTTTTCGTCGATATTTTTGTCCACATGGTAGTACAAATTCCACAGACATGAGAAGTTTAAGCAAAATTTAAAACTTAACCAACCAAATGTGGTTCAAACATAATCAAAATATCGTTAAAGGCACGCATGGAGCTATCACATGCCATGTGGATTCCTAGTCAAAATACCATACAAGTCATGCATGCAAATATGTTGGTGTTGAAGAGTCAATCAAAAAGTTTTGTACCATGCATGTATGACTTTGCTTGGCTCTCTCACCATTTGACAATGCTTCATGCAAGATCCATAGCAAACTTGCTTCACATGAGTCCATGTTTGGCACGTATCGATGTGCATCTTTCACTGGACACCTACAACTTAGCCAAATATAGTTTCTTTCTTCTCTACACTCGAAAAAGTGATTTTTTATTTCTTTATTTATTTGCGGGGTAGATGGCAAAAAATGTGCCCTTTCCTCTAAGTGACTATCAAAAATAAGGTATTGATTGCAGACTGCCATCACTACGATTTTCACATGAGATAACCTTTAGGATGGTCAAATCAAAGGTGTGGGGATACTTATCCCAACGTGCACATGGATCTAATTTGGAGATTTAAACTACTAAATTTAAAGTTGAACTTTATGAGACTACAATTCGTATGTTGTTAGAAATAGTACTTGGGGAGGTACGCTCCAAGTGTGGCACTCTGAAATTAGCAATATTCAAACATGGGTTATGTGGCCACCTAACTAGTTAGCTAGGATGACAAATGGGGCAAACCCGAGGACTTAATTTGAGCCATGCATCAGGTGCCACGGAATTTCGAAACCAACCAAATGAGGTTCAAAAAATAAATAAATAAACGAAACCTACGCTCTAGAGATCCATGCATCACGTGCCATGGTATTCCTTGCAAAAGTACCAAACAAGTTATACACAAAGGTTTGGGTGAAGAGTCATTCACACAGTTTGGTGGCATCTATATATGACTTTGCTAGCTAGGATTTTTTCCCATTAATATAATTTGAGCATGCGTGCTTCGTGCAACATCCATAGAAAACTAATAATCTCGCGTCTAAGAAACACATCTCCTCTAGTCGGGAAAAAAATATTGCTTTCGAGTAACACATCTCGTCTACCCGGAGAACAATAGCCTACATGGAGGGGAACAATATCATGGATGAAGGGGAACAGCTGCCTGAACGGAGTGGAACAACAACCTGAACGACGGGGAACAACAACCTAGGCGGACAGGAACATTAGCCTAGACGGCGGGGAACAATAACCTAGACGGAGGTAAACAACAAAGTATACAATAGCGAACAAGAGCCCAGATGGAGAGGAATAACGGGACGAAGGGGAGCACTTGCCTAGAAGATGGTGAACAATAGCCTGGACGGAGGGGAACAACAATCTAGACGGTGGGTGTCAACACCCGGCTTTTTAAGTCCAGATGCCTATTATGCCGTACATCGCAATCCCAGGAATATTGTTGTTGCGAGACATAATAGTTGAATACCATAGAGTCATCATTTATTACAACACATAATCGTCTTACAAAGATAGATCACCTGATCCAATATTACAAAAGTAGTTGATCGATTGATCAACGAACATCACAAAGAGCGGAAGCGAAGTAGCAGTGGCTATCTAATCCACAGGCCAACGCTTGACGTCAGAGCGGTCCTAGTTGTCGTAGACGTTCTGCTGTCCATCTTCCTCGTACACTGTTCACCTTCATAGTCTGGCCATTTGAATAGCCAGGGACAAAGCCATGAGTACTTTTAAAGTACTCGCAAACTAATACTAGTGTAAGCACTATCAATTGTGGTAAGGGGATACTAAGCTCTAGGTTTATTTGCATAAAGCCAAGTTTATTTCATAAACCTTTAGTAAAGATGCTTGAATCACTAGACTAACTCAAGTGGGAACATTAGTGTCATTCCCACAACTCTGTTGTGATTCAATTCAAAGTCACCATTCACCTTTCAAAATTCAAGTCACAAGTCATATGTCACATTTTTGAAAATGGTCTGATGACGGAACAGTATGGCCTTTCCAATCGTCCGTAACCGTGGACACGGCTATTCGAATAGTTCTACACTCTGCAGAGGTCGTACACTTGTGCCACAATATTTACAATAATCCGTCAGGGTTAACTGGCCCTGATTTATCATACTCCGTATGCGGACTACCAACCATAACCTTTCACTTATATACTCTAGTATAGGCACCTCTCCCCATGAGCTTGGCCTCCCAGTGAAGACAGACACAACCTGGGAACTGCACAGGCTTGGGCCGGACAATTCACCTCATTCACGTCATATCACATCACTTCTTTTGTTGTAGAGGCAGCCTTCAGCCTAACCCCGATGACGCTTGTTTAGAGGGAACCCATACTAAAGCACATAAATTTCTAGTTAAGCCCTTACCCATGTTGGGTATTGTGGGGGTACTTTCAAAATTGGAATGGTATCGCATCCGAACCCAACCATCAGTTTTATATCAAAAATCACCATCTTCTCTTGGTCATATTCACCTTCAAAATCATTCAATGGAATGAACCATCATTCCAAGGTTTCAACTTCATTTCAAAGTCACATGTTCCCATCTAGAGTAGTCCAATTTTTAATTGATTAGCACTAGCAACTATTTCATGAGGGGTGCTATCTAGCTTTGGAATGGTTCTAAGATAACCTTTGATCTTGTTCTACTCTATACCAAAAGAAATCATAAACCAAAAAGTACTTTGAAGTAAATAAGCGAAAGTAATTGCAAAGTAAAAACATGGGATAGGTAAAACATGAATTTAAAGGGGTGATGGTGCCTTGCTCTTGAAGAGCTTTGCATCATGGTGGTTAGCAAGATTATTAGCTTGCCAAGCAGAATAGCTTGCATTAGTCTAGCTTGCACTGGTAATAGCTTTTATTAGCTTGCCTTGATTGGTGAGGTGATCAAAGTGTTCTTCTTCTTCCTCTTGGTAGAAAACCTCTTCCTCTTGATAGTCTCCGGTACTAGCGTCTATAAACGAATACGAGGATACAATCACCAAACAACACTTAAGTAATCTTAATTAGCCTTAATGGCTCACACAATTGATCTAGCCTCACTACTTAACATCTATTCACAATTTATTCTAGGGTTTCTTTATTTACTATTAGGATAAAATAATTTCCTCTCATTAAAATTTGAATTAAGGTTTATCTTTGGTTTGGAGAAATAATTTACTCTCATTGAATTCTTCTTAAGATTTGATTTCTCTTATGAATAATATATGACCTAGGTTGACCAAGGTCAACCCTCTTCATACTTATCATTTGGGAAAGTGATTTAAATGAGGTTCCATACCCCATGCAATTTAATACTAACATGGTAGTGATTTAATGCCACCAAATAATTCAATATGAGATTACATAGACTATGATCACTACCTCATGTTGAATTATTTGAGAACAAGATTTAGATGAGAGGCATACCTCTCATATGATTTAACACATAGTTGTAACTAATTTAAAGGACTACTATTGAGGTGATTTAATATTCTCAAATAACCAGGGATGATCCCATGTTGACCAAGGTCAACACTTCACACTTAGTATTTGAGAAAAGTGAGTTAAATGAGATTCATCATCTCATGTGATTTAATTAACCTTTGGAAAATTTAAATACTATTTAGATTTAAAATCTACAAGTGAGCAAGTATGAGCCTAGGAAATTAAAGGTCAACACATTACTTCATATTATTTGAGAAAGATGATTTAAATGAGGTGAGCACCTCATACCATTTTAATAACACCTTGCAATGGTTTAATATCATTAACTAATTTAATGTGAGTTTTAATTGACCATGGTATCTACCTCATATTAATTTGGTTGAGGCAAGATTTAAATGAGACCAAAGTATCTCATATGATTTAATAGATAGGTTTGAAAATTTTAAATACTACTTATGAGAATGATTTAATATTTTCAAATAGGAACCTATGGGTCATTAATACATGTGTTATCAATTCTCATTGAACCATTTGGAGTAATGATTTAAGTGAGAAGCTATACCTCATATAATTTAAAACTATCATCTAAATGATTTAAAATCTCTAAGTTAAAATCTCTAAGTAACCAAGCATGAGGCTTATTAGACCAAGGTTAGTACCTCTAGTTGAATTACTTAGGATCACAATTTAAATGAGAGAGAAGCCCCCATACTATTTAAATAAGTTGATGTGTATGTGTTAAATGGGCTAGAAATGGTTCCATAGCCATTATTTGACTCTAGTCCATGATCATGCAAAACAACTATGCTATATTTTTGCATAAACAATTAGATTATGTCAAATGTGATTTATTAGAGTTGGAATCAACTTAAAATCATTTATAGATAATTTTTAATATTTATTTGAAGTTAGAAAAGGCCCTGCCTTGTTATTTTTATCATTTGAATTTAATTACGAATTTGGACATGAGGCCAGTGGCATTGTTTAGATAATTTCATGAGCTTTCCGAATATATAAAAGTTTCTAGATTTGGTTTGGTAGATTTCAAACTATTCAAAAATTACTAAAGCATCTGCAGGGTTTTTGGAATAATTATTAAATCTGGATTTAAATTTGTGGGCTAGGCGGGAAAGCAAATGGGCCGAATTGGTTTGAAAATGGGGAAACCAGCCCAGTAGCGCCTCACACGCCACGGGCCAGCTGACAGGGGGTCCCACGCGTCAGCGACTTAATTCACCGAAGCGGTACGCGTGAGAGATGGCCGTCGGATCAGACGAGGATCGCACGGCCGTGGTTCGTCTTCTTCTCCGGCGAGAGGAGGGCGTGCTGGCGGCAGAGGTAGGGGGTCGGAGGGCGCTGTAGGTCGCCGGCGGTCGAGGGAGAGGGTCGAGGCGATGTTGTCGAGGGTGTAGAGGCCCCTGGTACAGCGGCGGAGCTCGGGGCGGCTCCAGGCGATGTAGAGGATCTGCGGGCTCCGGCGACTTCGAGCTCGCAATTGGAGCTCCTCCGGCGATGGGTGGTGAAATTGGCTGGTGGAGGAGGCTCAGTGAGGAGAGGGGAGTGAGTTGTGTGAAGAGAAGAGGAGCCGATCGTCCCTATTTATAGCGGGCGTAGATGGCCGGCGTGTGCTGGCGAGGTCGACCATGGGCTCGACGCTTCTGGCGATCGAAGGGGCAAACTAGGGGTCGCGTAGTGTTGCAGGCATCCTGGTGGTGCTAGTGAGCTTGACGGCACGGCTAAAGGGGGTCTGAGGCGAGCTGGCGACGTTGGGGTACTTGCAGTACCGGCGCGGCAGAGCGTTGATCATGGCGACGGTGAGGGAGCGTGCGCGAGCTAGGGAGGGTGTCTAGGAGGTAGCTGAGGTAGTGGTGATCATGCGTGCAAAGGGAGAAGGCGAGGGGAGGACGAGCGAGTCCAGGCGAGGCAGGGTACTGGCGCGTCCAGGGACGTGCCAGTGCACGCTCTGGCGAGCCCAGGCGTGGTGATCACGTTGCGGCCAGGGCTTTGCCGTGCATGTTTTGGAGGGGCATCGTGTCTAGCGTGTCCAGTACTTCCTGGTGAGTCTAGCTGACATGGTTTGCTGGGCCAGAGAGAGGGGTTGAGGTAGGGTGGCATGGTGGCCGGCATGAGAGCTTGGCATGGAAGGAATATGATCATGGCTCACTTTTCTTAGGGATGCAGGGCATAGGATGATGCAGGGATGGTACCAAAGCAACAATGATCAAAGAGAGAAAGAGGTTTAGGCAAAAATCCAGAGGATAAAAGCATGTATGCCAAAACCAGAATCATGCCTGCAAGGTGCTCGACACAATGGCCGCATGAAACTTTTGGTTGAATTTTGGGTTTCTTTTTGGTGGAGCTCAATCATATAATTAATGTGATGGAAAGGTGGTGTTGGTGTTCATTTTGGTGAAGTTTTGCAACAATTCAAAAAGTGGGTCATCTTCACATAGTTTCAAAGTCTCCACTTGTCAAATCTCTACTGGTCAACCTGGTCAACATCAGTACTAATGGTCAACATGAAAGTTGTTCACCATCACTTGGTCTTGGATTACATGGCTTTGGTTGACCAAGGTTAGTTGAGGAATCAGAAGATAAATGGATGCAAAGTGGTGAAGAAAATAAAAAGGGGACATATGACCATTATCATATGTGAATTGAATTTGAGATTTCCTTTGATTTGATTCTTGTTTCTTTGATGCAAATGTGTTTGTTTATGTATATAAGTGCTTCTATTCTTGACAGTGTTGGGCCTCCAAGAGCAGAGGTTTGTAGAACAGCAGCAAGTTTCCCTTAAGTGGATCACCCAAGGTTTATCGAACTCAGGGAGGAAGAGGTCAAAGATATCACTCTCAAGCAACCCTGCAACCACAAAGCAAGAAGTCTCTTGTGTCCCCAACACACCTAATAGGTGCACTAGTTCGCGAAGAGATAGTGAAATACAAGTGGTATGAATGAATATGAGCAGTAGTACGGCGCCAGAAAATAGCTTTCTGGCGTGCAGTTGATGGTAGTAATATTGTAGGAAGTAAACAAGCAGTAGTAACGCAGCAGTAGTAATGCAGTAAAACAGTAAACAAGCAGCGATAGCAGTATTTAGGAACAAGGCCTAGGGATTAGACTTTCACTAGTGGACACTCTCAACTTTGATCACATAACAGAATAAATAAATGCATACTCTACACTCTCTTGTTGGATGATGAACACATTGCGTAGGATTACACGAACCCTCAATGCCGGAGTTAACAAGCTCCACAATTAAATGTTCATATTTAAATAACCTTAGAGTGCATGAAAGATCGACACGACTAAACCAAGTACTAACATAGCATGCACACTGTCACCTTCATATCATGTAGGAGGAATAGATCACATCAATACCATCATAGCGATAGTTAACTTCATAATCTACAAGAGATCATAATCATAGCCTACGCCAAGTACTAACACGGATGCACACACTGTCACCATTACATCGTGCAGGAGGAATAAACTACTTTAATAACATCACTAGAGTAGCACATAGATAAATAGTGATACAAAACACATTGCAATCATAAAGGGATATAAATAAGCACTTCACTATGCCATTCATAACAGTGAATAAGTATTCTGTGAAATATAGCCTAAGAGACCCACACGGTGCACACACTGTCACCTTTACACACGTGGGACAAGGAGTCTCCGGAGATCACATAAGTAAAACTCACTTGACTAGCATAATGACATCTAGATTACAAGCATCATCATATGAATCTCAATCATGTAAGGCAGCTCATGAGATTATTGTATTGAAGTACATAGGAGAGAGATGAACCACATAGCTACCGGTACAGCCCCGAGCCTCGATGGAGAACTACTCCCTCCTCATGGGAGCAGCAGGTGATGAAGATGGCGGTGGAGATGGCAGCGGTGTCGATGGAGAAGCCGGGCACTTCCCCGTCCCGGCGGCGTGCCGGAACAGAGACTCCTATCCCCCGATCTTGGCTTCGCGATGGCGGCGGCTCTGGAACTTTTCTCGTACCGTGGCTTATTCGTATCGAGGTTTTAGGTCGGGGACCTTTAAATAGGCGAAGAGGCGGAGTCGGAGGGCTGACGGCGGCGACACACTAGGGGGCGCGGGCCCAGCCCTGGCCGCGCCACCACCATGTGGGCCCCCTGTGGCCCCTCTCTGGCGGCTCTCGGGTGTTCTGGATCCTTCCGGGCAAAATAGGAACCTGGGCGTTGATTTCGTCCAATTCCGAGAATATTTCGTTAGTAGGATTTCTGAAACCAAAAACAACAGAAAACAGGAACTGGCACTTTGGCATCTTGTTAATATGTTAGTTCCAGAAAATGCACGAATATGACATAAAGTGTGCATAAAACATGTAGGTATCATCAATAAAGTAGCATGGAACATAAGAAATTATCGATACGTCGGAGACGTATCAGCATCCCCAAGCTTAGTTCTGCTCGTCCCGAGCAGGTAAAACGATAACAAAGATAATTCCTGAAGTGACATGCCATCATAACCTTGATCATACTATTTGTAAACATATGTAATGAATGCAGCGATCAAAAACAATGGTAATGACATGAGTAAACAAGTGAATCATAAAGCAAAGACTTTTCATGAATAGTACTTCAAGACAAGCATCAATAAGTCTTGCATAAGAGTTAACTCATAAAGCAATAAATCAAAGTAAAGGTATTGAAGCAACACAAAGAAAGATTAAGTTTCAGCGGTTGCTTTCAACTTATAACATGTATATCTCATGGATAGTTGTCGATGCAAAGTAATATAACAAGTGCAATATGCAAGTATGTAGGAATCAATGCACAGTTCACACAAGTGTTTGCTTCTTGAGGTGGAGAGAGATAGGTAAACTGACTCAACAATAAAAGTAGAAGAATTGCCCTTCGACGAGGGAAGCATCGATTGCTATATTTGTGCTAGAGCTTTTATTTTGAAAACATAAAAGAGCATAAAAATAAAGTTTTGAGAGGTGTTTGTTGTTGTCAACGAATGGTAGCGGGTACTCTAACCCCCTTGCCAGACAAACCTTCAAAGAGCGGCTCCCATTTTATTTTCATTTTTGTGTGGCACTCCTTCCAACCTTTCTTTCACAAACCATGGCTAACCGAATCCTCGAGTGCCTGCCAACAATCTCATACCATGAAGGAGTGCCTTTTATTTTAGTTTTATTATGATGACACTCCTCCCCACCTTTGCTTTCTCAAGCCATGGCTAACCGAATCCTTCGGGTGCCGTCCAACAATCACATACCATGGAGGAGTGTCTATTTTTGTTAATTAATTTGGGACTGGGAATCCCATTGCCAGCTCTTTTTGCAAAATTATTGGATAAGCGGATGAAGCCACTAGTCCATTGGTGAAAGTTGCCCAACAAGATTGAAAGATAAACACCACATACTTCCTCATGAGCTATAAAACATTGACACAAATAAGAGGTAATAACTTTTGAATTGTTTAAAGGTAGCACTCAAGCAATTTACTTTGGAATGGCGGAGAAATACCATGTAGTAGGTAGGTATGGTGGACACAATTGGCATAGTGGTTGGCTCAAGGATTTTGGATGCATGAGAAGTATTCCCTCTCGATACAAGGTTTAGGCTAGCAAGGTTTATTTGAAACAAACACAAGGATGAACCGGTGCAGCAAAACTCACATAAAAGACATATTGTAAACATTATAAGACTCTACACCGTCTTCCTTGTTGTTCAAAACTCAATACTAGAAATTATCTAGACTTTAGAGAGACCAAATATGCAAACCAAATTTTAGCAAGCTCTATGTATTTCTTCATTAATGGGTGCAAAGTATATGATGCAAGAGCTTAAACATGAGCACAACAATTGCCAAGTATCACTTTATCCAAGAAATTTTACCAATTACTACATGTAGCATTTTTCCAATTCCAACCATATAACAATTTAACGAAGAGGAAACTTCGCGATGAATATTATGAGCTAAGAACACATGTGTTCATACGAACCAGCGGAGCGTGTCTCTCTCCCACACAAGGATGAACTTATTCAGAGAACTAAGATAACAAAACAAAAATAAAAGCACACACAGACGCTCCAAGTAAAGTACATAAGATGTGACCGAATAAAAATATAGTTTCAAGAGAAGGAACCTGATACTTTGTCGATGAAGAAGGGGATGCCTTGGGCATCCCCAAGCTTAGACGCTTGAGTCTTCTTAGAATATGCAGGGGTGAACCACGGGGGCATCCCCAAGCTTAGAGCTTTCACTCCTCTTGATCATAGTATATCATCCTCTCTTGACCCTTGAAAACTTCCTTCACACCAAACTTCAAGCAAACTCATTAGAGGGTTAGTGCATAATCAAAAATTCACATGTTCAGAGGTGACACAATCATTCTTAACACTTCTGGACATTGCACACAAAGTTAATGGAACAAAGAAACTCATTCAACTTAACAAAAGAGGCAATGCGAAATAAAAGGCAGAATCTGTCAAAAACAGAACAGTCCGTAAAGACGAATTTTAAAATGGCACCAGACTTGCTCAAACGGAAAAACTCAAAACTAATAAAAGTTGCGTACATATCTGAGGATCACTCACGTAAATTGGCATAATTTTCTGAGTTACCTACAGAGAATTAGGCCCAGATTCGTGACAGACAGCAATGCTGTTTCTGCGCAGCAATCCAAATCTAGCATCAACTTTACCATAGAGACTTTACTTGGCACAAAAACATGATAAGGAGAGGTTGCTACAGTAGTAAACAACTTCCAAGACACAAATATAAAACAAAGTACTGTAGTAAAAAAACACATGGGTTATCTCCCAAGAAGTTCTTTCTTTATAGCTATTAAGATGGGCTCAGTAATTTCAATGATGCACTCCCAAGAGGTAGTAGTTGAAGCAAAAGAGAGCATCAAAAAGCAAATTCAAAACACATTTAAGTCTAACATGCTTCCTATGCATAGGAATCTTGTAAATAAAAAAGTTCATGAAGAGCAAAGTAACAAGCATAGGAAGATAAAACAAGTGTAGCTTCAAAAATTTCAGCACATAGAGAGGTGTTTTAGTAACATGAAAATTTTTACAACCATATTTTCCTCTCTCATAATAACTTTCAGTAGCATCATGAGCAAACTCAACAATATAACTATCACATAAAGCATTCTTATCATGAGTCTCATGCATAAAATTATTACTCTCCACATAGGCATAATCAATTTTATTAGTTGTAGTGGGAGCAAATTCAACAAAGTAGCTATCATTATTATTTTCATCATCAAATATAGGAGGCAAAGTATCATCAAAGTAAATTTTCTCCTCAATGCTTGGGGGACTAAAAATATCATGCTCATCAAAGCCAGCTTCCCCAAGCTTAGAATTTTCCATAGCATTAGCAACAATAGTGTTCAAAGCATTCATATTAATATGTTCCATGGGTTTTTTAATTTTCGCATCAAACCATCCATGTCTTAAATCAGGAAATAGAATAAGAAGCTCATTGTTGTCCATTATGCCTAACTAGTGTAAACAAGAAACCAAATGTCGCAATTGCAGAGTCTAAAGGAAATAGCTTCGAGTACTTACAACGGCGCCGGAGACTAGCTTAGTAGCCGAGATCCGGAGTGTGAGTACCTTTTACCTTTCCTCCCCGACAACGGCGCCAGAAAAGTGCTTGATGTCTACGGGTGCTTCTATTCTTGTAGACAGTGTTGGGCCTCCAAGAGCAGAGGTTTGTAGAACAGCAGCAAGTTTCCCTTAAGTGGATCACCCAAGGTTTATCGAACTCGGGAGGAAGAGGTCAAAGATATCCCTCTCAAGCAACCCTGCAACCACAAAGCAAGAAGTCTCTTGTGTCCCCAACACACCTAATAGGTGCACTAGTTCGGCGAAGAGATAGTGAAATACAAGTGGTATGAATGAATATAAGCAGTAGTACGGCGCCGAAAATAGCTTCTGGCGTGCGTTGATGGTAGTAATATTGTAGGAAGTAAACAAGCTAGTAACGCAGAGTAGTAACGCAAGAAACAAGAAACAAGCAGCGATAGCAGTATTTAGGAACAAGGCCTAGGGATTAGACTTTCACTAGTGGACACTCTCAACTTTGATCACATAACAGAATAGATAAATACATACTCTACACTCTCTTGTTGGATGATGAACACATTGCGTAGGATTACACGAACCCTCAATGCCGGAGTTAACAAGCTCCACAATTCAATGTTCATATTTAAATAACCTTAGAGTGCATGAAAGATCGACACGACTAAACCAAGTACTAACATAGCATGCACACTGTCACCTTCATATCATGTAGGAGGAATAGATCACATCAATACCATCATAGCGATAGTTAACTTCATAATCTACAAGAGATCATAATCATAGCCTACGCCAAGTACTAACACGGATGCACACACTGTCACCATTACACCGTGCAGGAGGAATAAACTACTTTAATAACATCACTAGAGTAGCACATAGATAAATAGTGATACAAAACACATTGCAATCATAAAGGGATATAAATAAGCACTTCACTATGCCATTCATAACAGTGAATAAGTATTCTGTGAAATATAGCCTAAGAGACCCACACGGTGCACACACTGTCACCTTTACACACGTGGGACAAGGAGTCTCCGGAGATCACATAAGTAAAACTCACTTGACTAGCATAATGACATCTAGATTACAAGCATCATCGTATGAATCTCAATCATGTAAGGCAGCTCATGAGATTATTGTATTGAAGTACATAGGAGAGAGATGAACCACATAGCTACCGGTACAGCCCCGAGCCTCGATGGAGAACTACTCCTCCTCATCATGGCAGGAGCGGTGATGAAGATGGCGGTGGAGATGGCAGCGGTGTCGATGGAGAAGCCTTCGGGGCACTTCCCCGTCCGGCGGCGTGCCGGAACAGACTCCTGTCCCCCAGATCTTGGCTTCGCGATGGCGGCGGCTCTGGAACTTTTCTCGTACCGTGGCTTATTCGTATCGAGGTTTTAGGTCAGGGACCTTTAAATAGGCGAAGAGGCGGAGTCGGAGGGCTGACGAGGCGGCGACACACTAGGGGGCGCGGGCCCAGCCCTGGCCGCGCCACCACCATGTGGGCCCCTGTGGCCCCTCTCTGGCGGCTCTCGGGTGTTCTGATGCTTCCGGGCAAAATAGGAACCTGGGCGTTGATTTCGTCCAATTCGAGAATATTTCGTTACTAGGATTTCTGAAACCAAAAAAGCAGAAAACAGGAACGCACTTCGGCATCTTGTTAATATGTTAGTTCCAGAAAATGCACGAATATGACATAAAGTGTGCATAAAACATGTAGGTATCATCAATAAAGTAGCATGGAACATAAGAAATTATCGATACGTCGGAGACGTATCAGTGAGCACCTCATACCATTTTAATAACACCTTGCAATGGTTTAATATCATTAACTAATTTAATGTGAGTTTTAATTGACCATGGTATCTACCTCATATTAATTTGGTTGAGGCAAGATTTAAATGAGACCAAAGTATCTCATATGATTTAATAGATAGGTTTGAAAATTTTAAATACTACTTATGAGAATGATTTAATATTTTCAAATAGGAACCTATGGGTCATTAATACATGTGTTATCAATTCTCATTGAACCATTTGGAGTAATGATTTAAGTGAGAAGCTATACCTCATATAATTTAAAACTATCATCTAAATGATTTAAAATCTCTAAGTAACCAAGCATGAGGCTTATTAGACCAAGGTTAGTACCTCTAGTTGAATTACTTAGGATCACAATTTAAATGAGAGAGAAGCCCCCATACTATTTAAATAAGTTGATGTGTATGTGTTAAATGGGCTAGAAATGGTTCCATAGCCATTATTTGACTCTAGTCCATGATCATGCAAAACAACTATGCTATATTTTTGCATAAACAATTAGATTATGTCAAATGTGATTTATTAGAGTTGGAATCAACTTAAAATCATTTATAGATAATTTTTAATATTTATTTGAAGTTAGAAAAGGCCCTGCCTTGTTATTTTTATCATTTGAATTTAATTACGAATTTGGACATGAGGCCAGTGGCATTGTTTAGATAATTTCATGAGCTTTCCGAATATATAAAATTTGCTAGATTTGGTTTGGTAGATTTCAAACTATTCAAAAATTACTAAAGCATCTGCAGGGTTTTTGCAATAATTATTAAATCTGGATTTAAATTTGTGGGCTAGGCGGGAAAGCAAATGGGCCGAATTGGTTTGAAAATGGGGAAACCAGCCCAGTAGCGCCTCACACGCCACGGGCCAGCTGACAGGGGGTCCCACGCGTCAGCGACTTACCCCAACCGAAGCGGTACGCGTGAGGGATGGCCGTCGGATCAGGAGAGGATCGCACGGCCGTGGTTTGTCGTCTTCTCCGGCGAGAGGAGGGCGTGCTGGCGGCAGAGGTAGGGGGTCGGAGGGCGTAATGACCCACAAGTATAGGGGATCGCAACAGTCTTCGAGGGAAGTATTACCCAATTTATTGATTCGACACAAGGAGACAAAGAATACTTGTAAGCCTTAACAGCGGAGTTGTCAATTCAGCTGCACTGAAACAGACTTGCTAGAGTTTATCAGGTAACAGTTTTATAGCAAGGTAGCGAAATAACGGCAGTAACAAAGATAGCAGTAGTGATTATAGTAAAACAGCAGGATTAAAATACTGTAGGCAGGGATGATTAACGGGCGTTGCATGGATGAGAGAAACTCATATAACAGTCAAAGCAGGGCATTTGCAGATAATAATAAAACGGTATCCAAGTACTAATCAATCAATAGGCATGTGTTCCATATTTAGTCGTACGTGCTCGCAATGAGAAACTTGCACAACATCTTTTGTCCTACCAGCCGGTGGCAGCCGGGAAACTACTGGATATTAAGGTACTCCTTTTAATAGAGTACCGGAGCAAAGCATTAACACTCCGTGAACACATGTGATCCTCACATCACTACCATCCCCTCCGGTTGTCCCGATTTCTGTCACTTCGGGGCCATTGGTTCCGGACAGCGACATGTGTATACAACTTGCAGGTAAGATCATAAACAACGAATATCTTCATGAATCAATAACATGTTCAGATCTGAGATCATGGCACTCGGGCCCTAGTGACAAGCATTAAGCATAACAAGTTGCAACAATATCATAAAAGTGACATCCACGGATACTAGGCACTATGCCCTAACAATCTTATGACTATTACATGACCAATCTCATCCAATCCCTACCATCCCCTTCAGCCTACAGCGGGGGAATTACTCACACATGGATGGGGGAAACATGGCTGGTCGATGGAGAGGCGTTGGCGGTGATGGCGGTGAAGATCTCCTCCAATTCCCCGTCCCGGCGGAGTGCCAGAACGGAGACTTCTGGCTCCCGAGACGGAGTTTCGCGATGTGGCGGCTCTGGAGGGTTTCTGGCGACTTCGACTTCTCTCCGTGCGTTTTTAGGTCGAGGCCGAGTAGTCCGAAGGGGGCGTCGGAGGCCGGCCAGGGCCACACCATAGGGCCGCGCGGCCCCCTAGGCCGCGCCGCCTTATGGTGTGGGGCCCTCGGGCCTCCACCTCACTCGTCCTGGCTCCGTCAGTATTTTGGGAAAATAGGGCCTCTGCATAAATTCCGAGGATTTTCCCGAAAGTTGGATTTCTGCACAAAAACGAGACACCAGAACAGTTCTGCTGAAAACAGCGTTAGTCCGTGTTAGTTGTATCCAAAATACACAAATTAGAGGCAAAACAATAGCAAAAGTGTTCGGGAAAGTAGATACGTTTTGGACGTATCAACTCCCCCCAAGCTTAGCTTATTGCTTGTCCTCAAGCAATTCAGTTAACAACTGAGCGATAAAAGAACTTTCACGAACACATTTGCTCATATGATGTATATATTCTCATGCTATGGCTAATACTTAAACAGTTCATAATGAGACACATGCAAATAAGATCATCCAACAGCTATGTCAATCATGGAGAGGTACCAACAATTAATAATAAGCATCATGAATCATGTATATAAGCAGAATTGCAATGTTCATAAGAGAATATGATAAAGTGGTATCTCGCTTGCCCGTATTTGATCGGCAAAACATAAATGCCGAGGCACCTCTGGAGTTCATAGAAAGACTAGAAGTAGTGATTGTCAAAGATAAAAGCATCAAAGTTATACCACAATCAATCATATTTTGAGACAAGCATATTATACTAAGAATGACGGTTGTGCTCTCAAGATAGTGCTCAAAGAAAGAATGGAGACACAACATAAAAGTAAAAGATTGACCCTTCGCAGAGGGAAGCAGGGATTAACATGCGCTAGAGCTTTTCATTTTTAAAACAGGAGTAAAATTATTTTGAGAAGTGCTTGTTGTTGTCAACGAATGGTAATGGGTACACCAACTACCTCATCAACCGGACTCCCAAGAGCGGCTCCCATTTTATTTATTTTTGGGTGGCACTCCTTCCAACCTTTCTTTCACAAACCATGGCTAACCGAATCCTCGGGTGCCTGCCAACAATCACATACCATGAAGGAGTGCCTTTTTATTTAAGTTTTATTATGATGATGACACTCCCCCAACCTTTGCTTACACAAGCCATGGCTAACCGAATCCTTCGGGTGCCGTCCAACAATCACAAACCATGGAGGAGTGTCTATTTAAGTTAATTAATTCGGGACTGGGAATCCCATTGCCAGCTCTTTTCGCAAAATTATTGGATAAGCGGATGTGCCACTAGTCCATATGAGAGTCCGTCAAAAGTAAATGACAAGGTTGAAAGCTAAACACCACATACTTCCTCATGAGCTATGAAACATTAACACAAATTGAGAAGCATTTTGAAAGTTTTAAAGGTAGCGCATGAGAATTTACTTGGAATGGTTTGAAATGCCATGCATAGGTATTTATGGTGGACACTTTGGAACAACTTGGTTTTCAGGTGTTTGGAAGCACGAGCGGCGATCCCGCTCAGTACAAGTGAAGGCTAACAAAAGACTAGGGAGCGACAAATCAAGAGAGCAATAACTGTCATAATCATGCTTGCGGCAAAATAAATTAACGGAGGCATAAAAGTGATACAAGAACTCTGAAGCAATATAAATCATCGAGGCTTAATTGACTTTTTGTTCAGTCATATGCATGCGTGAGCATGTGCCAAGTCGATATAAATGAATTATTCAGAGGAGGATACCACAATGCCATACTTACTTATGAATAAAACAATGCAAGCGAACATCCATGACATGCTACTCATATTAATAAGTTGGAGCTAAACATGAAAGATCATAAACTACTAGACTTTCTCAAATAACATATACCTCACATGAACCAACTAAGCATGCTCACATGGATGAGTATATGTACAAAAATGAAAACAAATAGAGTTCATACCAGCCTCTCACCACAATCAGATTGTCGTAGATCGTCATTATTGCCTTTCACTTGTGTAGCTTGGATAATATGAAATGAAAACCACGCTCCAGCCACCGAAGACCATTGAACTCATGATGAACTTTACAAACCAAAGAAGAACAGCAAATATTTTTGGTGTTTTCGAATTGGAAACAAGAACGAAAGAAAACAAGCAAACAAAGCAAAATCTTTTTGGGTTTTCTCATAACAAACCAACGATAGCAAATAAAGTAAACTAAGAGCAAAGAACCAAATAAACAAATGATGAAGAGAAACAACAGAAATATTTTTGGTCTTTTTGTGTTTTAGGAAAGAAACAAAGCGAAAACAAAAGAATGCAAACTAACAGAAACACAGAAAAGCAGGATGACAGAAATCTGCCAAATCCTGACAGCAGTACAGAAATCGAAATTAACAAAAATCTTCCATTGCTCAGACCAAAAAGTGTTCAACTAATGAAAGTTAGATAACAACCTGGGGCACATGCTCAAAAATTGGCAACTCAAAATAACGTTCTGGCTGTGCGCACGAATTTTTTTGGTAACAGCCCAGAATCTGTTTTTGGACAGCACTTCCCCAAATATCACCTCCCTCTCATTAGAAGACCACTATAAGAGACTAAACAAGTATGTACAAGTATCCAGCAACCATAATATGCAAAGAATGAGTGATGCCGGTATACCTCCCCCCAAGCTTAGGCTTTTGGCCTAAGTGGAGTTCATTCCCATCGAGGGTCGGAGTTCCACGCCGGTGGATCATACATGGAGTGATAATAAGGCCCCTGCGCAGAAGAATGTCGTGGAGGTTCCACATGACCATGATGTTGATATGAGGAGCTCGCTGCATCGGATGAAGAGTCGGGGTGCTCCTCGGCCTCCTCCACACGCCTTCCCTTGCACGACGGCTTTCCCTTTCTATGTATGCGTTTAGCTCATTTTCTGTGATCGACCACCCTTTCCTGGCATCAAGGTTAAACAGAGCAGGTGCAGGCAATCGTACTAGTTTTTCAATTTTCTTAGTTATGCTCCAATTTTTCTTATACAAAGTTATCCTATAATACAGGTTGTTCAAATTAGATGCATCTGAAATAAACTCATGTCTGATCATGGAGACAACATCAAGTTTCTCTATGGAAAGCGGAATATCTAGATGGTGAGGTCCTACACCATGCATAGCTAATAAGCGAGAGGCGATAAGACCTCCACAAATTCCTCCTTTCTCACGGTTAGTAGCAAGTCTACAAGCTATTAAAGCACCCAAATTATAAGTCCTATCCTGTTGCAAAGCGGCAGCTAAGAAAGCCAAATCTTGGACAGATAATTTACCTCCAGTCTTTCTAGCAAGAACGCACTTTGTAACGAAATAAGCAAAGTAGCGGATAGCTGGCTATTGAATGCTACTAATCTTACCACCATCATTGGAGAAGCTCCTCCCATTACAAATCATTGTATAAAGATTTGAGAGCTCCCGCGGCGTTCCCCTGATCTTCTCGCAGGATCCCCACCGCGGCACTCTAATTGCTGTACAAAAATCACTGAAAGGCAAGTTGATAGTTTTGTTATAAATCTTGTACCGGACCATGGGGTTAGTTTGAGACCTATGAAATTCGAAATCCTGCACAACCGACACCGTTAGTTTAGCATATTGGTGAGGTTCACCAATAGCAAAACCTTCCAACCCTGCATTGGAAATCAGTGTTTGAACATCTTGCAGGATTCCTGCATTCCGCATAAAATCCGTGCATGGGTAATAAGAGGGGTATACTCCCTCTTCACGATGAACTCTCATGACTTGCTGTACCTCCAACTCTTGTTGGTTAAGTTGGTGCATACTCCCCTCCATTTTCTGAAATTTTCAACAACCATTATAAAATTTGATTTCAAGGTATATAATTGAAGGGAACTACTATAGGAACTTGCTAGAGTACTAAACATGCATCAAAACTAGTTTCTTCCACTTAGAACAAGCATGCAAGCTCACTAAACATGTTATCTACGGCAGCAAAATATTCAAGATATACTCAACCAAACAAAACTCTAATTGGACAATCAAAGGAGTCACATACCAAGGAGTAAATGTGCCAAATTTCAGACAGAAATCTGGGCTGAGCAAGGAGATCGAAAAATCGCGAGTTCTTGAGCAGAAACACGAGTGAGAGGAACTTGGTGCGAGTTTTTCGGGAGAGAGAAGATGGGGAGGAAGAGATGAAGTAGTGGGGCAAGGAGGGGCCCACACCACAGGTGCGCGCCCACCTCCTTGGCCGCCGGCCTGTGGTGTGGCACCCTCGGTGCCCCCACAGGTCATCCTCTCTGGTACTCCCAGGTGCCTCGTCGAAAAATAGGGCCAACGGTGTAATTTTTGTAATTTTTAGAGAACTTCGAAAAATGCACATTTCTGGGTGTTAAATTAATTATTACTGCGTAGGAAAATGATTTCCAAAATTTTAAACAACTAAAGCATATTGCAAAACAAAAAGTACTACAGCAAGTAAAACAAGTAGAGGGAGAAAGAAAGAAAGAAAGAAGTGTTGTTTAGCTCTCTCATGCATTAAAATATACTTGTTAACAAGGTTGATCAAGTCTTGCTACCAAATAAATTTTATATGACATAAGAAGAAATAAACCTCAAATCAATCATGTTACCTTATATTGAATTGATATGGATCCAATCACAAGAGTTTGATATTCTTCTTTAGGCTCATATATAGGACAATCAATGGATCCCACTTTGATAGTTTTCACATTAAAAATTGTATTAACTCCACATACTTTATCAATCCTCTTGGGAAAATAGACAGTGTGTTCCTTATCATCAACATTGAAAGTAACCATGCCTTTATTGCAATCAATAACAGCCCCTGCAGTATTAAGAAAGGGTCTTCCAAGAATAATGGACATATTATCATCTTCAGGCATTTCCAACACAACAAAATCAGTTAATATCAAGCAATGCTGAGTAACTTGAACAGGAACATTTTCACATAAACCAACAGAAATAGTAGATTTATCAGCCATTTGCAAAGATATATCAGTTGGTATCAACTTATCTAGATCAAGTCTCTTATAAAGAGAAAAAGGCATTACACTAACTCCCGCTCCCAAATCACATAGAGCAGTTCTAACATAATTATTCTTAATAGAACAAGGAATAGTCGGTATACCTGGGTCGCCCAACTTCTTTGGAATCTTACCATTGAAGGAGTAATTAGCAAGCATAGTGGAAATTTCCTCATTGGGGATTTTCCTTTTGTTAGTAACAATATCTTTCATATACTTTGAATAAGGAGGCAATTTAATAGCATCAGTCAACGGGATTTGCAAAAATAAAGGTTTCATCCAATCACAAAATTTATTATAATGTTCCTCCTCCTTTGATTTTAGTTTCTTAGCAGGAAAAGGCATTTGCTTTTGAACCCAAGGTTCTCTTTCATTACCATGTTTCTCAGCAATAAAATCTTCTTTAGTGTACTTTTTATTTTTAGCAGGCTTTTCAGGTTCTTTTTCAACCTCTTCTTTATCAGGAGTATCATTCTTATAATTATCTTCCTCATGTTCATTACCACTTTCAGTTTAAGCATCAGAAATAGAAATACTATTAGGATCAATAACAGGTTCAGAGGATTCTACAACATTCTTATGTTTCTTTTTCTTTTTCTTAGATGGAGCACTAGTTTTAATTAGTTGAGAATCTTGTTCAACTCTTTTGGGATGCCCTTCAGGATATAGAGGATCCTGGGTAGAAACACCACCTCTAGTTGTTACTTCATAAGCATGTTTTTCTTTAGAATTATTTCCCAACAAGTCATTTTGCACTTTAGTAAGTTGATCAATTTGAGTTTGAACCATTTGAAAATGTTTAACAAGTATCTTAACATCATTGGAGGTTCTCTCCACAATACCATGCAATTCACTAATAGCTCGAGAATTTTCTATTAAATGACTCTCTACTCTCATATTAAAGTTTTCTTGCTTGACAATATAATTATCAAACTCATCTAAGCATTGAGCAGGAGGTTTTGAATACGGAATATCTTCCCTAGTAAAGCGTTGAAGCGAGTGTACCTCAATCATGGATGAAGGGGGAGTTATCTCACATAAATCTTCTATAGGAGGTAAATTCTTCACATCTTCAGGTTTAATACCCTTCTCTTTAAGAGACTTCTTGGCTTCCCTCATATCTTCATCATTTAATTTAATCATACCCCTCTTCTTCACTATCGGTGTCGGGGTTGGTTCAATTGTAGACCAATCATCATGATTCCGGCCTATTTTAGCCAATAATTCTTCAGCGTCGTCTGGAGTTCTTTTCCTGAAAACACAACCAGCACAACTATCCAGGTATGCCCTAGACTCAATAGTTAGTCCACTATAAAATATATCAAGTAAATCATGCTTTTCTAAATCATGGTCAGGCTGAGCTCTAATAAGAGAGCAAAATCTCGCCCAAGCCTCAGGCAATTTCTCTCCATCTTCCTGGTCAAAATTATAAATTCTCTGCAAAGCAGCATGTTGAGCACTAGCAGGAAAGTATTTTCGGAAGAAAACATCAAGAAATTCTTTTGGACTTTTAATAGAACCAGGAGGCAAATTATTATACCAAGTTTTAGCATCATCCTTTAATGAGAAAGGAAAAATTTTAGCGACAAAATAAGTACGCATCTTAATATCATCAGAAAACAAGCCACTAAGAGTAGATAACTCAGTCATGTGTTCAACAGCACTTTCTTTTTCAGTACCACAAAAGGGTGTTTTCTCAACAATAGCTATATGAGATAAATCAAGAGAAAAATCATAATCTTTATCCCTAATGTTTATAGGAGATGTGGCAAATTTAGGATCAGGAGATAGTTTATATCTAACAGCATGTTCTGCAAGCAACTTTTTAATTTTTCTTGCATCAGTAGTAGCATTGCATTTTTCAATAAAATCATCATCAAGCTCTACATAATCTTCATCAAGATCATCACTAGAATATTCAACAGACTCAGGTGAATTAACAGGTGTAGCAGCATTTTCATTAGGAGTTTCAGTATTTTCAATTTGCCTAGACCTAGCAATTGTAGCATCTAGAAAAGATCCTAACGAACCATCATTATCAAGCACACAGCAGAAGCATCATCACAATTATGAGAGGAATTTTCAGATTCAGCAGAAGTACCAGCATTTGAAGCTTGTGGTGGTGAAACAAGTTTACTTATCACAGATGGTGAATCAAGAGCAGCAGAGGTACTAAGAGTTGTACCTTTTCTTGTAGTGGATGGTAATATGGCGATCTTAGTATCGCGAGGTTTACCCATGATGGAGAATTTGCAACAATATCAATCCAAGTGAACTTCCAAATAAAGCTATGCTCCCCGGCAACGGCGCCAGAAAATAGTCTTGATGACCCACAAGTATAGGGATCGCAACAGTCTTCGAGGGAAGTATTACCCAATTTATTGATTCGACACAAGGGAGACAAAGAATACGTGTAAGCCTTAACAGCGGAGTTGTCAATTCAGCTGCACTGAAACAGACTTGCTCGCGAGAGTTTATCAGTAGTAACAGTTTTATAGCAGTAACGGTAGCGAAATAACGGCAGCAGAGTAACAAAGACAGCAGTAGTGATTATAGTAAACAACATGATTAAAATACTGTAGGCATAGGGACGGATTAACGGGCGTTGCATGGATGAGAGAAACTCATATAACAATCAAAGCAAGGGCATTTGCAGATAATAATAAAACGGTATCCAAGTACTAATCAATCAATAGGCATGTGTTCCATATTTAGTCGTACGTGCTCGCAATGAGAAACTTGCACAACATCTTTTGTCCTACCAGCCGGTGGCAGCCGGGCCTCTAGGGAAACTACTGGATATTAAGGTACTCCTTTTAATAGAGTACCGGAGCAAAGCATTAACACTCCGTGAACACATGTGATCCTCACATCACTACCATCCCCTCCGGTTGTCCCGATCTGTCACTTCGGGGCCATTGGTTCCGGACAGCGACATGTGTATACAACTTGCAGGTAAGATCATAAACAACGAATATCTTCATGAATCAATAACATGTTCAGATCTGAGATCATGGCACTCGGGCCCTAGTGACAAGCATTAAGCATAACAAGTTGCAACAATATCATAAAAGTGACATCTACGGATACTAGGCACTATGCCCTAACAATCTTATGACTATTACATGACCAATCTCATCCAATCCCTACCATCCCCTTCAGCCTACAGCGGGGGAATTACTCACACATGGATGGGGGAAACATGGCTGGTCGATGGAGTGGCGTTGGCGGTGATGGCGGTGAAGATCTCCTCCAATTCCCCGTCCCGGCGGAGTGCCAGAACGGAGACTTCTGGCTCCCGAGACGGAGTTTCGCGATGTGGCGGCTCTCGGAGGGTTTCGGCGACTTCGACTTCTCCGTGCGTTTAGGTCGAGGCCGATAAGTAGTCCGAAGGGGGCGTCGGAGGCCGACCGAGGGGCCACACCATAGGGCCGCGCGGCCCCCTAGGCCGCGCCGCCTTATGGTGTGGGGCTCGGGCCTCCACCTCACTTGTCCTTTGGCTCCGTCGTATTTTGGGAAAATAGGGCCTTCGCATAAATTCCGAGGATTTTCCCGAAAGTTGGATTTCTGCACAAAAACGAGACACGAACAGTTCTGCTGAAAACAACGTTAGTCCGTGTTAGTTGTATCCAAAATACACAAATTAGAGGCAAAACAATAGCAAAAGTGTTGGAAGTAGTAGGTAGGGGGTCGGAGTATGCTGTAGGTCGCCGGCGGTCGAGGGAGAGGGTCGAGGCGATGTTGTCGAGGGTGTAGAGGCCCCTGGTACAGCGGCGGAGCTCGGGGCGGCTCCAGGCGATGTAGAGGATCTGCGGGCTCCGGCGACTTCGAGCTCGCAATTGGAGCTCCTCCGGCGATGGGTGGTGAAATTGGCTGGTGGAGGAGGCTCAGTGAGGAGAGGGGAGTGAGTTGTGTGAAGAGAAGAGGAGCCGATCGTCCCTATTTATAGCGGGCGTAGATGGCCGGCGTGTGCTGGCGAGGTCGACCATGGGCTCGACGCTTCTGGCGATCGAAGGGGCAAACTAGGGGTCGCGTAGTGTTGCAGGCATCCTGGTGGTGCTAGTGAGCTTGACGGCACGGCTAAAGGGGGTCTGAGGCGAGCTGGCGACGTTGGGGTACTTGCAGTACCGGCGCGGCAGGAGCGTTGATCATGGCGACGGTGAGGGAGCGTGCGCGAGCTAGGGAGGGTGTCTAGGAGGTAGCTGAGGTAGTGGTGATCATGCGTGCAAAGGGAGAGAGGGAGGGGAGGACGAGCGAGTCCAGGCGAGGCAGGGTACTGGCGTGTCCAGGGACGTGCCAGTGCACGCTCTGGCGAGCCCAGGCGTGGTGATCACGTTGCGGCCAGGGCGTTGTCGTGCATGTTTTGGAGGGGCATCGTGTCTAGCGTGTCCAGTACTTCCTGGTGAGTCTAGCTGACATGGTTTGCTGGGCCAGAGAGAGGGGTTGAGGTAGGGTGGCATGGTGGCCGGCATGAGAGCTTGGCATGGAAGGAATATGATCATGGCTCACTTTTCTTAGGGATGCAGGGCATAGGATGATGCAGGGATGGTACCAAAGCAACAATGATCAAAGAGAGAAATGGGTTTAGGCAAAAATCCAGAGGATAAAAGAGTGTATGCCAAAACCAGAATCATGCCTGCAAGGTGCTCGACACAATGGCCGCATGAAACTTTTGGTTGAATTTTGGGTTTCTTTTTGGTGGAGCTCAATCATATAATTAATGTGATGGAAAGGTGGTGTTGGTGTTCATTTTGGTGAAGTTTTGCAACAATTCAAAAAGTGGGTCATCTTCACATAGTTTCAAAGTCTCCACTTGTCAAATCTCTACTGGTCAACCTGGTCAACATCAGTACTAATGGTCAACATGAAAGTTGTTCACCATCACTTGGTCTTGGATTACATGGCTTTGGTTGACCAAGGTTAGTTGAGGAATCAGAAGATAAATGGATGCAAAGTGGTGAAGAAAATAAAAAGGGGACATATGACCATTATCATATGTGAATTGAATTTGAGATTTCCTTTGATTTGATTCTTGTTTCTTTGATGCAATTGTGTTTGTTTATCATCTATAAACATTTTACAAGCAAGAGATCAAGCAATGGTGGCCTTGGTTGAAGATTTGCAAATTTGGCTAAGTGTATGTGAGTGAATTTTGGGGAATTTCTCCCTATTTAATTTCTCTTCATTTGATTTGATATTTCTTGACTCTAATGTGATTCATAGTAGTTTAGAAACATTTCCAAACCATTGAATCCATTTAAAAAGGTCTTGTTCAAAGATTTGCAAAAATGGCCATAACACATAAAGATGATGTGTCAAACTTTATTATTTTTCGTAAATGGTTCTCTTTGATTTGCTTGGACATGGGTTAGGGTTAATTTAGGGTTATATTAGGTTTGTAGAAGGTTTCACATCATTTGGTCAAGGTTTAAAGACATAGGTCAAGGTTTGGTGAAATGGCTATGTGTCACTTATGCCTCTATGCATATGTTGCATTTGAAATTTTAATTTGACTTGGTTTGATTCAAATGGTGTTGTTAAGTGTTGAAATGGTATATGGAAATGATCCAACCATCCACAACAAGCCTAGGGTCAATTTTCTTAAATTCACATATTTGCTATTTTACTCTCATATGCCTCTATGGCATTTTTAGTTTCTTTTTATTTTCTTTGGAAACAACTTGAATTAGGTTTAATAAGTACTAGATAGGGTGTATAATGGTTTTCCAAACCACTAACCAAAGTAGAGGAGTTTAGGGTAAAGATTTATAAAAATAGCCATAGGCACATATGCCTTTTTCTTATTTAACTTCCTTTTATTTTATTTTAACTTGGATGATGAAAAGAGGGGTGGGGTTTAGGGTTTAAGATTATTTCAAATACTAATAACAAGCAATCATGGCAGTAGCACAAGAATTAAGCAAAATCACTATGTATCAAACTTGATTTAATAAAAGTTTTTGTTGGTTCCAAAATTTGGAAATAGGGAAATTTATTTGTTTTGTTTTGAATTTCTGGGATGTTATAGTGGGGAACAACAACCTAAATGGAGCGGAATAACATCCTGAAGAACGGGGAACAACAACCTCAACGAGGGGAACAACAACCTAGACCGAGGAAACAATAGCCTAGACGGTGGGAAACAACAACCTATATGAAGGGGAATAACAACATATAAATGGTGAGGGAACAAGAGCCTACATGGAGGGAAGCAAGAGACTGAGGGGAACAACAATCTAGACAGTGGGGAACTACGGCTTAGATGGTGAGAACAACAGCCTAAACGGTAGGGAACAACAACCTCGGCATAAGGGAACAACAAATGTGAGAAAGAAGCATATAAGAAAAAAATAGCATAGACGAAGGGGAACAACAGCCTAAACAGATGGAAACAATAACCTCGATGGAGGGGAACAACAATCTAGATGGATGGGAACAACATCCTAAACAGTGGGGAACAAAAGTGTAGACTGTGGGGAACAACAGCGTAGATGGTGGAGAATAACAGCGAGACGGTGGGGAATAAGAGCCTAGGCAGTGGGGAACAAGATCCTAAACGAAGCGAAGCAAAAGCGTAGATAGAGGAAAACAACGACCTAAACGGAGGGAACAACATGAAAGAAAAAAGTAAACCTAGATAAAAATCCTACTAAAAAATAGAAATAGTAAAAATAAATATAAAAATATGTAAAGGAAAAATAAAAGAGTGCAAGAAAGAAGAAACAAAAAAGCCATACGGGTGAAACGGAGTGTATGAAAGAGAAAAAAACAAAAGACCTATCAAAAGCTAGAAGCAAGGCATATGTACAAACGGGAAAGAGACGCTCAGCTCACCGGAAAGAGCTCTGAGCATCTCCACCGGGCCCCCGATAGCGGGGCCGGCGTGATTTTTGGGGCAGTGCTCCCCAAACGGCGCTGGCTAGTTTTCGAGCCCAATAGAATCGCTAGTATCTCCATGCCGGCCCCTTTGCGGAGGGCGCAAATCGGGCGCGCCGGCGCCTCGCGGCACGATGGTTTTCGCGGGTGGGGGCGCCTTGTCAGCGAGAGGACGCGACGGTTCGCATCGGCCACGACGCGAGAAGGTTGCTCGTCGGCGTTTAATGGTCTCCCGCGCAGAAACCAAGGAGGCCACGAGGGCAGCGACTGGCCACACGGCGTCTAGTCGCCTACGCCGTCGTAAATGCGGTAGTTGTCACCGCTATATAGTACGTACGTCGTGCAGTCCGTTCAGAAATCTTTCCTTTCTTTTCTCATTTGTGTCGGTCTCGTCCGGGGCGTACCTTGACAGAGTGAGAAACCGGTCGCGGTATTCCACCACGGACATTCTTCCTTGCTTGAGTTCACGGAACTCGTCTCTCATTTTCTTGATCAGTCCTTGGGGCACATGGTACTTGCTGAACTTCAGCTTGAAGTCTTCCCATGTCATCATGTCCCGCATTCATTGCACGGGCACTTGTCCACCAGGCTCTTGCAGGTCCTGCAGGTAGTGGGTGGCAAACAAGTACTTTTTCCGGCTTCTACTCCCGCAACTTCAAGGTTGTTCTCCATTGTGGAGCCAGTCATCAGCATCCAAGGGCTCTTCGGTCTTGCTGAACATTGGAGGGTTGGTGTTCTGAAAATTCTTCAGCTTTGACCCAGGGTGATTGTGGTTTCCATGGCCTTGATTGTTCTGAGCTAGCTGTTGCAGTGCGGCAAGGTTTGCTTGACGTTCAGCTCTTTCGGTTCTGCCATCATCGTCAGCAGTTGCATCATGGCATCCTGGGTGGCGTTGCGGGTTGGTGGGGCCATCTGAACATGTAGATAGATCATGAGGTAAGAGGGAATTTTCTATGGCTTATTTTGAGTTAGGTTTAAACTTAAAACTTGAAATATTTTTGTGATGAACATAGCACACACTTTATTTATTCACAACAAACATCACACATTACAAGTTAAAGCACTAAGGGTTTTAAGAACCCTTCTTCCACAAACTACGATACATGGTGCGGGATACAACTCACACCTACGTAAGTGAAGCTAGTGCAACTACTCCTCATCGTCTTCATCCACATCGATGGGAATGATCCCATCCTCCGCAGCCTCCAGAAACTCGTAGTCTTCCTCATCGGTGAACTCATCATCCTCAAAGTCGTTGTCGTCGCTCAGGAAGTCATCGCCTCCCTGGATGTCTTCTCCATTCTCCTCCATCTCCTGGATCTGGTCCTGCTGGGTCCGGACAGTCACCTCCAAGGTGCGTATCTTCTCGCGAAGACGGGTGATAGTAGCGACATTCTTGGCGCGCTGTAGGCGGAGTGACCGGCGGTCCTTGGCGAGTAGCCTGATGGCGTCGGCATGATGAGCCAAAGCCATCTGGGCACGGTGGGCGTGGACACGCGTCAGCTCCAGGTCCTTCCGGGTCTCATGAAGCATAAAGTCCAAATGCTCCACATGAATCTTGAGCACCGGGTGCGAAGAGAGTGCCATGGGCTCCCCCATGGTGTCGTGCCTCGCGAAGTGGGCGAAGCGGCTTCCTGGAGTGCGGCGATGTTCTGTCCGCACACCCGGGCAAGTCCCTCCTGCGGGCGTGAGCAAGCCCGTCCACCCAGTTGCATGCCTTGAAGGAGAACAGAATCCTCTCCGAGATGGGAGGCTCCGGGCTTCCCTTCAAGTCACGGTGATCATCCACTGCGTTCCCAGCGGGGTGTTGTGGATCCGGACTCCGTGGAACGGGGAGGTGGGCGTTCAAGCTTCTCGACACTAGGTACAGTCGCGCTCAAGACTTCCTCCGTTTCCCAGCTCGTAGGACTCCGTCTGGGCGTAGTGCTCCATCTGAAAGTGAAATGGATGAGTAAGTTAGAGATGTGAACAGGGTGGCAAAATTTTAGATGGATTTATAAGGAGGAGCATGGCTTATTATTTTTAAGAAGATCTGATAGAGAAGAAAATGAATAAGTTTTTCACAAATATTCACTTCATTTGTTTTAGAAACTAAAATTTTCAGAACGTCCATTCTAACTAGGGTCTCCTAAGGTCAAACAATGGCTCTGATACCAACTTGTCAACACCCGGCTTTTTAAGTCCAGATGCCTATTATGCCGTACATCGCAATCCCAGGGAATATTGTTGTTGCGAGACATAATAGTTGAATATCATAGAGTCATCATTTATTACAACACATAATCGTCTTACAAAGATAGATCACCTGATCCAATATTACAGAAGTAGTTGATCGATTGATCAACGAACATCACAAAGAGCGGAAGCGAAGTAGCAGTGGCTATCTAATCCACAGGCCAACGCTTGACGTCAGGAGCGGTCCTAGTTGTCGTAGACGTTCTGCTATCCATCTTCCTCGTACAGCTGTTCACCTTCATAGTCTGGCCATTTGAATAGCCAGGGACAAAGCCATGAGTACTTTTAAAGTACTCTCAAACTAATACTAGTGTAAGAACTATCAATTGTGGTAAGGGGATACTAAGCTCTAGGTTTATTTGCATAAAGCCAAGTTTATTTCATAAACCTTTAGTGAAGATGCTTGAATCACTAGACTAACTCAAGTGGGAACATTAGTGTCATTCCCACAACTCTGTTGTGATTCAATTCAAAGTCACCATTCACCTTTCAAAATTCAAGTCACAAGTCATATGTCACATTTTTGAAAATGGTCTGATGACGGAACAGTATGGCCTTTCCAATCGTCCGTAACCGTGGACACGGCTATTCGAATAGTTCTACACTCTGCAGAGGTCGTACACTTGTGCCACAATATTTGCAATAATCCGTCAGGGTTAACTGGCCCTGATTTATCATACTCCGTATGCGGACTACCAACCATAACCTTTCACTTATATACTCTAGTATAGGCACCTCTCCCCATGAGCTTGGCCTCCCAGTGAAGACAAACAGTCAGCCTGGGAACTGCACAGGGCTTGGGCCGGACAATTCACCTCATTCACGTCATATCACATCACTTCTTTTGTTGTAGAGGCAGCCTTCAGCCTAACCCCGATGACGCTTGTTTAGAGGGAACCCATACTAAAGCACATAATTTCTAGTTAAGCCCTTACCCATGTTGGGTATTGTGGGGGTACTTTCAAAATTGGAATGGTATCGCATCCGAACCCAACCATCAGTTTTATATCAAAAATCACCATCTTCTCTTGGTCATATTCACCTTCAAAATCATTCAATGGAATGAACCATCATTCCAAGGTTTCAACTTCATTTCAAAGTCACATGTTCCCATCTAGAGTAGTCCAATTTTTAATTGATTAGCACTAGCAACTATTTCATGAGGGGTGCTATCTAGCTTTGGAATGGTTCTAAGATAACCTTTGATCTTGTTCTACTCTATACCAAGTGAAATCATATACCAAAAAGTACTTTGAAGTAAATAAGCGAAAGTAATTGCAAAGTAAAAACATGGGATAGGTAAAACATGAATTTAAAGGGGTGATGGTGCCTTGCTCTTGAAGAGCTTTGCATCATGGGGTTAGCAAGATTATTAGCTTGCAAACAAAATAGCTTGCATTAGTCTAGCTTGCACTGGTAATAGCTTGCATTAATATTAGCTTGCCTTGATTGGTGAGGTGATCAAAGTGTTCTTCTTCTTCCTCTTGGTAGAAAACCTCTTCCTCTTGATAGTCTCCGGTACTAGCGTCTATAAACGAATACGAGGATACAATCACCAAACAACACTTAAGTAATCTTAATTAGCCTTAATGGCTCACACAATTGATCTAGCCTCACTACTTAACATCTATTCACAATTTATTCTAGGGTTTCTTTATTTACTATTAGGATAAAATAATTTCCTCTCATTAAAATTTTGAATTAAGGTTTATCTTTGGTTTGGAGAAATAATTTACTCTCATTGAATTCTTCTTAAGATTTGATTTCTCTTATGAATAATATATGACCTAGGTTGACCAAGGTCAACCTCTTCATACTTATCATTTGGGAAAGTGATTTAAATGAGGTTCCATACCCCATGCAATTTAATACTAACATGGTAGTGATTTAATGCCACCAAATAATTCAATATGAGATTACATAGACTATGATCACTACCTCATGTTGAATTATTTGAGAACAAGATTTAGATGAGAGGCATACCTCTCATATGATTTAACACATAGTTGTAACTAATTTAAAGGACTACTATTGAGGTGATTTAATATTCTCAAATAACCAGGGATGATCCCATGTTGACCAAGGTCAACACTTCACACTTAGTATTTGAGAAAAGTGAGTTAAATGAGATTCATCATCTCATGTGATTTAATTAACCTTTGGAAAATTTAAATACTATTTAGATTTAAAATCTACAAGTGAGCAAGTATGAGCCTAGGAAATTAAAGGTCAACACATTACTTCATATTATTTGAGAAAGATGATTTAAATGAGGTGAGCACCTCATACCATTTTAATAACACCTTGCAATGGTTTAATATCATTAACTAATTTAATGTGAGTTTTAATTGACCATGGTATCTACCTCATATTAATTTGGTTGAGGCAAGATTTAAATGAGACCAAAGTATCTCATATGATTTAATAGATAGGTTTGAAAATTTTAAATACTACTTATGAGAATGATTTAATATTTTCAAATAGGAACCTATGGGTCATTAATACATGTGTTATCAATTCTCATTGGACCATTTGGAGTAATGATTTAAGTGAGAAGCTATACCTCATATAATTTAAAACTATCATCTAAATGATTTAAAATCTCTAAGTAACCGCTCTCAAAAAAAAATCTCTAAGTAACCAAGCATGAGGCTTATTAGACCAAGGTTAGTACCTCTAGTTGAATTACTTAGGATCACAATTTAAATGAGAGAGAAGCCCCCATACTATTTAAATAAGTTGATGTGTATGTGTTAAATGGGCTAGAAATGGTTCCATAGCCATTATTTGACTCTAGTCCATGATCATGCAAAACAACTATGCTATATTTTTGCATAAACAATTAGATTATGTCAAATGTGATTTATTAGAGTTGGAATCAACTTAAAATCATTTATAGATAATTTTTAATATTTATTTGAAGTTAGAAAAGGCCCTGCCTTGTTATTTTTATCATTTGAATTTAATTACGAATTTGGACATGAGGCCAGTGGCATTGTTTAGATAATTTCATGAGCTTTCCGAATATATAAAAGTTTCTAGATTTGGTTTGGTAGATTTCAAACTATTCAAATATTACTAAAGCATCTGCAGGGTTTTTGGAATAATTATTAAATCTGGATTTAAATTTGTGGGCTAGGCGGGAAAGCAAATGGGCCGAATTGGTTTGAAAATGGGGAAACCAGCCCAGTAGCGCCTCACACGCCACGGGCCAGCTGACAGGGGGTCCCACGCGTCAGCGACTTACCCCAACCAAAGCGGTACGCGTGAGGGATGGCCGTCGGATCAGGAGAGGATCGCACGGCCGTGGTTCGTCGTCTTCTCCGGCGAGAGGAGGGCGTGCTGGCGGCAGAGGTAGGGGGTCGGAGGGCGCTGTAGGTCGCCGGCGGTCGAGGGGGAGGGTCGAGGCGATGTTGTCGAGGTGTAGAGGCCCCTGGTACGGCGGCGGAGCTCGGGGCGGCTCCAGGCGATGTAGAGGATCTGCGGGCTCCGGCGACTTCGAGCTCGCAATTGGAGCTCCTCCGGAGATGGGTGGTGAAATTGGCTGGTGGAGGAGGCTCGGTGAGGAGAGGAGTGAGTTGTGTGAAGAGAAGAGGAGCCGATCGTCCCTATTTATAGCGGGCGTAGATGGCCGGAGTGTGCTGGCGAGGTCGACCATGGGCTCGACGCTTCTGGCGATCGAAGGGGCAAACTAGGGGTCGCGTAGTGTTGCAGGCATCCTGGTGGTGCTAGTGAGCTTGACGGCACGGCTAAAGGGGGTCTGAGGCGAGCTGGCGACGTTGGGGTACTTGCAGTACCGGCGCGGCAGAGCGTTGATCATGGCGACGGTGAGGGAGCGTGCGCGAGCTAGGGAGGGTGTCTAGGAGGTAGCTGAGGTAGTGGTGATCATGCGTGCAAAGGGAGAAGGCGAGGGGGAGGACAGTCCTGGGGCGCGTCCAGGGACGTGCCAGTGCACGCTCTGGCGAGCCCAGGCGTGGTGATCACGTTGCGGCCAGGGCTTTGCCGTGCATGTTTTGGAGGGGCATCGTGTCTAGCGTGTCCAGTACTTCCTGGTGAGTCTAGCTGACATGGTTTGCTGGGCCAGAGAGAGGGGTTGAGGTAGGGTGGCATGGTGGCCGGCATGAGAGCTTGGCATGGAAGGAATATGATCATGGCTCACTTTTCTTAGGGATGCAGGGCATAGGATGATGCAGGGATGGTACCAAAGCAACAATGATCAAAGAGAGAAAGAGGTTTAGGCAAAAATCCAGAGGATAAAAGAGTGTATGCCAAAACCAGAATCATGCCTGCAAGGTGCTCGACACAATGGCCGCATGAAACTTTTGGTTGAATTTTGGGTTTCTTTTTGGTGGAGCTCAATCATATAATTAATGTGATGGAAAGGTGGTGTTGGTGTTCATTTTGGTGAAGTTTTGCAACAATTCAAAAAGTGGGTCATCTTCACATAGTTTCAAAGTCTCCACTTGTCAAATCTCTACTGGTCAACCTGGTCAACATCAGTACTAATGGTCAACATGAAAGTTGTTCACCATCACTTGGTCTTGGATTACATGGCTTTGGTTGACCAAGGTTAGTTGAGGAAACAGAAGATAAATGGATGCAAAGTGGTGAAGAAAATAAAAAGGGGACATATGACCATTATCATATGTGAATTGAATTTGAGATTTCCTTTGATTTGATTCTTGTTTCTTTGATGCAATTGTGTTTGTTTATCATATATAAACATTTTACAAGCAAGAGATCAAGCAATGGTGGCCTTGGTTGAAGATTTGCAAATTTGGCTAAGTGTATGTGAGTGAATTTTGGGGAATTTCTCCCTATTTAATTTCTCTTCATTTGATTTGATATTTCTTGACTCTAATGTGATTCTTAGTAGTTTAGAAACATTTCCCAACCATTGAATCCATTTAAAAAGGTCTTGTTCAAAGATTTGCAAAAATGGCCATAACACATAAAGATGATGTGTCAAACTTTATTATTTTTCGTAAAGGGGGTTCTCTTTGATTTGCTTGGACATGGGTTAGGGTTAATTTAGGGTTATATTAGGTTTGTAGAAGGTTTCACATCATTTGGTCAAGGTTTAAAGACATAGGTCAAGGTTTGGTGAAATGGCTATGTGTCACTTATGCCTCTATGCATATGTTGCATTTGAAATTTTAATTTGACTTGGTTTGATTCAAATGGTGTTGTTAAGTGTTGAAATGGTATATGGAAGTGATCCAACCATTCACAACAAGTCCTAGGGTCAATTTTCTTAAATTCACATATTTGCTATTTTACTCTCATATGCCTCTATGGCATTTTTAGTTTCTTTTTATTTTCTTTGGAAACAACTTGAATTAGGTTTAATAAGTACTAGATAGGGTGTATAATGGTTTTCCAAACCACTAACCAAAGTAGAGGAGTTTAGGGTAAAGATTTATAAAAATAGCCATAGGCACATATGCCTTTTTCTTATTTAACTTCCTTTTATTTTATTTTAACTTGGATGATGAAAAGAGGGGTGGGGTTTAGGGTTTAAGATTATTTCAAATACTAATAACAAGCAATCATGGCAGTAGCACAAGAATTAAGCAAAATCACTATGTATCAAACTTGATTTAATAAAAGTTTTTGTTGGTTCCAAAATTTGGAACTAGGGAAATTTATTTGTTTTGTTTTGAATTTCTGGGATGTTATAGTGGGGAACAACAACCTAAATGGAGCGGAATAACATCCTGAAGAACGGGGAACAACAACCTCAACGAGGGGGAACAACAACCTAGACCGAGGGAAACAATAGCCTAGACGGTGGGAAACAACAACCTAGATGAAGGGGAATAACAACATATAAATGGTGAGGGAACAAGAGCCTACATGGAGGGAAGCAAGAGGACTGAGGGGAACAACAATCTAGACAGTGGGGAACTACGGCTTAGATGGTGAGAACAACAGCCTAAACGGTAGGGAACAATAACCTCGGCATAAGGGAACAACAAATGTGAGAAAGAAGCATATAAGAAAAAAATAGCATAGACGAAGGGGAACAACAGCCTAAACAGATGGAAACAATAACCTCGATGTAGGGGAACAACAATCTAGATGGATGGGAACAACATCCTAAACAGTGGGGAACAAAAGTGTAGACTGTGGGGAACAACAGCGTAGATGGTGGAGAATAACAGCGTAGACGGTGGGGAATAAGAGCCTAGGCAGTGGGGAACAAGATCCTAAACGAAGCGAAGCAAAAGCGTAGATAAAGGAAAACAACGACCTAAACGGAGGGAACAACATGAAAGAAAAAAGTAAACCTAGATAAAAATCCTACTAAAAAATAGAAATAGTAAAAATAAATATAAAAATATGTAAAGGAAAAATAAAAGAGTGCAAGAAAGAAGAAACAAAAAAGCCATACGGGTGAAACGGAGTGTATGAAAGAGAAAAAAACAAAAAAGACCTATCAAAAGCTAGAAGCAAGGCATATGTACAAACGGGAAAGAGACGCTCAGCTCACCGGAAAGAGCTCAGTGAGCATCTCCACCGGCGGCCCCGATAGCGTTTTGGGGGCTGGCGTGATTTTTGGGCTCGCACCAGTGCTCCCCAAACGGCGCTGGCTAGTTTTCGAGCCCAATAGAATCGCCAGTATCTCCATGCCGGCCCCTTTGCGGAGGGCGCAAATCGGGCGCGCCGGCGCCTCGCGGCACGATGGTTTTCGCGGGTGGGGGCGCCTTGTCAGCGAGAGGACGCGACGGTTCGCATCGGCCACGACGCGGGAAGGTTGCTCGTCGGCGTTTAATGGTCTCCCGCGCAGAAACGAAGGCGGCCACGAGGGCAGCGACTGGCCACACGGCGTCTAGTCGCCTACGCCGTCGTAAATGCGGTAGTTGTCACCGCTATATAGTACGTACGTCGTCCACCACCGCGGTGCTCTCTCATCTCCACCACTGCCGCCGCTCCATTCTCTTCTCTCCACCTCAAAATGTCGCGCCGTCTGAAGACGACGTACTCCATGCTTGGCCTCAACGGCCGCGCGCTGCCTCCACCACCACCGCAGCCGCAGCCGGAGCCGCAGCCCGACACGGAGTACAACTCCGACGACGATGAGGACCCACGGTTCGCGGCGTGGCATGAGGCCTACGTCGCAGACGCGGAAGCAGAGGCGGTGGAGGAGGAGGCGCAGTGGGGCGAGCAGCCGCATGCCCCCGCCGACCTGGAGCAGACGGCGATCCTCGCGTCGCTGAACACACAACGCTACCATCGGTTGAAGGAGGAGGAGAGGGAGTTCGTCAACGACGCGAACCTCGAGCACGCCCTCGAGATCTCACGCCAGCGAGCGGCCACGGATGAGGCGGGATGCTTCCTCACGGAGGCGGAGCGACAGAAGCTCTGCGAGCTCAACGCTTATCGCAATTATGAGGCATTCGCCCGCGAGCCGCCATGCTCCACCGATAGATGGACGAGAAGCGGGCACGGACGCTGGCGGCAAAGGCGAAGAACGACGACAAGGCAGACCCGTCGCGCGACGACCATTAGATTATGATGAAGTTTAAGTTTTATTTAAGTTTGAGTTACTTTTGTATAAATTTCGTATAAATTTTGGTTTTAAATGTCATTTTAAATTTATATTTCTATTGAGGCTACACTACCGGGGGATGCCGGTGTGGGAACAACATCCCCAAATAAAGGACCCGTCGGCGCCTATTTGGGAGACTTCGGTGGAGATGCTCCAACAGGCGTTGTAAAAGCCACGCGTGGCAAAAAAAACCGCCAATTTGCCGCGCGCGGGCGCTCGCGCGAAGCTCCACTGGAGGCGGGAAAAAGACGCGCCGCCCGCGCGCTTCGTGTTATCCCGTGCGGGAAACTTGCCGCGTGCGCTGGCGCGCACGATATAAACTGGACACTCGCGAACGCGGCCAACCGCCGAATCTTCCACGCGTCCGTCTCTCTCCCCGCCTCTCTCTCCCGCCGCCTCTCCGCCTCCGACCGCTCCGCCTCCGCGCGACTCCGCCGTCGACCGCTCCGCCTCCGCGCGAAGATGCCTCCACGCCGCCGCCCCGCCTCCGGCTACCACGGCGTTCGGGCGCGGCCGAGCGGCCGCTTCGATGCGGAAATCTGTTCCGGCGAGGAGCGGATTCGCGTCGGCACGTTCGACACGGCGCACGAGGCGGCGCGGGCGTACGACGTCGTCGTCTGGTGGCTCGGCCGCTCCCGCCGGACCATGAATTTTCATGATGTTTGGACACGGGAGCAGGCGGAGATGCTCGCGCCGCCGCCGCCGGCCATCACGCGCGAGCAGCAGCGCCGCCAACGAGAGCTGGAGCAGCGCCTTCTGATCGCCGAGCGTGACGAGGCCCTCCGCCTCGAGTGGGCGCGCCGATTCCCAGAAGACGTCGCCGCCACCGGCTTCTACGCGCAGAAGGAGGAGGAGAAGGCGGCGGCGAAGGCGAAGAAAAAAGCCACCCGCGCGCTGCAAAATGGAGCGTCCGGCGGGGGAAAACTCGGTCTGGCGCGCGCCAGCGGTTTACAGCGCAGCGAAAAGGAGGTTTAGAGCATCTCCAACAACCGCGCTATATAGGCCGCGCTGCAAAAAAACGGCCGGTATACCGCGCGCGGGAGGGAATCAGGCGCTCCAGCAGGCGCGGTAAACGGTGCGGCGCTGTAAAAATTTTAGGGCGCGCGGCGTTTTGCACAAACCGGAGCGGCATATGTGACGCGTCGGCTATGCGCGCGGCATCACTCGTCCACGCGCGAAAAAACCCCCGCGCTGAAACTTCCCCTTCCGCGTCGCCGCCCGAGCGCCCAATCCGTCGTCTCCGTGCGGCCGCCGGCAAAATCCCGACGATGGACGGCCCCTCCGGCAACCCACCGACCCCTACCTACTCCGTCCCACCCTCCGCCACCGCCGCCGCTTCCGCCGCGCCGCCGCCAAACCCTAGCGGCGGCGCCGACGGCGGCAACGCAACGGCTGCTGCGCGCGCGCTCTTCGTCCCGTCGCACGGGGCGCTGCACACAGGTGCAGCCGCCGCGCAGATGGCAGCCGCGTAGGGCGCCGGCAACGTGCGGCCCGTGCCGAGGAGGGGGAAGGCGTTGTCGACCAAACGGCCGTACATCGGTGCCGCCTCCGTCGCGCCACCGAAGAAAGCGAAGGAGCCCGCCTCCCGCCGGCCGCAGCCTCCTCCTCCTCCGACGCCTCCGTCCGGCAACCGCGCGGGCGCACATACGGTGCATGATGAAATGCCCGAGAGGTAAAAAACACTACTTTTCGTCGAAATTGTAGTTTAGATGCATACCTAGCCGTATAGTAATGAATTTCATTGCAATGTAGAGTCGATGATGCGACATTCATGGAGACAATGAATGTTGGATCTTCGTTCATGCATGATGAAGCCGCCGATGGAGAGGAGGAATATGAGGATGTAGATGAGGAAGGAGAAGGGTTGATTGAACCTCGCCATCCCGGTCGGTCCGCCAACTACACCATAGCGGAGGACAAGTTGCTTTGCAAGACGTGGTTGACAATTGGAATGGATCCAACAACCGGTACCGATCAAACAAGAGAAACATATTGGATGAGGATGACGGAGTACTTCAACACACACAACACAAGTGGGAACGAGCGAACCATGCGCTCACTTCGGTCCCGTTGGTCCGGCATCAACACCGATTGCCAAAAATGGGCGGGCGTGCAAGCCAACATCGATGTTCTCAATCCAAGTGGCACAAATGAGAATGATAGGGTAAGTCATTCTACTACTATGTTCACCATATGGCTCATATGAGAAGAATACGGTTCTACTTCATATAGCTCATCTATTTTCTTTTCCGCATATGTGTAGAACTCTATGGCTCAAGGATTGTTTAGGGATGTGGGAAAGAAGAACAAGAAAGGCAATAAGATTCTTGGCAAGCTATTCACCTTGCATCATTGCTATGATGTTCTAGGGAATGAAGAAAAGTGGAAGACCCGCGGCAAGTTGGATGCGGCAACTATGGTGGCCAATGCTACCGGTGATGCAACAATCATCGACGATGATGATTCAAGTGATGAAGGTAAGAAGAGAAGCTCCACTCCTCACTCGGTCAACAATGGGCGGAGGAATGTGCATGGTAGGAAGACCGCCAAAGATATGAAGGGAAAGAAGGCCGGAGATGACGACATTGCAATGGCTATGGAAAGGATTGCAAATGCACGGTTGCAAGCAAATGAAGATAGGAAGATGCAAAGAAACTTGGAGAAAGAGGCTATGGATGCTATTGAAGCTAGGAGAGCCGCTTTGGAGGAGAGGATTGCCGCCAACGAGGAGAGGAAGTTGGCTTTGGAGGAGAAGAGGCAAGCCACCGAGGAGCATCTACGCCTAGCGGAGGAGGAGAGGAAGCTTTTCTTGATGGATACTTCTCAAATGGATGAGAGGCAAAAGGAGTACATCAACCTTCTTCGCGATGAAGTGTTGGCCAAGAAGAGATTGTTGGTAGCCAACATGAACACTTCCACGACTGGCATATTTGGAGGAGGCATGCCGACGTTTGGAGGAGGCATGGGAGGTTGCCCATGGCCGGCATGGGAGGCATGGCCGGCATGGGAGGCTATGGAGGCATGGCCGGCATGGGAGGACCAACCTATGGAGGAGTGTTTGGAGGGACTATGGGAGGCTCGGTGAGTGGTGTGTATGGGAGTATGGGAGCACCACCGGGAGGCTTCGTGTCTTCCATGAATGCTACTATTCCTCCTTCAACCCAAGATGACGAGGAAGAAGAAGAAGGTGTTGACTTGGAAAATGCGGAAGTGTGATATGCATTTGTGATATGCAAATTGTGTGTTCCACTTTGTCCATTTGAACCATATGTCGTGTGTCATTGTTGAACTACGTCATTTTGTGTGTCGTTCTTGAACTATGTGATGTATGTTGCACTTTGTGTCCATTTAAATTATGATACATCATTTGTTTCATGAATTATGTGTGATTATTTGATCTTTGTGAATGCAAAATAGTCTAGAAAACTGTTTTCCGCGCCCGCGCGCGCTGTATTTTGCCGCGCCCGGCGGAGGACCATTTTTCCGCCCGCGCACACGCTGCATATTAGCGCGTCCGGCGGGGAAAAAAACGGCCTAGCGCGCGCTAGCTCTTTACCGCGCGCAGAATCTGAGTTTTAGCATGCCGCGATATAGCGCGCCTGTTGGAGATGCTCTTAGAGCGCGGCGTTTTTGTGCGCCTGCTACCCACACCACATATATGTTTTCCTCTAGTTTTTTACATCTTACTCCAAATAAAGGATGCCGGTGCGCACTATTAAGCAACAGCACCGTACCACTCCAGGCTGTCCCGCACTTGAGCGAAAAAAGAAAACTTGCGGAGTCTGGGCATCCCAGTGAAGCCCGTCTTCACAAGTGGGTGCTCCTACCTCTCGCCGCCGCCGCAGCTACTCGCCGTTCCACCACTCGCAGCCTCTTGCCCCGGCTCACAACGCGAAGCCTCCAAGTCGGACGTGCCCCTCGCTGCAGAGCAGAATCATCCCCTCATCGGATCCGCCGGCCAAGCTGCTGCTGTTCCTCGTGTCACCTGCCGCCGGTCAGTGCTCTGCCCTTTAGCCTTTTTCCTTTGAGAAAATTCGGAGAACCAAACAGAGGGAGACTCGGAATTCTTACTGAAATGAAGTTCAATTCAGATTTCTGATCAGATTCGAATCGAATTGCTGTCCGTCACCTAATCAAATTAGGTGTAATAAGGTCTTCGCTCTCCCTATTAGTAGCACAGAAACCAGCCCTCCGTGCGATCTATCAAACGCTGCGGCTTTCCAAATTGTCTGCAAAAACGCGTCATCTTCAGAAAGTCGGCCTGTTAAAAAGTTTGCCCAGACCATCTCCCGTCTTCCATCCACCCTGCAATTTTGCAAGCGTCCTTGCTGTGCAGAAAGCAATTCATCTTTTGTGACTGCCCCAGTGGAGGCCTCTTGCAAAGCCACGGTGAAGCGATTTCTGAACCTGTCTGAACAACCGACCAATCTGTCCGCTCCACTCTTACAAGCTTTACCTAAGCTGATGTGTTTCCACCCTACTTTACATAATAAATTCAGCATTGATCCACCACTGATGGAGGCTACATTGCCAGAGCTGCCACTCGACATACTGATGGATATATTTACGCTGCTGGAGATTCCTGACCTTGTGCGTGCTGGCTCTGTCTGCCCCTCCTGGTGCTCCGCATACACCAGCCTATGCAACCTTGGGCAGTACAAACAGTCCCAAACGCCGTGCCTGCTCTACACCTGTGAAACTGACAGTGAGAGCGATGCGCGCCTCTACAACCTCGTGGAGAAGAGGTCATACAAGTTAACTCTCCCGGAGCCGCCTATCCGCAGTAGATATCTGATTGGGTCCTCAAATGGCTGGCTGGTTACTGCTGATGATAGGTCTGAGATGCACCTTCTCAATCCTATTACCATGGAACAGATTGCTCTTCCATCCGTGATCACCCTCCAGTCGGTAGCACCCATTCTCGATGAAACGGGTGCCGTGTACAAGTATAATTTCTGGACTCGTGCCACACACCCACCTAGGACCTTTGCTCTTGATGAACTACGGAGGTACCTCCACCGCAAGGCATTTGTATTTTATGATACATCTGCAGAACGCTATATCGTGGTGCTCATCCACAACCCACGGGGACAGCTTTCATTTGCTTGGATAGGGGATAACAAGTGGACCTGGCTGCCACCTGACAGATATTTTCATGACTGCGTCTACAAGGATGATCTTTTATATGCTGTGGCTGGACAAGGAGAAATTTTTGCCTTTAATCTCAGAGGCCCTATTGTCACAGAAAAGTTGATTGTGGACGTGGCAAAAGACTATATTTGGGAAAATATTTACATTGTTCAGGCTCCTTGTGGTGATCTGCTGCAAGTTTGGAGATTGGAAGCTGAAAATGGGTATGGTGGAGATGTGGACAACGCGACGTATGAAAACCATACTGGGAAGATCGATATATTTAAAGTTGACACTACAGCTGAAAAGCTCGTGAAAATAAATAGCTTGGTTGATCATGTGTTGGTTCTTGGGCTTAGCCAATCACTTTGTCTCAGTACTGAAGAATATCCACAGTTGAAAGCAAATCGTGTCTACTTTACAGATGATGATCAGTTGTATCTTTCTGGTCACAAGAATAACCGTCGTGATATAGGACTCTTTGATTTGAAAAATAACAGTATAGAGGAACTTGTATCCCCTCAGCTTTGGTCCAACTGGCCTCCTCCCATATGGATAACGCCAGCACTTACAGAATTGTGCCCAACAAAAGTTCCACCGTACCCGACACCAGCTTCGACTTCACAATTTTATTACCCAGCGAGCCTGCGAGCCGCTTACATTTTCTTTTGTATTACTATTATATCTGCCTACCTGATCAGTTGGTGCTCTATATTGTAAATCTGTTTTCTTCTGCTTGAATAATATGACACGACGGGGCTGTTTTGCCCTTGGTTTGTAATCTTATAAATTTATAATCTTCTTGGTGCTGTTGTTAACAATGAATCTCTGTATAGTATTTGCTCACAGTAAGTGTATAACTGTAGATTGTTGCCTTGTATTCTCAAGGCATCTAGTAATTTTGTACAAGTAAACCATACATGCGGGTCAAGTTGACATGTCATCGAGAGAGTTAATGGCATATTTTAGTTAAATTTTGCAGTGCCATCTAATAATCTACTCTGTAAAATACGAAATATGAATTCATGCAGAGAAAGATAAAGTGACCAGAGAAAATGGAAAAAAAACAAAAGGCATGATTATTGAAAATAGCTAAATATTGCAAACCAGGACCTCGTTTGGTGATGATTAGCTGCACTTATGCTTGGTTATATTGAAATAAATTTAGAACATGTTTATAAATTGAACCGCAGTTTTAATTTGTGGGTACAAGAATTTCTTAGTAGTCTCTATCATTTTTCATGGACCGGATGTTGGCAAACATGGCCTCCCAGGAGGCGCGCATCAAATTTTAGAGCATCGGATTTCATATCACTGCACTTGGATTTATGTTGAGACTTGAGAGCATGTAACACCCCAAAATTTTGAAACAAATAAGAACCGTATTTTCAATTATCCAATTTCTAGGGTTAACAAAAACTTGCCTATTTCAAAACCTTTTCTATTATGTGAATGAATGAAATGTTTGCTTTTGCCATGAATGTGTGTTTGAATGGTTTGAAATGGTTTCCAAGCCACAACCATGCAATTAGGATCAAAGAGAAATAAATCAAAAAGAAAATAAAATAGAAATAGAGGCACATATGAGCCTATGGCCATATTTGTAAATATAGGCCTATGCCATGTTCTACCTTGTTTAGATGGTTTGAAAACCTCAACAAACCCAACCTAGTACCCACCAAGCCAAATCAAAAGTGAAACAAAAAGAAAATGAAAAGACACATAGAGGCATATGTGGGTATATGGCCAAATTGCAAATTTGAGCCTATGCCCTACTCCTTTGTTTGAAATGGTGAAACACAATCCTAAACTCAAAATAGTACATAAGAACACAACACAACACCATTGGGATTAAAGAAAATCAAAACAAAAGGGAAGAAAATGAAAAACCCTAAGTGACATAGGATAATGGTCAAATCTGCCATTTTTACCATGATACCTACTTTGAGCCCCTTTGGTTAACTTTTTCTAAACTAAACTTTCTAATCTTTTTGCCCAGATCTATTGTACTCATAAAAGTGAACAACTTGGTCAAAGTAAACATTGCTGATTCAAAGTCAAACTCTTAATATAAGCATGCAAAGTGGCAACTTTGAAACAGATTCTAGATTGCCCCAAATTTTGGAATTTTTCACAAACCAACTCCAAATTGCAAACCAAGACCACCAATGGATGCCAAACATTATTTAGATCACAGCCATAAAGTATTTTGGCCAAATTCAAAGTCAAATGAGACCATTGCATCTCACATATGGTGATCACATAGTTGAATAAAAAGTACAACCACTATTCTACCCACTATTCCCCACCTCACTCCCCTTTTTCTTGTGCTCATCTATAGTGCACCTTGTACTCCAACAACTCCCAATGACATCACATTGTCTAGGAATGCTCACCATGACACAAGCCATGCCAAGGTCATGGCATATGTCACTCATGTTGGCCATGATCTTTTGTGCATGCTCTAGCTCTCTCTAGCCTTGCCAACCATGTCACATACCTTGGTCTCACCTCACCTAAGCTTACATTGCCCTCATAGACCAAGAAAAATGCATAGAGGATCCATGCCATGGCCATGCCATCCCCTTGGTCACCACCACCATGCTCACCATGTCACTCCTCCCCTCTCTCTCTCACCTTGTCAAATAGGTTGCCTACATCACCCTGACCCTGCTGGTACAAGCCCTGGCCAAGGAGAGCACACCATTGCCCAGGACGTGCCCCGCCCAGAACGCCAGAGCGCGCATGGACACGCTCTGGACGCGCCAGTACACGCCTCGCCCGGCGCAACTGACCTCCCCTCGCCCTCCCTTTCACCCACCACTCGCCACAAGGAAGCTCCCAGACACGCTCCCTCTCTCTCCCGTGCCCTGTAGCCGACGCCATCGTCGACGACCTCCGCGGCGGTACTGCAGAGACCTTGACGTCGCCCGCACGCTCCTTGTAACATCCCAAATTTCAATAAAAGAAAAGAAGAAGAATTCCAGAGTTTCAATTTTAGAGCCAACAAAAACTTTTATTTGCATATAGTGCCATGCATAGGACTTGTGCATTTGAGTGATATGCCATGATGATTGTTAATGTGTTATTATGCTAAACCCTAAAACCCTAATGTGATCAATTGAAGATCACCAACCAAATAAAATAAAAGAGAAAGAAATCAAATAAGAAAACCCTAATACCCTCACATATGGTTTATACCATTTTTGCAAATCTTTACCCTAGATCATTTTGGTCTTCACCATTAGTTGTATTATGTTACTAAACACTTACTACAACTTTTGGAATCAAAGAAACACAAAACAAATCAAATCCAAACTCAAAATGGGATCACATAGAATAATGGTCAAAACTGCAATTTATAATCTGGTCCCTACTTTGAGCCTTTGCAATTCAAGTTTTTCAAACTAAACAAGTCCCATTCTTTGCATGTCATCCAAGTACACAACAAGGTGAACAACTTCTGTAAAGATCATCACACCAAAATCATCTTGGGTCAAAAGTTAGGAGCAAGCAAAGAGGAGACTTTGAAACAATTGCAAGATCACCATTTTTCAAAATTTTATCAAACCATGCCACTTCTTGAGCACCACTTGGCTCAGCCATGACCCCTGGACCTCACTCCACCTATCCCATGCATGGAGACATCAAGGAGGAGGCCAAACATGGCGTGGCCATGGCCATGCCGGCCACGTTCCCCCTCGACACCCTCCCCTCTCTTCTCTCCACGAAACACCCTGCCACCATGCCCAACAGCTCGCCCTTGATCTCCTGAGATCGCCAGTACAGGCCGTTGGACGCAAAGACGCCGACACGCCCCGGACGGAGCGCGCCCATGACGCCCAGGTACGCCGCGAACGGCATGGCGACGTCACCAGCGCACAGACGCGCGCGACACGGCCACGCGTCGCTCGCCGTACTCCGCCGTACCCCGACCACCTCCGCCCACCCTGGTACCCGTCGCGCCACGCGGAGCCCGCCGGACAAGCTGGCATCACCACCTAGCGCCTACCGCCGCCTGATGGCGTGTAACTCACACGTTCGTTGGGAACCCCAAGAGGAAGGTATGATGCGCACAGTAGCAAGTTTTCCCTCAGAAAGAAACCAAGGTTTAATCGAACCAGGAGGAGCCAGAAGCACGTTGAAGGTTGATGGTCGCGAAATGTGATGCGGCGCAACACCAGGGATTCCGGCGCCAACGCGGAACCTGCACAACACAACCAAAGTACTTTGCCCCAACGAAACAGTGAGGTTGTCAATCTCACCGGCTTGCTGTAACAAAGGATTAAACGTATCGAGTGGAAGATGTTTGCAAAGAAAACAGTAAAACACAATTGCAGTAGATTGTATGCTATGTAAAGAATAGGACCGGGTCCACAGTTCCCATAAGATAAAGCATGTTGGGTGAACAAATTACAGTCGGGCAATTGACAAATAGAGAAAGGCATAACAATGCATATACATGATATGATAAATATAGTGAGATTTAATCCGGGCATTACGACAAAGTACATAGACCGCCATCCAACTGCATCTATGCCTAAAAAGTCCACCTTCAGTTATCATCCAAACCCTCTCCATTAAGTTGCAAAGCAACAACAATTGCATTAAGTATGGTGCGTAATGTAATCAACAACTACATCCTTAGACATAGCATCAATGTTTTATCCCTAGTGGCAACAGCACATCACAACCTTAGAACTGTGTCACGATCCCAGATTCAATGAAGGCATGAACCCACTATCGAGCATAAATACCCCCTCTTGGAGTTAAGAGCAAAAACTTGGCCAGAGCCTCTACTAATAACGGAGAGCATGCAAGATCATAAACAACACATAAACAATAGATTGATAATCACCATAATCATAGTACTCTCTATCCATCGGATCCCGACAAACACAACATATAGTATTACAGATAGATGATCTTGATCATGTTAGCCAGCTCACAAGATCCAACAATGAAGCACAACAAGGAGAAGACGACCATCTAGCTACGCTATGGACCCATGGTCCAGGGGTGAACTACTCACTCATCACTCCGGAGGCGACCATGGCGGTGTAGAGTCCTCGGGAGATGAATCCCCTCTCCGCAGGGTGCCGGAGGCGATCTCCGAATCCCCGAGATGGGACGCGGCGGCGGCGTCTCCAAGGTTTTCCGTATCGTGGCTCTCTGGGGGTTTCGCGACGGAAGCTTTAAGTAGGCGGAGGGTCAACGCGGGGGCCACACGAGGGGCCCGAGGCTAGGTCGGCGCCAGGCTTGGGCCGCGCGCCGCCCTCCGGCCGCCTCGTGGCCCCACTTCGTTATCTCTTCGGTCTTCTGGAAGCTTCGTGCAAAAATAGGACCCTGGGCGAAAGTTTCGTCCAATTCCGAGAATATTTCTTTACTAGGATTTCTGAAACCAAAAACAGCAGAAAACAGCAACTGGCTCTTCGGCATCTTGTTAATAGGTTAGTTCGAGAAAATGCATAAATATGACATATAATGTGCATAAAACATGTAGGTATCATCAATAAAGTAGCATGGAACATAAGAAATTATCGATACGTTGGAGACGTATCGCATCCCTGCTTAGTTCCCTCCCATGTAAAACGATAACAAAGATAATTTCTGAAGTGACATGCCATCATAATCTTGATCATACTATTTGTAAACATATGTAATGAATGCAGCGATCAAAGCAAAAGTAATGACATGAGTAAACAACTGAATCATAAAGCAAAGACTTTTCATGAATAGTACTTCAAGACAAGCATCAATAAGTCTTGCATAAGAGTTAACTCATAAAGCAATAAATCAAAGTAAAGGTGTTGAAGCAACACAAAGGAAGATTAAGTTTCAGCGGTTGCTTTCAACTTATAACATGTATATCTCATGGATATTGTCAACATAAAGTAATATAACAAGTGCAATATGCAAGTATGTAGGAATCAATGCACAGTTCACACAAGTGTTTGCTTCTTAAGGTGGGAGGAGATAGGTAAACTGACTCAACAATAAAAGTAAAAGAATGGTCCTTCAAAGAGGAAAGCATCGATTGCTGTATTTGTGCTAGAGCTTTTATTTTGAAAACATGAAACAATTTTGTCAACGGTAGTAATAAAGCATATGAGTTATGAAAATTATATCTTACAAGTTGCAAGCCTCATGCATAGTATACTAATAGTGCCCGCACCTCGTCCTACTTAGCTTGGACTACCGGATCTTTGCATGCCATGTTTCAACCAAGTGTCACAAAGGGGTACCTGCATGCCGCCTGTACAAAGGTCTAAGGAGAATGCTCGCATTTCGGATTTCTCGCTTTTCATTATTCTCAACTTAGACATCCATACGGGACAACATGGACAACAGATAATGGACTCCTCTTAAATGCATAAGCATGTAGCAAAGTTATTATTCTCATATGAGATTGAGGATATATGTCCAAACTGAAACTTCCACCATGATTCATGGCTTTAGTTAGCGGCCCAATGTTCTTCTCTAACAATTTTGCATGCTCCAACCACTAAAATGATAGATCCTTCAGACAAGACGGACATGCATAGCAACTCACATGATATTCAACAATAGTTGATGGCGTTCCCAAGCATGGTTATCGCACAACAAGCAACTTAATAAAATATAAAGTGCATAAGTACATATTCAATACTACGATAGTTTTTAAGGCTATTTTGTCCCATGAGCTATATATTGCAAAAGTGAATGATGGAATTTTAAAGGTAGCACTCAAGCAATTTACTTTGGAATGGCGGAGAAATACCATGTAGTAGGTAGGTATGGTGGACACAAATGGCATAGTGGTTGGCTCAAGGATTGTGGATGCATGAGAAGTATTCCCTCTCGATACAAGGTTTAGGCTAGCAAGGTTATTTGAAGCAAACTCAAGGATGAACATGTGCAGCAAAACTCACATAAAAGACATATTGTAAACATTATAAGACTCTACACCGTCTTCCTTGTTGTTCAAAACTCAATACTAGATATTATCTAGACCTTAGAGAGACCAAATATGCAAATCAAATTTTAGCAAGCTCTATGTATTTCTTCATTAATGGGTGCAAAGCATATGATGCTAGAGCTTAAACATGAGCACAACAATTGCCAAGTATCACATTATCCAAGACATTTTAGAATTACTACATGTAGCATTTTCCAATTCCAACCATATAATAATTTAACGAAGAAGAAACTTCGCCTTGAACATTATGAGTAAAGCCTAAGGACACATGTGTCCATATGCAACAGCGGAGCGTGTCTCTCTCCCACAAAGTGAATGCTAGGATCCATCTTATTCAAACAAAAACAAAAACGAAAACAAACCGACGCTCCAAGTAAAGAACACAAGATGTGATTGAATAAAAATATAGTTTCGGGAGGAACCTGATGATGTTGTCGATGAAGAAGGGGATGCCTTGGGCATCCCCGAGCTTAGACGCTTGAGTCTTCTTAGAATATGCAGGGGTGAACCACGGGGCATCCCCAAGCTTAGAGCTTTCACTCCTCTTGATCATAGTATATCATTCTCCTCTCTTGACCCTTGAAAACTTCCTTCACACCAAACTTCAAGCAAACTCATTAGAGGGTTAGTGCATCATTAATAATTCACTCATTCAGAGGTGACACAATCATTATTTTCACTTCTGAACATTGCATAATGCTACTGGACATTAATGGATCAAAGAAATAAATCCAACATAGCAAAAGAGGCAATGCGAAATAAAAGACAGAATCTGTCAAAAACAGAACAGTCCGTAAAGACGAATTTAAAGTTGGCACTAGACTTGCTCAAATGGAAAAACTCAAAACTAATGAAAGTTGCGTACATATCTGAGGATCACGCTCGTAAATTGGCAGATTTTTTCGAATTTTCTACAGAGAATTGTGCCCAGATTCGTGACAGACAGCAATGCTGTTTCTGCGCAGCGATCCCAAATATAACATCAACTTTAACATAGAAACTTTACTTGGCACAAAAACATGATAAGGAGAGGTTGCTACAGTAGTAAACAACTTCCAAGACTCAACAAAACAAAAAATTGCTGTAGGTAAAAACATGGGTTGTCTCCCATAAGCGATTTTCTTTAACGCCTCAGCTAGGCGCAGAAAGTGCAAATGAAGTAACATCGAGAGTAGAAGCATCAACATTATTATTTTTCATGCAAACACAACTTGTTGCAGAGGGTACTTTAGGTGCTCCATTATCTAAATTTTCTATGGTAATGCTAGGGGTTTTAGAAATTTTAGGCCTATAATAATTCTTTTGTTTAGGCACTTTAGAGGCGTACATGAATTTTTGCTCTTTACCCACATAAGCTTTCTCACTATACTTGAGAGAAGAAAAGGTTGAACCCAAGGTTCCCATAGCTTTTTCAAGTTCATCAATCCTATTGGTTTGATTATCATGGATAACACAAGTTCCTAGGACACTAATTCTTTCATCAATTCCCCCTAAGGATTTATCAAGTTCATAAGTTTTGTCAAATAACATTCCCAATTTTGTTTCAACACTTGAAAATTTTTTCTCTATGGTTTCCAATTTTTTCATAACATCTTCAAGAGAGATTTCAATTTTAACTTCATTAACAGGTGGTATTCCAACTAGACTCTCAATGATGCAACTAGCTTCTAAAGCGGGAGTACCTAGGAAATTGCCTCCCGAAAGAGTATCAAGAACATATCTATTCCAACTAGATAAACCAACATAAAAGTTCCTAAGAAGGATAGTGGTGGAGTGTTTCTTAATGCACCTATGATGAGCATTACTAATTCTATACCAAGCATCTTTAAAACTTTCTCCACCTTGTTGCTTAAAAGAACGAACTTCAACTTCAGGATTACTCATGATAACAGCAATAAAGTAAACTAGGCAAATAAAGTAAAGACAAGTAACTAATTTTTTTATGTTTTTGATATAGAGAGCAAGACAGTAAATAAAGTAAAACTAGCAACTAATTTTTTGTATTTTAATTTAGTGCAGCAAACAAAGTAGTAAATAAAATAAAGCAAGACAAAAACAAAGTAAAGAGATTGAGAAGTGGAGACTCCCTTGCAGCGTGTCTTGATCTCCCCGGCAACGGCGCCTAAAAAGAGCTTGATGGCGTGTAACTCACACGTTCGTTGGGAACCCCAAGAGGAAGGTATGATGCGCACAGTAGCAAGTTTTCCCTCAGAAAGAAACCAAGGTTTAATCGAACCAGGAGGAGCCAAGAAGCACGTTGAAGGTTGATGGTCGCGAAATGTGATGCGGCGCAACACCAGGGATTCCGGCGCCAACGCGGAACCTGCACAACACAACCAAAGTACTTTGCCCCAACGAAACAGTGAGGTTGTCAATCTCACCGGCTTGCTGTAACAAAGGATTAAACGTATCGAGTGGAAGATGTTTGCAAAGAAAACAGTAAAACACAATTGCAGTAGATTGTATGCTATGTAAAGAATAGGACCGGGGTCCACAGTTCACTAGAGGTGTCTCTCCCATAAGATAAAGCATGTTGGGTGAACAAATTACAGTCGGGCAATTGACAAATAGAGAAAGGCATAACAATGCATATACATGATATGATAAATATAGTGAGATTTAATCCGGGCATTACGACAAAGTACATAGACCGCCATCCAACTGCATCTATGCCTAAAAAGTCCACCTTCAGGTTATCATCCGAACACCCTCCAGTATTAAGTTGCAAAGCAACAGACAATTGCATTAAGTATGGTGCGTAATGTAATCAACAACTACATCCTTAGACATAGCATCAATGTTTTATCCCTAGTGGCAACAGCACATCACAACCTTAGAACCTACTGTCACGATCCCAGATTCAATGAAGGCATGAACCCACTATCGAGCATAAATACCCCCTCTTGGAGTTAAGAGCAAAAACTTGGCCAGAGCCTCTACTAATAACGGAGAGCATGCAAGATCATAAACAACACATAAACAATAGATTGATAATCACCATAATCATAGTACTCTCTATCCATCGGATCCCGACAAACACAACATATAGTATTACGATAGATGATCTTGATCATGTTAGGCAGCTCACAAGATCCAACAATGAAGCACAACAAGGAGAAGACGACCATCTAGCTACTGCTATGGACCCATGGTCCAGGGGTGAACTACTCACTCATCACTCCGGAGGCGACCATATAGAGTCCTCCGGGAGATGAATCCCCTCCGGCAGGGTGCCGGAGGCGATCTCCGAATCCCCGAGATGGGATTCGCGGCGGCGGCGTCTCGAAGGTTTTCCGTATCGTGGCTCTCGACCGGGGTTTCGCGACGGAAGCTTTAAGTAGGCGGAGGGTCAACGCGGGGGCCACACGAGGGGCCCAGAGGCTAGGTCGGCGCGCCAGGGCTTGGGCCGCGCCGCCCACCCTCGGCCGCCTCGTGGCCCCACTTCGTTATCTCTTCGGTCTTCTGGAAGCTTCGTGCAAAAATAGGACCCTGGGCGAAAGTTTCGTCCAATTCCGAGAATATTTCTTTACTAGGATTTCTGAAACCAAAAATAGCAGAAAACAGCAACTGGCTCTTCGGCATCTTGTTAATAGGTTAGTTCCAGAAAATGCATAAATATGACATATAATGTGCATAAAACATGTAGGTATCATCAATAAAGTAGCATGGAACATAAGAAATTATCGATACGTTGGAGACGTATCGGAGAGGACGCGCCCGCCGCCATCCGGAGCAAGGACCCGACCACCGTACGCCCAGCCTTGCCGCGCCGTTGATGCTCAGAGGACCGTCGTGACGTCGTGAACACCATGGCGCCAATGCCTAGCTCCCTACCTCGCCGGAATCGCCGCGCGCATGTCGCCACCACCACTGCCCCGCAGCACACCTGCGTCTCTATAAATAGAGGCTCCCCCGGAGCAATCTGAGCACCACACCTTCCTCTCCTCCCATCCCTGACTCTCCACCACCACTCCCTTCACCAAATCGTCGCCGGAGCAAGCCCAATCGAGCGATCGGAGCCGCGGAAGCTCTGGTTAAATCGCCGTCGACTGGAGCCTCCTCAAGCCGCGCCACTGCTACAGGCTGCTTCCTCTTCATCGACAACCTCGCCTCGATCACCGCCGCCGCTCGCCGGAGCCACGGTGAGCTCTCCGACCCCCTACCCCCGCCGTGTCTGTGGCACGATCTCGCCGGAGATGACGATGGCCCTGCGCCGTCCGATCCATGTCTAATCCAACGCACCACAGCGATCCATACCGTTTCGGGTTTAAAGAGCCGCTGACATGCGGGTCCCACGCTGTCAGCAAGCCCACTCGCACTGGATGCGCTGTTGGGCTGAGCAGGCCATTAGTTTGAAAACCTGGCCCGTTAGAGTTTCCCGCCGGCCCTTTTATTTAAATCTCGTTTAAATAATTTCAAACCAATTTCAATACTGGCCCCTGACTTTGAAATTCAATAGAATCTGTTTGGCTTGGCCAAATTTAGCAAACTTTATATTGTTGGAAAGCTATTGAAAAGTTCTACAACTTGCCACTGGTCCCACCTCAAGATCTGTGGTAGAAATAAAATGATAAAAAGAAGAAGGCAGGGACTTTTTCATATTCAAATAATTATTAAAAATCAACCAAAATAGATATTTAGTTAATTCCAACTCCAATAGCTCACATTTGACTTACACTAATTGTTTCTGCAATAAAATGGTGTGGTCACTTTGCATGATCATGCCCTAGTTTAATTAATGGACAATATGGCTAGTTTATATAAGTGATATTGTCCAAAACTATTATGCAAATCATATGAAGTATTTTACTTCATTTAAATCTTGTCCCAAGTGAGTTCATGTGATGTTTGCACCCCTGGTCAAACACTCTTATATGAAATACTTGGAGGTTTAAATCATTTGTAGAATTATTAAATGGTATGAGGTGGTCTACCTCATTTAACTCATTTTCTCAAATGATGATGATGAAGGGTTGACTTAGGTCAACCTAAACTCATGTAGGATTGTTTGAGAAATTAAATCTTAAGAAGATTCAATGAGAGAAAATTATTCCTCAAGAACAAAAAGGAAACTATCATTTACATATATAATGAGAGGAAATTATTCTTCCATGAATTAAATAGAAACATTAATCAATATAAGTAATGAGAGGAAATTATTTTTCTTAAGAATACAACAATAACAACCAACCTGATGACAATGTGGTAATGCTAGCCTAGTTTGTGTGATTTATGTGTGTGCTTAGTATAGCTCTTGAACTTGTTGAGTGATTATACCTCGTATTCAAATTTAGACGCTAGTACCGGAGAATACCAGGAAGAGGAAGGTTGCTATCAAGAGGAGGAAGAGGAGAACTTTGACCACTACCAAGGCAAGCTAATATTCTTGCAAAGTGCAAATCTCTATCAAGAGCACGGCACACTCATCTTTTCTTATGCTTCATGAGCCATCCCAAGTTTTACTACAAGCTTTTACTTACAAGCTTTATGGCTTTTGTTTTATCAAAGTACTTTTGATTCATGATTCACTTGGTTTAGAGTAGAACAAGATCATCAAAGGTAGCCTAAGGCAATCAAAGCTAGTTAGCACCCCTCATGACTAGTTGCTAGTGCTAATACTAAAATTTGACTACTCTAGATGGGAACATGTGACTTGAAATAAAATTGAAACTTTGGAATGATGATGCATTTCATTGAATGAATTTTGAAGGTGGATATGACCAAGAGAAGATAGTGATTTTTGATTAAAAACTGATATTGGTTTGGATGCGATACCTTTCCAATTCATGAGTACCCCCACAATCCCTGATTATGGGTAAGGGCTTAACTAGAAATTTATGTATCTTAGTATGGGTTCCCTCTGAACACACATCATAGGGGTTATGCCGAGGCTGCCTCCGTTGTTGAGAAATAATGTGAATTGAGGTGAATTGTACGGCCAAGCCCTGTGCAGTTCCCAGGTTGACAGTTGGTCTTCACTGGGAGGCCAAGCTCATGGGGAGAGGTGCTCATACTAGGGTTTGTAAATGAAAGGTTATGGTTGATGATCCGTGTACTGTGTTACGATGATTCGGGGTTATCCGACGGATGAAATCAAATGTTGTGGCACAAGTGTGCAACCTCTGCAGAGTGTAAATCTATTCGAATAGCCATGTCCACGGTTACGGACGGTTGGAAAGGCCATACAGTTTCCGGTGTCAGATTCTTGAAAATGTTGGTGAAATGAATGGTGAATTGGTGACTTGATTTTGAATCACAACTTGAGTTGTGGGAATGACACTAATGTTCCCATTTGACTTAGTTAGCACATGAATAAGTCTTTGATCAAATACTTATGAACTAAAATTGGCTTTATGCAAATAAACTAGAGCTTAGCCCCCTTACTAGAATTTATAGCACTTACACTAGTATTAGTTTGCGAGTACTTAAAGTACTCACGGCTTTATCCCTGGCTATTCAAATGGCCAGAGTATGAAGACGAACAGAACTACCAAGGAGATGACCAGCAGGACGCCTACGACAAGTAGGAGTCTTCTGACGTCAAGCGTTGACCTGTGGACTACAGATTCCCTTTATCTTTACGCTTCCGCTATGAACTTGTGTTTGTTCGTTGATCTATAGATCAACTATTTGTGTAATATGGATCATGTGATTCAAGTTGTAAGACAATATGGTTTGTAATGAATGATGACTATGATATTCAACTATTATGCCTCGCAACAACAATATTCCTGGGATTGCGATGAATGACATAATAGGCATCTGGACTTAAAAATCCGGGTGTTGACAAGTTGGTATCAGAGCCATTGTTTGACCTTAGGAGACCCTAGTTTAGAATGGACGTTCTGAAAAATTTAGTTTCACAAGAACAAATGAAGCAAAAATTTATACACCCTCTTTTCCTTGAGATCTGTTTAAAATGATATGCCATGCTCTTCTTATAAAAGTACTTAAAATTTTTGACACACTTGTTCACTCTCTAACTTGCTCATCCAATTCACTTTTAGATGGAGCAGACCAACGTGAAGTTTTACCAGCTCGGGAACGGCGGAGACTTGATCTTCGAGAGGGACCTTGACGCCCTGTCGGACTTCCTTGGGCGCCCACACCCCGAGTTTCACGGAGTCGAGGTCAACGACCAGCACGGAGGGGAGCTTCAGTGGGTTATCACCGCTGACTTGAGGGGCAAGGTGGAGCCTCCTACTTCTGAGAGGATCCTCTTTTCCTTCAAGGAAAGCAGCTGGATGGACGGACTCGCTCGTGCTCTTCAGGAAGCACTTGCACGTCTGTGCGGACAGAACGTGATGGCGATACTCCCGTCTCGCTTTGCTCACCATGCAAGGCGTGACTCCTTTGGAGCACCCATGGAGGTACAGATGCACCCCCAGCTGAGGCACCATGTGGACCATCTGGACTACATGCTGTTCCAGACCCAGAAGGAGCTGGATAACTCCCGTGGTTACGCCAACCAGACTCACATGGCCTTGGCTCAGCACGCCGATGCCATCAAGATGCTGAACCATGACCGCAAGTCACTCCGCTTGCAGCGTGCCAAGAAGGATGCTACCATAGTGCGCCTTCGCGCCAAGATAGCAGCCTTGGAGATCACTGTCAAGGCCCAGGAGGACCAGATGAGAGAGATGGAGGATGACGATGGAGGCATCGACCTTCAGGGAGGAGGAGCCTTCCTGAGTGACGACGACGACTTTGAGGAGGACGAGTTCACCGAGGAGGAGGACTACGAGTTCCTGGAGGCCGCAGAGGATGGGATCATCCCCATCGATGTGGATGTAGATGTTGAGGAGTAGTTGCACTAGATCACTTATGTAGGTGTGAGTTGTATCCCGTCCTTTGTATCGTAGCATGAGATGAATGGTTCTTAAAACCATGGGTGTGTTAGTTTGTAATATGTGATGGATGAATGAATGAATGTTTGTGTGTTAGGTTCATCATCAAAAAGTTTCCAAGTTTTAAATATTTTCAAACTTACCCAAACCAGCCATAGAAATTCCCTCTTATCGCATAATCTGTCTACTTGTTCAGATGGCTCGTCCGAATCGCAACGCGAATCCGGATGCAATGATGCAACTGCTGCAAACCCTGATGGCAGACAGGGAAACTGACAAAGATGAACGTCAAGCCAACATAGCAGCACTGCAACAGCTGGCCAACAACAATTATGGCCATGGAAACCATGATCACCCTGGGTCAAAGCTCAAGAACTTCCAGAACACCAACCCACCTGTCTTCAGCAAGACTGAAGAACCCTTGGATGCTGATGATTGGCTGCAGACCATGGAAAACAACCTAGAAGTAGCCGGAGTAGAGGCCAATGAGAAAGTGCTATTTGCCACGCACTACTTAGCAGGACCAGCAAGAGCTTGGTGGACCAGCACCCGTGCCATGAACGGAGGTCAAGTCATGACTTGGGCAGATTTCAAGCTCAAGTTCAGCAAGTACCATGTGCCCCCGGGTCTTATCAAGAAGATGAGGGATGAGTTCCGTGAACTCAAGCAAGGCAGGATGACGTGGTAGAATACCGCGACAGGTTCCTTACACTGTCAAGGTACGCCCCCGACGAGACCGACACCACCGAGAAGAGGCAGGAGAGATTCCTGAACGGACTGCATGATGAGATGCAGACTGTCCTCGTCAACACTCCCTTCGCCGACCTTGAAGCCTTAGTGGACTCTGCCATCCAGATGGAAGACAAGCTGAACCAAGCAAATGAGAACCGCAAGCGCCGCATGATGCACCAGAGTGAGCCCAGTAATGCCCCGAAGTATCGCCCCAGCTCAAGCGGAGGTTTCACTCCGAGAAACAACAACAAGCCCCCGATGCAGATGTCCCGTCCCGATTTTCAGAATCGGAGCGGAGGAAACCCAAGGCCAGGAGGCCACCACAACAACAGCAACTACAACAACAACAACTTCAACTGCGCTCCGCCCAGAGCCCCCAACACCAACAACAATAACACCAACACCGCCCCCATAACCGGAAGCAACGCCATCCCCGTCGCAACCAAGGACAAGGCCACCATCACTTGCTATGAGTGTGGTGTGGTGGGACACTACTCCAACGAGTGCCCCAGGAGACTCGCCAAAGCAACACCGCTGCACCTGCTCAGCAGCAACGCCTTGTCTCCACCGGCAAGAAGTTCGCCCCCAACAACCCCAATAACCGCAGCGGCCGTCTCTTCCACATGAATGCTGAAGAAGCCCAGGAAGCACCAGATGTTGTACTGGGTATGTTTTCTGTTAATTCAGTACTGCCAGTGTTGTTTGATTCCGGAGCATCTCATTCTTTTGTCACCGAAGAATTTGCATCCACAAGTAAAATTCAACCTATCAGTTTGAAGCATGTTATGATAGTTCAAATTCCCGGATCAACCACCAAAGCCAGAAAATTTTGCAAAAATGTACCCATCAGAATCCATGAAGTAGATTTTTATGCCAATCTGATTGTTCTGGGAACCAAAGGTTTGGAAGTCGTACTAGGAATGGACTGGATGTCAAAACACCATGGATTGATTGACTGTGCCAAGAAAGCCATCACCATGACTAGCAGCACCGGTATCCTAGTAGAGCATATATCTGAAAGATTACCCAGAAAGTTTACCTGCAACCAAAGTGTAGCCAAGCCAACTCTGGATCAGATCAGGGTTGTTTGTCGATACCCTGATGTGTTTCCTGAGGGTCTACCCGGTATGCCCCCAGATCGGGATATCGAGTTCATCATCGAATTAATCCCTGGAACAGGACCTATAGCCCAGAGAGCCTATAGCATGAACCCAGCAGAGTTAGTGGAATTGAAGAAGCAACTGGATGAGTTGTTAGCCAAAGGTCTGATCCGACCGAGTGCGTCACCTTGGAGATCCCCAGTTTTGTTTGTGGATAAGAAAGACGGTGCTAGTCGTTTATGTACGGATTATCGTAAGCTTAACGATGTCACTGATGTCTACGGGTGCTTCTATTCACTACAAGAAATCTGCCATAATATGACGTTTTTTTTATGACTGGAAATCAAAATGTCATAGATTTATGACGTTCCTAGCTTTGACCGTCCTTGGCCACTCGGGGGGGCAAAATCCTAGAAAATCGTGACGTTATTGGGCAAAAACGTCATTGGAAATTTAGGCCAAAACGTCATTAGCAAAATTAAGTGGCCTACGACGTTTTTCCACGACGATAACGACCAATTAAGATCGTCATATTTGTTTTTTATGATATTTGTCGAATGACTAGATGCCACCTCAGCTGTCTTGCATACATGTCATGTCCACGTGTCTACCACATCGCTATTTGTAGTAGGGCTGAACTCATAGAGAAAATGAAATTTTAGCAGATAATATATGACTACCTGAAAATTAGTTTATACCTACTACCAAAACCACCTAGCAAGAGACTGTACAGTGGGGCCAACCTGACATAGGTCCCAGCTGCAGCCATAGGTACGAATTACGAAAGAGTGTAAGAAAAAAGTGAGACACGCGGAGGAAAAAATTCGAAAACCAGCGCGCGATAGGAAAAAATTGAGAAACTAGCGCGCCATAGGGAAAAATTGGGAAACTAGCGCGCGATAGGGAAAAATTGCCGCGCATCCGTCGCTCCTCCCTATTATTCGGCCTCACCCGAACCGGTCACCACCTCCAAACCCTAAATCCAAATCCCTCCCTCCTTCCCCTAGATCTGGCGCCGCCACCACCTCCCTATTATTCGCCGTCGCCGCCCGCTCTCTCGAGGCCACAGGTACGGGATAAGACTCCCCGTCTCCCCATCCGCGCGTCCTGCTCCCCATCTCACCGTCTCACGTCATTCGTTCCCGTTCCTGCAGCGGAGACGACGGCGTCGGTGTCTCGCGGCGACTTGGCGTACCGGCGGCTCAAGGCGGGCCCGACGCTGCGGCACGGGCGAAGGATGCGGGCGGCGAAACAGACGCACCCAACACCATTTGCAACCTCGAATCCGCAAGAAGCACAGAGGAACAGCGCCACCAGCGATGGCGATGGCGGCGACACTTCGACGCAAGGGGAGTCAGGCCCTCTTCTCTGCTCCCTCCCAGGTTGCTGCATCCATGGCTGCGCGCTACCCGCCGGCCCCCCAGCCGTAAGATCCCTATCGATTTACTCCTTCTCCCTTATCGATCCGCCTCCCCTTATACCACTCGTTCCCTAGAGATCCGCCGGGCCTGTCTACGGATCTGATCTTTCCGTAGGCGAGTAGCCACGTTCCACGTGTTCTTGGTCAAACGGAAGATGGCCCCTCGGATGCGAGATTCGTGTAGATCGTGTTCGCCTGTGGAACCTGCGAAATGTATGGCTCCGTTATGGTTCTGTCTGTTCACGATTGTTTGGGTTAAGGATCCGTGAAGGCTCGGTAGGGGATTTTATCTGGCGAAATGGTCGTCTAAATGGGATTCGGGAATGCCTCTCTGATAAACGATTGAGATTTCTTATTGGGTCGTGTACTGCCATGATTCAATCATGGCGTTGCTCTCGTTTATTTTTTGTTGTGTCAGTATTCAAGATTTGGGTGCACGTCCTTAGGTTATGGGTGTGAAGACGTAAAGCTGCCTTTGGATTCACAATTATAGGAGTATCAATAACGATACAATTTGATGCGCTTGCTATGCAAAAGTTGTGGCATTATGTTTGGCTGTGCTTTCACGATACCAACTGTGGGTCATGTATTATTCTCATAATTTGGGTTTAGCTAATCATCTCTGTCATGTGGAAGTCATGCCAATCTGCATTAGTACATGCACGTTTCAAATATGCAGCTCAATTCATATTTTAGGGTGACCTGTTCTTAAGATTTTCTTACCACTCTATTGTCAAATAACATGTCATGCTTTCAACTTTTAAGTGATATTCCAATAGTAAATTATAGATTGCCTTCTGGTGAAGCTAGCTAGCAACCTATTTCATATTTAACAACAGGTCTTCCAATATGTGAGATGTGGACAAAAAAATCAATACTTTGGCACTATAGTATTTTAGCGCATAGCTTAAATCCTTTCATGTTACTATTTTTTTAATAAAAATAGTCTACAATGTTTGGTGTTTAGATTATACTTTGTTTCACTTTGTTTTACAGGTCTGTGGTAGTTGTACCGTTGATGTTTCAACAATTCCAAGGGTGTTTTATGCTACTATCCTCTCTCAAATTTATGTCATGTGGTGTGTTGATTGTCTCATTTCAATTTTGAACAATTTTCTGCAATTTAGAACAATTCCAAGGGTGTTTTATTTCTGAAGCATCGAGTCTACTATGAACAGTGCCCCTAATTTATCTCTGTTTTGGACTGACTTATCAGTTGTATTTTAATCATACTATCATCAAAATATTAACAACTACATATGCAAACTTACCTCTGATTACTTAGCTTTGCGGTTGTATATCAGTTTAATTTAAATAGACGTACAAGCTCATGATCTTTATTTGCTGTAATTCCCACTTGCAAAACTCCATGTGTTATCACCACATAGCGCTATCTTTTTTATTGCATCAGGCCTTGGAAATAATACTACCCAATTGCATCAGACATGCTGATGATGTATAAATATATTCCACCTTGAGCTACCTCAGTTTTGTGCATATATTCTATCAAATAGCTCCTGAAATCTTCTGTGTGTCAAAAATTAGTATGCCCATTGTCTTAAGCAAATTTTTTATTTTTGAGCCATGTGTCAAATCTTCTGTTTGGCTAACTATCAGTAGTTCTGAATTTATCCCTGTATCACACTTAACTACTCATCCTGAAACATATATGACAAGATTTGTAGATTGCCGATTATGTTGGTTTCAATCAGACGAACTAATAAATATCAGCAGAAAAATTTGAGATCCTAGCTTGCTTCATTTTCACGATCCCAACTTTTTTACCTTTTTTCTCTGGCATTCTAATGCTAGCATCAGCTGATTAGAATTCTTATAGATAGAGCCAGCAAGATATGGCTTCCCTAATGTCAACATTGGTCCAAGGCCTGGTTACGAAAAGGATGAACATTACAAAGATCAATCATACACTTAAGTTTACAAGATCAACACTTTCTAGAGTTTCTTGAGTAATATTAACGACATAGCTTACCTTGCAAGTAAATAGAGAAAGGGGAACTGGTGTCTTTAAGATACACTTTTTTGTATGCCTACTATGCAGTGCTATTCATTCATGCATAGGTTCTTGTGTCATTCTAGCAAGACAACTATAAAGGATATTTAGAGCGAGAACTGTGAAGCTCTCAAAGTTCACCTAGTCTCATATAAACGTATTTGTTCTTCAAATTTATAACTAGCAACTAGAACTGTATTGGTTTATCCAAATCTGTTTGCACCAGATCCACACTTGTTAATTTTCGTTGACATGAATCTATTGGGCCTTATTTTTAATTGGTTTAACCTGCAGCAGCATTATTTCCTGATGGTGCAAAGACTATTTCCCGCGGTGGTGAGGTACAGATGGCGCGGTGCAATCTTGTGCACCTCCGCGGTGAGGCGTTGCTTAGGGCAGTTCTAGCGTTCCTGGGCGATGGCACACTATTGTGTCTAGTTCTGGGCGAAGTTTCTGGGGCGATGTAGCAGCAAGGGGCCTTGGATGGTGCAACAGCAAGAACCGACCTGGAGGTTCCGAGCAAAGTCTGTTCCCTCGATGGAAGGATACTGTGCACTCTGTTTGTTTCGTTTTAACCTTATATTATTGTGTTGTAAGTTACCGTGATGTAAATTGAGACCGGAAATGTTGTAATATACGTTGACTATGACTGTTATCAAAAAATTCTTCAATTTCATGTATTTTCGATTTTGTAATTTATTGTTAAATGTTGGTTCTACTCTGACAATTGGAACCCACTGACTGGTGATCAAATCAAAATAAAAAAGGCCAAAAATAAAATAAAAATGCTTTGTGAAAGGCCAATTGTCAGAAAATAATGGTCCAAACTGTTACGGGCTAAGGCCCAACAAAGCTGAAAAAAAATAATCAAAACTAATGGGCTCAGCCCACATAAGGAGCTGAATGGACCGGGCTGAATTCAGATAACGACGTTTCTAATTCGTCACAATTTTGCCACGTCGGATTGCCACGCTGGACTCGGGGGCAGGTGCCCATGACGTTTTGAGAACGTCATGCCGGCAGTGACATTTTAAAACGTCACAAAGCGCTACGACGTTTTCAAGTGGAACGTCTTAAGCACTCACTGCTGACTCCCAGCTTTCGACGTTTTGAAAGGCGTCACAGTAACGTCACAAGTAGCCATTATTGACGTTTCAGTGACACCTCTATTTTGTCAACTTATGGCAGATTTCTTGTAGTGTTCTTGTAGACAGTGTTGGGCCTCCAAGAGCAGAGGTTTGTAGAACAGCAGCAAGTTTCCCTTAAGTGGATTACCCAAGGTTTATCGAACTCAGGGAGGAAGAGGTCAAAGATATCCCTCTCATGCAACCCTGCAACCACAAAGCAAGAAGTCTCTTGTGTCCCCAACACACCTAATAGGTGTACTAGTTCGGCGAAGAGATAGTGAAATACAAGTGGTATGAATGAATATGAGCAGTAGTACGGCGCCAGAAAATAGCTTGCTGGCGTGCAGTTGATGGTAGTAATATTGTAGGAAGTAAACATGCAGTAGTAACGCAGCAGTAGTAACGCAGTAAAACAGTAAACAAGCAGCGATAGCAGTATTTAGGAACAAGGCCTAGGGAATAGACTTTCACTAGTGGACACTCTCAACATTGATCACATAACGAATAGATAAATGCATACTCTACACTCTCTTGTTGGATGATGAACACATTGCGTAGGATTACACGAACCCTCAATGCCGGAGTTAACAAGCTCCACAATTCAATGTTCATATTTAAATAACCTTAGAGTGCATGAAAGATCAAACGACTAAACCAAGTACTAACATAGCATGCACACTGTCACCTTCACGCTTATGTAGGAGGAATAGTACACATCAATACTATCATAGCAATAGTTAACTTCGCAATCTACAAGAGATCATGATCATAGCATAAACCAAGTACTAACACGGATGCACACACTGTCACCATTACACCGTGTAGGAGGAATAAAACTACTTTAATAACATTGCTAGAGTAGCACATAGATAAATTGTGATACAAACACATTGCAATCATAAAGAGATATAAATAAGCACTTCACTATGCCATTCATAACAGTGAATAAGTATTCTGTGAAATATAGCCTAAGAGACCCACACGGTGCACACACTGTCACCTTTACACACGTGGGACAAGGAGTCTCCGGAGATCACATAAGTAAAACTCACTTGACTAGCATAATGAAATCTAGATTACAAGCATCATCATATGAATCTCAATCATGTAAGGCAGCTCATGAGATTATTGTATTGAAGTACATAGGAGAGAGATGAACCACATAGCTACCCGAGCCTCAATGGAGAACTACTCCCTCCTCATGGGAGCAGCAGCGGTGATGAAGATGGCGGTGGAGATGGCAGCGGTGTCGATGGAGAAGCCTTCCGGGGCACTTCCCCGTCCGGGAGGTGCCGGACGAGACTCTGTCCCCGATCTTGGCTTCGCGATGGCGGCGCTACGGAAGGTTTCGTGGGTTTCGTCCTCCGTAATAGGGTTTCGCGAGAGGCTTTAAATAGGCGGAAGGGTAGCCTCGGAGGGGCGACGAGGCGACGACACAATAGGGCGGCGCGGCCAGGGCCTGGGCCGCGCCACCTGTCGTCTGGGGCCCACAGGGCCCTCCTCTGGTGGCTCTCGGGTGTTCTGGATGCTTCCGGGCAAAATAGGAACTGGGCGTTGATTTCGTCCAATTCCGAGAATATTTCCTTACTAGGATTTCTGAAACCAAAAACAGCAGGAACTGGCACTTGGCATCTTGTTAATAGGTTAGTTCCAGAAAATGCACGAATATGACATAAAGTGTGCATAAAACATGTAGGTATCATCAATAAAGTAGCATGGAACATAAGAAATTATCGATACGTCGGAGACGTATCAGTCACCATCAAAAACAAATACCCCTTGCCAAAGATAGAAGACCTGTTTGACCAGTTGACCGGTGCCACTGTGTTCTCTAAGATTGATCTTAGGACTGGTTATCATCAGCTGAAGATCCGTGCAACGGATATCCCAAAGACTGCCTTCACCACCAGATATGGGTTGTATGAGTACAATGTCATGTCGTTTGGATTAACCAATGCCCCAGCTTACTTCATGAACCTCATGAATAAGATCTTCATGAACTTTTTGGATAAGTTTGTTGTTGTCTTCATCGATGACATCCTTATCTACTCCAAAATCGAAGAGGAACATGAGCAACATTTGGAAATCATCCTAGAAACCCTTAGACAGCAGAAGTTGTATGCCAAGTTCAGCAAGTGCGAGTTTTGGTTGAAGGAAGTAGGATTCCTGGGACACATCTTGTCTGCAGGAGGAATAGCTGTAGATCCTACCAAGATTAAAACAGTTGAAGAATGGAAAGCCCCAACCACTCAGACTGAAGTCCGTGCCTTTCTCGGATTAGCCGGATACTACCGTAGGTTTGTTGAAGGATTTTCCAGCATAGCCCGACCAATGACTCAACTGCTGAAGAAGGACAAGAAGTTTGAATGGACAGAGAAATGTGAAGAAAGCTTCCAGACACTGAAAACAGACTGACCACAGCCCCAATCCTGATCATGCCGGATATCACCAAACCATTCGACATCTACTGTGATGCATCCAAGATTGGTCTTGGATGTGTGTTGATGTAGGAAGGCAAAGTGATATCTTACCTGTCTCGGCAACTGAAGCAACATGAGCAGAACTACCCAACCCATGACCTCGAGCTTGCAGCCGTAGTTTTAGCACTAAAAGTATGTGATGTCTACTCACGCTTCTTTTCCTGTAGACAGTGTTGGGCCTCCAAGAGCAGAGGTTTGTAGAACAACAGCAAGTTTTCCCTTAAGTGGATCACCCAAGGTTTATCGAACTCGGGAGGAAGAGGTCAAAGATATCCCTCTCAAGCAACCCTGCAATCACGATACAAGAAGTCTCTTTTGTCCCCAACACACCTAATACACTTGTCGGATGTATAGGTGCACTAGTTCGGCGAAGAGATAGTGAAATACAAGTAGTATGGATGTATATGAGTGGTAATAGTAATCTGAATAAAATATGGCAGCGAGTAAACATGCAACAGAACAGTAAATAAACGGAGATTCGATGTTTGGAAACAAGGCCTAGGGATCATACTTTCACTAGTGGACACTCTCAACATTGATCGCATAATAACTTCTTCTCATATGTGCTACATACACTCTTTTGTTGGATGACAAACACCAGTCGTTGTGTAGGGCTGCAAGAGCACCTCAATGCCGGAGTTAACAAGCTCCACAACATTCGACATTCATATTCAAGTAACCTTAGAGCATAATAGATCATTGCAAAATAAACCAAGAACTAACATAGCATACACACTGTCCACATTACGCTATGAAAGGAGGAATAGATCACATCAATACTATCATAGTGATAATTAACTCCACAATCCTACAAGAGATCATGATCATAGCCTACGACAAGAACCACACGGTGCACACACGGCACCTTTACACCATGCAGGAGGAATAGACTACTTTAATAACATCACATGAGTAGCACATAACTAGTAGCGATACAAAGCTCATATGAATCTCAATCATGTAAAGCAGCTCATGAGATCATTGTATTGAAGTACATAGGAGAGAGATTAACCACATAGCTACCGGTACAGCCCTTAGCCTCGAGGAGAACTACTCCCTCCTCATGGGAGAACAGCGGTGATGAAGATGGCGGTGGTGTCGATGGAGAAGCCTTCCGGGGCACCCCGTCCGGCGGCGTGCCGGAACAGACTCCTGTCCCCAGATCTTGGCTTCGCGATGGCGGCGGCTCGGAACTTTTCTCGTACCGTGGCTTATTCGTGTAGGGTTTTCGCGACGGAGACTTTATATAGGCGAAAGGGGAGCCTCGGAGGGCCCAGGGCCACGAGACAATAGGGGCGCCCAGCCCTAGGCGCGCTTTGGTGGTGTGGCCCCAGCTCGTCTCCGACTCTTCTTTGATGTTCAAGCTCCCGGGAAAAATAAGATCTTGGGCGTTGATTTCGTCCAATTCCGAGAATATTTCCTTACTAGGATTTCTGAAACCAAAAACAGCAACAGAGGCGGCATCGGCATCTCGTCAATAGGTTAGTTCCGGAAAATGCATATAAAGTGTGAACAAAACATGTAGGTATTGTCATAAAACTAGCATGGAACATCAGAAATTATGGATACGTTTGAGACGTATCAAGCATCCCCAAGCTTAGTTCCTACTCGCCCTCGAGTAGGTAAACGATAACACAAATAATTTCTGAAGTGACATGCTACCGTCATAATCTTGATCAACATTATTGTAAAGCATATGACATGAATGGAGTGATTCAAAGCAATGATCTATAGTTTCCTAACAAATAGATAACATATAGCGAAACTTTTCATGAATAGTACTTTCAAGACAAGTATCAAAAAGTCTTGCATAAGAGTTAACTCATAAAGCAATAGATTCAAAGTAAAGGCATCGAAGCAACACAAAGGAAGATATAAGTTTCAGCAGTTGCTTTCAACTTTCAACATGCATATCTCATGGATAATTGTCAACATAGAGTAATATGATGAATGCAAATAAGCAAGTATGTAAGAATCAATGCACAGTTGACACAAGTGTTTGCTTCTAAGATGGAAGGAAATGGGTAAACTGACTCAACATAAAGTAAAAGAATGGCCCTTCGCAGGAAGCAGGGATTAAATCATGTGCTAGAGCTTTTCAAGTTTTGAAATCATATAGAGAGCATAAAAGTAAAGTTTTGAGAGGTGTTTGTTGTTGTCAACGAATGGTAATGGGTACTCTAACTACCTTATCAACCAGACTTTCAAGAGCGGCTCCCATGAAGGACGTTATCTCTACCAGCAAGGTAGATCATCCATCTTCTCTTTTGTTTACACATGTACTTTAGTTTTATTTATTAGATGACACTCCCCCAACCTTTTTCTTACACAAGCCATGGCTAACCGAATCCTCGGGTGCCTTCCAACATTCACATACCATGGAGGAGTGTCTATTTGCAAATTTAAGTTGTTTACTGATAGATCAGAGCAAAATATGTGAAGAGAATTATTAATGCAAGTTAATTAATTGGGGCTGGGAACCCCATTGCCAGCTCTTTTTGCAAAATTATTGGATAAGCGGATGAAGCCACTAGTCCATTGGTGAAAGTTGTCAGAAGTAAATGACAAGATCGAAAGATAAAACACCACATACTTCCTCATGAGCTATAAAACATTGACACAAAAAAGAGATAATAGCTTTTGAATTGTTTAAAGGTAGCACATGAAGTATTTACTTGGAATGGCAGGAAAATACCACATAGTAGGTAGATATGGTGGACACAAATGGCATGGGTTTTGGCTCAAGGTGTTTGGATGCACGAGAAGTATTCCCTCTCAGTACAAGGCTTTGGCTAGCAAGGTTGTTTGAAGCAAACACAAGTATGAACCGGTACAGCAAAACTTACATAAGAACATATTGCAAGCATTATAAGACTCTACACACTGTCTTCCTTGTTGCTCAAACACTTTTACCAGAAAATATCTAGACCTTAGAGAGACCAATCATGCAAACCAAATTTCAACAAGCTTTACAGTAGTTCTCCACTACTAGATTTAAACTCCATGATGCAAGAGCTTAAACATGATATATGAGAGCTCAAAACAATTGCCAAGTATCAAATTATTCAAGACCATATGAAGCATTTTCTGATTCCAACCAAATAGCAACAAGTGAAGCGATCAACTTTCGCCCTTGAACATTAAAAGCAAAAATGAAGAACACTAGTGTTCATATGAAAAAGCGGAGCGTGTCTCTCTCCCACACATGAGCATGAACTTATTCAGAGAATGAAAATAACAAAACGAAACTAAAAGCACACAGACGCTCCAAGTAAAGTACATAAGATGTGACGGAATAAAAATATAGTTTCAATAGAAGAAACCTGATAAGTTGATGAAGAAGGGGATGCCTTGGGCATCCCCAAGCTTAGACGCTTGAGTCTTCTTGAAATATGCAGGGATGAACCACGGGGGCATCCCCAAGCTTAGGCTTTTCACTCTTCTTGATCATATATCATCCTCCTCTCTTGACCCTTGAAAACTTCCTCCACACCAAACCTCAAGCAAACTCATTAGAGGGTTAGTGCATAATCAAAATTCACATGTTCAGAGGCGACACAATCATTCTTAACACTTCTGGACATTGCACAAAGCTTCTGAAAGTTAATGGAACCAAGAAACCCATTCAACATAGCAAAAGCGGCAATGCGAAATAAAAGGCAGAATCTGTCAAAAACAGAACAGTCCGTAAAGACGAATTTGGCAGGGGCACTTAACTTGCTCAAACGGAAAAACTCAAAACTAATGAAAGTTGCGTACATATCTGAGGATCACGCACGTAAATTTGCAGATTTTTTGATTTTTTTACAGAGACTTCTGCGCGAATTCGTGACAGACAGCAATGCTGTTTCTGCGCAGCAATCCAAATCTAGCATCAACTTTACCATAGAGACTTTACTTGGCACAAAAACTTGATAAGGAGAGGTTGCTACAGTATTAAACAAATTCCAAGACTCAAATATAAAACAAAAGTGCTGTAGTAAAATAAACACATGGGTTATCTCCCAAGAAGTTCTTTCTTTATAGCCATTAAGATGGGCTCAGTAGTTTTAATGATATTCTCGCAAGAAAGAAGAGTTGAAGCAAAAGAGAACATCAAGAAGCAAATTCAAAACACATTTAAGCCTAAACCACTTCCTATGAAAAGGAATCTTGTACACAAATAAATTCATGAAGAACAAAGTGGCAAGCATAGAAAAGCAACACAAGTGCAATTTCAAGATTCTCAACATAAAGAGGGGAAACTTAATATTATTAAGATGCATATAACCATATTTCCCTCTCTCATAATAACTTTCAGTAGCATCATGAACAAACTCAACAATATAACTATCATATATAACATTCTTGTCATGAGCCATATGCATAAAATTATTACTCTCCACATAAGCATAATCAATTTTATTAGTTGTAGTGGGAGCAAATTCAACAAAGTAGCTATCATTATTATTCTCATCAAGTGTAGGAGGCATAGTATAATCACAATAAAATTTACTCTCCATAGTAGGCGGCACCAAAATACGACTATCATTATAATCACCATAAATAGGAGGCAAAGTATCATCAAAGAAAATTTTCTCCTCAATGCTTGGGGGACTAAAAATATCATGCTCATCAAAACCAGCTTCCCCAAGCTTAGAATTTTCCATATCATTAGCAACAATGGTGTTCAAAGCGTTCATACTAATATCATTGCTACTAGCATGCAAATAAGATTCCATAGGTTTTTAATTTTCGCAGCAAACAATCCATGTCTTAACTCAGGAAATAGAATAAGAAGCTCATTGTTACTTTCCATTATGCCTAACTAGTGTAAACAAGAAACCAAAAGATGCAATTGCAGGATCTAAAGGAAATAGCTTCGAGCACTACAACGGCAACAGAAAATAACTTAGTTACCTGGGACCGGAGTATGAGTGCCTTTTACCTTTCCTCCCGGCAACGGCGCTAGAAAATAGCTTGATGTCTACTCACGCTTCTTTTCCTGTAGACAGTGTTGGGCCTCCAAAGCAGAGGTTTGTAGAACAACAGCAAGTTTTCCCTTAAGTGGATCACCCAAGGTTTATCGAACTCAGGGAGGAAGAGGTCAAAGATATCCCTCTCAAGCAACCCTGCAATCACGATACAAGAAGTCTCTTGTGTCCCCAACACACCTAATACACTTGTCACATGTATAGGTGCACTAGTTCGGCGAAGAGATAGTGAAATACAAGTAGTATGGATGTATATGAGTGGTAATAGTAATCTGAATAAAATATGGCAGCGAGTAAACATGCAATAGAACAGTAAATAAACGGAGATTCGATGTTTGGAAACAAGGCCTAGGGATCATACTTTCACTAGTGGACACTCTCAACATTGATCGCATAATAACTTCTTCTCATATGTGCTACATACACTCTTTTGTTGGATGGCAAACACCAGTCGTTGTGTAGGGCTACAAGAGCACCTCAATGCCGGAGTTAACAAGCTCCACAACATTCGACATTCATATTCAAGTAACCTTAGAGCATAATAGATCATTGCAAAATAAACCAAGAACTAACATAGCATACACACTGTCCACATTACGCTATGAAAGGAGGAATAGATCACATCAATACTATCATAGTGATAATTAACTCCACAATCCTACAAGAGATCATGATCATAGCCTACGACAAGAACCACACGGTGCACACACTGGCACCTTTACACCATGCAGGAGGAATAGACTACTTTAATAACATCACATGAGTAGCACATAACTAGTAGCGATACAAAGCTCATATGAATCTCAATCATGTAAAGCAGCTCATGAGATCATTGTATTGAAGTACATAAGAGAGAGGTTAACCACATAGCTACCGGTACAGCCCTTAGCCTCGAGGGAGAACTACTCCCTCCTCATGGGAGACAGCAGCGGTGATGAAGATGGCGGTGGTGTCGATGGAGAAGCCTTCCGGGCACTTCCCCGTCCGGCGGCGTGCCGGAACAGAGACTCCTGTCCCCCAGATCTTGGCTTCGCGATGGCGGCGGCTCTGGAACTTTTCTCGTACCGTGGCTTATTCGTGTAGGGTTTTCGCGACGGAGACTTTTTATAGGCGAAAGGGGAGCCTCGGAGGGGCCCTGGGGCCACCAGACCATAGGGGGCGCGCCCCAGCCCTAGGCCGCGCCGCCTGGTGGTGTGCCCCCCCTGGCTCGACTCTTCTTTGATGTTGGAAGCTCCCGGGAAAAATAAGATCTTGGGCGTTGATTTCGTCCAATTCCGAGAATATTCCCTTACTAGGATTTCTGAAACCAAAAACGCAGAAAACGAGGCACTTCGGCATCTCGTCAATAGGTTAGTTCCGGAAAATGCATCAAAACGATATAAAGTGTGAACAAAACATGTAGGTATTGTCATAAAACTAGCATGGAACATCAGAAATTATGGATACGTTTGAGACGTATCAGTATGGCGTCATTACCTCATGGGTAATCGATGCGAGATCTATTCAGATCACAAGAGCCTGAAGTATATTTTCACCCAGAAGGAACTGAACATGAGGCAGAGGAGATGGTTAGAGTTGATAAAGGATTATGACATGGAAATCCATTACCACCCCGGCAAAGCCAATGTAGTGGCAGATGCCCTGAGTAGACTGCCGTGTCAGTTGAACTCCATGATAGCAGCAGAACAACCTAGCCTACACCAAGAGTTTGAGCAGTTCAGAATGGAACTAGTTAGTGAAGGATTCCTAGCCAGCATAGAGCTTCAACCCACCTTGATTGGTCAGATCAAAGAAGCACAGAAGGGAAATGCCAGCATCGACGGAATCAAGAATCAGATAGCTGCAGGAAAGCACCGGGATTCACCGTAGATGAAGAAGGAGTTCTTTGGTACAACGGACGCCTGTGCGTACCATCGGACTCAGAGTTGAAGCAAGTTATTCTGCAGGAAGCCCACGATACCCTTTACTCTATCCACCCCGGAGGTACCAAGATGTACCAGGATTTGAAGGAACAATTTTGGTGGCATGGAATGAAGAGGGAGACACAAGCCATCCCTATGTCATGGCATATGTCACTCATGTTGGCCATGATCTTTTGTGCATGCTCTAGCTCTCTCTAGCCTTGCCAACCATGTCACATACCTTGGTCTCACCTCACCTAAGCTTGCATTGCCCTCATAGACCAAGAAAAATGCATAGAGGATCCATGCCATGGCCATGCCATCCCCTTGGTCACCACCACCATGCTCACCATGTCACTCTCCTCCCCTCTCTCTCTCACCTTGTCAAATAGGTTGCCTACATCACCCTGACCCTGCTGGTACAAGCCCTGGTCAAGGAGAGCACACCATTGCCCTGACCAGGACGTGCCCGCGACTCCCAGAACGCGCCAGAGCGCGCATGGACACGCCCTGGACGCGCACGGCCGCCCCGACCGCAGACCTCCCTCGCCTCTCCCTTCACCCACCCTCACCTCACCCAGGACCTGCCAGACACGCCTCTCTCTCCCGTGCCCTGTAGCCGACGCCATCGTCGACGACCTCCGCGGCGGTACTGCAGACCTTGACGTCGCCCGCACGCTCCTGTCCACCCCCTGCTGCGCCATGACGCGCACAAGGACCGCCTGATGACGCAGCACCATCCCATTGATGTCTACTCACGCTTCTTTTCCTGTAGACAGTGTTGGGCCTCCAAGAGCAGAGGTTTGTAGAACAGCAACAAGTTTTCCCTTAAGTGGATCACCCAAGGTTTATCGAACTCAGGGAGGAAGAGGTCAAAGATATCCCTCTCAAGCAACCCTGCAACCACAAAGCAAGAAGTCTCTTGTGTCCCCAACACACCTAATAGGTGCACTAGTTCGGCGAAGAGATAGTGAAATACAAGTGGTATGAATGAATATGAGCGTAGTACGGCGCCAGAAAATAGCTGGCGCGTGCGTTGATGGTAGTAATATTGCAGAAAGTAAACATGCAGTAGAACAGTAAACAAGCAGCGATAACAGTATTTAGGAACAAGGCCTAGGGATTATACTTTCACTAGTGGACACTCTCAACATTGATCACATAATAAATAAGTTCTCTTCCTTTGTGCTACATATACTCTTGTTTGATAATGAACACCACTAATTGTGTAGGATTACACGAACCCTCAATGCCGGAGTTAACAAGCTCCACAACATTCGATATTCATGTTTAAGTAACCTTAGAGTATAATAGATCTTTGAAAATAAACCAAGTACTAACATAGCATGCACACTGTCACCATCACACTACGAAGGAGGCATAGATCACATCAATACTATCATAGCGATAATCAACTCCATAACCTACAAGAGATTATGATCATAATCTACGACAAGAACCACACGATGCACACACTGTCACCATTACACCATGCAGGAGGAATAGACTACTTTAATAACATCACATGAGTAGCACATAACTAGTAGCGATACAAAGCTCATATGAATCTCAATCATGTAAAGCAGCTCATGAGATCATTGTATTGAAGTACCTAGGAGAGAGATTAACCACATAGCTACCGGTACAGCCCTTAGCCTCGATGGAGAACTACTCCCTCCTCATGGGAGCAGCAGCGTTGATGAAGATGGCGGTGGAGATGGCAGCGGTGTCGATGGAGAAGCCTTGGGCACTTCCCCGTCCGGCGGCGTGCGGAACGGAGACTCTGTCCCCGGATCTTGGCTTCGCGATGGCGGCGGCTGGAAGGTTTCACGTACCGTGGCTTATTCGTCTCGGGGTTTAGGTGGGGACCTTATATAGGCGAAAGGGGGAGCCTCGGAGGGGGTGGGGCCACCAGACACTAGGGGCGGCCCCCTCTGGGCCGCGCCACCATGTGTGGGCCCCCTGTGGCCCTCTCTCGACGGTTCTCGGGTGTTGGAAGCTCCCGGGGATTCTAAGATCTTCGGTGTTGATTTCGTTTGATTCCGAGAATATTTCCTTACTAGGATTTCTGAAACCAAAAACAGCAGAAAACAGGAATTGGCCCTTCGGCATCTCGTCAATAGGTTAGTTTCGGAAAACGCATAATAATGACATATAATGTGTATAAAACATGTAGGTATCATCAATAAAGTAGCATGGAACATAAGAAATTATAGATACGTTTGGGACGTATCAGCATCCCCAAGCTTAGTTCCTACTCGTCCTCGAGTAGGTAAACGATAACAATGATAATTTCTTAAGTGACATGCCATCATAACCTTGATCATACTATTGTAAGCATATGTAATGAATGCAGCGATCAAAACAATGGTAATGACATGAGTAAACAAATGAATCATAAAGCAAAGACTTTTCATGAATAGTACTTTCAAGACAAGCATCAATAAGTCTTGAATAAGAGTTAACTCATAAAGCAATAAATTCAAAGTAAAGGCATTGAAGCAACACAATGGAAGATTAAGTTTCAGCGGTTGCTTTCAACTTGTAACATGTATATCTCATGGATAGTTGTCAATGCAAAGTAATATAATAAGTGCAATATGCAAGTATGTAGGAATCAATGCACAGTTCACACAAGTGTTTGCTTCTTGAGATGGAGAGAAATAGGTGAACTGACTCAACATAAACGTAAAAGAAAGGTCCTTCAAAGAGGAAAGCATCGATTGCTATATTTGTGCTAGAGCTTTTATTTTGAAAACATGAAACAATTTTGTCAACGGTAGTAATAAAGCATATGTATTATGTAAATTATATCTTACAAGTTGCAAGCCTCATGCATAGTATACTAATAGTGCCCGCACCTTGTCCTAATTAGCTTGGACTACCGGATCATCGCAATACACATGTTTTAACCAAGTGTCACAAAGGGTACCTCCATGCCGCCTGTACAAAGGTCTAAGGAGAAAGCTCGCATTTTGGATTTCTCGCTTTTGATTATTCTCAACTTAGACATCCATACCGAGACAACATGGACAACAGATAATGGACTCCTCTTTAATGCATAAGCATGTGGCAACAATTAGTGTTCTCATATGAGATTGAGGATATATGTCCAAAACTGAAACTTCCACCATGATTCATGGCTTTAGTTAGCGGCCCAATGTTCTTCTCTAACAATATGCATGCTCTAACCATTAAGGTGGTAGATCTCTCTTACTTCAGACAAGACGGACATGCATAGCAACTCACATGATATTCAACAAAGAATAGTTGATGGCGTCCCCAGAAACATGGTTATCGCACAACAAGCAACTTAATAAGAGATAAAGTGCATAAGTACATATTCAATACCACAATAGTTTTTAAGGCTATTTTGTCCCATGAGCTATATATTGCAAAGGCGAATGATGGAATTTTAAAGGTAGCACTCAAGCAATTTACTTTGGAATGGCGGAGAAATACCATGTAGTAGGTAGGTATGGTGGACACAAATGGCATAGTGGTTGGCTCAAAGATTTTGGATGCATGAGAAGTATTCCCTCTCGATACAAGGTTTAGGCTAGCAGGGTTATTTGAAGCAAACTCAAGGATGAACCGGTGCAGCAAAACTCACATAAAAGACATATTGTAAACATTATAAGACTCTACACCGTCTTCCTTGTTGTTCAAAACTCAATACTAGAAATTATCTAGACTTTAGAGAGACCAATTATGCAAACCAAATTTTAGCAAATTCTATGTATTTCTTCATTAATGGGTGCAAAGTATATGATGCAAGAGCTTAAACATGAGCACAACAATTGCCAAGTATCACATTATCCAAGACATTCTACCAATTACTACATGTAGCATTTCCCGTTTCCAACCATATAACAATAAGTGAAGCGATCAACTTTCGCCCTTGAACATTAAAAGCATGAATGAAGAACACTAGTGTTCATATGAAAAAGCGGAGCGCGTCTCTCTCCCACACAAGGATGAACTTATTCAGAGAATGAAAATAACAAAACGAAAATAAAAGCACACAGACGCTCCAAGTAAAATACATAAGATGTGACTGAATAAAAATATAGTTTCACTAGAAGAAACCTGATAAGTTGTCGATGAAGAAGGGGATGCCTTGGGCATCCCCAAGCTTAGATGCTTGAGTCTTCTTAAAATATGCAGGGATGAACCACCGAGGCATCCCCAAGCTTAGACCTTTCACTCTTCTCGATCACATTATATCACCCTCTTCTATTGACCCTTGAAAACTTCTGCCACACCAAACTTCAAGCAAACTCATTAGAGGGTTAGTGCATAATCAAAATTCACATGTTCAGAGGTGACACAATCATTCTTAAAACTTCTGGACATTGCACAAAACTTCTGAAAGTTAATGGAACAAAGAAACTCATTCAACTTAACAAAAGCGGCAATGCGAAATAAAAGGCAGAATCTGTCAAAAACAGAACAGTCCGTAAAGATGCTTCTGAAATGGGAACTTAACTTGCTCAAATGGAAAAACTCAAAACTAATGAAAGTTGCGTACATATCTGAGGATCACGCTCGTAAATTTGCAGATTTTTCGAATTTTTTACAGAGACTTGTGCCAGAATTCGTGACAGACAGCAATGCTGTTTCTGCGCAGCGATCCCAAATATAACATCAACTTTAGCATAGAAACTTTACTTGGCACAAAAACATGATAAGGAGAGGTTGCTACAGTATTAAACAACTTCCAAGACTCAACAAAACAAAAATTTCTGTAGTAAAATAAACACATGGGTTATCTCCTAAGAAGTTCTTTCTTTATAGCCATTAAGATGGGCTCAGCAGTTTTAATGATGCACTCGCAAGAAATAGTATTTGAAGCAAAAGAGAGCATCAAGAGGCAAATTCAAAACACATTTAAGCCTAACATGCTTCCTATGAAAAGGAATCTTGTAAATAAACAAGTTCAAGAAGCATAATGCAACAAGCATAGAAAGATAAAACAAGTGTAGCTTAAAAAATTTCAGCACATAGAGAGGTGTTTTAGTAACATGAAAATTTCTACAACCATATTTTCCTCTCTCATAATAACTTTCAGTAGCATCATGAGCAAACTCAACAATATAACTATCACTTAAAGCATTCTTATCATGAGTCTCATGCATAAAATAATTACTACTCCCAACATAAGCATAGTCATTCTTATTAATTGTAGTGGGAGCAAATTCAACAAAGTAGCTATCAAATATAGGAGGTATATTGTAATCATAATCAAATTTATCCTCCATAACAGGTGGTAACAAAAGACTACTATCATTATAATCATCATAAATGGGAGGCAAAGTATCATCAAAGTAAATTTTCTCCTCAATGCTTGGGGGACTAAAAATATCATGCTCATCAAAACCAGCTTCCCCAAGCTTAGAATTTTCCATAGCATTAGCAACAATGGTGTTCAAATCATTCATAGTAATAACATTCCCATTAGCATGCATATAAAGTTCCATGGGTTTCTTAATTCTTTCTTCAAACACATCATGTCCTAATTCAAGATAAAGTTCATAAAGATCTCTCATATTTTTGTTGTTTTCCATTATGCCTAACTAGTGTAAACAAGAAACCAAAAGTCGCAATTGCAGAGTCTAAAGGAAATAGCTTCGAGTACTTACGGCGCCGGAAAATAGCTTAGTAGCCGAGATCCGGAGTGTGAGTACCTTTTACCTTTCCTCCCCGGCAACGGCGCCAGAAAATAGCTTGATGTCTACTCACGCTTATTTCCTGTAGACAGTGTTGGGCCTCCAAGAGCAGAGGTTTGTAGAACAGCAGCAAGTTTTCCCTTAAGTGGATCACCCAAGGTTTATCGAACTCAGGGAGGAAGAGGTCAAAGATATCCCTCTCAAGCAACCCTGCAACCACAAAGCAAGAAGTCTCTTGTGTCCCCAACACACCTAATAGGTGCACTAGTTCGGCGAAGAGATAGTGAAATACAAGTGGTATGAATGGATATGAGCAGTAGTACGGCGCCAGAAAATAGCTTGCTGTCGTGCAGTTGATTGTAGTAATATTGCAGAAAGTAAACATGCAGTAGAACAGTAAACAAGCAGTGATAACAGTATTTAGGAACAAGGCCTAGGGATTATACTTTCACTAGTGGACACTCTCAACATTGATCACATAATAAATAAGTTCTCTTCCTTTTGTGCTACATATACTCTTGTTTGATAATGAACACCACTAATTGTGTAGGATTACACGAACCCTCAATGCCGGAGTTAACAAGCTCCACAACATTCGATATTCATGTTTAAGTAACCTTAGAGTATAATAGATCTTTGAAAATAAACCAAGTACTAACATAGCATGCACACTGTCACCATCACACTACGAAGGAGGCATAGATCACATCAATACTAGCATAGCGATAATCAACTCCATAACCTACAAGAGATTATGATCATAATCTACGACAAGAACCACACGATGCACACACTGTCACCATTACACCATGCAGGAGGAATAGACTACTTTAATAACATCACATGAGTAGCACATAACTAGTAGCGATACAAAGCTCATATGAATCTCAATCATGTAAAGCAGTTCATGAGATCATTGTATTGAAGTACATAGGAGAGAGATTAACCACATAGCTACCGGTACAGCCCTTAGCCTCGATGGAGAACTACTCCCTCCTCATGGGAGCAGCAGCGTTGATGAAGATGGCGGTGGAGATGGCAGCGGTGTCGATGGAGAAGCCTTCCGGGGCACTTCCCCGTCCCGGCGGCGTGCCGGAACAGAGACTCCTGTCCCCAGATCTTGGCTTCGCGATGGCGGCGGCTCTGGAAGGTTTCACGTACCGTGGCTTATTCGTCTCGGGGTTTTAGGTCAGGGACCTTATAGGCGAAAGGGGAGCCTCGGAGGGGGTCCGGGGCCACCACCACAGGGCGGCGCGCCCCCCTCCTAGGCCGCGCCGCCACCATGTGTGGGCCCCTGTGGCCCCTCTCTGACGGTTCTCGGGTGTTCTGGAAGCTCCCGGGGATTCTAAGATCTTCGGTGTTGATTTCGTCCGATTCGAGAATATTTCCTTACTAGGATTTCTGAAACCAAAAACAGCGAAAACAGGAACTGGCCCTTCGGCATCTCGTTAATAGGTTAGTTCCGAAAACGCATAATAATGACATATAATGTGTATAAAACATGTAGGTATCATCAATAAAGTAGCATGGAACATAAGAAATTATAGATACGTTTGGGACGTATCACCCATGTCCTTGCCTTGCCCCTTCGCAGCCCAGAGAGCCAGCGCCATGGACAACCCGAGCATGCCCCGCAGCACCTCCTCAACTCTATAAATAGAGGCTCCCCCCACTCCAATTCTTCACACCACTACACTCCTCTCCTCTCCCTGAGCCTCCTCAAGCAAGCCCTTGTCCCAATTTAGACCACCGTGCCCCAATCGCTCGCCGGAATACAACGGAGCCGCCGCAGAAGGAGCGGAAGATTGGAGCCGCCCCAGGAGCCGCCGCTTGTACCAGGAGAACCGCCGTCGTCGGCAACCTCGCCGTGCATCTTCGCCGACGATCGCCGGACCTCCGGTGAGCCGCCGACCCCCTAGCCTCGCCGCCAGTAGCGCTCGATCTCGTCGGAGACGACGATGATCCTCCGCCGTTAGATCAGATTCTAATCCAACGCTCCACAACACGCGTACCGTTTCGGTGTTGAAATACTCACTGACGCCTGGGTCCCACTGTCAGGCGGCCCGCGTGTGCGAGACGCACTGCTGGGCCGGCCCGTTTACCTTTTCCCTCTCTGGCCCATTTGTTTTCCCGCGCGAACCCACTTGTTTGAATTTGGTTTAATTCGTTTAATTCAAATTCAATATAGTGCCCAATTCAAAATTTAATAGAACCAAAACTACTAAGCCAAATTTGGTGAGTTTTAAATTTCTGGAAAGCTTATGAAATTCTCTATCCAACCCCACTGGTCTCAACCCTTGTTTCATTGTAGATCACTTGCAATAAAAATAACAAGGCAGTAGGTTTTCAAACTTCAAACAATTATTAAAAGTCAACCATAATGAATTTTGAGGTGATTCAAATTCTCATAATTCACATTTCAAATACTCTAATTGTTTATGAAAAAATATGACATGGTTGTTTCATATGATCATGGTCTAGATTCAAATAATGGCTATGTAGTCATTTCTAGCTCATTTAAATTATTTCCAAATTAGTATATAAATCCTATGAGATGTAGCATCTCATTTAAATCATTGTTCCAAGTAATTCAAGGTGAGGTGATGACATTAGTATTCATGACCCCATATGTTATTACTTGAGAATATTAAATCATTTTCCAAAAGTAGTATTTAAAATACATGAGGTGTAATACCTCATTTAAATCATTTTCCCCAAATGATAAATATGAAGTGGTGACTTTGGTCAACCTAAGTCCATACTTTATTATTTGTGGAGATTAAATCTTAACAAGATTCAATGAGAGGAAATTATTTCTCAAAGGAAATAAATAGAAAACTCTACTAAATATTTCAATGAGAGGAAATTATTTTTCTTAAAAGAAAACCAAGCAAACCACCCAGTTAATAATATTGTGATGCTAAGTTAGCTTGTGTCCACCATTTGTGTGTTAAGTGTAGTGCTTAAGAATTATTTGGTGATTGTATACCTCGTATCCGTGTATAGACGCTAGTACCGAGGACTACCAGGAGGAGGAGGTCTTCTACGAGGAAGAAGAAGAACACTTTGATCAATACACCAATCAAGGCAATATATATTATTGCAATCTATACTCTTGCAAGCTATCCTAATGCAAAGCTCTACTAGAGCCAGACACCCTTACATATTACTTTGTGTTTAATGATCCCAACCCAAGTTTTTATCTTACTAGTTTTTGACTTTGGTTTATCAAAGTTTATTTTTGATTCATGATTCACTTTGGTCTAGATATGGAGTATTACAAGAGCATCACACTTAGCCTAGAAGAGGTACGAGAGGTGACTTTGCAGAACAATAAAATACACGGAATAAATGTTAATGCTGCAGCAATAAAACAAACTAAACTAACAGTACCATGAGTGTGGAAAGGCGGTGGTAATAGTGGTGGCTTTGTCCAAGATCAATTAGTGAGGATCTTGGGTTCAATGTCTTCGATGCAGCTTTCTATGTAGGAGAGGCTAAATATACATGCTCTCCCTCCGGGATTACAAGTACTATATGATTGGCTTGCTAGCAAACATCCGTAAATACTAGCAAGCATTAAGGTTTCCCCAACCATAGCCTTAAGTAAATGGTCCTCTTACTCCCATACATGCAACTATCCGGTTCGCGTCCTCAGGTTTCTGTCACTCCGGCAGAACTTCCCCCTTCTAGTATACAAGTACTACCAACCCTATGGTGCTTGATCCATGCGCGCACAAATATAATGGGCACCAAGGACGGTAACATATCAACATACAACTCTAATGAACCAAAGAGAAACAACCAATCAATCAAAGAACAAATAAACTATGGCAACATGACATAGATCATAGGATTATAACTTATAGCATCAAACACCATGTTTACATAGGGCGGTACAGAGGTTTGTGAGAGGATGGACCACTGAATACAATGAGGAGTTGGTGATGGAGATGGCGGTGAAGACGTTGGAGGGCTCAGCGAGGAGCGCCGGGAGGCGGAGGCGTGGGCGGCGCCGGCGGCGGCGCGGGGGACTCCTTCCCCGCCGCCGGCATCATGGGGGAGCGCCGCCCCTTAGCCTTCTTCTTCCTTGAGTTGGTGCTGGTGTAGATGAGTGTTTCCCCCTCCTTGGCTGCTGCCAAGGAGGAGGATTTTCGTGACAATGCTTGGGGGCCTCCAAAAATAGGGTTTCCCATCAATATATAGTGTTGGAGATGCAATCTAGGCCATGGGATTGATACCCCTTTGATCCAAGGGCTCTTGGGCACCTCTAGAACCTTCCTAGGACTCCCCTCTGTCCTTCATGAGCCTCACAACTCGTGGCTGGGCCGAAATATCCAGGTATGGAAAGAGTTTGTGTCAAATACGTCACCAACTTTCGAAGTCCCGAGACTGCACGAACCTCCGCAGTAATTCTGCTCTTCCGGATGCATCCGTTGTCCGTTTTGGGCGAATAAGATGTCAAAATTGTTCGGTTTGAAATTCTCTACAACTTTGTAGTTTACGACTTTTCCATTGGACGTCGTGTTGATGGAGTTTCGAAGCGATCTTTGAAAAGTGTTCAGCAGGGACAGATTCCGGGAAATTCCAGATTTCACCATAATGAGCTATTTCCTTCCATATTTGCCTATTTCTGCACAACAAAGTTGAAACCAAGAACTTGTGCACTTTTGCAACTATTAATAGGTTAGTCCCTTAAAACATATAGTAATTGGTGTAAAACAAGCATGGAACATCAAAAATTATAGATACGTCTGCGACGTATCAACTAGTTGCTAGTGCTAAAACTAAAATTGACTACTCTAGATAGGAATATGTGAATTCAATGACTTTGAAAACCTTGGAATGATGAGTCATTCTATTGAAAGATTTTGAAGGTGAATGTGACTGGAATGACATGCTGAATTTGATAAAAACTGATGATTGGGTTCGGATGCGATACCATTCCAATTTTAAAGTACCCCCACAATACCTGATTATGGGTAGGGCTTAACTGGAAGTTTATGTATTTTAGTATGGGTTCCCTCTAAACAAGCGTCATAGGGGTTATGCTGAGGCTGCCTCCGTGAAATGTGAAATGACGTGAAAATGAGGTGAATGTCCTACCCAAGCCCTGTGCAGTTCTCAGGATGATGGTTTGTTATCACTGGGAGACCAAGCTCATTGGGAGAGGTGCCTATACTAGGTTATGTAAGTGAAAGGTTATGGTTGATGATCCGCATACTGAGTTATGATTATTCAGGGTTATCCCTGACGGATGTAATCAAAAGTTGTGGCACAAGTGTACAACCTCTGCAGAGTGTAAACCTATTCGAATAGCCGTATCCGCGGTTATGGACGGTTGGATGGCCATACTGTTCCGTTGTCAGGTGTTTTATAAAAAGGAATGATGAATTGAAAGGTGAACTTGACTTGATCACAACAGAGTTGTGGGAATGACACTAATGTTCCCACTTGAGTTAGTTAGGCAAATAAGTGTCTTTATTGCTAAGTGCTTATGAATAAAATTGGCTTTATGCAAATGAACCTAGAGCTTAGAATCCCATTACTATAGTTGATAGTGTTTACACTAGTATTAGTTTGCGAGTACTTTAAAGTACTCATGGCTGTGTCTCTGGCTATTCAAATGGCCAGACTATGAAGAGGAGTACCAGTACCAAGAAGATGGACAGCAGGACGTCTACAATAACTGGGACTACCTCCTGACGTCAAAAGTTGCCTGTGGAACAGATGGACCGCTACTTCGCTTCCGCTAGGTGTTTTGTAATTGATCATTAGATCAACTTTTGTATTAAGTTTGGATCATGTGATCCCTTGTAAGACGATTATGGTTTGTAATGTATGATGTTCTGTGATATCAATCTATTATGCCTCGCAAAAATAATATTCCTGGGATTGCGATGTATGGCATAGTAGGCATCTGGACTTAAAAATCCGGGTGTTGACAGAGCATCAGGTTTTTTTACTGCACACAAAATCCACAAAACCTTCTCTAGCTTGCATATTCTGAAGCAAAGTGATCCAAAACCCTGCATCTGCCTAGGTGCCAGTTTCGGTTGTAGGTTGCGACTAGGATGCACGAGCCTAAGCTCTCTCCAAGGCCTTGAACCTGTTAGCCTCCACACGGGCCTCTGTCCGTCAGCTCGACTTTGCTTGGCTTGCTTCCACCACTCTCACCTCCATCTTGATGCTTATCCACCACTCTTGGAGCCAAGGATTCTCCAGCGTCTCCCTCGCCTGGTCTGGTTGCAAGTTCATGTTGTGGCACTAATGATAACACAGCATCACGGATCCGCAAAACATTCATACTAAACAACAAAGTCAAAATACTAATCTACACGAATTGTTTAGGCATGACTTCAGCGATTTTCAAGGAAGCTTTATTTTATTTTTATGGGTCAGATGAATCACATGAAATTTACATGTGTGTTTACTTAGAGCTGACAAAAGCTATGTCAAGTTCATCAAGGTATGGTATAACTTACATCAGCTGCAGCAAATCCTCTTGCATTTGCATGGGATCCACGTTGTTACTTTCCATCGGTGCTGGATTTATTTCTTCTTGCGTCAACTGAGTCGACGATGGTTTAGTCCACGGGATTAGGTCGATAATGAACAATGTTATCATTATAATATCTCAATGGATCCAGACAAGTGCATTTCTGACCCAAACGACGTGTATGGGCTGTAAGCAAAACAAAAGAGCTCAGACCAGGTTCTGCCTCTGGCATGACTTTTCCACTTGTGGTTCATACAGTTGTGTGGGATCTCCCCATCTGGCAAACATCTCCTTCAGTTCAGAAATACATCTCTTAGACAAGGAAGGTCGACAGTGTAAATGAAGAATTAGGTACATGAAGAACAAGGTCGATTGACATGATGGCATCAGACTAGTACGTCTCCATGTCTTCCGCTGCCCCCGCCGCCGCCGTTAAGGCTGGACGCGAGCCCAGCTCGGGTTGGGCTCGGCGCGAGCCAGGCTTTAGCATTCACCTTGAACGCCAAAATTTAATGTCTTCTAAACACTGGTTGTTAGAGTTCTTAGCATGGACGACTGATTTGGAGGCTAGTGTTTTAGCAATTGGTTGTTGGCATATATGTGATGCAACGAACGATGCCAGGAATAACCACACCATTCCAGAACCAAAGCGCACAATTGCGAGGATCATTGTGTACGTTGACAAGGTTATCCAACATTGCTTTAAAGAAAACCCTGGTTCTAGGCGTGAGTCCAATAGAGCTCAGAAATATGGACTCCGCCGCCGCCACCAGGAAAAGTTTTGATTAATGTCGTCGTTGCTCTGTTTGTTGATCTTCATCGAATGGCTATGGGTGCAGTGTTCTAGGATCATTCTGGGTACTGTCTAGTTGCGGCTAGTGAACAGCTGGAGGGTTTCACGTCCCCTGAACTTGCCGAGGCGTTTGCACTAAGGCGTGCGGTGTCGATCGCTCCACATAAAGGCTACAACGAAGTGATTTTCGCTTCGGACTGCTTGTCTGTGATTCAGCGCTGAACATCAAGTGTCTGGTAGTAATCCATAAGAAACAACTTTGTAGGATAGGTTAGGTTATCCACCCCTCCCGCCGCCGCTCGCGGCGCGGCGTGCCCCCTCTGCGGCCTGCGCACCGCCCTTCCTCTCCCTCTCCTGCCCCCATGGCGGGCCGCGTCGAGCTGTCGGACTCGGACCTCAGCGCCGGCTCGGTGACCTCCCGTGCCCCCCCCCCCCCCCTCCCCATCCTCTCCGCTCTGTGGTTGTGGCTCCGGCCACCCACCAGCTAAGGGCTATGGGCTGGGACGCGGGAGCTGGTCCCAGCCGCCCGGTGGCCGCTCCTGCAGCGGGGATGGATGCGGGCCTTGGCGCACCCAGGGCCCCGTCGCTCTCGGATCCCGCACCGCGCTGAGCAAGCACCGCCGCGCCCTCGCCGTTGCGACCTTGCGCGGCGCCCCTTGCCTGCCTCCAGGCCGCCGCCAGGGAGTGCTGCTGCGTGTGTGCCTACGGCCTTCCATGGTTGTTGCTACAACTGTGGCATGGAGGGCGACCCGCAGATTGTGCATGCGAAATGGGGCGAAGTTGATATCACAACCGTTGCTATTACTCATGTTTCTCGAGATTCGGTTCAGCATGACCCCACACAAAAAGAGAATCTACAGCTGTCATATGTGTAAATCAATAGTACTCTTGGCAGTACTGCATGTACCATCCAAATAATTAACAAGGACTTTATAAATTCAGCACGTCATTTCGCAGGACTACATGAACCTGTCATATGTACTACGTGCGTAAATAATAGAGGACTCTATAGATCCAGTTCACGAAATATATTTTTAAATATTAAATATTAGATTCATTTCGAAGAGTTCGTCGTCAGGAAGTCAAATATGCAATTAAAAACGAGTTTGCATTTGTTATGTGAAAGTTGTGCTCGTTTTTCAATTAGTAGTGCATTTAGAGAAGGGAATCTTCTCATATGAGTGGGTACATATGGGGACCCCACTGATGACCGTCCATTTAACATGCAACGGTTGTGATTTCGATTTGGCCCCATTTCACATGCACAGATGCATTTCCGCATGGAGGGTCACATTTCCACGGAGTGCACCAATGACACCATCTGCGTCCGCTGTGGAGGATCGCAGCACACCTCCCGCGACTGTAAGCGGCCCCGGCCGGTGTCCAATGACTCTCCGCCTCCACTGTGTGCGCCGTCGCTCCGGCGGCCTGACGGAACTCCCTCCGTTGCTGCTGCGGAGGGCCGGCCTGGGGGAGACGTTGCTCGCTCTTCGACGCCGCTCCCGCCGCCGCCTATGGGTGCCGGCCGTTCGTGGCGTGAGGTCGTCAGCTTCTCCGGTGGCTTTGAGTCCGGCACGGGGCCAACTGCGTTCTCCGCGCCTTTCGCCCCGTCATCTCCACCTTCTGCTCAAGCTGAGGTAGCGGATGTGGCCAGGCCAACCTCGCCGGAGCCGCTTGACATGTGCTACGTCTGCCCGTCCGCAGGTATGGTGCAGTTGGAGGAGGACCTGGACCGTGATGTGGCTGTCACGGTGGCTGGCGAGCGTGCAGTGACCGTCGACGTTGCCACTGCTGCCATCCATGCACAGCTGCTGCTTTCGGTGGATGTTGACTACTCCATTCGTGCATCTGACCCTGGGGACTTTCTCATCCTCTGTGGTTCCATGGAGGTCCGTGGGCAGCTCCTTGCCGCGGAGGTGGTTTCCTCGGCAGCCTGCACCTTGTACCTTCAGCCATGGTCGCGGCAGGCCGGCGCGGTCCAGAGGGAGACGCCGTTTCTGGCTGACCTCAAGATTTGTGGGATCCCTGCGCACGCATGGACGGAGCGTACTGCTATCAAGCTTCTCGACGGTTGCGGCATCATCGATTCGGTGGATCCAGCCACTGCTGCGCGGCGTGACATGTCATGTTTCCGCCTGTCGCTCTGGACCCACGACGTCGCCTCCATTCCTGCGGTGAGGTGGCTCGCGGTGCTGGAGCCTGGCTCTGGGCAGCGGTTGCAGGTGTCCTCTAGGCGGCGGCGGCCGCACATCGCTGCGTCGAAGGTGTTATGGTATCGCATTCGATTTTGGGTTGATCGTTGGATCATCGCCGGCACGCCACCCTCATCCGACGGCCACAACAGCGACCGCAGCAGTGATCGCGCCGTTACAGGCTCGGGCGGCTGCAATGGTCCTGACCTGCCAATGCCGGCTCCTTGGGGCGGTTCACGTCGGCGTCGTCGCCGTCGGGCTCCCAGAAGGAGGCGCGGTCAGGGTGGGGTTGCCGATGCGGTGGTTCCTCCACCTACGTCTGCGCTGCTAGATCAACCTGCCCTTGCGCCGGCGAGCGCGGGGCGTTGGCGGCCGACCAATTGTTCGTTGCTACCATCGCACATGGAGGTGGCGGGAGGTCCCACTGGGGCGACCGTTCCTTCCGTCCTGGCGCCCGGGCTCTGTGTGCTGCAGGCCCCTGCGCCGCCGCGGTTCGGTGGCGAGCACGTGGATCGGTGGTCGCTGGAGCCTTCCTCCTCCGTTCGGCCCGTGCAGCTGCTTCCTGCTGACGTTTTCCCTAGTTCGGTTGGCATGGTCGCGGTGGGCCCTATGTTGAGGCGCTGCACTCGCCTACCGCGCGCGTGAACCCTAGCCCTGGCAGCGCATGCTCGGTGGCGTGGCCTGCGCGGCTGCCCGCGCAAACGGACGAGGGTTTTGCGCTGTCCACGGGGCAGGCACAGGGCCATCTTTCCGTCAGTCCACGCATGGGCTCTGTGGGCTCGACGTGCAGCGCCGCTACGGAGGAAGGCTGCTCCTCCGCGTTTCTTCGAGGCAACGCTGCGGCGCTCGAGGCAGCTTAATCCTTCCTGATGTGGGCATAACCCTTCTGATTCCCGGCGTTGCTATACCCCATACAAATTATCAAGATGGGCCAGCACAAGGACTCGACAAGCTAGACCTGCACGCGCCTTAACTTGGACTATAAGGAAAGAAGATTCCAATACGAATCCTACTAGGACTCTTGTAAACCCTAACTTGGCTGATATATAAAGCCAGACAGGGGCTCCCCTTAGGATAGGCATATTCAGAAATATAAATCATAGAGGCGACACGCCTAGACAACGCAACCCGCAGATTAGAACTAGACTAGATACAACAGCTCCGCCTATGGCGGCCCCCTGTACACATATATTCATATAGTGGATTGTTAGCAGGACGTAGCGATCCTCCACCGCGGGGACGTGAACCTGGGTATGTCGTGCCTTCCCTCGCTCCCGGAACCTCCATCGGCGCCTTCCATCAACCCTAAGCCCCTCATGGTGGGTATTGCCGATGACCCGCCTCGTCAATTGGCGCCGTCTGTGGGAAGTGCGGGAGCTGGATTTTATCATTCGGGCGAGATCCATCATCATCAACAACGCTCAGAAAGTCATCAAGTTTGTCATCAACTATGTCGGCTGTCAGCAGGCATCAAGTGGCGGCCAAATCGTGCCGGTCCAGGTTACGTACTCCAGGCGGCCAAAATAAAAAAGAAAGAAAGAAAAAAGGCTGATGCGAATTAACGCCAGAAGAAGAAGCAACGCAGGATCAAATCTCAAGAAAAAAACAAGGCAATTCAACCAAGGCAACCATGTGCGCAAGTCAATCGCATAAGGAAAGAAAAGAAAGCAATCAACTGTTTGGAAGTGCATCAAGTTTTTTTTTTGAAAGAAAGTGGTTTTTATTGATCAAATAACATCATTACAGAGTTCCTCCCGATAAACTCCGGGATCACACTAACCGAAATATTACAAACTAATGGCTCAGCAAAATGAGCCAACTTATGAGCTACCACATTCGTCTTTCGATTGGAAAATCTGAATAAACAGGACTCAAAGTCCGTCTTCAGAGATTTAATGTCACACACGACAGAGCCAAGATAAGAACGGTCCCGAGCTGGAGACGAGATCCGCTGTATCATAGAGAGACAATCAGACACTAGAATAACCCTCGGGAAGCCATAAGACCTGGCGATCGAAAGGCCTCTACGGGCAGCTATAGTCTCTGCCATTTCTGGGGTCGGTAGACCCGCCATGCCTTCGCTGCAAGAGAGAAGGAAATTCCCTTTGTGGTCCCTGATAATCACACCACAGCCCATGCGACGATCATCAGAAAATAGGGCCGCGTCCACGTTGATGCACACCCAATTCTCTGGCGGCGGACACCAGCGAGACACCATGACCGCCTCCAAACGTTGCTTGGCTACTTTTTGTTTGAACATAAAATTCAGAACCATGTCCACATATCCTAAAGCTCTGTTCGCCACACGCACTGGAGGAAGAAAGATGCCATTGTTCCTGTACTCATTACGAGCCTCCCACACATGCCAGCTAGTGACTGCCAGAACCGTGACATTGATCGCATTCTCCCTCTGCAAAAACTCATTGAGCCACTGCTTAAGATTAACTAGATTCTTACGGCAAAGTCTCACTTGGTATTGTTCCTTCACCGTATCCCACATAGCTCTAGCAAAAGGACATAGCAAGAACAGATGCTCCACTCGCTCGAGCTGTCCACAAAACATACATCGATCATCCGCGGGAATGTGACGGTATGTCAATTGGTGGCCCGTTGGAAGACAGTCCTGGATCATGCACCAGAGCACTATCTTCATTTTGTTTGGTGCTTGGATCGACCAGACAGCCTTCCAGAAAATAGCTTCAGACTCCCACTCCGAGCTAGAACCTCGACCAGCATTCCCACGCTCAAAGAAGAAAGAAGCAGTCCTGGCCATATTATAAGCTGACTTTACCGTGTATTGCCCATGTTTGTCATGCATCCACGATACAAAGTCTTCGCCACCGTATCGACTAATCGGCACCTGCAGAATAGTCTCTACTAATTCCTCATGGAAAAAAGCCCGGAGGGTATCTTCCTCCCATGCAGTGCCCTCGTCATTCATGAGACATCGGACCTTGGCAGTTTTAGGAATAGGAGAAATAGGTTGAAAAGAGCCGATCGGAAAACCCGGTATCCAATTATCAGAAGTGATCTTCACCCTATCGCCATTTCCAATTTCCCACTTAATACCACCCAACAGCAAGTCTCGACCAACTAGAATTGACCGCCATGTAAATGAGGCCGATCGTGGCTTGATCGCTGACAAAAAATCTGTCTCAGGGAAATAACGTCCTTTCAGAACCCTTGCACAAAGAGAGGAAGGATTCGTGACAAGTCGCCAACACTGCTTTCCAAGCATAGCTTTGTTGAATAGAGCAAAGTCACGAAAGCCCAATCCACCAATAGACTTTGGAGCAGATAACCAGCTCCATGACCGCCAATGCATCTTCCTATGGCCATCCTCAAAACCCCACCAGTGATTGGCTATACGCACCCTCATCTTGTCACACGTGGAGATTGGAACAAGAAAACAACTCATCACAAAGTTGGGAATAGACTGAGCCACTGCTTTTAACCAAGCTTCTTTTCCTGCACGTGAAAAGGGTCGACCCGAGATACTAGTAACACAACGCCAGACCCTTTCAGAGAGAAAATTGAAGGATGACGTGGTAGATCTAGCAATATTAGTTGGCATACCCAAATAGTTATCTTGAAGAATTTCACAATCCACCTGCAATTCATTCTTGACAAAAGTCTTGACACTATCCGGGCACTTCTTGCCAAAGAAAACAGAGGACTTCTGCAAATTCAATTTCTGCCCCGAAGCCTCACAATATGTTTTGAGAGTTAACCTCAATGATTCAACACTCTGTGGATCACTCCTTGCAAAGAAGATATTGTCATCTGCAAATAATAAGTGTGATATAGAAGGGCCTGTCCGACCATTGCGTAGTCCTTGTAGCTCACCAAGACCCTCCTTCTTTTGCAGTAAACAAGATAAACCTTCAGTACACAAGAGAAACAAATACGGGCTGATCAGATCCCCCTGCCTAATCCCTCTCGACGGCACCACCGGGGATGTTAATTCACCATTAACTTTCACTGCATATCTAGCTGATGTAACACACCTCATGACTGAAGCAATCCAACTAGAAGCAAAACCAAGCTTATTAAGACAACCATGAAGATACTCCCACTCAATACGATCATAGGCCTTCATCATGTCTATCTTAAGAGCAAAAAAAGGACTCTTGTTTTTTCTGACGCCGAACTGTATGCAAGCACTCATAAGCAATAAGTGCACTATCGGTGATAAGACGTCCAGGAACAAAAGCACTCTGAAATTCCGAAACAATGTCTGGAAGAAAGATTTTCAGCCTATTGGCAATCACTTTGGAAGCAATCTTATACAAAACATTACAGAGACTTATAGGACGAAACTTGGATAGATGCTTCAGTTTAGTTACCTTCGGAATGAGAACAATAACCGAGTCACAAAAACCCTCCGGTATATCCTCCCCATTCAAGAAACTACGAACCGCATCACACACATCCTTCTCCACAAGATCCCAATGCACTTGATAAAACATTGCAGGAAAGCCGTCTGGACCAGGAGCCTTGGTAAGGCCCATTTGGAACAAAGCAGCCTTGATCTCCTCATTAGAGTATGATTTACAAAGCTCTTCATTCATAAAGTGATTAACCTTCTCTGGAATGGCATCAAGAACAGTGTCAATTGTCTCCAGAGGCTCCGATGTGAACAAAGACTCATAAAACTCATGCACCATACCTTTGATACCCACTTGATCAGAACAAACCGAGCCATCTTCACACACTAGAGCATCAATGAGATTTGTTATTTTTTCTCGCTGAAGCTTTAGAGTGAAAAAATGCAGTATTTTGGTCTCCTTCACGTAGCCACTCAACACGCGATCTCTGTCGCGCCATAATTTCCTCGTGTTCAAAGAGCTCGCAAAGCTGTCGTTCCACTTCTCGTTCTTCTTCCAGAACTGAGGCACTGAACACAGAATTGCGGATGGCGCGAAGCTTCTTTTCAAGTTTTTGAATCGCTCGACGGACCGACCCAAAAGAAGATCGACTCCAGTCCTTTAATGAGCCAGCTAGGTTGCTCAAATTGGCACATGTTGCGTGCAGTTTGTTCGGCCCGACACTGCCACGATTCCATGCCGTCTCAACCACCCCAGTATAGTCCTCGGCTCGCCTCCATGCAGCTTCATACCGAAAACTCTGCTGGACCTGAGGCCTATCAAGATGAGGCGGCTCAGCACTAAGGGAAACAAGAATAACATAATGATCTGATGTCGTTGCAATAATATTCTCCAATCACTGAATAAATCAGAAAAGGCACCATTAGCCACTACTCTATCCAGACGGACACAGATATTGCATTGAGCATCTTGTCTATTTGACCACGTAAACTTCGGGCCAGAGAAACCGAGGTCAGTCAGATTACAAGCATCAAGACAATCTCGGAAAAGCTCCATTTGAGCATCAGAACGACCAGTAGCTCAGTCATGTTCATCTTGTAGCAGCACTTCATTGAAATCCCCACAACATAACCACGGACCATCCCACTCGCGACGAAGACGTCGTAGCATATCCCAAAAAATGTGACGTAGCTCACAACGAAGTTCACCATAGACGAAGGAAGCACGCCAGGGCTCAGTCTCCTCTGACGTAATAGTCACATCAATAACATGAGAATTAGCACCACGTAACGAGACTGAGAAGGGTTGCTTCCAAAAAAGCACAAGACCACCACTGCGGCCCTCGCAACTGACAGCGTAAGAACCACAATAGCCAAGAGACCACATGAAATTCCTAGCCTTCGTATCCCGCATCTTAGTTTCAGACAAGAACATGATACTGGGTCTGAAATGCTTCACCAACCAGCGAAGCTCTCCAACTGTCGCGTCAGAGCCCAAACCGCGACAGTTCCAACATAAAATACTCATTGCGTCGGGCGGGGCTGCTCCGCAGTCGCCGCCTGATCCGCCGATCGAGAAGGGGTAGTTCTTTGTTTCTTATTGGAATCTGAGCTAAGCACATCTTCCACCACAACATCACCAATAGTTGACTGATTCACAGTCACAATTGCAAGAGAGCCAACAGAATATGCAGAGGTTGCGTTAATCCCAGATTTTGACCCTCCAGATTTCTTTGGAATCTCATCCACCGAAAGTCTCTTCGCCGGATATGGGAGGTCACCATTCTCGTCACGATCAGCTGGGGTAGTACAGGTCAGAGCTGAATGACCCAGTAGACCACACGAAAAACAGTAGAACGGGAGCCGCTCATACTGAACAGCATAGCTCGCCGTAGTCTTCAGTTTACTTGAAAAAACAGTCACAACACGCATGAGTGGTTCTTCAACTTTGATCTCCACACCCTCAGCCGCATATAACCTCCCCAACATCTTCCAAGGGAGTCTGCTTCTATTCTCTTAACCGTGCCGATTGGCTCGGCAATCTCTCGTCCTCGATCAACATTCATCATTCTACTAGGGAGTGCGAGGATTCTGGCCCAAATAGCCAAGCGGTCAAAAACGACATGCTGAGGCAACACATCTGCATCGTACACCTTCATCAACACAGCATGCTTGCCAACCATCCACGGAGATCCCTCCATAATCCTATCTCGATCCGCCTTCGAACCAAACTCAGCGACGAACAAATTGTCCCCAGCAGGGTTGAGCAGTAAACCCTTAGGATTTCCCCAAGCAGGCCTCATAGCTGATGTTTCAAAGCAATACAAGCAAGTATTCTCAACGAAAGGAAAAAAGGAAATTTAGGTTGCAGACAAGACCCACGGGATGATTGGTGCTCCTCGCGAAGGAAAAAACAGAGCTTCACATCTTCTATCGGGTGCTAGTACTCCACGAAAAAGAAAATGAAAGAAAGAGGCATCAATCAGCAGCTAGCTAAACTAAAAACGTGTACATACGAGCTTACATATGAAGACAACGACAAGGCGGACTTTACCCGAGCCAGCAGTATACTGAACCAATGAGACCCGGCCGCCATCCGAATAAAATCTAACTCCGTCACAAATTCACCTTCCGAAACAAGGACCAGGTTCTATATTTCTAATAATTTACTACTTGCAAAATTTATTTCGCCAAATATTCTTCGGCTCGTACTATTATTTGTATGCAGGTTTTTGCGCCGCAATATAACTGCAGATTGAAACAAAGCTTCGACTACTCTGCTCGGACGATCGCGCCCGCCATCACGCGCTCGTCATACTGGGGGCTCGCCTGTCGTGGACCCGATATTGCGGACTCGATATATTCAGATGCTCACCCGTCGCAGATCGGCCATATCAACTGCGTTCTTCTCATCGGCCACGTCAGCTAGGCGTCGCGTGGCTACATCAACTATTTCTGGCCACGCAATTATTTCAACTGAGCCCGCCGCATGGACTATCTTTGGTGGCGCAACTATTTCGGATGCGCCCGCCGCATGGATATCTTTGGTGGCGCAACTATTTCGGCTACGCCCGCCGCATGGACTATCTTTGGTGGCGCAACTATTTCAACTGCGCCCACCACATCAACTATTCCTGGCCATGTGACTACTTCAAACTGCGTCTGTTGCACCAAATATTGATTACTTCGACTGCATCCGCGATGCGACCTGCTTCCATATTGGCCTCGCCACAGCCGAGCTAATGAATTTATCTTCTTCGGCTCTGGATATATCTTATCTCGTTTCACTCTAGGGTCAATGGCTTCATCGCCTATGATTATCAATGAACTTATCTTCTTCGGCTCTGGATATATCTTCTCCTGTTGCACTCTAGGGTCAATGGCTTCATCATCTATGGTTATTAATAGATTTATCTTCTATGGCTATATAATATTGATCTGATACATTCTCGTGTCAATGGATTCATCATCTGGAATATTCAATGGATATCATCTTATATAATATTGACCCAATACACTTTCGGGTCAATGGCTTCATCATCTATGGTTACCATTGGATTTATCTTCTATGGTTATATAATATTGACCCAATGCACTCCCATCGGGAGCGCTGGAATTACTCGGGGGCTACAAGAAATTATTACAGTATCGATAATTAATTAATACTCTCACCTGGAGCTATGGTTATCGATAGGAATTATTACATTATCGATAATTAATTAATACTCCCATCGGGAGCTATGATTATCGATATGAATTATTACAATATTGATAATTAATTAATACTCCCACTGGGAGCTATGGTTATCGATATGAATTATTACAATGTTAATAACTAATTAATACTCCCCTCGGGAGCTATGGTTATCGATATACTGAAAATCCATCCAAGCCTTAGATAAATTATTAAGTGCTGCAGTTGATGGACATAATACAACTTACAAAAAGACCAATGCCGGTACTTTAAACTACAGAAGTACTAAAGAGCGACGGAGTCGATGGCAGACATAATTCCTTCGATTCGTTCGGAGGCTGTGGCCAAAACATACTTAATCGGTTGAAGCAAAGTTGCAAATACGACAGGTTCATCAAACCTGCAACGTGAGCTGATCACTCAAAGAAATTGCTCCCGATAAAAGCATCATAATACGGATGCCAAAAAGAAGAGCATCAAGGTTTGCTCAACAAATATTTGCCACCGGCATCTGAAAAAAACTATAACATCGGGTTGCTCGACTTGAGTCTACACACAGTTGCAAGCATCCGTGCCTAGACTCGGGGGCTACTTCCATCGGGAGCGCTGGACGCGCACCCGATAAAATTATCGACTCCTCCGGAATATCATCCAAATCATCGACTCCTCTGGGACATCATCAAAATTATCGACTCCTCCGGAATATCATCCAAATCATCGACTCCTCTGGGACATCATCAAAACCATCGATTCCTCTGTGACATCATCCAAATCATCAACTCCTCTATCTATGACTCGTCAAAGTCATCGAAATCATGTTCTCAGAACTCGAAGACATTTACGGTATTCGACTCAGCATTTTTTACACCCTATACATAACTATTTCATATTCATCTACAGGCTCGGGGGCTACTCCCATCAAGAGCGTTGCTCGCGCACCTGATAAAAGGATGGCAACTCGTTGACAAAGAAGAATAAACCCGAAGACGCCGGCATCAATATCAAGATCTTCGAGTAGTACAACTTGAGTCTATGCGCGGATGCAAGCACCCGCCCATAGACTCGGGGGCTACTCTCATCAGGAGCGCTTCACGCACCCGACAAAAAGCAACTTCGACTCTACCTCAAGCACAAGATTCAACATTCAACAGATGATCAAGACATACGGACGATAACAACTTTAGTCTCTGCCCAAAGCTTCACTTCGGCCAGACACTCGGGGGCTACTGATGTGGGCATAACCCTTCTGGTACCCGGCGTTGCTATACCCGATACAGATTATCAAGATGGTCCAGCACAAGGACTCGACAAGCTGGACCTGCACGCGCCTCAACTTGGACTACAAGGAAAGAAGGCTCCAATACGAATCCTACTAGGACTCTTGTAAACCCTAGCTTGGATGATATATAAAGCCAGACAGGGGCTCCCCTTAGGACAGGCATATTCAGAAATATAAATCATAGAGGCGACATGCCTAGACAACGCAACCCACAGATTAGAACTAGACTAGATACAACAACTCCGCCTATGGCGGCCACCTGTACGCATTGATACGTCTCAAACGTATCTATAATTTCTTATGTTCCATGCTACTTTTATTACAATACTTGAATGTTTTATACATACTTTACAGCATTATTTTACATTTTCCGGCACTAACCTATTAACAAGATGCCGAAGTGCCAGTTGCTGTTTTCTGCTGTTTTTGGTTTCAGAAATCCTAGTAAGGAAATATTCTCGGAATTGGACGAAATCAACGCCCTGGGGCCTATTTTTACACAAAGCTTTCAGAAGACCGAAAGGAGACGAAGTGGGGCCACGAGGTGGCCAGACACTGGCGGCGCGGCCCGTTGTGGGCCCTCGCGTCGCCCCGACCTACCCTTCCGCCTACAAATAGCCTTCGTCGCGAAACCCCCCGAGAGCCACGATACGGAAAACATTGCGAGAGGCCGCCGCCGTCCCATCTCGGGGCATTCAGGAGATCGCCTCCGGCACCCTGCCGGAGAGGGGAATCATCACCGGAGGGGCTCTACATCATCATGCCCGCCTCCGGATTGATGTGTGAGTAGTTCATCCTTGGACTATGGGTCCATAGCAGTAGCTAGATGGTTGTCTTCTCTAGATCTTGTGAGCTGCCTAACATGATCAAGATCATCTATTTGTAATGCTACATGTTGTGTTTGGCGAGATCCGATGAATAGAGAATACTATGTTGAGTTGATTATCAATCTATCATATATGTGTTGTTTATGTTCTTGCATGCTCTCCGTTGCTAGTAGAGGCTCTGGCCAAGTTGATACTTGTAACTCCAAGAGGGGGTAATTATGCTCGATAGTGGGTTCATGCCTCCATTAAATCTGGGACAGTGACAGAAAGTTCTAAGGTTGTGGATGTGCTGTTGCTACTAGGGATAAAACATTGATGCTTTGTCTAAGGATATTTGTGTTGATTACATTACGCACCATACTTAATGCAATTATCTGTTGTTTACAACTTAATACCGGAAGGGGTTCGGATGATAACCTGAAGGTGGATTATTTAGGCATAGATGCATGTTGGATAGCGGTCTATGTACTTTGTCGTAATGCCCTGATTAAATCACATAGTAATCATCGTTGATATGTATTGAATCTTTATTTGTCAATTGCTCGCCTGTAATTTGTTCACCCAGCATGTTAGTTATCTTATTGGAGAGACACCACTAGTGGACCCCGGTCCATTCTTTTACATCTGAATACATTTTACTGCTTTTGTTCTTTGCAAACAAACACCATCTTCCACTCGATACGCTTAATCCTTTGTTTTCAGCAAGCCGGTGAGATTGACAACCTCACTGTTACGTTGGGGCAAAGTACTTTGATTGTGTTGTGCAGGTTCCACATTGGCGCCGGTTTCACTGGTGTTGCGCCACTACATTCCTCCACCAACAACCTTCACGTGCTTCTTGGCTCCTACTGGTTCGATAACCTTGGTTTCTTTCTGAGGGAAAACTTGCTGCTGTGCGCATCACACCTTCCTCTTGGGGTTCCCAACGGACGTGTACATCTACGCGCCATCAAAGCATTTTTCTGGCGCAGTTGCCGGGGAGATCAAGACACGCTGCAAGGGGAGTCTCCACTTCCAATCTCTTTACTTTGTTTTTGTCTTGCTTTATTTTATTTACTACTTTGTTTGTTGCACTTAAACAAAACACAAAAAAATTAGTTGCTAGCTTTACTTTATTTACTGTCTTGTGCTCTATATCAAAAACACAAAAAATTAGTTACTTGTCTTAATTTGCCTAGTTTACTTTTGTTTACATCATCATGTTTCCTCCTAAGTTTACTTTGGAAAAGATACCGGTAGGACGAGGGTGTATCATTGGAAGAGATGATATAGAAGAATTTTTCACCCATGTTAGTATGGATGAAGATTTTGAAGATATACCATTATTAAAAACTGCTCCTACTTATGAAATTGCTTCTGCCTGTTTAATACACATGTTGGAAACTAGATTTGTTAATCTCAATCCCATAATACAACATATGTTTCTTACACTTTCGGATATGGAGATGGGAGAAAAGAGAAATTTTGTTTTAAAAGTCCTTGTTAGAGAATTTGAAGATATAGCTAAAGAAGCTAGAAAAGTTTTTATTAAGCATAAGAGGCTTGGTTTCTTTCCTGATTTTAAAAAAATACTTGAAAAGATGGACATGGATAGAATTAAGTATACTAATAATGTTAATGATGGTAGGGAAATTAAAGCGCCAATACCTAGTAAGCTCCTAGGGATGCATGAAGCTTTGGAAAATAACTATGCTTGGCTTGTTCCTGAAAATTTGTTTGATGAGAATAGTAAGCCTAGGAGCAATGAGAGAGGAGTTACTTATATAGACCAGATACAATGCATTTTTGAGAAAACTCCCAACTCCCAAGGTAATAATGTTGATGCTCCATCTCTTGATGTTACTTGATTTGCACTTTCTACGCCTAGCTGAAAGGCGTTAAAAAAAGCACTTCTTGGGAGATAACCCATGTTTCATTTTATTTACTGTATTGTTGAGTCTTGGAAGTTGTTTACTACTGTAGCAACCTCTCCTTATCATGTTTTTGTGCCAAGTAAAGTTTCTATGCTAAAGTTGATGTTATATTTGGGATCGCTGCGCAGAAACAGCATTGCTGTCTGTCACGAATTCTGGCCTAAGTCTCTGTAAAAAATTCGAAAAAATCTGCAAATTTACGAGCGTGATCCTCAGATATGTACGCAACTTTCATTAGTTTTGAGTTTTTCCATTTGAGCAAGTTAAGTGCCCCGTCCAGATGCATCTTTACGGACTGTTCTGTTTTTGACAGATTCTGTCTTTTATTTCGCATTGCCGCTTTTGCTATGTTGAATGAGTTTCTTTGTTCCATTAACTTTCAGAAGCTTTGTGCAATGTCCAGAAGTGTTAAGAATGATTGTGTCACCTCTGAATATGTGAATTTTTGGTTATGCACTAACCCTCTAATGAGTTTGCTTGAAGTTTGTGTGAAGGAAGTTTTCAAGGGTCAAGAGAAGAGGATGATATACTATGATCAAGAAGAGCGAAAGGTCTAAGCTTGGGGATGCCCGGTGGTTCATCCCTGCATATTTTAAGAAGACTCAAGCATCTAAGCTTGGGGATGCCCAAGGCATCCCCTTCTTCATCGACAACATTATCAGGTCACTTCTAGTGAAACTATATTTTTATTCCGTCACATTCTTATGTTCTTTACTTGGAGCGTCGGTTTGTTTTTTTTTTGGTTTGAATAAAGTTGGATCCCGCCATTCTTATATTGGAGATATTACGCTCCTCTTTTTCATATGGAACACTTGTGTTCTTAATTCATGGCGAAAGCTTACTGCTTTGTTAAATTGCTATTTGGTTGGAATTGGAAAGTGCTGCATATGGTTTGGCAATTTGGCAATTGTTTGAGCTCTCATAGATCATGTTTAAGCTCTTGCATCATGTAGTTTAATCTATTAACGAAGAACTACGTAGAGCTTGTTTAATTTGGTTTGCATGATTGGTCTCTCTAAGTCTAGATATTTTCGGGTAAAGTGTTTGAACAACAAGGAAGACAGTGTAGAGCCTTATAATGCTTGCAATATGTTCTTGTGTGAGTTTTGCTGTACCTGTTCATACTTGTGTTTGCTTCAAACAACCTTGCTAGCCCAAACCTTGTACTGAGAGGAAATGCTTCTCGTGCATCCAAACACCTTGAGCCAAAATCCATGCCATTTGTGTCCACCATATCTACCTATTATGTGGTATTTTTCTGCCATTCCAAAGTAAATTACTTGAGTGCTACCTTTAAAATTTCATTCCTCTACCTTTACAATATATAGCTCATGGGACAAATAGCTTAAAAACTATTGTGGTGATGAATATGTAGTTATGTGTGTTAATTTTTATAAGTTGCTTGTTGAGCGGTAACCATGTTTTCTGGGGACGCCATCAACTTTACCTTTGTTGGATATGCTGATACGTCTCCACGGTATCGATAATTTCTTATGTTCCATGCTACTTTATTGATGATACCTACATGTTTTATGCACATTATATGTCGTATTTACGCATTTTCTGGAACTAACCTATTAACAAGATGCCGAAGAGCCCTGTTGTTTTGCTGTTTTTGGTTTCAGAAATCCTAGTAACAAAATATTCTCGGAATTGGACGAAATCAACGCCCGGGGTCCTATTTTGCCACGAAGCTTCGAAGGAGAGTCAAGTGGGGCCACGAGGTGGCCGGATGACAGGCGGCGCGGCCCCAGCCCTGGCGCGCGGCCCTATCACTGGGCCCTCGTGTCGCCTCTGACCTACCCTTTCGCCTACAAATAGCCTCCATCGCGAAACCCCGACCGAGAGCCACGATACGGAAAACCTTCCGAGACGCCACCGAATCCCATCTCGGGGGATTCGGGAGATCGCCTCCGGCACCTGCCGGAGAGGGGATTCATCTCCCGGAGGACTCTTCATCGCCATGATCGCCTCCGGAGTGATGAGTGAGTAGTTCACCCCTGGACTATGGGTCCATAGCAGTAGCTAGATGGTTGTCTTCTCTAATTGTGCTTCATTGTTGGATCTTGTGAGCTGCCTAACATGATCAAGATCATCTATCTGTAATTCTATATGTTGTGTTTGTCGGGATCCGATGGATAGAGAATACTATGTTATGGTGATTATCAATCTATTGTTTATGTGTTGTTTATGATCTTGCATGCTCTCCGTTATTAGTAGAGGCTCTGGCCAAGTTTTTGCTCTTAACTCCAAGAGGGAGTATTTATGCTCGATAGTGGGTTCATGCCTTCATTGATACCTGGGACAGTGACAGAAAGTTCTAAGGTTGTGATGTGTTGTTGCCACTAGGGATAAAACATTGATTCTATGTCTAAGGATGTAGTTGTCGATTACATTACGCACCATACTTAATGCAATTGTCTGTTGCTTTGCAACTTAATACTGAATGGGGTTCGGATGATAACCTGAAGGTGGACTTTTTAGGCATAGATGCAGTTGGATGGCGGTCTATGTACTTTGTCGTAATGCCGGATTAAATCTCACTATATTTATCATATCATGTATATGCATTGTTATGCCCTTCTCTATTTGTCAATTGCCCGACTGTAATTTGTTCACCCAACATGCTTTTATCTTATGGGAGAGACACCTCTAGTGAACTGTGGACCCCGGTCCTATTCTTTACATCGCATACAATCTACTGCAATTGTTTTACTGTTTTCTTTGCAAACATCTTCCACACAATACGGTTAATCCTTTGTTACAGCAAGCCGGTGAGATTGACAACCTCACTGTTTCGTTGGGGCAAAGTACTTGGGTTGTGTTGTGCAGGTTCCACGTTGGCGCCGGAATCCCTGTTGTTGCGCCCCATCACATTTCGCCACCATCAACCTTCAACGTGCTTCTTGACTCCTACTGGTCCGATTAAACCTTGGTTTCTTACTGAGGGAAACTTGCCACTGTGCGCATCATACCTTCCTCTTGGGGTTCCCAACGGACGTGTACATCTACGCGCATCAAGCAAATTTCTAGCGCCGTTGCCGGGGAGATCAAGACACGCTGCAAGGGAAGTCTCCACTTCCCAATCTCTTTACTTTGTTTTTGTCTTGCTTTATTTTATTTACTACTTTATTTGCTGCACCTAAACAAAACACAAAAAAATTAGTTGCTAGTTTTACTTTATTTACTGTCTTGCTCTCTATATCAAAAACACAAAAAATTAGTTACTCGTCTTTACTTTATTTGCCTAGTTTACTTTATTGCTACTAAAATGAGTAATCCTGAAGTTGAAGTTCGTTCTTTTAAGCAACAAGGTGGAGAAAGTTTTAAGGATGCTTGGTATAGAATTAGTAATGCTCATCATAGGTGCACTAAGAAACACTCCACCACTATCCTTCTTAGGAACTTTTATGTTGGTTTATCTAGTTGGAATATGTATGTTCTTGATACTCTTTCGGGAGGTAATTTCCTAGGTACTCCCGCTTTAGAAGCTAGTTGCATCATTGAGAGTCTAGTTGGAATACCACCTGTTAATGAAGTTAAAATTGAAATCTCTCTTGAAGATGTTATGAAAAAATTGGAAACCATAGAGAAAAATTTTCCAAGTGTTGAAACTAAATTGGAAATGTTATTTGATAAAACTGATGAACTTGATAAATCCTTAGGAGGAATTGATGAAAGAATTAGTGTACTAGGAACTTGTGTTGTTCATGATAATCAAACCAATAGGATTGATGAACTTGAAAAAGCTATGGGAACCTTGGGTTCAACCTTTTCTTCTCTCAAGTATAATGAGAAAGCCTATGTGGGTAAAGAGCAAAAATTCATGTATGCCTCTAAAGTGCCTAAACAAAAGAATTACTATAGGCCTAAAATTGCTAAAACCCCTAGCACCACCATAGAAAATTTAGATAATGGAGCACCTAAAGTACCCCTGCAACAAGTTGTGTTTGCATGAAAAATAATAATGTCAATGTTTCATCTCTTGATAATACTTGATTTGCACTTTCTGCGCCTGAAAGCGTTAAAGAAAAGCGCTTATGGGAGACAACCCATGTTTTTACTACAGTACTTTGTTTTATATTTGAGTCTTGGAAGTTGTTTACTACTGTAGCAACCTCTCCTTATCATGTTTTTGTGCCAAGTAAAGTTTCTATGTTAAAGTTGATGTTATATTTGGGATCGCTGCGCATAAACAGCATTGCTGTCTGTCACGAATCTGGGCGCAGGTCTCTGTAGAAAATTCGAAAAAATCTGCCAATTTACGAGCGTGATCCTCAGATATGTACGCAACTTTCATTAGTTTTGAGTTTTTCCATTTGAGCAATTCTGGTGCCACTTTAAAATTCGTCTTTACGAACTGTTCTGTTTTTGACAGATTCTGCCTTTTATTTCGCATTGCCTCTTTTGCTATGTTGGATGAATTTCTTTGATCCATTAATGTCCAGTAGCTTTATGCAATGTCCAGAAGTGTAAAGAATGTTTGTGTCACCTCTGAATGTGTGAATTATTAATTGTGCACTAACCCTCTAATGAGTTTGCTTGAAGTTTGGTGTGAAAGAAGTTTTCAAGGGTCAAGAGAGGAGTATGATATACTATGATCAAGAGGAGTGAAAGCTCTAAGCTTGGGGATGCCCCGTGGTTCATCCCTGCATATTTTAAGAAGACTCAAGCGTCTAAGCTTGGGGATGCCCAAGGCATCCCCTTCTTCATCGACAACATCATCAGGTTCCTCCCCTGAAACTATATTTTTATTCAGTCACATCTTGTGTTCTTTACTTGGAGCGTCGGTTTGTTTTGTTTTTGTTTTTGTTTGAATAAAATGGATCCTAGCATTCACTTTGTGGGAGAGAGACACGCTCCGCTGTTGCATATGGACAAATATGTCCTTAGGCTTTACTCATAATATTCAAGGCGAAGGTTGAAACTTCTTCGTTAAATTGTTATATGGTTAGAATTGGAAAATGCTACATGTAGTAATTCTAAAATGTCTTGGATAATGTGATACTTGGCAATTGTTGTGCTCATGTTTAAGCTCTTGCATCATATGCTTTGCACCCATTAATGAAGAAATACATAGAGCTTGCTAAAATTTGGTTTGCATATTTGGTCTCTCTAAGGTCTAGATAATATCTAGTATTGAGTTTTGAACAACAAGGAAGACGGTGTAGAGTCTTATAATGTTTACAATATGTCTTTTATGTGAGTTTTGCTGCACCGGTTCATCCTTGAGTTTGCTTCAAATAACCTTGCTAGCCTAAACCTTGTATCGAGAGGGAATACTTCTCATGCATCCAAAATCCTTGAGCCAACTACTATGCCATTTGTGTCCACCATACCTACCTACTACATGGTATTTCTCCGCCATTCCAAAGTAAATTGCTTGAGTGCTACCTTTAAAATTCCATCATTCGCCTTTGCAATATATAGCTCATGGGACAAAATAGCCTTAAAAACTATCGTAGTATTGAATATGTACTTATGCACTTTATCTCTTATTAAGTTGCTTGTTGTGCGATAACCATGCTTCTGGGGACGCCATCAACTATTCTTTGTTGAATATCATGTGAGTTGCTATGCATGTCCGTCTTGTCTGAAGGATCTATCACCTTAATGATTTGAGCATGCATATTGTTAGAGAAGAACATTGGGCCGCTAACTAAAGCCATGAATCATGGTGGAAGTTTCAGTTTTGGACATATATCCTCAATCTCATATGAGAATAATAATCATTGCTACATGCTTATGCATTTAAGAGGAGTCCACTATCTGTTGTCCATGTTGTCCCGGTATGGATGTCTAAGTTGAGAATAATCAAAGCGAGAAATCCAAAATGCGAGCATTCTCCTTAGACCTTTGTACAGGCGGCATGGAGGTACCTTTGTGACACTTGGTTGAAACATGGCATTGCGAAGATCTGGTAGTCCAAGCTAAGTAGGACAAGGTGCGGGCACTATTAGTATACTATGCATGAGGCTTGCAACTTGTAAGATATAATTTACATAACTCATATGCTTTATTACTACCGTTGACAAAATTGTTTCATGTTTTCAAAATAAAAGCTCTAGCACAAATACAGCAATCGATGCTTTCCTCTTTGAAGGACCATTCTTTTACTTTTATTGTTGAGTCAGTTTACCTATCTCCCTCCACCTTAAGAAGCAAACACTTGTGTGAACTGTGCATTGATTCCTACATACTTGCATATTGCACTTGTTATATTACTTTATGTTGACAATATCCATGAGATATACATGTTATAAGTTGAAAGCAACCGCTGAAACTTAATCTTCCTTTGTGTTGCTTCAATACCTTTACTTTGATTTATTGCTTTATGAGTTAACTCTTATGCAAGACTTATTGATGCTTGTCTTGAAGTACTATTCATTAAAAGTCTTTGTTTTATGATTCAGTTGTTTACTCATGTCAATACCATTGTTTTGATCGCTGCATTCATTACATATGTTTACAAATAGTATGATCAAGATTATGATGGCATGTCACTTCAGAAATTATCTTTGTTATCGTTTACCTGCTCGGGACGAGCAGAACTAAGCTTGGGGATGCTGATACGTCTCCAACGTATCGATAATTTCTTATGTTCCATGCTACTTTATTGATGATACCTACATGTTTTATGCACATTATATGTCGTATTTACGCATTTTCGGAACTAACCTATTAACAAGATGCCGAAGAGCCAGTTGTTGTTTTCTGCTGTTTTTGGTTTCAGAAATCCTAGTAACAAAATATTCTCGGAATTGGACGAAATCAACGCCCAGGTCCTATTTTGCCACGAAGCTTCCAAGACCGAAGGAGAGTCGAAGTGGGGCCACGAGGTGGCGGATGACAGGCGGCGCGGCCGGGCCCGGCCGCGCGGCCCTATCACTGGGCCCCCGCGTCGCCTCCCGACCTACCCTTTCGCCTACAAATAGCCTCCGTCGCGAAAACCCCCGAGAGCCACGATACGGAAAACCTTCGAGAGACGCCGCCGCGAATCCCATCTCGGGGGATTCGGAGATCGCCTCCGGCACCGGCCGGAGAGGGGATTCATCTCCCGGAGGACTCTTCATCGCCATGATCGCCTCCGGAGTGATGAGTGAGTAGTTCACCCTGGACTATGGGTCCATAGCAGTAGCTAGATGGTTGTCTTCTCCTAATTGTGCTTCATTGGTGGATCTTGTGAGCTGCCTAACATGATCAACATCATCTATCTGTAATTCTATATGTTGTGTTTGTCGGGATCCGATGGATAGAGAATACTATGTTATGGTGATTATCAATCTATTGTTTATGTGTTGTTTATGATCTTGCATGCTCTCCGTTATTAGTAGAGGCTCTGGCCAAGTTTTTGCTCTTAACTCCAAGAGGGAGTATTTATGCTCGATAGTGGGTTCATGCCTTCATTGATACATGGGACAGTGACAGAAAGTTCTAAGGTTGTGATGTGCTGTTGCCACTAGGGATAAAACATTGATTCTATGTCTAAGGATGTAGTTGTCGATTACATTACGCACCATACTTAATGCAATTGTCTGTTGCTTTGCAACTTAATACTGAATGGGGTTCGGATGATAACCTGAAGGTGGACTTTTTAGGCATAGATGCAGTTGGATGGCGGTCTATGTACTTTGTCGTAATGCCCGGATTAAATCTCACTATATTTATCATATCATGTATATGCATTGTTATGCCCTTCTCTATTTGTCAATTGCCCGACTGTAATTTGTTCACCCAACATGCTTTTATCTTATGGAGAGACACCTCTAGTGACTGTGGACCCCGGTCCTATTCTTTACATCGCATACAATCTACTGCAATTGTTTTACTGTTTTCTTTGCAAACATCTTCCACACAATACGGTTAATCCTTTGTTACAGCAAGCGGTGAGATTGACAACCTCACTGTTTCGTTGGGGCAAAGTACTTGGGTTGTGTTGTGCGGGTTCCACGTTGGCGCTGAATCCCTTGTTGTTGCGCCGCATCACATTTCGCCACCATCAACCTTCAACGTGCTTCTTGACTCCTACTGGTCCGATTAAACCTTGGTTTCTTACTGAGGGAAACTTGCCACTGTGCGCATCATACCTTCCTCTTGGGGTTCCCAACGGACGTGTACATCTACGCGCATCAATGCTATGCATGTTCGTCTTGTCTGATGTAAGTGGACTTCACGATCAAATGGTTTGAGTATGCATATGTTAGAGAAGAACATTGGGCCGCTAACTAAAGCCATGTATCATGGTGGAAGTTTCAGTTTGGACATACAACCTCAATCTCTTATGAGATTATTAACTATTGTTGAATGCTTAAGCATAAAAAAGAGGAGTCCATTATCTGTTGTCTATGTTGTCCCGGTATGGATGTCTAAGTTGAGAATAATCAAAAGCGAGAAATCCAATGCGTGCTTTCTCCTTAGACACTTGTACAAGCGGCATAGAGGTACCCCTTTGTGACACTTGGTTGAAGCATATGTTATGCGATGAGAATCCGTGTTTCCGAGTTAGTAGGACAAGGTGCGAGCACTATTAGTACTCTATGCATGAGACATGCAACTTGTAGGAAGTATTATGCATAGCACATATGAATTATTACTACCGTTGACAAAATTGTTTCTATGTTTTCAAAACAAAAGCTCTAGCACAAAAATAGTAATCCATGCTTCCCTCTGCGAAGGGCCAATCTTTTACTTTATTGTTGAGTCAGTTTACCCACTTCTTTCTATCTTAGAAGCAAACACTTGTGTTAACTGTGTGCATTGATTCTTACATGTTTACTTATTGCACCTGTTATATTACTCTATGTTGACAAATATCCATGAGATATACATGTTACAAGTTGAAAGCAATTGCTGAAACTTAATCATCCTTTGTGTTGCTTCAATGCATTCTACTATGAATTTATTGCTTATGAGTTAGCTCTTATGCAAGTCTTATTGATACTTGTTTGAAAGTACTATTCATGAAAAGTTTTGCTATATGATTCATTTGCTTAGTCATTATCTTTGTTAGCAATCTTTTGTTCAGATCACTCCATTCATCTCATATGCTTTACAATAATGTTGATCAAGATTATGTTGGTAGCATGTCACTTCAGAAATTATTTGTGTTATCGTTTACCTAGGACGAGTAGGAACTAAGCTTGGGGATGCTTGATACGTCTCAAACGTATCTATAATTTCTTATGTTCCATGCTACTTTTATTACAATACTTGAATGTTTTATACATACTTTACAGCATTATTTTACATTTTCCGGCACTAACCTATTAACAAGATGCCGAAGTGCCAGTTCTGTTTTCTGTTGTTTTTGGTTTCAGAAATCCTAGTAAGGAAATATTCTCGGAATTGGACGAAATCAACGCCCAGGGGCCTATTTTTACACGAAGCTTCGAGAAGACCGAAAGGGAGACAAAATGGGGCCACGAGGTGGCCGGACACCAGGGCGGCGCGGCCCGGCCCCCGCGCCCTTGGGCCCCTCGCGTCGCCCCGACCTACCTTCCGCCTCTAGCCTTCGTCGCGAAACCCCTGTACCGAGAGCCACGATATGGAAAACATTACGAGAGGCCGCCACCAATCCCATCTCGGGGGATTCAGGAGATCGCCTCGGGCACCCTGCCGGGGGGAATCATCACCGGAGGGGCTCTACATCATCATGCCCGCCTTCGGATTGATGCGTGAGTAGTTCATCCTTGGACTATGGGTCCATAGCAGTAGCTAGATGGTTGTCTTCTCCGCTTGTGCTTTCATTGTATTAGATCTTGTGAGATGCCTAACATGATCAAGATCATCTATTTGTAATGCTACATGTTGTGTTTGGCGAGATCCGATGAATAGAGAATACTATGTTAAGTTGATTATCAATCTATCATATATGTGTTGTTTATGTTCTTGCATGCTCTCCGTTGCTAGTAGAGGCTCTGGCCAAGTTGATACTTGTAACTCCAAGGGGGTAATTATGCTCGATAGTGGGTTCATGCCTCCATTAAATCTGGGACAGTGACAGAAAGTTCTAAGTTTGTGGATGTGCTGTTGCTACTAGGGATAAAACATTGATGCTTTGTCTAAGGATATTTGTGTTGATTACATTACGCACCATACTTAATGCAATTATCTGTTGTTTACAACTTAATACGGAAGGGGTTCGGATGATAACTGAAGGTGGATTATTTAGGCATAGATGCATGCTGGATAGCGGTCTATGTACTTTGTCGTAATGCCCTGATTAAATCACATAGTAATCATCGTTGATATGTATTGAATCTTTATTTGTCAATTGCTCGCCTGTAATTTGTTCACCCAGCATGTTAGTTATCTTATTGGAGAGACACCACTAGTGGACCCCGGTCCATTCTTTTACATCTGAATACATTCTCTTTTTTTCTGTTCTTTGCAAACAAACACCATCTTCCACTCGATACGCTTAATCCTTTGTTTTCAGCAAGCCGGTGAGATTGACAACCTCACTGTTACGTTGGGGCAAAGTACTTTGATTGTGTTGTGCAGGTTCCACGTTGGCGCCGGTTTCACTGGTGTTGCGCCGCACTACATTCCTCCACCAACAACCTTCACGTGCTTCTTGGCTCCTACTGGTTCGATAACCTTGGTTTCTTTCTGAGGGAAACTTGCTGCTGTGCGCATCACACCTTCCTCTTGGGGTTCCCAACGGACGTGTACATCTACGCGCCATCACACATATATTCATATAGTGGATTGTTAGCAGGACGTAGCGATCCTCCACCACAGGGACATGAACCTGGGTACGTTGTGCCTTTCCTCGCTCCCGGAACCTCCATCGTCGCCTTCCATCAACCCTAAGCCCCTCATGGTGGGCATTGCCGAGGAACCGCCTCGTCAATTCCTCTCCGAGCGGAGGAGCGTCTGCGAGGCTTCTGCTGGTTCTCCAGGATTTCCTCTTCGGGCGGCCTCGGTCCAGCAGTTTTCTACATGCCATGTGGTTGGCTCGCCTCATGGTTCTGCGGGCTAGGCCCGTGATCCCTCTCCTTCGGCTGGTTCCCCGGGCACAAGCGAGCACGTGGTCAACATGTCCTCTGCTGCTTCGCCAGGGCGCATGGAGGTGGGGTCGGCTGAGGCATCTGCTGCGTTGGATGCCCATGCAGCGGCTCAGATCAATCCTGCGCCTGCTGCGGCGCACGACGTGGTCATGGATGGCTCGCTGAGCCTGCAAGCGTTGCTTAGCCAGTTCAGGCAGCGTATTGACGATCCGCTACTTCCTCTTCCAGATCCGTTGGTGGTTAGGAGGAGGTTGTTTCAAGTTGTGCGTCCCTTGGCGAGGCGCAGTCGACGGCTTGCGGCCAAGGGCACCGGCGTCTCCACTGTCAAACGGGCACAACGTATTCTCATGCACAAGTTGGGGGTGTGCCGAGCCGAGGAGCAGCTCTCGGCCTCACAGCTTGAGGAGTATGCTGCGATCTTCGCCTCGCCATTGGGGCCTTTGCAAGTCTCCGCCATTGCGTCGCTGTTCGGCCTAGATTGCGACGCCGGTGGCGACAACGAGCTTGTGGATGAGGCGGCTGTTTAGCATGCTTTGCTGCCGTGGAGTTGGTGGTCCTGATCAATGGATGCTCATCTCAAATGTGTTAGTTTCGTAGTGTAGAAGGTGCGTGGTTTAAACTCCCGCGCCCGTAGAACGGCGGCTAGGATTGCTGTGACGGATGCTAGAGCGTCTGTGGTGTGCGTGTCAGAATCTAAGCTCAATGTTGTAACTCCATATGTCATAGTTGAGTGCTTTGGACCCGGCTTTGACGGGTTCGCGTACTTGCCTGCTCTTGGTTCTGCCGGGGGAGTGGTCGTGGCTTGGAAGTCTGAGGACGTCCGCGTTCTGGCTCAGCGGGTGGATCGTTTCTCCTTTTCCATCCAGCTGTGCCAACCAGGAGGCGAGCCATGGTGGTTATCGGCTGTCTATGGGCCGAGCACAGCTCCTCTCAAGCTAGCCTTCCTCGACGAGCTGCGGCTGTTGCGCGCCGCTCTTGGAGGGCCGTGGGTAGTAGCCGGCGACTTCAACTTGATCTTGGAGGCTAGGGACAAGAAAAATTCCCGCGTGAATCGTCATTCTATGGCTGCATTTCGCCGCGTCGTCAATGACTTGGAGCTTAAGGAAACCCACCTCCTTGGGCGACGTTTTACGTGGAGCAACGAGCGCGATTCCCCCACTTTGGAGAGGATCGACCGGTGGTTTTGTTTAGTGGAGTGGGACGCCATGCACCCTTCGGCCTCTCTCTCTGCGATGTCCTCCCTGTCGGATCATGCGCCATTGCTCTTGTGTTCCGTGGTGGATATCCCTGGTGGTAGGCGCTTCAGGTTCGACAGCTATTGGGTCAAGCTCTAGGGCTTCCAGGACGCTGTCGCAGCCAAGTCGCGTAGTTTCGCCGCGACTGGATGCGCTTGAACGGCTTGACGTTAAGCTGCGCCGGGTGGCGCGCGACTTACAGAGTTGGAGCGTGCTATGTGTCAGAAATATTCGTGACTAGTTGTTGGTGGCCAACGAGGTCATCCTGCAGCTCGACAAAGCCCAGGAACTTCAGCATCTCGGTCGGTTGGAGCTCTCACTCCGGCGTGGGCTCAAACAATGTGTGATGGGGTTGGCATCCTTGGTGAGGACCATTGCCATCGCGCGGGTGGAGGGTGTCAAGGACGTCGATGCTTCGATGTAGTTCTTCCGTATCCAGGCCTCCAAGCGCCGGCGTCGCAACCATATCGATATGCTCCGTGACGGTGAGCGGGGCGAAGTTGATCAATCCGAGAAGGAAGCGCTGGCCACGGCCTTCTATGAGGATCTGTTGGGCCAGCCGCAGCCCAGGGAGCATGACTTGTCCTTACCAGCCATTGGATTACACCCCGTTGATCTGTCGAGCATGGACGTGCCCTTCTCTGCCGATGAGATCTGGTGCGCGGTCAAGGCAATGCCGTCTAATAAGTCTACGGGCCCCGATGGGCTAACCCGGGAATTCTTCCGCGCCTGTTGGGAAGTTATCAAGGCGGATGTCATCGGTGCAGTGCAGGTGGAATTTGGCGTCGCAGCTCGCTCTCTCCACCAGCTAAATTCGACGTTCATCACGCTGAAGCCCAAGGCCGAGGACGCTGCTGACATCAGGTAGTTTCAGCCAATTAGTCCGGTGCATAGTTTCGCGAAGCTTGTCACCAAGATCATGGCGTTGCGGCTAGCTTCGTGAATGGGGGAGCTCGTTAGCGCAAATCAAAGCGCGATCATTTGGGGCAGGTGTATCCAAGACAACTTCGTCTTGGTGCATCAGTCTGCGTGGCTGCTCCATCGTAAGAAGGTCCCGGCCTTGCTGCTAAAATTGGACGTGGCACGCACGTTCAATAGCGTGTCTTGGCCTTTTCTCCTCAGCGTCCTGCGCCAGCGAGGTTTTGGACACCGGTGGATCAGTTGGTTGGTCCTGCTGCTGAGTTCGGCGAGCACGCAGGTCCTTGTCAACGGGTGCGCTGGATCGGCATTCAGACATGGCCGCGGCTTGCACCAGGGTGATCCGTTATCCCCGCTGTTGTTTGTGCTGCTCATGGACGTGCTTGATGCCATGTTCCGTGCAGCGGAGAGGGTTGGAGTGCTGGTAGACCTCGCGGTGGACGGCCTGAAGCACCGTGTCTTGCTGTACGCGGATGACATTGTGGTGTTTGCTAGGCCAGAGGAGGCTGAGCTGGTCGCGGTCCGTGAGATCCTTGCGTGTTTTGGGGCAGCGTTTGGGCTTTATTTCAACTTTCTCAAGAGCTCGGCCGCCCCGATCCGTTGCAATGATGATCTAAGGCATGCCGTCGCTACTTTCGTGGGATGTCAGTTCAAGGACCTGCCACAAAAGTATCTGGGCCTCCCGTTGTCCCTTCGCAAGCCCTCTAAGGCTCAGCTTCAGCCTATCTTGGACAAGCTGGCGAATAAACTCGCTTTCTGGAAGGCTCGCTAAATGTCGCGGGACGACCGTGTTGCTTATGTGAGGGTGGTCATGGCAGCCTCTGTTGTTTACCAGCTCATGGCGCTTGACGTGGAGCCTTGGTTCTTGCAGGATGTGGATAAGTTGCGCCGAGGTTTTCTTTGGGCAGGCAAGAACGAGGCCCATGGTGGAAACTGTCTCGTCGCATGGGATGCGGTTTGTGTGCCCAAGCATTTGGGTGGGTTGGGGTTTCCTAATCTCCGCTGGATGCACGCGGCGTTGCGGGCTCGTTGGATGTGGCTGCAACGAACAGATTCTTCCAAGTCATGGGCGGGATTTCGGTTTGTTGTTCGACCCGATGCGCTCGCGTTATTCAATGCGTCAGTTACCATCTCTGTCGGCACATGCGATCGGCTGCTATTTTGGGAGGATCCGTGGATCAATGGCCTGTCCGCGGTGGCCATTGCACCGGTAGTGCTTCAGCTCATTAGGTCGGGCATCGTCAAGACTCGCACGGTCGACGACGTTCTTCGACTGAATGCCTGGGCTTTGGACATCGTTGGGGGCCTGTCCATCCAGGTTGTGTTGCAATACCTTCGGCTATGGCAAGCGGTGGCCACGGTGCCCATGCATGGCGGTGAAGACTCGTTCCGCTGGAAGTGGACTGACGATGGTCGCTTCACGACTCGATTAGCGTACCGCGTTTTTTTCCATGGAACCACAACCCTCCCCGGAGCCAAGCATGTGTGGAATTCGTTCGCGCCTTTCAAATTCCGCTTCCATGCACTCAGGGGAAGATGCTGGACGACTGACAGGCGCCTGTGGTGCGGCCTCCTGTCGCACGTCCTCTGTCCGTTGTGTTCAGTCCAGGCCGAGACGGCAAATCATCTCGCCGTGCAGTGCTCCTTCGCCCGGGCTGTATGGGATGGTTTTGCTCGGCGCTCTCGGGTGGCTATCCCGTTGCCAGGCCCGGATAGTGAGCTCTCCTTCTGGTGGCCTCACTCAGCCGATCGTCTGTCTCGCAAGGATGCTAGAGTCCTCAACTCAGCTGTCATGCTTTTCTTGAGATGCCTCTGGGTTGAGCGGAATGCTAGGGTTTTTGAGGGCACGGCTTCCACCGTTGGTCAGGTCCTCGAGGCGGCGCTTCAGGATTGGCGATTATGGTGTGCTGGTAGGGGTGGGTCTGGTAGAGGTGTTGTATAAGGGCTCGGCCATCTTAGGTGGTCGTTGGTGGGCGGGGTAGTGACTTTCCCTTCAATCTCCTTTCGACATGTTAGACGTTTTCTCAACGAGGCGGCACACATTCTTGCTAGAACTTGTGATGTTTTTAGCTTAGGCTTTATTTATGATTTTGCTCCCAATTGTATTGGGAAGACTCTTTTGTATTGATGCTTTGTGATCGATAAAGTGCCATGTTCTAAAAAAAAAAAGTAGTCGGCGCCCTCGTCCTGTCGTTGGGCAAACATGAACCAACACCATCCTTGTCCCATTGCCGCGTCTCCCAGGCCTAAGAGCATGTCTAACAGTGAATGTAAACAAGTCAACCCGTAAAATGCGAGTACAGGGCACTGAAAATGTCTTTCACGGACTGAAAACTCCCGGCGCACAGCAGTACCAGTAAACCCATATTCTGTTTTGCGGGTTGGGTTTAAGGGTACTGCTGTGCGCAACCACCAAACTGAAACCTTAAAACAGAAACTGAGCACAACGATATACACAATCACGATGAATACAGTCAAATTTGATGCATAATTCATAGTTTTACGTCGGCTTCATCATCATCCTCAGCCTCTTCATCGGGAATCTCCTCGATGTGGACCGGTTCGTCGAACGGAGGGATGCAATTATCAACGACCACGACGGAACTGTTGAGGACGTTCATGAATTCCTCCGTGGGCGCATCCCCGACTGCCCTTTCGGCGTCGGCGGAGGTCATGGGCGGCGGAGACGGAGCGACGGGAGGAGGGGCCGCGGTCTTGGACGGCAGGGCGACGAGGCCGACAAGGGCCACGGCTTCTTCGCCTTGACCAGCGGAGCTGCCCTCGGCCCCGCGGACTTTGGTTCGGTGTAAGTTGTGTGGCCCCTTCGCCGGCACGGCGAGGGTCGCTGCCGGGGCTACCGGGGTGCCCGCTGGTGCTCGGGACAAGGTGTTGATGCTCCCCCGCTTCCTCTTCGCCGGCATGTTGTCGGAGGTCATGCCTCGCCCGTGTTCGGCGTGGTGGCGGAGATGGAAGCAGCTTTCACGGGGACGTTGAACACCATCGACGCCGGCGGTGCGACGTGAGCGGTCGGCGCGGTCTGCCAGTGGTCCATGGCGGCGAGATCCGGCCGCGTTGACGCCGGAGAGGGTTGGTGCGTGCAGATCGGAGCGACAGCGGCGGAGGCGGGAGGTGGGAAGGGTGAAATTCCCTCGTGCGCTAGGGTGGGGAGTAGTTCGGGTCGCGTCTAGTTCTGCCTCCTATCCGGAACAAGTACAGACTGGCGAGGCGAACTGGGCCAGAACTGGGAAAAAAAATTACGAGCCAGCCATTTTACGTGTACTGCTAAATAGCGTTTACATGTTGAAATCCTCTTAACCACGGTTATTATACGGGTTTGGCCCTTTTACAGTGCTAGACATGCTCTAACAATAAAATAGAACGTACTCCCTTCCTCTCAGTTTACTAGTCTTCCTCGTATTACTAGGCTCATATTACTAGGTCGTCAATTTAACCGATATAATTTAAATTATATAATAAAAAATTCTATCATTATAATATAGAATATCTAAACTTCTAATGATATACGGAGTAATTTTTATAACTAATAACTTGATCAAATTTGCGAGGGAGTACGTTCTGTAGAGAGGGAGTACGTGGGCATCCGAGCGCCGTCACTCCCAGCCTCTCGCCGCCGCCGCCACTCCCAGACTCTTGGGTCTTGCCCCCACTCCTGCCGCCCACAACGCGAAGCCTCCAGGTCGGACTTGCCCCTCGTCTTGAGCTGAATCATCCCCGCGCCGGATCAGCCGGACGGGCAGCTGCTGTTCCTCGTGTCACCTGCCACCGGTCAGTGCTCTGCCCTTTAGCCTTTTCTTTGAGAGAATTCGGAGAAGCAAATAGAGGGTAACTCCGAATTCTTGCAGAAATAAAAGTTCAATTCAGTTTGTTGATGAGTCCAATTCGGAGAACCAAACAGAGGGAGACTCAGAATTCTTACTGAAATGAAGTTCAATTCAGATTTCTGATCAGATTCGAATCGAATTGCTGTCCGTCACCTAATCAAATTAGGTGTAATAAGGTCTTCGCTCTCCCTATTAGTAGCACAGAAACCAGCCCTCCGTGCGATCTATCAAACGCTGCGGCTTTCCAAATTGTCTGCAAAAACGCGTCATCTTCAGAAAGTCGGCCTGTTAAAAAGTTTGCCCAGACCATCTCCCGTCTTCCATCCACCCTGCAATTTTGCAAGCGTCCTTGCTGTGCAGAAAGCAATTCATCTTTTGTGATTGCCCCAGTGGAGGCCTCTTGCAAAGCCACGGTGAAGCGATTTCTGAACCTGTCTGAACAACCGACCAATCTGTCCGCTCCACTCTTACAAGCTTTACCTAAGCTGATGTGTTTCCACCCTACTTTACATAATAAATTCAGCATTGATCCACCACTGATGGAGGCTACATTGCCAGAGCTGCCACTCGACATACTGATGGATATATTTACGCTGCTGGAGATTCCTGACCTTGTGCGTGCTGGCTCTGTCTGCCCCTCCTGGTGCTCCGCATACACCAGCCTATGCAACCTTGGGCAGTACAAACAGTCCCAAACGCCGTGCCTGCTCTACACCTGTGAAACTGACAGTGAGAGCGATGCGCGCCTCTACAACCTCGTGGAGAAGAGGTCATACAAGTTAACTCTCCCGGAGCCGCCTATCCGCAGTAGATATCTGATTGGGTCCTCAAATGGCTGGCTGGTTACTGCTGATGATAGGTCTGAGATGCACCTTCTCAATCCTATTACCATGGAACAGATTGCTCTTCCATCCGTGATCACCCTCCAGTCGGTAGCACCCATTCTCGATGAAACGGGTGCAGTGTACAAGTATAATTTCTGGAATCGTGCCACAAGCCCACCTAGGACCTATGCTCTTGATGAACTACGGATGTACCTCCACCGCAAGGCATTTGTATTTTATGATACATCTGCAAAACGTTATATCGTGGTGCTCATCCACAATCCAGAAGGACAGCTATCTTTTGCTTGGTTAGGGGACGACAAGTGGACCTTGCTGCCAACACCGAAGGGCATCTTTCATTTTCATGACTGCGTCTACATGGATGATCTTTTATATGCCGTGGCTTCACGTGGAGAAATTTTTGCCTTCAATCTCAGAGGCCCTATTGTCACAAAAAAGTCAATTGTGGACAGGGCAAAAAACTATATTTGTGAAAATATTTACATTGTTAAGGCTCCTTGCGGTGATCTGTTGCAAGTATGGAGATTGGAAGACGACACTGTGTATGATGATGTGGACGATGCAACGCATGAAAATCATACTGGGAAGATTGATATATTTAAAGTTGACACTACAGCTGAAAAGCTCGTGAAAATAAATAGCTTGGATGATCATGTCTTGGTTCTTGGGCATAACCAATCACTTTGTCTCAGTGCTGAAGAATATCCACAGTTGAAGGCAAATCGTGTCTACTTTACAGATGATCATGAGTTGTATATTTTTGGATGGAAGAATAACCGTCGTGATATCGGAGTGTTTGACTTGGAAAATAACAGTACAGAGGAACTCGTATCCCCTCAGCTTTGGTCCAACTGGCCTCCTCCCATATGGGTAACACCCGCACTTACTGAACTGTGCCCAACAAAAGTTCCACCGTACCCGACACCAGCTTCGACTTTCCAATTTTATTTACCAGCGAGCCTGCGAGCCGCTTACATTTTCTTTTGTATTACTATTATATCTGCCTACCTGATCAGTTGGTGCTCTATATTGTAAATCTGTTTTCTTCTGCTTGAATAATATGACACGACGGGGCTATTTTGCCCTTGGTTTGTAATCTTATAAATTTATAATCTTCTTGGTGCTGTTGTTAACAATAAATCTCTGTATAGTATTTGCTCACAGTAAGTGTATAACTGTAGATTGTTGCCTTTTATTCTCAAGGCATCTAGTAATTTTGTACAAGTAAAACATACATGCGGCTCAATTTGGCATGTCATCGAGAGGGTTAATGGCATATTTTAGTTAAATTTTGCAGCTGGAGAATCTAATAATCTAGCTGCACTTATGCTTGGTTATATTGAAATAAATTTAGAACATGTTTATAAATTGAACCGCAATTCTAATTTCTGGGTACAAGAATTTCTCAGTAGTCTCTATCATTTTTCATGGGCCGAATGTTGGCAAACATGGCCTCAGGAGGCACGCATGAAATTTCAGAGCATCGGATTTCATATCAATGCACTTGGATTTATGTTGAGACTTGAGAGCATCGGGGTTTTTTACTGCACACAAAATCCACAAAACCTTCTCTAGCTTGCATATTCTGAAGCAAAGTGATCTAAGACCCTGCATCTTGATATTTGTCTGTTTAGGTTGCTCACCACATACACCATGTGGTTAGACCCTGCATCTGCCTAGGTGCTGTTGGATTGATCTGTCATGTTAAAATACCGTCAGTGACAAAAGAGATATATTCAGAAACACTTAACCTTAAGAGAATAAGGGGGCCCACAGGTCCAACGTCTAGGACGACCTTTTCTGTACGTGACTTATCTCTAAACGCCCTGATCGGGGGCACCTTAACCAACTAATGGTTCTGGTCCCTGTTGCATGCGCATATAAATATGGGGGAGCCCCTGGCAGCTGGATTTTTACGAGTTGACACTCAGCATCGCTGCTCCCCAACATCCCAAAGGTTCTGCACCGATCGCAGTCCGCACACAAGCAACGGGAAGGCTGGAACCTCGCCATGTTGTTCCAGGGTAGTGTAGGTGGCGGCCGGAGGGGATCAGGAGGATCTCCAGATCGTCATTGACCACCAGTTCGTCATCAACACCGCCGTACCAAGCCTGCCTCATGCAGGCATCGATGGGATCTTCAATGCCCCGTAATGCATCCCTAAACCTCTATGTTTATGATCTTTAGGTGTTCTAGCTACATCATTTGCGTGATCTTGTGCTAGGCCTGTTGTTTCTATCCTTACAATGGTATCAGAGGCCTAATTATGCTACAGTAGAACTCTGTTTTTGATTAAGATCATGTTTTGGGCTGTTTCCCGATTCTTTTTTATGAACCCTAATTCCCCAATTACGGATGAACCCTAATAATGAAATTCGGCACGAGTTTGAGGATGAGAACCTCACCCTGCCACCACCAGGTCGCTGCCTATCCCTCCGGGGGCCGTCGGAGCAGCCGCTGCTCCGGCGAGGGCAGTGATCCCGCGCCGCCCTTTCCTCCCGACGGAGGAACGTGCGGATGGACGCGCCACCTGACGCAGTCGTCACCGACCGGTTGCACCAAGCAGCACCCTCGAACGGCCGCCGGCTCGGCCGACGGTATCGCGGGCGGATGGACGCGGAACGTCACGCACCGTCGCGGACATCCGTCGCTGTCGTCGCCTCGTGGCTGCTGGTCTTGCCGGGAGCACCTCCTCTGCGCCACCCCGCGCGAAAAAGGCGCTGACAGCCATGCTCGACGGAGGAGCGCGCGGGACTTGGTCCAGCGCACGCTCCTCCGGCGAGCACCGCCACCGCGCCGGCATGAAGAAAGGGGTGGAGGGCGCCGCCGCCGGCGTGGGCTCTCCCTCTCTGTTGCGGAAGAATCGGGGGAGGAGGAGCAAATAAATTAGGGTTAGGGCTCTGGCTGCGGTTTTGATCCGGCCTTGGATGTTCTCGGCCGTCCGATCCCTTGGACGGTCCAGATCGAGGCAGAGCAGCAGCCGGGCCGGGGGGTCCTTTTTGGACGGCATCTGAGAGTGGGCTTAGGCCCAGGTTTTCGTCAGCCTGATAAGTTTTTGGGCTGTTTCGAAATTTCTGTTGATGTTACATTTTATGTTTTGCACTGTTTTTTATTATACCGAAAAGTTGTCTAAAATAAATATGATCAGAAAACATGCTACAGTATTTTTTTGACCATAAGACTGTAAGGCAAAAGCCCTACATCAAAGCTTTATTAAAAACAGAATTTACACATATACAAGAGAGCCAAAAGAAAGAAAACCTAATATATACAAACTAAGGCAAGATCATACAAAAACTATAAGAGGCTGCCTATCTAGGCCAAAAGGTGGTCATGATGTTTCCTCTTAATCCTATGCTCAAGCATGGATATATCATGTAAAAAGACTCTCTTCCATCCTCTAAATGTTGGAGTTCCCCCCTCAAAAATTCTGCCATTCCTCTACTTCCAAATGCTCCGAAAAGCTAACATGAAAACATGCTATTTGTTCTGGACAGAAATGAATCAACGAGATTTTTTGTTTAGAGTATTTAGTATGTTTTAATGTTAAATAATCAAATTAAACATCAAATATGTTGTTCCTTAAATGCTTAATGTTGATGTTTAATTTTGAGAATGTCATGACTGCAAAAATAATTCTGACCAACGTTGTGTTATTTCTGCATGTCAACCCCCTAATATTGTTCTAATTCGTGTCATTTCTGCCCAACGGTGTTTGACATAGAATAAGAATTTTATGGCATGTTTATTTTATATTCATGCAATTTTACTTATGAATGTCCATGTCAATTTTCAGCTTCCGCTGCGATGCGTTATGATGCTGTCGAGCAGTTGACCGACAGTAACTTTCCTTGTTGGAAGAATTCCATTGAACTATATTTGGCTTTCAACGAGTTTGATTTTGCCTTAAGGGAGGATAATCCCGTGGCGCCAGTTGCTGGTGCTACGGGGTATGATGAACTAAAGAAAACTTATGACTCCAAGATGAAAAAGTGGGACAAATCCAATCACGTTGCAATGCTCGTGATGAATTCTTCCATTTCATCTGAGATTATTGGGGCTCTCCCCAAGAAAGATACTGCCAAGGAATTTATGGAACCCTTGGAGGAGCAATTCAAAGGCTCTGAAAAGGTTTATGCACATGAGATTTTTCACAAGCTACTTAGCAAGTATAAAAATGATGGTGATGTTAGGGGACACATACTGAGAATGATAAATGCTTCAAATAAGTTGAAGCACCTAAAGTGTGAGCTCAGTGACAACCTCCTTATCATCATGATCTTGGAGTCCCTCCCTGAAGAGTTCGATCAGTTCAAGATCAACTACAATTCCATGAAGGAGAAGTGGACACTTGATGAGATATCCCCTCAGATTGTCCAGGAATAAGAAAGAATGATAAGGCAGAACAAGGATCAAGAATTTCATTTTGGCTCCACAAAGAGAAAGCATGACGGGTCAGGCCCTTCAAAGTCACCAAAGAAGACCTTCAAGAAGGAAATGCCAAAGTTTAAAGCAAAGGGAAAGGATAATGGACAGTCTTCGGCGCCTACTGATAATGTGTGTTTCCACTGTAAGAAGGAAGGCCATTACAGGAAGGACTGTCATGAATACCTTAAGTGGATGATGAACAAAGGTACACATGAAATCACTTTTGTTAATGAATTGTTATATACTGATTTCTCTTGTACATCATGGTGGATTGATTCAGGTGCAACTGCTCACGTTGCTAATTCTATGCAGGGATTAAATATGATCCAAACCATAACAAGCAGGGCAAGATGACTTAGATTTGCAAATGGAGTTGAAGTTGATGTCGAAGCTGTTGGGTCACTCACCTTGGAGCTCCACACCGGCTTTCACCTTCATTTGAATAATGTTCTTTATGTACGTACTTTAAGTAGGAATTTAATTTCAGTCTCTTGTCTTGATGATAACATGTATGAGTGCAAGTTTGGTAACAAACAATTTGTTTTAATCTATTGTAATAATGTTGTTGGCCTCGGTGTCAGACGAGACAAACTATATATGTTATATATGAATGATTATGTTTTGCATGTAAGTAATGTTTCAAATCTTGAGAAGAAATGGAAGGGTACTAGTACTTCTTAGAAATTGTGGCACTGTCGTTTAGGCCACATTTCGAGGGGGGGGGGAGGATGGAAAGACTTATTAAAAATGATGTACTCCTCCCATTAGACTTCTCTGATGCGGACAAATGTGTTGATTGCATCAAAGGTAAATATGCAAAAACAATTAAGAAAGGAGCGGTAAGAGCCATGAGTGTCCTCGAACTCATACATACTGACATATGCGGACCTCTTAATGTTAAGTCTATAGATGGTTTTGATTTGTTCATCACCTTCACAGACGACTTTTCCCGTTATGGGTACATTTACCCTATACGTGATCGATCGGAAGCTTTGGACAAATTTAAAGTGTTCAAAGCTGAAGTTGAGAACCAACTGAATGCAAAAAATTAATGTTGTACAATCTGATCACGGGGGAGAGTATTACGGTAGGCATGCTCCTTATGGGCAAATTCCAGGACCTTTTGCTAAGTTCCTAGCTGAGAATGGAATTGTTGCCCATTATTCAATGCCTGGTGAACCTCAACAAAATGGTGTGGCTGAGCGCCGCAATCGCATGCTTTTGGATATGGTGCGTAGCATGCTCAGTCATGCAAGTTTGCCGGTAAGCCTATGGATGGAGGCATTGAAGACGGCTGCACATATTTTAAATCTTGCTCCCACTAAGTCAGCACCGAACACACCTCATGAGATGTGGACGGGAAAGAAACCGAGCTTGAACTATTTACGTGTGTGGGGTTGTCCTGCTGAAGCTAGAATTTTCAATCCACAACTTAAGAAGTTAGATCCAAAAACGGTTACTTGTTTCTTCATCGGATACCCGCACAGGGGAAAGGGATATCGTTTCTATTGCCCCGGTCATACCACTAAGTATGTGGAGACCCGACAAGCGGTATTTTTTGAGGATAATGAAGTCACGGAAATAAGGAAGGTCGATCTTGAGGAAAAGCGGGTGTGTGCTCCATCCCCGATTATCCAAGAAGGCCGTTCTACCGATGCAGAGGAGAATCACTTCTCATGTTGAGACCGAACCTCACAGTTCAGATCCTCAACCTAATGATGATCCTGAAACTAATGATAACGGAAATCCAGAAGGTGAAGAAAATCACCAGTCGGATAATGAAGAAGATCCTCATAATAATGATGCCCCTCCACCACCATCTCCTGTGAGAAGATCACATCGAGAAAGAAGAAAAGCCATCTCAGATGATTATATCACCTACATGAGTAAGGATGTAAATGATATAGAAAAGTTGGAGGATCCAACCTCATACAAGGAGGCCATTAAGAGTTTGAATTCGTCCAAGTGGCAAGTTGCCATGGAAGACGAGTTGAAATATATGGGCTCAAATGATGTTTGGGACTTAGTAGAAGTTCCTAATGGTGCCAAAAGAGTAGGCTGCAAATGGATCTACAAAACTAAGTACGACCCCAAAGGGAACATCGAAAGGTTCAAAGCTAGACTTGTGGCAAAAGGTTTCACGCAGAGAGAAGGAATCGATTACAACGAGACTTTCTCTCATGTTTCATCTAAAGATTCTTTTAGGATCGTCATGGCTCTGGTAGCTCATTTCGACCTAGAATTGCATCAAATGGAAGTTAAGACGACATTTCTAAATGGTGACCTTAATGAAAATGTATACATGACTCAGCTGGAAGGTTGTGTTGTGGAAGGAAAGGAACATTTAGCATGTCGTCTGAAGAAATCCATCTATGGCTTGAAGCAAGCTTATAGACAGTGGTACCTCAAGTTCGATAAGATTATTAGAACTTTTGGTTTTACTGAAAATGTTGTGGACAACTGCATTTATGTTAAGTTTAAGGGCAGTAGGTTCACAATATTAGTCCTTTATGTGGATGACATATTATTGGCATGCAGTGATAAGGATATGCTGTACGAGACCAAGAATTTTCTGTCTTCCAATTTTGATATGAAAGATCTCGGTGAAGCTTCATATGTCCTCGGCATTGAGATTCATCGAGATAGGTCTAAAGGTTTGTTGGGACTATCACAAAAGACATACTTTGAGCGAGTACTAAAGAAATTCAATATGCATAAGTGCTTTGGCTCACCTGCTCCAATAGTCAAGGGCGATAAGTTTGGGACATTTCAATGTCCGAGGAACCAAATTGAAATTGATCAGATGAAGTCGGTTCCTTATGCTTCAGTTGTCGGAAGCATCATGTATGCACAAGTTTGTACACGCCCTGACTTGGCTTTTGTAACCGGGATTCTTGGTAGATTTCAATCAAATCCAGGACTAGACCACTGGAAGGCCGCAAAGAAAGTCTTGCGTTATATGCAAGAAACAAAAGGGTACATGCTTATATACAGAAGGTCTGATAACCTACGAGTTGTTGGTTATTCAGATTCTAATCATGTCGGTTGTGTGGATAGTAAGAAATCCACGTCAGGTTATATATTCACACTTGCCGGAGGAGCTATATCGTGGAAAATGTAACGACCCAGGGTAGTACCCCTAATAGATCTGTTTGCTCTTTTCTTTTATGCATCATCATGTCATCATGCATCATATCATCCATGTTTTCACTAAATAAAATTATTTTATAAAGCCTAGCTATTTTTATTTTTCTTCTCATATGGTTTATATAATAAACCCTCATCTTTTCTTTCCTCTAAAAAAACCCTAACAAAACAAAACTATTTTATTTTGGGTATCAAATATTTTGGCAATGTTTGTAATATGTTTCTCTCTCTCTCCATCTTTGTATTCCAGTTTCAGCTTTCTTTTGAGAAGGTTTCAAATCAATTTTTTGCAAACAGTTTTTTAAAAAAGAAAAGTGTTTTGGAAAATAAACAAAAGGAAAAAAATTTAAAAGAAAAACCCTAACTCTCCCTCCCTGGATCCTTCTCTTTCTTGGCCTGCTCTCTTTCCACCCGGCGGCCCAGCTGCTCCTCTTCCCCTCCCTTCCTTAGCGCAGCCCAGCAACAGCCATGGCCCAGCCCGCCTCCTGGCCCGTACCCCTTCATGGTTTCGGCCTCATCTCCTATCCCCTTTCTTCCTCGACAGCGACGGGAGCACGAGAACCGCATGAGCCCCATGGCCGACGTCACCACCGCACCCACGCAGCGCCCCCTCCTTTTTGATCCCCACATGCTCCCAGAAGCCCTAGCCTCTCTCCATCTTCGCGCCGCCGCCCCCATCTCCCTCTCCTTTTTCTTCTCTGTGAGCAACCACGAGCGCCGCCCGCAACAATCTTCATTGCGCCGCCGTCTCCGGCCACCCCGCACCGCGCAGAGACCACCTCTAGCACCGCCTTGACGTCCTGTACCACCTCGTGCAAGGAATCGTCCCGGGGCCCCTTCAATCGCCCCCGAATCACCGTTCCCTTCTCGGTCTCTACCGCTGTTCATCATCGATTCCGGTCGCCCCGTGTTTCCTCCGACCTCTGCGACCCCGCCACCGGCTTCATGGTAATCAGGCGCACCCCCAGACCTCCCCGTTTGTTTCCTCGCTTCCTGGTTCAGTTTCCCACTGGTGACCGAGCCCCTCCTCCGCAGAACCTCACCGCCGACGCCGTTCCGGTGAACTCTAGGGAGCAGCTCTGCCACCATCTGATCCGCGCCAATGAGACGAAGCCAATAAGCCTACGTGCGCTTCCTGGGGCGCTCTACATCGTCTGCGTGCCCCATCCCAGGCTCGCGGTGGTCACCGCCGTTCTCGCGCCGCGCACGACGCCGAGCAGCTGATGTGCAGCCGTGCAAGCTTCGCCACGCTAGCAGCCATTTGGCCAGCGGGCCCCAACCGTCATCGCCTCTGGCTAGAACCCAGCTAGGTGAGAAAATCCCCCAGATCTGGATCTCGTATGTTTTGCATCAAGGTCCCTCGTTTTCCAATTTCCTAAACCCGGCGTCCCTGCACTGAAGCTTTGCGCCATACCCCCCTAATACTCTTGTTAAACAACCCGCAGTCCTCCCCTGGATAGATTTTGTTTTCGGGTCCTTCCCTAATTAAAATAAAACATGTTTATCTATTTTAAATGATAAAAACTAATCTGCTAATATCTTTTAATTGGCAATTCGAAATAAAAAGTGTTCTATATGAAATTTGATCAGAAAAATGCAAGGAACATGAATATGCCATCCATTCATCTCTTTGCATCTCGCATCATGTCGTGCTGTGATAGTTTGTGCATTTCAACTCACATATATGCGGAGTATGTCGGAACACCGACTTGGTTTTCCCCGCTCCGTTTAATATTGAAGTAGCACACCCCTGCCATGTTATGCCATGCTAATCAACATTTAATATTGTCGGTAGAAATGCAACTCCAAACCTAATTTGTTTGTCCGGGGTTCCGACTCCAATTAATATGGATAAGTTGCATCGCATCATCGTTGCCATGTCATGCATATCATATCATGATCATGCCGATTCTTCTTTCGTAGTAGTAGTAAATGGTGCATCTGTTGTTTGTTATAGTGCTTTGCTTCTTCACGGATAGGATCACGAAGTGGTGTTGTGAGATACGACAAGTTCTTCTGCAGCTTTTCACAGGCGAGCCCTCCCTCTTCACCTATTTTATTCTCTCCCTCTCACTGCTATCCTTATATTGCGATTCTTTATCGAGTCACGTGTCCTATTCCACTTGTTTACCATAATAATCCTATATGTATCATTCCTTACCCATAGCCGTTGCTTGATGTTTGAGCCTTGCGAGTCGTAGGCGTGTTTAGGTTCTGTTGTTTATCTCGATCTGTTATCGGGATATGTTGGGTTGTTGGGAGGTTATCACATGCTATATCAATTGTTGGAGATACTCATGCTTTACTTTATTGTTAACAACTAAAATTGTAAGCAGAGGCATCTGTGAGCCCCTTTGCGAAAGCATCGGAACTTTGACTTGCTAATGTCCCCTAGGAGTTCTTGTTATCTGTTCCGAGATTGAGCGCTCTACCCGTACGTGGGGAGTGGGACCCCCATCACCCACTACCTTTCCTCGAGTCTGTTTATTGGGAGCCACAACCTTGGTTTTATTTGGCCATATGCACGATGCACGATTTACTTCCTGTTGCCTTCGGGTGTTTATATTCTGTATTGTACTCATATTGCGTGCCGACTTATCCTTGGCCGGTCGTTAGTGCCCGCCTTGGACGCCATCGCAACCTCTGGGTCTGTATCGGAGTACGGCCGGACTTCGTTACGGGTAGCTTAGTTGGGTGGCTCCCATTAAACTTTTCTTGCATTGGGAACGGTCTTGATGTGAGACTCCACCTGTAGTAAGTGGGTTCGAGCATGCGTATGGTTACATTTGGGCAACCCTGCAGGGTGTACATCTTACCGATAAGCCGTGTCCGCGGTTATGGACGACTTGGAATTGTTGTAGGATAACGTAGCATAGAAAACAAAAATTTTCCTACGGCGAACACGCAATCCAAGCCAAGATGCAATCTAGAAGACGGTAGCAACGAGGGGATTGTCGAGACTCACCCTTGAAGAGATTCCAAAGCCTACAAGAGGAGGCTCTTGTTGCTGCGGTAGACGTTCACTTGCTTGCAAAAGCGCGTAGAAGATCTTGATCACGATCGGTTCCGGCGCCACGAACGGGCGGCACCTCCGTACTCGGTCACACGTTCGGTTGTTGATGAAGACGACGTCCACCTCCCCGTTCCAGCGGGCAGCGGAAGTAGTAGCTCCTCTTGAATCCGACAGCACGACGGCGTGGTGTCGGTGGCGGTGTAGAAGTCCGGCGGAGCTTCGCTAAGCTATGCGGGCAATATGAAGTGGAGGAGCAAAGCTAGGGTTTGGGAGGGGGTGGCCGGCCACTCTATGGGGGGCGGCCAGCTTGTGGTCTTGGGGTGGCCGGCCCCTCCCTTGGCCCCTCATTATATAGGTGGATCCCAAGTGTTGGTGTCCAAGTCTTCGAATAAGACCCGAAACCAAAACCTTCCATATGGTGGGAAACTTTCCCTCCCACTAGAGGTGGGAATTCCACCTTCCATGGGGGGGGTGGCCGGCCCCTAAGGGGGAGTCCACTTGGGACTCCTCCCCCACTAGGGTTGGCCGGCCATGGAGGTGGAGTCCCATGTGGACTCCACCTTCCTTGGTGGTTTCTTCCGGACTTTTCTAGAACCTTCTAGAACCTTCCATAGAACCTTCCGCATCATTTTATTCACATAAAATGACATCCTATATATGAATCTTATTCTCCGGACCATTCCGGAACTCCTCGTGTCCGGGATCCCATCCGGGACTCCGAACAAATATTCCAACTTCATTCCATATTCAAGTACTACCATTTCAACATCCAACTTTAAGTGTGTCACCCTACGGTTCGTGAACTATGCGGACATGGTTGAGTACTCACTCCGACCAATAACCAATAGCGGGATCTGGAGATCCATAATGGCTCCCACATATTCAACGATGACTTTAGTGATCGAATGAACCATTTACATACGATACCAATTCCCTTTGTCACGCGATATTTTACTTGTCCGAGGTTTGATCATCGGTATCACACTATACCTTGTTCAACCTCGTCTCTGACAAGTACTCTTTACTCGTACCGTGGTATGTGGTCTCTTATGAACTTATTCATATGCTTGCAAGACATTAGACGACATTCCACCGAGAGGGCCCAGAGTATATCTATCCGTCATTGGGATGGACAAATCCCACTGTTGATCCATATGCCTCAACTCATACTTTCCGGATACTTAATCCCACCTTTATAACCACCCATTTACGCAGTGGCGTTTGATGTAATCAAAGTACCTTTCCGGTATAAGTGATTTATATGATCTCATGGTCATAAGGACTAGGTAACTATGTATCGAAAGCTTATAGCAAATAACTTAATGACGTGATCTTATGCTACGCTTAATTGGGTGTGTCCATTACATCATCTATTATATACTAAAAGCAAAATAAGGGTGTTTTTCGAGACACCAGGTTAATCCACATATGCTTAAAAAATATAAACCGGTGATTTTAATTTTAACGTCTGAGATTAAAAGATAAGAAGTGTTACGTATAATAATATAGGTGTACAAAAATAGGCTGGCACGTAAGCTCCATATCTCACGAAAGAAAGAAAAAGAGGAAGTCCAAAAGAAAAATAGGTACCATATGAGGTCCGTGTCATGTGGAAAGAGGATCTAAAATTTTGATAGTTAAGAGTTTGGATTCAACACTACACATGTCGCAAAGAAAAAAAACACTGCACGTTTTACGTCCTTCCATATTTTAATGGAAGTACCTTACGTGACAGCCTAATTTATATGTGTTGATCTACACACGTTTCGTATCCCTTAACTCTAAAAATCTTGCATCCGGTCATACCACTTGGACCTAACAGTGTTACGTGCTAGGCAGAATACAGATTGATTTAACATGTACGTCCTGATGAGTTTCAAAACCTAGCTGGCTAGCTATCACGTATGAGCAGTCAAATAAAATACACCTATTCAATCTGTGCAGTTCTAGAAAAAACGGTTAGCCTGTAAAAAAAAAGCTATTCAATCTTGCGGTCCGATAGAAAATATTCCATTTTGTAAAAAGTAGTTAGTTATAACGGAAGAGATTTGTGTAGATCGTTCATGCTATCAATCTGGTAAATGCAATGAAAAATCAGGCCCTTAGCTAGCTGGTAGTTTCTACGTGGTGTTAGATCATTTCGCATATAGCTAATATTTAGATTGCAAATAATTGAGGTTTACTTTAGCAATGACACTACAAATTTTTAGACAGTTCTGGAAGATCAAAAAAGTAGTTTTTTAAATAAGTGAACTAAACATATTTTTAAATAAAAGTATAGAGAAAAAATTAAAAATAAACTTACGGTGGTGGTACGATAATGCCACAACAGAGTTGCATGAGATATATGCAGTCATGGCGGAATCAATTGTGGACAAAGCTAGCTAGATGTGCACGGTCAATTGCACATTCAATTCGCGTAGTAGAATCTGGTATGTGGGTACATGTGGGTAAATTTTTGATTTTGATCTATTTCAATCCAAAACTTAAATTCGGATATAAGATTTAACACGTGCCTTATAGTTGTACTTTGCTAAATCAACTTGCAAATAAACATTGGAAAGAGATTTATTTCCGAGTAAGGTGAGAGGTACCGGCGCAAATTAAAACGGTGGAAAATTGACCACGACCATCTTAGTATTGGATAGAAAAAATGTTGAGAGTTCTCTAGAACTTTCACATCTATTTGATGTTGAAATCACAATATGGTAAAAAAAAAAGCGACGCATACCAGAAATTTTCATGAGACAGTAAAACATGCATATCTTAGTGTACATTTTTTTGTACTTCCCCGTATAATTTCATAAAACATCTTAAATAACCAATACATTTGATATATTTATAACCGACCATATCACCGATAGTATTCTATTCTATTGGTGCAATAGATATGAAAAATAGAAATAGCCTATTTTATCTATGTAAATCCTTTTTACAAAATACATATGGGTCATGGGTTCCTATAAAAGTTAAGACAACTTCTCACTACAATCACATCGTAAAATCAAGGACTGACTAAGATGATGAAACTTTGTTGTTCATGTCTCATAGTCACGGTACATGGCACTACATGTACATGTGAGCGGAATGTAGAATGATTGTGTTGGCGATAGTGATAGGGACATGGATAGGGATAGGAAGAATGGATGGATTTACATATTAAAAATTAGAATATCCTAATTAAAATGATGTCCTAGAAAACTGGGCACTACCAATTTTATTACTTTGATTATCGGTGTATAAATGTATATATACATATAGTATATTGAAATAGCTAAAATAATAGATATCTTAAGTCACAGTTCAAAATATTTCCTATTTTTATAATTATTATTATTAAATTTTAGTACCATATTGCTATGGAAAATCACACATCTTAGAGACTATAACGTCTTAAGTATTATGTATTTGGAATGAACGGGTAAAATACAACCATGTACCACCAATCTCTGCGTGAATGGACGACTCCAAAAAAGGGTGCAGTTGTGCCCGGGATCAAAAAAGCATTTCAGAATGAACGAAGATAGTGAAAGTAGAAAGACCGACACAAAAACAGCAAATAATCTTTTAAACCAACAAAACGGACGATTATTACTCTTTACTTGGCCTGGCTGTTAACTACAAAAATTGATGATTTTAGTTCATTAATTTAATTACTCAAAAAGGGAGATCCATATGTCAAGATGATTTATGTGTTCCACGCCTATTTGAACTTTTTTATTGAGCATAACATTTCACACTAATTAACCGTTTTACTTTTATCTTGTGTTGTGAATTATTTTTTCACTTTTATAATGGTAAGAAGATGCCCTCGCATTTGCGAGGGCCACCTTGCTAGTTCATATAATGATATAACCTTGTTATTAATAACATCCAATGTTCATGATTATGAAACTAATCATCTATTAATCAACAAGCTAGTTAAGAGGCTTACTAGGGACTCTTTGTTGTTTACATATCACACATGTATCAATGTTTCAGTTAATACAATTATAGCATGGTATATAAACATTTATCATAAACATAAAGATATATAATAACCACTTTTATTATTGCCTCTTGGGCATATCTCCAACAGTCTCCCACTTGCACTAGAGTCAATAATCTAGATTACATTGTAATATACCTAACACCCATGGCATTCTGGTGTTGGTCATGCTTTGCCCTAGGGAGAGCTTTAGTCAACGAATCTGCTACATTCAGATCAGTGTGTACTTTGCAAATCTTTACTTCTCCATCTTCGATGTACTCGCGAATCGAGTGGTAACGCAGCTTGATATGCTTCAGCCTCTTGTGTGACCTTGGCTCTTGTGCATTGGCGATGGCACCCATGTTATCACAATAGATGACAAATGGGTCCAATGCACTAGGAACCACACCGAGCTCTACAATGAACCTCTTCATCCATACCGCTTCTGATGAAGCCTCTGAAGCCGCTATGTACTCCGATTCTGTTGAGGATTTCGCCACCGTGCACTGCTTCGAGCTTGCCCAGCTTACTGCAGCACCATTCAATATAAACACGTACCCAGATTGTGACTTAGAGTCATCAGGATCAGTGTTCCAACTTGCATCGGTGTAACTTGTTACAACGAGCTCTTGGTCACCTCCATAACAAAGAAACATATCCTTAGTTCTTTTCAAGTACTTCAGGATATTCTTGACCGCTGTCCAGTGTTCCATTCCTGGATCACTTTGATATCTGCTAGTCAAACTAACAGCATGTGCTATATCCGGTCTTGTACATAGCATGGCATACATGATAGAGCCTACTGCCGAGGCATAGGGGATCCGACTCATCCTTTCTCTTTCTTCTGCCGTAGCCGGTCCTTGAGTCTTACTCAAGACCTTGCCTGGTAACATAGGTAAGAATCCTTTCTTACTTTCGTCCATTCTAAACTTCTTTAGAATCTTGTCCAGGTATGTACTCTGTGATAGCCCTATTAGACGTCTTGATCTATCTCTATAAATCTTGATGCCTAATATGTATGATGCTTCACCAAGGTCTTTCATTGAAAAACTATTATTCAAATAACCCTTTACACTGCTTAATAGTTCTATATCATTCCCAATCAATAATATGTCATCTACATATAATATCAGGAATGCTACAGAGCTCCCACTCACTTTCTTGTAAATACAGGCCTCTCCATGACACTGTATAAACCCGAAGTCTTTGATCACCTTATCAAAGCGTCGGTTCCAACTTCTCGATGCTTGCTTCAGTCCATAGATTGAACGCTGAAGTTTGCATACTTTGTCAGCATTTTTAGGATCGACAAAACCTTTTGGTTGTACCATATACAACTCTTCCTCAATGTCTCCATTAAGGAACGCCGTTTTGACATCCATCTGCCAAATCTCATAATCGAAAAATGCAGCTATTGCTAACAAAATCCTCACAGATTTTAGCTTCGCTACAGGTGAGAAAGTCTCATCGTAGTCAACACCTTGAATTTGTCGGAAACCCTTTGCGACAAGTCGAGCTTTATAGACGATAATATTACCATCAGCATCTGTTTTTCTTTTGAAGATCCATTTATTCTCGACAGCCTTGCGGCTATCAGGTAAGTCTACCAAAGTCCATACTTTGTTATCATACATGGATCCCATTTCGGATTTCATGGCTTCTTGCCATTTGTTGGAATCTGGGCTCATCATCGCTTCTTCATACGTCGCGGGGTCCTCATCATTGTTATCCACAATCATGACATTTAGACAAGGATCATACCAATGGAGTGGCACGATCCCTTGTCGATCTGCGAGGTTCAGTAGCTGTCTCATTTGAAGTTTCATGATCATTATCATTAGCTTCCTCTGTTGCGGTGTAGGTGGTACAGGAACATTTTCCGGTACTGCGCTACTCTGATCAACGAGTAGAGATTCTTCAATCTCATCGAGTTCTACTTTTCTTCCAGTCACTTCTTTAGTGAGAAATTCTTTCTCAAGAAAGGTTCCGTTCTTAGCAACAAATATCTTGCCTTCGGATCTGTGATAGAAAGTGTACCCTATAGTTTCCTTAGGGTATCCTATGAAGACGCATTTCTCCGCTTTGGGTTCTAGCTTGTCCGGTTGTAACTTTTTTACATAGGCTTCGCAACCCCAAACTTTTAGGAACGACAGCTTAGGTTTCTTATTAAACCATAATTCATACGGCGTCGTTTCAACGGATTTTGATGGTGCTCTATTTAAAGTGAATGCGGCTGTCTCTAATGCATAACTCCAAAATGATAACGGCAAATCAGTAAGAGACATCATAGAACGAACCATATCTAAGAGAGTTCGATTACGACGTTCGGACACACCGTTTCGTTGTGGTGTTCCCGGCGGTGTCAATTGTGAAAGTATTCCGCATTTCTTTAAATGCATGCTAAACTCATAACTCAGATATTCACCTCCGCGATCAGATCGTAGAAATTTAATCTTCTTGTTACGTTGATTTTCTACTTCACTTTGGAATTCCTTAAACTTCTCGAAAGTTTCGGATTTATGTTTCATTAAATAGATATACCCATATCTACTTAAATCATCTGTGAAGGTTAGAACATAACGATAACCACCGCGCGATGCTACACTCATTGGTCCACATACATCTGTGTGTATGATTTCCAATAAGTCAGTAGCTCGCTCCATCATACCCGAGAATGGAGTCTTAGTCATTTTTCCCATCAGACATGCTTCGCATCTATCAAGTGACTCAAAGTCAAGTGATTCAAGTAATCCATCGGTATGGAGTTTCTTCATGCGTTTCACTCCAATATGACCAAGACGACAGTGCCACATATAAGTAGAATTATCATTCAATTTAATTCGCTTAGCATCAATGTTATGTATATGAGTATTACTACTATCGAGATCTAACAGAAATAAGCCATTCTTTTGTGGTGCTCGACCATAAAAGTTATTATTCATAAAAATAGAACAACCATTATTCTCAGACTTGAATGAATAACCGTCTTGCATTAAACAAGATCCTGATATAATGTTCATGCTCAACGCGGGTACATAATAACAATTATTTAGGCTTAAAACTAATCCCGAAGGTAGATGTAGAGGAAGTGTCCCGACTGCGATCACATTGACCTTGGATCCGTTTCCAACGCGCATCGTCACTTCATCTTTCAGCAGTTGTCGTTTATTCTTTAGTTCCTGTTTCGAGTTACAAATATGAGCAACCGAACCAGTATCAAATACCCAGGTACTAGAACGAGAACTAGTGAGATAAACATCTATAACATGTATATCGGATATACCTTCTTTCTTCTTCTTGACAAGGCCGCTCTTCAGATCCGCTAAATACTTGGAGCAATTACGCTTCCAGTGTCCCTTCTCCTTGCAGTAATAGCACTCAGCATCAGGCTTAGGGCCAGACTTAGGTTTCACAGGAGGCGTGGCAGCTTTCTTGCCACTCTTCTTGTTCTTGCCTTTAGACTTGCCCTGTTTCTTGAAAGCTGGTGGTCTTGTTGACCATCAACACTTGGTGCTCTTTCTTGATCTCAATCTCAGCAGCTTTTAGCATGCCAAAGAGTTCAGGTAACTCCTTGTTCATGTTCTGCATATTGTAGTTCATCACAAAGTTCTTATAACTTGGTGGCAGTGATTGAAGGACACGATTAATCCCCAGTCTGTTAGGAATCACTATTCCCAAGTCACTGAGTTTCTTCGCATGCCCGGTCATAACGAGCATGTGCTCACTGATGGAGCTGCCTTCTTCCATCATACAGCTGAAAAAGTGTTTCGATGCTTCATAGCATTCCACGGCCGCATGAGTCTCAAAAATAGTCTTCAACTCTTTTATCAACTCATGAGGATCGTGGTGCTCAAAACGTTTTTGAAGATCGGATTCCAGACTGCATAAGATGGCACACTGAACTTGAGAGTACCGAGTTTTCCGAGTCATGTAAACATTCTTTACTTCATCGGTTTCAGTTTCTGCAGGAGGGTCACCTAGCGGTGCATCAAGCACATATTGCAGATTTCCGCCATTGAGGAAAATCCTCACATGACGGAACCAGTCGGTGAAGTTGCTACCGTTGCTCTTAAGCTTTTCTTTCTCTAGGAACTGGTTAAAATTGATTGAGGACGCCATATCTACAACATATTTGCAATAGTTTAGACTAAGTTTATGACAAATTGAGTTCAAATTTTAATTCTACATAATTAAAAATCTAGGTGAACTCCCACTCAAAACAATATCCCTCGCATTGTCTTAGTGATCACACGAACCAAATCCATCACACCTATGCCCGATCATCACGAGACAAGATGTAATTTCAATGGCGAACACTCAAAATGTTCATCATATCAATCATATGATTCATGCTCTACCTTTCGGTATCACGTGTTCCGAGACCATGTCTTTACATGCTAGGCTCGTCAAGGCCACCTTAGTATCCGCATGTGCAAACTGTCTTGCACCCGTCATATGTACTTATCGAATCTATCACACCCGATCATCACGAGATGCTTCGAAACGATAAGACTTGATAACGGTGCTACTAAGGATGAACACTTTATTATCTTGAGATTTTAGTGAGAGGGATCATCTTATAATGCTACCGTCGCGATCTAAGCAAAATAAGATGCATAAAAGGATTAACATCACATGCGGTTCATATGTGATATGATATGGCCCTTTTGTCTTTGCGCCTTTGATCTTCATCTTCAAAGTACGGACATGATCTCCATCATCAACGGGCATGATCTCCATCATCGTCGGCGAAGCACCAAGGTCAATGGCGCCGTCTTCATGATCGTCCTCCATGTAGCAACTATTACAACTACTTTGAAGTACTACTCAACATGAAATTTAAAGACAACCATAAGGCTCCTGCCGGTTGCCACAATACAATAATGATCATCTCATACATATTCATCATCACATTATGGCCATATCACACCACCAAACCCTGCAAAAACAAGTTAGACGTTCTCTAATTTGGTTTGCATATTTTACGTGGTTTAGGGTTTTGAGCAAGATCCAATCTACCTACGAACATGAACCACAACGGTGATACTAGTGTTGTCAATAGAAGAGTAAATTGAATCTTCACTATAGTAGGAGAGACAGACACCCGCAAAGCCACTTATGCAATACAAGTTGCATGTCAGCGTGGAGCAAATCTCATGAACGCGGTCATGTAAAGTTAGCCCGAGCCGCTTCATCCCACTATGCCACAAAGATGCAAAGTACTCAACTAAAGATAACAAGAGCATCAACGCCCACAAACCATTGTGTTCTACTCGTGCAACCATCTATGCATAGACACGGCTCTGATACCACTGTAGGATAACGTAGCATAGAAAACAAAAATTTTCCTACGGCGAACACGCAATCCAAGCCAAGATGCAATCTAGAAGACGGTAGCAACGAGGGGATTGTCGAGACTCACCCTTGAAGAGATTCCAAAGCCTACAAGAGGAGGCTCTTGTTGCTGCGGTAGACGTTCACTTGCCGCTTGCAAAAGCGCGTAGAAGATCTTGATCACGACGGCGCCACGAACGGGCAGCACCTCCGTACTCGGTCACACGTTCGGTTGTTGATGAAGACGACGTCCACCTCCCCGTTCCAGCGGGCAGCGGAAGTAGTAGCTCCTCTTGAATCCGACAGCACGACGGCGTGGTGTCGGTGGCGGTGTAGAAGTCCGGCGGAGCTTCGCTAAGCTATGCGGGCAATATGAAGTGGAGGAGCAAAGCTAGGGTTTGGGAGGGGGTGGCCGGCCACTCTATGGGGGGCGGCCAGCTTGTGGTCTTGGGGTGGCCGGCCCCCTCATTATATAGGTGGATCCCAAGTGTTGGTGTCCAAGTCTTCGAATAAGACCCGAAACCAAAACCTTCCATATGGTGGGAAACTTTCCCTCCCACTAGAGGTGGGAATTCCACCTTCCATGGGGGGGGCCGGCCCCCTAAGGGGGAGTCCACTTGGGACTCCTCCCCCACTAGGGTTGGCCGGCCATGGAGGTGGAGTCCCATGTGGACTCCACCTTCCTTGGTGGTTTCTTCCGGACTTTTCTAGAACCTTCTAGAACCTTCCATAGAACCTTCCGCATCATTTTATTCACATAAAATGACATCCTATATATGAATCTTATTCTCCGGACCATTCCGGAACTCCTCGTGATGTCCGGGATCCCATCCGGGACTCCGAACAAATATTCCAACTTCATTCCATATTCAAGTACTACCATTTCAACATCCAACTTTAAGTGTGTCACCCTACGGTTCGTGAACTATGCGGACATGGTTGAGTACTCACTCCGACCAATAACCAATAGCGGGATCTGGAGATCCATAATGGCTCCCACATATTCAACGATGACTTTAGTGATCGAATGAACCATTTACATACGATACCAATTCCCTTTGTCACGCGATATTTTACTTGTCCGAGGTTTGATCATCGGTATCACACTATACCTTGTTCAACCTCGTCTCCTGACAAGTACTCTTTACTCGTACCGTGGTATGTGGTCTCTTATGAACTTATTCATATGCTTGCAAGACATTAGACGACATTCCACCGAGAGGGCCCAGAGTATATCTATCCGTCATTGGGATGGACAAATCCCACTGTTGATCCATATGCCTCAACTCATACTTTCCGGATACTTAATCCCACCTTTATAACCACCCATTTACGCAGTGGCGTTTGATGTAATCAAAGTACCTTTCCGGTATAAGTGATTTATATGATCTCATGGTCATAAGGACTAGGTAACTATGTATCGAAAGCTTATAGCAAATAACTTAATGACGTGATCTTATGCTACGCTTAATTGGGTGTGTCCATTACATCATCTATTATATACTAAAAGCAAAATAAGGGTGTTTTTCGAGACACCAGGTTAATCCACATATGCTTAAAAAATATAAACCGGTGATTTTAATTTTAACGTCTGAGATTAAAAGATAAGAAGTGTTACGTATAATAATATAGGTGTACAAAAATAGGCTGGCACGTAAGCTCCATATCTCACGAAAGAAAGAAAAAGAGGAAGTCCAAAAGAAAAATAGGTACCATATGAGGTCCGTGTCATGTGGAAAGAGGATCTAAAATTTTGATAGTTAAGAGTTTGGATTCAACACTACACATGTCGCAAAGAAAAAAAACACTGCACGTTTTACGTCCTTCCATATTTTAATGGAAGTACCTTACGTGACAGCCTAATTTATATGTGTTGATCTACACACGTTTCGTATCCCTTAACTCTAAAAATCTTGCATCCGGTCATACCACTTGGACCTAACAGTGTTACGTGCTAGGCAGAATACAGATTGATTTAACATGTACGTCCTGATGAGTTTCAAAACCTAGCTGGCTAGCTATCACGTATGAGCAGTCAAATAAAATACACCTATTCAATCTGTGCAGTTCTAGAAAAAACGGTTAGCCTGTAAAAAAAAAGCTATTCAATCTTGCGGTCCGATAGAAAATATTCCATTTTGTAAAAAGTAGTTAGTTATAACGGAAGAGATTTGTGTAGATCGTTCATGCTATCAATCTGGTAAATGCAATGAAAAATCAGGCCCTTAGCTAGCTGGTAGTTTCTACGTGGTGTTAGATCATTTCGCATATAGCTAATATTTAGATTGCAAATAATTGAGGTTTACTTTAGCAATGACACTACAAATTTTTAGACAGTTCTGGAAGATCAAAAAAGTAGTTTTTTAAATAAGTGAACTAAACATATTTTTAAATAAAAGTATAGAGAAAAAATTAAAAATAAACTTACGGTGGTGGTACGATAATGCCACAACAGAGTTGCATGAGATATATGCAGTCATGGCGGAATCAATTGTGGACAAAGCTAGCTAGATGTGCACGGTCAATTGCACATTCAATTCGCGTAGTAGAATCTGGTATGTGGGTACATGTGGGTAAATTTTTGATTTTGATCTATTTCAATCCAAAACTTAAATTCGGATATAAGATTTAACACGTGCCTTATAGTTGTACTTTGCTAAATCAACTTGCAAATAAACATTGGAAAGAGATTTATTTCCGAGTAAGGTGAGAGGTACCGGCGCAAATTAAAACGGTGGAAAATTGACCACGACCATCTTAGTATTGGATAGAAAAAATGTTGAGAGTTCTCTAGAACTTTCACATCTATTTGATGTTGAAATCACAATATGGTAAAAAAAAAAGCGACGCATACCAGAAATTTTCATGAGACAGTAAAACATGCATATCTTAGTGTACATTTTTTTGTACTTCCCCGTATAATTTCATAAAACATCTTAAATAACCAATACATTTGATATATTTATAACCGACCATATCACCGATAGTATTCTATTCTATTGGTGCAATAGATATGAAAAATAGAAATAGCCTATTTTATCTATGTAAATCCTTTTTACAAAATACATATGGGTCATGGGTTCCTATAAAAGTTAAGACAACTTCTCACTACAATCACATCGTAAAATCAAGGACTGACTAAGATGATGAAACTTTGTTGTTCATGTCTCATAGTCACGGTACATGGCACTACATGTACATGTGAGCGGAATGTAGAATGATTGTGTTGGCGATAGTGATAGGGACATGGATAGGGATAGGAAGAATGGATGGATTTACATATTAAAAATTAGAATATCCTAATTAAAATGATGTCCTAGAAAACTGGGCACTACCAATTTTATTACTTTGATTATCGGTGTATAAATGTATATATACATATAGTATATTGAAATAGCTAAAATAATAGATATCTTAAGTCACAGTTCAAAATATTTCCTATTTTTATAATTATTATTATTAAATTTTAGTACCATATTGCTATGGAAAATCACACATCTTAGAGACTATAACGTCTTAAGTATTATGTATTTGGAATGAACGGGTAAAATACAACCATGTACCACCAATCTCTGCGTGAATGGACGACTCCAAAAAAGGGTGCAGTTGTGCCCGGGATCAAAAAAGCATTTCAGAATGAACGAAGATAGTGAAAGTAGAAAGACCGACACAAAAACAGCAAATAATCTTTTAAACCAACAAAACGGACGATTATTACTCTTTACTTGGCCTGGCTGTTAACTACAAAAATTGATGATTTTAGTTCATTAATTTAATTACTCAAAAAGGGAGATCCATATGTCAAGATGATTTATGTGTTCCACGCCTATTTGAACTTTTTTATTGAGCATAACATTTCACACTAATTAACCGTTTTACTTTTATCTTGTGTTGTGAATTATTTTTTCACTTTTATAATGGTAAGAAGATGCCCTCGCATTTGCGAGGGCCACCTTGCTAGTTCATATAATGATATAACCTTGTTATTAATAACATCCAATGTTCATGATTATGAAACTAATCATCTATTAATCAACAAGCTAGTTAAGAGGCTTACTAGGGACTCTTTGTTGTTTACATATCACACATGTATCAATGTTTCAGTTAATACAATTATAGCATGGTATATAAACATTTATCATAAACATAAAGATATATAATAACCACTTTTATTATTGCCTCTTGGGCATATCTCCAACAATTGTTTGGCTTGATCATGGAACAACTTACAATGTGTACTTATTGATAATAATCTGATAATAACTTGTGTAGTAATATAGCATTACTACAACCGATATCTAATAAAACTTGTCCACCGTTGAGTGCCTTTTACATTGCTTCTTCGCCTTGTTGAAGGGGATATGTGTAATCGTCTGGGTTATGTTTGTGTAGTATTTTATTGATTACCTTATGCTCTCTCTTATCTTCTCTGAGTAGACGGATGTTGTAGCGTGCCTCTATTGTTTATAGTTTTGCTGCCGCTAAACCTACCATATAGCCCCGGCGATATATTCGCCTGGCGAGCATAGCCATTTCTAGTCTCGCTAAGTATGTGCCGGAGTTCGTTCCTTTGTACTTACACTCGCCTTTTCTCTTTCTCTTTTGTTTCCTCCTCTTGTCGGCAACCGATGGCCTGACTTTGACAGGTACGAGATGACGACGTTAGCAAGGTTACCCTTCCGGCTTGGCCTGGGCAGGGTTATGGACGCCGCTGGTTATCTTCAGGACTCTTAGTCCAATTTGTATCTTGTCCGTACTCGGACGTATTTGATCTTCTTTATGATTCAGATCTTTGTATTGTATATTTGTATCTTGACTCGTTGGAGTCGTTGTTGTAATATATGTTTCCTGTGGGCTCTATTGTAATCCTATTTTAATGTTACCGCTCGTGTTAATTCCTCTGGCATCACGTGTGTGATTCATCGCGCACGTCGTGTCGGAGGGCGTCTCAGAATCGATATCGTGCGGATTTCGGCGGGTTCGCTGGGATCCTCATGGTACCGGTTCCGGGGCGTCACAAGTTGGTATCAGAGCTCAGGTTGACGATACCCCACTAGTCCAGCCTGTAGGATAACCTTGCCAACGGACGTTGCGTGTAGTGTCAAAACTACTTTCTAAAATTCGTTGGATAGTTCTGATTAGCTCTATTTTTCTCCTTACCTATATTCTTTCTCCTCTTACCTATGCGAGTTTTGAATCTTCTCTTATCTGCTTCTTCGAGTCTTAGGATTCGACGTGGGTTGGACAATCTTTTCCCCTCACCTAATAGGTCCGATCTTCGGAGGATCCCGACAGAAGCGCATCATCAACATCGGAACAATGACTTCTTGTTAGTGGTGTCGACCGATCAACATGGAGCAAGAATTCTTGTTAGTGGTGTCGAGGAGATCGACACGTCGCCTGAAGACCCGATAGTTCCCCTCTCTCCCCTGTACCTTGAGGTGGAACCTCGGGGCGAGGTTCCTTGTTAGTGGTGTCGATTGTAACGACCCAGGGTAGTACCCCTAATAGATTTGTTTGCTCTTTTTCTTTTATGCATCATCATGTGATCATGCATCATATCATCCATGTTTTCACTAAATAAAATTATTTTATAAAGCCTAGCTATTTTTATTTTTCTTCTCATATGGTTTATATAATAAACCCTCATCTTTTCTTTCCTCTAAGAAAACAAAACTATTTTATTTTGGGTATCAAATATTTTGGCAATGTTTGTAATATGTTTCTCTCTCTCTCTCTCCATCTTTGTATTCTAGTTTCAGCTTTCTTTTGAGAAGGTTTCAAATAATTTTTTTGCAAACAGTTTTAAAAAAAGAGAAGGGTTTTGGAAAATAAACAAAAGGAAAACAAATTTAAAAGAAAAACCCTAACTCTCCCTCCCTAGATCATTTTCTTTCTTTGCCTGCTCTCTTTCCACCCGGCGGCCCAGCTGCTCCTCTTCCCTTCCCTTCCTTGGCGCAGCCCAGCAGCCATGGCCCAGCCCGCCTCCTGGCACGTACCCCTTCACGGTTTCGGCCTCATCTCATATCCCCTTTCTTCCTCGACAGCGACGGGAGCACGAGAACCGCATGAGCCCCGTGGCCAACGTCACCACCACACCCACGCAGCGCCCCCTCCTTTTTCATCCCCACCTGCTCCCAGAAACCCTAGCCTCTCTCCCTCTTCGCACCGCCGCCCCCATCTCCCTCTCCTTTTTCTTCTCTGTGAGCAACCTCGAGCGCCGCCCGCAACAATCTTCATCGCGTCGCCGTCTCCGGCCACCTCGCACCGCGCCGAGACAACCTCTAGCACCGCCTTGACGTCCTGTACCACCTCGTGCAAGGAATCGTCCCGGGGCCCCTTCAATCGCCCCCGAATCGTTGTTCCCTTCTCGGTCTCTGCCGTTGTTCATCATCGATTCCGGCCGCCCCGTGTTTCCTCCGACCTCTGCGACCCCTCCACCAGCTTCATGGTAATCAGGCGCACCCCCTAGACCTCCCTGTTTGTTTCCTCGCTTCCTGGTTCAGTTTCCCACTGGTGACCGAGCCCCTCCTCCACAGAACCTCACCGCCGACGCCGTTCCAGTGAACTCCAGGGAGCAGCTCCGCCACCATCTAATCCGCGCCAACGAGACGAAGCCAGCGAGCCTATGTGCACTTCCTGGGGCGCTCTACATCGTCTGCGCGCCCCATGCCAGGCTCGCGGTGGTCACCGCCGTTCCCGCGCCGTGCACGACGTCGAGCAGCTGATGTGCAGCCGTGCAAGATTCGCCACGCTGGCAGCCATGTGGCCAGCGGGCCCCAACCGTCATCGCCTCTGGCTAGAACCCAGCTAGGTGAGAAAATCCCCCAGATCTGGATCTCGTATGTTTTGCATCAAGGTCCCTCGTTTTCCAATTTCCTGAACCCGGCGTCCCTGCACTGAAGCTTTGCTCCATACCCCCCTGATACTCCTGTTAAACAACCCGCAGTCCTCCCCTGGATAGATTTTGTTTTCGGGTCCTTCCCTAATTAAAATAAAACATGTTTATCTATTTTAAATGATAAAAACTAATCTGCTAACACTACAAGGAAAAGCCTTATTGCCGGCGCACCAAAAACGGCTATTGCCGGCGCACTAGAGCCCGCCGGTGCGAACAGGCCGGTGATAATGAGTTACCGCCGGCGCACCAGCTGCTGCGCCAGCAGTAACATGAATTATCCCCGGCGAACCAGGCCAGGTGCGCCGGCGGTATGATTTTTCAAATTTTTAAAAAGTCCGATCTAGATCTAGATCTCGATCTAGATCTAGCTCGGGTTCGTCCTCGAAAACCATGAATGTGGGCCTGTCGTTGTTGCGCCGTAGGGTAGGAGGAGGTGTAGGAGGTCGGAGGTTGTGGTGGAGGAGGTGACCGGAGGTGGAGTATGAGGAGGAGGAGGAGGAGGAGGAGGAGGAGGATATCACCGGAGGAGGATGTCACCGGAGTAGGAGGAGGGAGGTGGAGGAGGAGGAGACCCGATGTGTAGTATGAGGAGGAGGAGGAGGAATATGTCACCGGAGGGAGGATGTCACCGGAGTAGGAGGAGGAGGAGGCCCGAGGTTGAGGTCACCGGAGGAGGCCCGAGGTTGAGGTCGCCGGAGGAGGCCCGAGGTTGAGGTCGCTGGAGGAGGCCCGAGGTTGAGGTCGCCGGAGGAGGTCGTCGTCGTCGGAGGAGGAGGAGCCGTCAGGGAGGAGAAGAGGAGGAAGGAGAAGAGGAGGAGGAGGAGGAGAGGAGGAGGAGAAGTGGAAGAAGAGGAGGAGGAGGCAAGTCTGCGCCTATATAGTACAAGTTACTGCCGGCGCACCTAGTATGGTGGTGCGCCGGGGGTACTTTTTAATTTTTTTCATCCAAATCTAAAACCTCAAAAAACTCTGTTTTCCTTTTTGAATTTTGGGAATCAAAAAAATCGGTAAACGGCCGTAGGCGGTTGAATTCGGATAGGAAATTTCGCGTAGATAGATTTTGATATAAACAAGTTTTTCATCGGAGGTCGTATGCAACCAGAAATCCCGTTTTACCGAAAGATGACGCCATTTTGCATAATATATCGAAAATCATTTTTTCAATTTTTCTTTAATACTAGATTACATAAGTATTGGACATATCAAAGGATTTTATTTTTTGAATTTTCTATCATTTTCTATTATTTTTTCAAAAACTGAAAAGGCGATTCCCAGGGGGGGTGGAGAGAAAAATCTAGGCAACTTACCCCCGGCGCACCTCTATGGTGGTGCGCTGGTGGTAAATTGTCTACCACCGGCGCACCACCATAGAGGTGCGCCGGGGGTAAGGTGCCCATATTTTCTGTTTCCGTCCAGAACTCTTCGAATTTTATTCCCGGCGCACTAAATTTTCTTGTGCGCCGGCAGTATAGGTTCTTCGCCGGCGCGGTCTAACATGGCTCGCCGGCGGTATTTTGCCACCGGCGCGCGTCAATGGTGGTGCGCCGGCACCCTTCCGTGCAGCTATAGCCCTTTTCCTAGTAGTGTAATATCTTTTAATTGGTAATTCGAAATAAAAAATGTTCTATATGAAATTTGATCAGAAAAATGCAAGGAACATGAATATGTCATCCATTCATCTGTTTACATCTCGCATCATGTCGTGTCGTGATAGTTTGTGCATTTCACCTCACATATATGCGGAGTATTTCGGAACACCGACTTGGTTTTCCCCGCTCCGTTTAATATTGAAGTAGCACACCCCTGCCATGTTATGCCATGCTAATCAACATTTAATATTGTCGGTAGAAATGCAACTCCAAAACTAATTTGTTTCTCTGGGGTTCCGACTCCGATTAATATGGATATGTTCCATCGCATCATCGTTGCCATGTCATGCATATCATATCATGATCATGCCGATTCTTCTTTCGTAGTAGTAGTAAATGGTGCATCCGTTGTTTGTTATAGTGCTTTGCTTCTTCACGGATAGGATCACAAAGTGGTGTTGTGAGATACGACAAGTTCTTCTGCAGCTTTTCACAGGCGAGCCCTCCCTCTTCACCTATTTTATATTTTGCTCCCCCTCTCACTGCTATACATATGTTGCGATTCTTTATCGAGTCACGTGTCCTATTCCACTTGTTTACCATAATAATCCTATTTGTATCATTCCTTACCCATAGCCGTTGCTTGATGTTTGAGCCTTGCGAGTCCTAGGCGTGTTTAGGTTCTGTTGTTTATCTCGATCGATCTGTTATCGGGATATGTTGGGTTGTTCGGAGGTTATCACATACAATATCAATTGTTGGAGATACTCATGCTTTACTTTATTGTTAACAACTAAAATTGTAAGCAGAGGCATCTGTGAGCCCCTTTGCGAAAGCATCGGAACTTTGACTTGCTAATGTCCCCTAGGACCCGAGTTCTTGTTATCTGTTCCGAGATTGAGCGCTCTACCCGTACGTGGGGGAGTGGGACCCCCATCACCCACTACCTTTCCTCGAGTCTGTTTATTGGGAGCCACAACCTTGGTTTTATTTGCCCATATGCACGATGCACGATTTACTTCCTGTTGCCTTCGGGTGTTTATATTCTGTACTGTACTCATATTGCGTGCCGACTTATCCTTGGCCGGTCGTTAGTGCCCGCCTTGGACGCCATCGCAACCTCTGGGTCCGTATCGGAGTACGGCCGGACTTCGTCACGGGTAGCTTAGTTGGATGGCTCCCATTAAACTTTCTCTTGCATTGGGAACGGTCTTGATGTGAGACTCCACCTGTAGTAAGTGGGTTCGAGCATGCGTATGGTTACATTTGGGCAACCCCTGCAGGGTGTACATCTTATCGATAAGCCGTGTCCGCGGTTATGGACGACTTGGAATTGTATGGCTTGATCATAGAACAACTTACACATTATACTTATTGTTAATAATCTGATAATAACTTGTGTAGTAAAATAGCATTACTCAACCGATATCTAATAGAACTTGTCCACCGTTGAGTGCCTTTTACATTGCTTCTTCGCCTTGTTGAAGGGGATATGTGTAATCGGCTGGGTTATGTTTGTGTAGTATTTTATTTGTTACCTTATGCGCTCTCTTATCTTCTCTGAGTAGACGGATGTTGTAGCGTGTCTCTATTGGTTATAGTTTTGCTGCCGCTAAACCTACCATATAGCGATATATTCGCCTGGCGAGCATAGCCATTTCTAGTCTCGCTAAGTACGTGCCGGAGTTCGTTCCTTGGTACTTACCCTCGCCTTTTCTCTTTCTCTTTTGTTTTCTCCTCTTGTCGGCAACCAATGGCCCGACTTCGACAGGTACGAGATGACGACGTTAGCAAGGTTACCCTTCCGGCTTGGCCTGGGCAGGGTTATGGACGCCGCTGGTTATCTTCAGGACTCTTAGTCCAATTTGTATCTTGTCCGTACTCGGACGTATTTGATCTTTTGTATGATTCAGATCTTTGTATTGTATATTTGTGTCTTGACTCGTTGGAGTCGTTGTTGTAATATATGTTTCTTGTGGGCTCTATTGTAATCATGTTGTAATGTTACCGCTCGTGTTAATTCCTCTGACATCACGTGTGTGATTCATCGCGCACGTCGTGTCGGAGGGCGTCTCAGAATCCGTGCGGTTGCGGGTTCGCTGGGATCCCGGGGGGTCACGTGGAAAAGCTCCAAAGAAACGATAGTTGCTCCATCTACGATGCAAGTAGAGTTTATAGCATGTTATGAGGCCACTGGGCACGCTGTATGGCTAAAGAATTTTATTCCCGGACTTAAAGTGGTCGACAACATTACAAAACCACTTCTATTGTACTTCTATAATGAACCCGCAGTTTTCTATGCGAATAACAACAAGTCAAGTGATGTGATACGTCTCAAACGTATCTATAATTTCTTATATTCCATGCTACTTTTATGACAATACTTGAATGTTTTATACATACTTTACATCATTATTATACATTTTCCGGCACTAACCTATTAACAAGATGCCGAAGTGCCAGTTGCTGTTTTCTGCTGTTTTTGGTTTCAAAAATCCTACAAAGGAAATATTCTCGGAATTGGAAGAAATCAACACCCAGGGTCCTATTTTCCACGAAGCTTCCGGAAGACCGAAGGGATAACGAAGTGGGGCGACGAGGCGCCGCCACCATAGGGCCGCGCGGCCAGGGGGCCGCGCTGCCCTATGGTGTGGGCCTCGCGCCGCCTCCCGACCTACCCTTCCGCCTACTTAAAGCCTTCGTCGCGAATACCCCTGTACCGAGAGCCACGATACGGAAAACCTTCCAGAGACCGCCGCCGCCAATCCCATCTCGGGGATTCAGGAGATCGCCTCCGGCACCTGCCGGAGGGGAATCATCACCGGAGGGGCTCTACATCATCATGCCCGCCTCCGGATTGATGCGTGAGTAGTTCATCCTTGGACTATGGGTCCATAGCAGTAGCTAGATGGTTGTCTTCTCCGCTTGTGCTATCATTGTTTAGATCTTGTGAGCTGCCTAACATGATCAAGATCATCTATTTGTAATGCTACATGTTGTGTTTGGTGGGATCCGATGAATCTAGAATACTATGTCAAGTTGATTATCAATCTATCATACATGTGTTGTTTATGTTCTTGCATGCTCTCCGTTGCTAGTAGAGGCTCTGGCCAAGTTGATACTTGTAACTCCAAGAGGGAGTATTTATGCTCGATAGTGGGTTCATGACTCCATTTAATCTGGGACAGTGACAGAAAGTTCTAAGGTTGTGGATGTGCTGTTGCTAATAGGGATAAAACATCAATGCTTTGTCTAAGGATATTTGTGTTGATCACGTTACGCACCATACTTAATGCAATTATCTGTTGTTTACAACTTAATACTGGAGGGGTGCGGATGCTAACCCGAAGGTGGATTATTTAGGCATAGATGCATGCTGGATAGCGGTCTATGTACTTTGTCGTAATGCCCTGATTAAATCTCATAGTAATCATCATTGATATGTATTGAATCTTTATTTGTCAATTGCCCACCTGTAATTTGTTCACCCAGCATGCTAGTTATCTTATTGGAGAGACACCACTAGTGAACTGTGGACCCCGGTCCATTCTTTTACATCTGAATACATTCTACTGCAATCATTGTTCTTACTGTTCTTTGTAAACAAACACCATCTTCCACTCGATACGCTTAATCCTTTGTTTTCAGCAAGCCGGTGAGATTGACAACCTCACTGTTACGTTGGGGCAAAGTATCTTGATTGTGTTGTGCAGGTTCCACGTTGGCGCCGGTTTCACCTGGTGTTGAGCCGCACTACACTCCTCCACCAACAACCTTCACGTGCTTCTTGGCTCCTACTGGTTCGATAACCTTGGTTTCTTTCGAGGGAAAACTTGCTGCTGTGCGCATCACCTTCCTCTTGGGGTTCCCAACGGACGTGTACATTACGCGCATCATGATGCTGCCAAACACATTGACATTAAGTACCATGTTGTGAAGCATAGAATCCAGGATCATACGACTAATGTTAAGCATATAAGTACGACTCGTATGCTTGCGGATCCTCTAACGAAAGGCTTACCACCTAGTATTTTTCGTGAGCATGTTGCCGGTATGGGATTACTGGAACCACTCCCAATAAGTATTATATTATCCATTTCGAAATAGGTTGGTATGCTATAAGTGTTGAGGTTCAATAGCATTTTCATTGGATGTTGCAACACCTCACTTTGGCTTATTATTCATATGGTGAATGGGCAAATGAAGTTAATCTAACGATCAAGGGGGAGAATGTTGGATTGATCTGTCAGGTTAAAACACCATCAGGTTCAGTTAACACACAAAAGAGAGATATTCAGAAACACTTAACGTTAAGAGAATAAGGGGGCCCACAGGACCAACGTCCAAGACGACCTTTTTCTGTACGTGACTTATCTCTAAACGCCATGATCGGGGGCACCTTAACCAACTAATTCTGGTCCCCCGTTGCAGGCGCATATAAATATGGGGGAGCCCCTGGCGGCTGGATTTTTACGAGTTGACACTTAGCAACGCTGCTCCCCAACATCCCAAAGGTTCTGCACCGATCGCAGTCCGCGCACAAACAACGGGAAGGTTGGAACCTCACTGTGCTGTTCCAGGGCAGTGTAGGTGGCGGCCGGAGGGGATCACGAGGATCACCAGATCGTCATCGACCACCAGTTCGTCATCAACACCGCCGCACCAAGCCTGCCTCACGCAGACATCGATGGGATCTTCAATGCCCCGTAATGCATCCCTAAACCTCTATCTTTATGATCTTTAGGTGTTCTAGCTGCAGCAATTGCGTGATCTTATGCTATGCCTACCGGTTCTATCCTAACAGGTGCCAGCTTCGGTTGTAGGTTGCGACTAGTATGCACGAGCCCATGCTCTCTCCAAGGCCTTGAACCGGTTAGCCTCCACACAGGCCTCTGCTCCTCCGTCAGCTCGACTTTTCTTGGCTTGCTTCCACCACTCTCACCTCCATCTTGATGCTTATCCACCACTCTTGGAGCCCAGGATTCTCCAGCGTCTCCCTCGCCTGGTCTAGTTGCAGGTTCATGTTGTGCCACAATTGATAACACAACATCACAGATCCGCAAAACATTCATACTAAACAACAAAGTCAAAATACTAATCTGCACGAATTGTTTAGGCATGACTTCAGCGTTTTTCAAGGAAGCTTTATTCTATTTTTATGGATCAGATGAATCACATGGAATTTACATGTGTGTTTACTTAAGCTGACGAAAGCTATGTCAAGTTCATTAAGGTATGGTAACTTACATCAGCTGCAGCAAATCCTCTTGCATTTGCATGAGATCCACGTTGTTACTTTCCATCGGTGCTGGATTTATTTCTTCTTGCGTCAACTGAGTCGACGATGGTTTAGTCCACGGGATTGGGTCGATAATAAACAATATTATCATTATAATATCTCAATGGATCCAGACAAGTGCATTTCTGACCCAAACGAGTAAAGATTTACGTGTATGGGCAAGCAAAACAAAAGAGCTCAGACCAGGTTCTGCCTCTGGCATGACTTTTCCACTTGTGGTTCATACAGTTGTGTGGGATCTCCCCATCTGTCAAACATCTCCTTCAGTTCAGAAATACATCTCTTAGACAAGGAAGAACAATGTAAATGAAGAATATAGGTACATGAAGAACAAGGTCGATTGACATGATGGTATCAGACTAGTACATCTCCTTGTCTTCCGCTGCCCCTGCCGCCGCTGTTAAGGCTGGACACGAGCCCAGCTCGGGTTAGGCTCGGCGCGAGCCAGGCTTTAGCATTCACCTTGAAAGCCAAAATTTCATATCTTCTAAACACTGGTTGTTAGAGTTCTTAGCACGGACGACTGATTTGGAGGCTAGTGTTTTAGCGATTGGTTGTTGGCATATATGGGATGCAACGAACGATGCCAAGAATAACCACACCATTCCAGAACCAAAGCGCACAAGTGTGAGGATCATTGTGTACGTTGACAAGGTTATCCAACATTGCTTTAAAGAAAACCCTGGTTCTCGGTTCGACTTTGCGATCAGTTGACCAAGTACTCTGCTGCTCGGCCGCTCCCCTGGATGCGCTCTCTGCCGCCGGCCATCCCTCGCTCCCCCGCCGTCGCCTTCCCCTTTCAGGCTCTCCAAAGCGCGGCGGAGGGTGCGGATGTTGTCTCCAAGCAGGGAGCGGCGAGGGTCAACTTCCCGTGGCTCCCCCCCCCCCTCGAGTGGAGCCTCGCAGGGCAAGTGCGATGGAGCTGGATCTCCACAACAAGCTAGTTCGCCGGTTCTACCTCCTTCAAGCCTCGCCGGAGGAGCGCGACGCCATGTGCGAGCACATTGGGTGGCGGCCTCCGCTTCCTCGAGATCTCCCGAGGCAGATCTGATATCTGGAGGCGCGGGTTGCGGCTGGCGAGCGTGGTGGGGGATTCCGCCGCCCTGAATCTCCCAGCAGCGAGGCGCCACCCCTCTTCGCGTCTGGTCAAGGTGAAGGAGGGAGAAGGGGAACACCATGCTCCGTTCGACGATGGAGGCGATTCGGAAGTGAGGGTCCAGGCGACGCGTCCGACACGAGGTCCTGTTCATGGCGGAACCACCTCGGGTTTCGCACACAACACGTCGCCAGTCCGCGCTGACTCTACTACCTCCAAGCCCTCCCATGGACACGCGTCCGTATGCCACTCCGCCTGCTTGTCCGCTTAGCTTCGCCCAGCTCCGTGGCGAGGCTTCCTCTCGCTTCCCCCAATCACACATCGCCGTCCTCCCCGGAGGCGCCTGATGCTTGTGCCGCTTGGTGGTGATGGAGGAGGGGTTTCGGAGAGTGGCGGCGAGGTTCAGGGCCTTGCGCGACAAGGTGGCGAGCGGGGGATTGGAGCAGAAGGCCGCGGGTCTACCCCTTCAGGCTCGGACCTAGATCCATGGCGGCTCTCGCTTGGATTGGGCGGGGCGCGGACCGAGGAAGGTGCGGCGTTCCCGCCTCGATCTACGGCGGATCCGGGAGTTCATGGCTTCAATCTCTACATCGGATCATTCGGGCCGATCTCGATCCAAGCTGCGATGCAACGGGACTTCATCGTCTCCAGTGGGTCAGCGAACGCGTCAGGCTGCCTCGATGGAGAAGGGATCAGCTGCCTTGAGCCCGGTGATGGTGAAGTCTGGCAAGAAGAAATCTCTGAGGAAGCTCTTCTGCGACGATCTCAAAGGCAAGGAGGAAGCGCCATCGGGGATTCCTCGCTGCGCCATGAGACTCTCGTCAACCAATCAGGCGAGATGGGCAGCGAGGCCGTCCCAGGTGTCCTCTCTCCCCTGTGTCCATGGCAATGGTGGAGGGAAACCGCCAAATGTCGTCAATGTGGGATCCGATCAGGGCAGAGGATGGTGGCTCGCGCAGGGATCGCATTGCGGCAACATCACTACTGGTTCTCAGTCACCAAACCTTGCTGATGGAGAAGACTCTGCAAGTGCTGGTGGCCGAGAAGAAGGAGAGCTGAGGCTTCGGTCTCAACGACAAGCTTTTGGATGTTTTGCTAGCATTTTTGAGTCTGGGCGTTTAGCCGTTGACAAGAGTCTAAGAGATGAAGGAATAGATTACTTTTGGAACACCTTTTGCTTAGAGGTGGACGAGGTGGAAATCTTCTACATACAGCTGTGGCATATTCCTCCGGATCCTACCAAACCACCAGGGCAGAGACGTCCTTGTACAAAAAAGGGTGAACCTAGGGTTCACGTCTCCCCCTTCAAGCCGCCGCCACCACTTCTCCCTGATCGACCTGGATTGTGTGTGCTGGGTGTCGAAGACTTGGAGCAGGAGGAGGTTCTGAACATGGCTGATCGAGGGAGAGGCCGTGGCCGTGGAAATAGCGGCAGAGGAGATCGACAGCAGCAACATAATCAACAATTTCAGCCAGAGTTCAACCAGATGCAAGGTTATCCTTACCCACATCATGCTCCTTACGGTTTCATGCCTGGTGCTATGCCTCCACCTTGGTTTGGGGTCCTTTCCTCCCTATCCTCAGCAACCTTTTGGTATGCAACCAAACCAATGGGTGAACCCGCAGCAGAATGGTGGTCTAGGTCAACAAGCAACTGGAGAGTATGGGGATAGAAACAAGAATCAGCAGGGTAGGTTTCAACAGAAGAAGAAAGGTTCAGCTCAGATCGAATCTTCTGGTTCAAACTCTTTGAACTATGCAGATACCATCTGTGAAGGATGTGGAGAGCCAGGACATCTGAAGGCTGCTTGTTCCAAGGGAGCTTGCTGCTTCATCTGCAAGGCAAGTAATCATGTTGTGGATGACTGTCCAGTGCTCAAGAGGCCTCACCAGATTGCTAGGTACATAGGAAGCTCTGCAAATGGACTTGGTTTCTATCATATTGAAGCCCCTGAAGTGAGTGTTAATCCCATTAGCTCTACAAGAAACTGTGGTGTGGTGACTATTGAGGATGGAGAGATTAGCAGAGAGGACCTGGCTAGAGAATTCTCCAACATCTACAAGACAAATTGGCCCTGGCAGATTAGGGAGCTTGGGGATTGGTCCTATCTAGTGAAATTTCCACCACATATCCCTGTGGAGCAAGTGATTGGGTACCCAAGGTTTGGGATAGGAAAAGAAGGGGTTACTGTCTCAGTTACTAAATGGTTTGATGATCCAGAACCTGTAGAAACCTTGGCAGAGACCTGGATTCAGATAAGGGGACTGCTACCTCCATGGTGTGAATGGAACATTATTGACCAAGCTGTTTCAGTGTGTGGTCTGCTGAAAAAGGTAGACTGGCAAAGTATCTTCAAGAATTGTGCTGAGGTAGTTAGGGTGGAAATCCTCTGCGGAGATCCTAATAGAATTCCTGCTGGTAGGCTGTTTAATTTCCACGGGAAGCTCTTCCAGCTGCAGTTCACTGCTGAGTTACCAAATGCAACTGGGGTTCAGAGAGAAGTGCTTGCTGGGCAGGATAGTGGCAATGCAGGTGGAGGAACTGGAAATGGAAATAGTGGAATGGATACTGATGGGAGATCTGAAGCAAATAGAAATACCACCAACTCCCAGTCTAGTGGTGGTTCAAATCATCAAGTGGAAACTGGGAATGCATCTCATGGGAGACAGACTGCTATGCTGACTGCTGACACACCTGAAGAAAGAGTGATTCCAGGTAGTGAAGTGTACAAGTTACTGATGGAGAAGGGTGCTATTGGTACTGATGGACAGTTCATCTGGGATGCTTCCAGCAATGCTGATGAGGGTGTGAGATCTGAAGTTACAAGTGTCAACACCCAGATTTTTAAGTCCAGATGCCTATTATGTCATTCATCGCAATCCCAGGAGTATTGTTGTTGCGAGGCATAATAGTTAAGTATCATAGTCATCATTTATTACAAACCCTATTGTCTTACAACTTCAGATCACATGATCCAGATTACACAAATAGTTGATCTATGGATCAACGAACAAACACAAGTTCATAGCGGAAGCGTAAAGATAAAGAGACTCTCTAGTCCACAGGCCAACGCTTGACGTTAGCGAGACTAGTTGGTGTAGACGTCCTCTGGCCGTCATCCTCGTACGCTGCTGCTTCATACTGCCATTTGAATAGCCAGGGACACAGCCGTGAGTACTTTAAGGTACTCGCAAACTACTACTAGGGTTATTACTAGCAATTTTAGTAAAAGGGGTGCTAAGCTCTAAGTTTATTTGCATAAAGCCAATTTTAGTTCATAAGTAGTTCATCAAAGACTCATCATATGCTAACTAACTCAAGTGGGAACATTAGTGTCATTCCCACAATGCCATTGTGGTTCAATTCAAATTCAACATTCATGTCCTCATTCATTTCATTATTCTGATAAAGGGACACATATGGCCTTTCCAATCGTCCGTAACCGTGGACACGGCTATTCGAATAGATTTACACTCTGCAGAGGTTGCACACTTGTGCCACAACATTTGATTACATCCGTCAGGGATAACCCTGAATAATCGTAACTTAGTACGCGGATCATCAACCCTAACCTTTCACTTACACATCCTAGTACATGCACCTCTCCCCATGAGCTTGGCCTCCCAGTGAAGACAAACCGTCAGCCTGGGAACTGCACAGGGCTTGGGCCGGACAATTCACCTCATTCACGTCATTTCTCATCATTTCACATTTAACGGAGGCAGCCTCGGCATAACCCCTATGACTCTTGTTCAGAGGGAACCCATACTAAGATATATAAACTTCTAGTTAGACCCTACCCATAATCAGGTATTGTGGGGGTACTAAGAATTGGAATGGTATCGCATATGACCACCCCATCAGTTTTGATCAATTTCATCATGTCCTTCAAATTATACTCACCTTCAAACCATTCATATTCATTTCATTTCACATGTTCCCATCTAGAGTAGTCAGTTTTAGTTTGTTAGCACTAGCACTAGTATGAAGGGTGCTAACTAGCTTTGATTGCCCTAAGTTCTCTTTGATGCTCTTGTTCTATTCTAGACCAAGTGAATCATGAATCAAAAAGTACTTTGACAAAACAAAAGTAATAAAACTTGTGGTAAAAGCTTGTAAGCGGGAATGGGCTTATTTGACATAAGGTACAAATGTGGGGTGCTTTGCTCTTGAAGAGCTTTGCACTTTGCAAGATTATTAGCTTGCCTTGGTGGTGGTACTGGTCAAAGTGGTTGATACGTCCAAAACGTATCTACTTTCCCGAACACTTTTGCTATTGTTTTGCCTCTAATTTGTGTATTTTGGATACAACTAACACGGACTAACGCTGTTTTCAGCAGAATTGCTCTGGTGTCTCGTTTTTGTGCAGAAATCCAACTTTCGGGAAAAACCTCGGAATTTATACAGAAGGCCCTATTTTCCCAGAATATTGGCGGAGCCGAAGGGCAAGCCAGGTGGGGCACGAGGGCCCCACACACTAGGCCGGCGCGGCCAGGGAGGGCCCCACGCGGCCCTAGTGTGTGGACCCCTCGGATGGCCCCCGACGCCCTCCTTCGGACTACTTATCGCCCTCGACCTAAAAACGCACGGGGGGAAGTCGAAGTCACCAGAAACCCTCCAGAGAGCCGCCACATCGCGAAACTCCGTCTCAGGAGCCAGAAGTCTCCGTTCTGGCACTCCGTCGGGACGGGGAATTGGAGGAGATCATCGCCGCCATCACCACCAACGCCTCTCCATCGACCAGCCATGTTTCCCCCATCCATGTGTGAGTAATTCCCCCGCTGTAGGCTGAAGGGGATGATAGGGATTGGATGAGATTGGTCATGTAATAGTCATAAGATTGTTAGGGCATAGTGCCTAGTATCCGTAGATGTCACTTTTATGATATTGTTGCAACTTGTTATGCTTAATGCTTGTCACTAGGGCCCGAGTGCCATGATCTCAGATCTGAACATGTTATTGATTCATGAAGATATTCGTTGTTTATGATCTTACCTGCAAGTTGTATACACATGTCGCTGTCCGGAACCAATGGCCCCGAAGTGACAGAAATCGGGACAACCGGAGGGGATGGTAGTGATGTGAGGATCACATGTGTTCACGGAGTGTTAATGCTTTGCTCCGGTACTCTATTAAAAGGAGTACCTTAATTTCCAGTAGTTTCCCTAGAGGCTCCGGTACTCTATTAAAAGATGTTGTGCAAGTTTCTCATTGCGAGCACGTACGACTATATATGGAACACATGCCTATTGATTGATTAGTACTTGGATACCGTTTTATTATTATCTGCAAATGCCCCTGCTTTGATTGTTATATGAGTTTCTCTCATCCATGCAACGCCCGTTAATCCGTCCCTGTGCCTACAGTATTTTAATCCTGCTGTTTACTATAATCACTACTGCTGTCTTTATTTCCACGCTGCTGTTATTTCACTATTCCTACTGCCATAAAACTGTTGCTACGATAAACTCTTGCGAGCAAGTCTGTTTCCAGGTGCAGCTGAATTGACAACTCCTGTTAAGGCTTACAAGTATTCTTTGTCTCCCCTTGTGTCGAATCAATAAATTGGGTAATACTTCCCTCGAAGACTGTTGCGATCCCCTATACTTGTGGGTCATCAAGACTATTTTCTGGCGCCGTTGCCGGGGAGCATAGCCTTATTTGGAAGTTCACTTGGATTGATATTGTTCGCTGCAAATTCTCCATCATGGGTAAACCTCGCGATACTAAGATCGCCATATTACCATCCACTACAAGAAAAGGTACAACTCTTAGTACCTCTGCTGCTCTTGATTCACCATCTGTGATAAGTAAACTTGTTTCACCACCACAAGCTTCAAATGCTGGTACTTCTGCTGAATCTGAAAATTCCTCTCATAATTGTGATGATGCTTCTGCTGTGCTTGATAATGATGGTTCGTTAGGATCTTTTCTAGATGCTACAATTGCTAGGTCTAGACAAATTGAAAATACTGAAACTCCTAATGAAAATGCTGCTACACCTGTTAATTCACCTGAGTCTGTTGAATATTCTAGTGATGATCTTGATGAAGATTATGTGGAGCTTGATGATGATTTTATTGAAAAATGCAATGCTACTACTGATGCAAGAAAAATTAAAAAGTTGCTTGCAGAACATGCTGTTAGATATAAACTGTCTCCTAATCCTAAATTTGCCACATCTCCTATAAACATTAAGGATAAAGATTATGATTTTTCTCTTGATCTATCTCATATAGCTATTGTTGAGAAAACACCCTTTTGTGGTACTGAAAAAGAAAGTGCTGTTGAACACATGATTGAGTTATCTACTCTGAGTAGCTTGTTTTCTGATGATGTCAAGATGCGTACTTATTTTGTCGCTAAATTTTTCCTTTCTCATTAAAGGATGATGCTAAAACTTGGTATAATAATTTGCCTCCTGGTTCTATTAGAAGTCCAATTGACTTGCGTGATGTTTTCTTTCGAAAATACTTTCCTGCTAGCGCTCAACATATTGCTTTGCAGAGAATTTATAATTTTGACCAGGAAGATGGAGAGAAATTGCCTGAGGCTTGGGCGAGATTTTGCTCTCTTATTAGAGCTCGGCCTGATCATGATTTGGAAAAGCATGATTTACTTGATATATTTTATAGTGGACTAACCATTGAGTCTAGGGCATACCTGGATAGTTGTGCTGGTTGTGTTTTCAGGAAAAGAACTCCAGACGACGCTGAAGAATTATTGGCTAAAATAGGCCGGAATCATGATGATTGGTCTACACCTGAACCAACCCCGACACCGATATGAAGAAGAGGGGTATGATTAAATTAAATGATGAAGATATGAGGGAAGCCAAGAAGTCTCTTAAAGAGAAGGGTATTAAACCTGAAGATGTGAAGAATTTACCTCCTATAGAAGATTTATGTAAGATAACTCCCCCTTCATCCATGATTGAGGTACACTCTCTTCAACGCTTTACTAGGGAAGATATTCCGTATTCAAAACCTCCTGCTCAATGCTTAGATGAGTTTGATAATTATATTGTTAAGCAAGAAAACTTTAATATGAGAGTAGAGAATCATTTAATGGAAAATTCTCGAGCTATTAGTGAATTGCATGATATTGTGGAGAGAACCTCCAATGATGTTAAGATACTTGTTAAACATTTTCATATGGTTCAAACTCAAATTGATCAACTCACTAAAGTGCAAAATGACTTGTTGGGAAATAATTCTAAAGAAAAACATGCTTATGAAGTAACAACTAGAGGTGGTGTTTCTACCCAGGATCCTCTATATCCTGAAGGGCATCCCAAAAGAGTTGAACAAGATTCTCAATTAACTAAAACTAGTGCTCCATCTAAGAAAAAGAAAAAGAAACATAAGAATGTTGTAGAATCCTCTGAACCTGTTAATGATCCTAATAGTATTTCTATTTCTGATGCTGAAACTGAAAGTGGTAATGAACATGATAAAGATAATGATAAGGATGATACTCCTGATAAAGAAGAGGTTGAAGAAGAACCTGAAAAGCATGCTAAAAATAAAAAGTACACTAAAGAAGATTTTATTGCTGAGAAACATGGTAATGAAAGAGAACCTTGGGTTCAAAAGCAAATGCCTTTTCCTGCTAAGAAACTAAAATCAAAGGAGGAGGAACATTATAATAAATTTTGTGATTGGATGAAACCTTTATTTTTGCAAATCCCTTTGACTGATGCTATTAAATTGCCTCCTTATTCAAAGTATATGAAAGATATTGTCTCTAACAAAAGGAAAATTCCCAATGAGGAGATTTCCACTATGCTCGCTAATTACTCCTTCAGTGGTAAGATTCCAAAGAAGCTTGGAGACCCAGGTATACCAACTATTCCTTGTTCCATCAAGAATAATTATGTTAGAACTGCTCTATGTGATTTGGGAGCGGGAGTTAGTGTAATGCCCTTTTCTCTTTATAAGAGACTTGATTTAGATAAGTTGATACCAACTGATATATCTTTGCAAATGGCTGATAAATCTACTGCTATTCCTGTTGGAGTATGTGAAAATGTTCCTGTTCAAGTTACTCAGCATTGCTTGATATTAACTGATTTTGTTGTGTTGGAAATGCCTGAAGATGATAATATGTCCATTATTCTTGGAAGACCCTTTCTTAATACTGCAGGGGCTGTTATTGATTGCAATAAAGGCATGGTTACTTTCAATGTTGATGACAAGGAACATACTGTCTATTTTCCCAAGAGGATTGATAAAGTATATGGAGTTAATACAATTTTTAATGTGAAAACTATCAAAGTGGGATCCATTGATTGTCCTATATATGAGCCTAAAGAAGAATATCAAACTCTTGTGATTGGATCCATATCAATTCAATATAAGGTAACATGATTGATTTGAGGTTTATTTCTTCTTATGTCATATAAAATTTATTTGGTAGCAAGACTTGATCAACCTTGTTAACAAGTATATTTTAATGCATAAGAGAGCTAAACAACATTTCTTTCTTTCTTTCTCCCTCCATTTGTTTTACTTGCTGTAGCACTTTTTGTTTTGCAATATGCTTTAGTTGTTTAAGATTTTGGAAATCATTTTCCTGCGCAGTAATAATTAATTTAACACCCAGAAATGTGCATTTTTCGAAGTTCTCAAAAATTTACAAAAATTATACTGGTAGTCCTATTTTTCGAAGAGGCACCTGGGAGCACCTGGGGCTAACCAGTGGGGCACCCCAGGGTGGCACCCCACAGGCCAGCGCGGCCAGCAAGGGGGGCGCGCCACCCTGGTGTGTGGGTCCCCCTTTGCCCCACTTCATCATCTCTTTCACTCAGTGCACTCTCTCTCCCGAAAAAACTCGTACTCACTTTCTCTCACTCGCGTTTCTGCTCAAGAACTCGCGATTTCTCGATCTCTTTGCTCAGCCCAGATTTCTGTCTGAAATTTGGCACATTTGCTCCTTGGTATGTGACTCCTTTGATTGTCCAATTAGAATTTTGTTTGGTTGAGTATATCTTGAATATTTTGCTGCTGTAGATAACATGTTTAGTGAGCTTGCATGCTTGTTCTAAGTGGTAGAAACTAGTTTTGATGCATGTTTAGTACTCTAGCAAGTTCCTATAGTAGTTCCCCTCAATTATATACCTTGAAATCAAATTTTATAATGATTGTTGAAAAATTTCAGAAAATGGAAGGAAGTAGGCACCAACTAAACCAACAAGAATTGGAGGTACAACAAGTCATGAGAGTTCACCGCGAAGAGGGAGTATACCCCTCTTATTACCCATGCACGGATTTTATGCGGAATGCAGGAATCCTGCAAGATGTTCAAACACTGATTTCCAATGCAGGGTTGGAAGGTTTTACTGTTGGTGAACCTTACCAATATGCTAAACTAACGGTGTCGGTTGTGCAGGATTTCGAATTTCATCGGTCTCAAACTAACCCCATGGTCCGGTACTTTTTGAAATTGGATTTCTGCACAAAAACGAGACACCAGAGCAATTCTGCTGAAAACAGCGTTAGTCCGTGTTAGTTGTATCCAAAATACACAAATTAGAGGCAAAACAATAGCAAAAGTGTTCGGGAAAGTAGATACGTTTTGGACGTATCAACTCCCCCAAGCTTAGCTTATTGCTTGTCCTCAAGCAATTCAGTTAACAACTGAGCGATAAAAGAACTTTCACGAACACATTTGCTCATATGATGTATATATTCTCATGCTATGGCTAATACTTAAGCAGTTCATAATGAGATACATGCAAATAAGATCATCCAACAGCTATGTCAATCATGGAGAGGTACCAACAATTAATAATAAGCATCATGAATCATGTATATAAGCAGGATTGCAATGTTCATAAGAGAATATGATAAAGTGGTATCTCGCTTGTATTTGATCGGCAAAACATAAATGCCGAGGCACCTCTGGAGTTCATAGAAAGACTAGAAGTAGTGATTGTCAAAGATAAAAGCATCAAAGTTATACCACAATCAATCATATTTTGAGACAAGCATATTATACTAAGAATGACAGTTGTGCTCTCAAGATAGTGCTCAAAGGAAGAATGGAGACACAACATAAAAGTAAAAGATTGACCCTTCGCAGAGGGAAGCAGGGATTAACATGCGCTAGAGCTTTTCATTTTTTTAAAACAGGAGTAAAATTATTTTGAGAGGTGCTTGTTGTTGTCAACGAATGGTAATGGGTACACTAACTACCTCGTCAACCGGACTCCCAAGAGCGGCTCCCATGAATTATTTGTATGTTTATGTGGCACTCCTTCCAACCTTTCTTACACAAACCATGGCTAACCGAATCCTCGGGTGCCTGCCAACAATCACATACCATGAAGGAGTGCCTTTTTATTTAAGTTTTATTATGATGATGACACTCCCCCAACCTTTGCTTACACAAGCCATGGCTAACCGAATCCTTCGGGTGCCGTCCAACAATCACAAACCATGGAGGAGTGTCTATTTAAGTTAATTAATTTGGGACTGGGAATCCCATTGCCAGCTCTTTTTGCAAAATTATTGGATAAGCGGATGTGCCACTAGTCCATATGAGAGTCCGTCAAAAGTAAATGACAAGGTTGAAAGCTAAACACCACATACTTCCTCATGAGCTATGAAACATTAACACAAATTGAGAAGCATTTTGAAAGTTTTAAAGGTAGCGCATGAGAATTTACTTGGAATGGTTTGAAATGTCATGCATAGGTATTTATGGTGGACACTTTGGAACAACTTGGTTTTCAGGTGTTTGGAAGCACGAGCGGCGTTCCCGCTCAGTACAAGTGAAGGCTAGCAAAAGACTAGGGAGCGACAAATCAAGAGAGCAATAACTGTCATAATCATGCTTGCGGCAAAATAAGTTAACGGAGGCATAAAAGTGATGCAAGAACTCTGAAGCAATATAAATCATCGAGGCTTAATTGACTTTTTGTTCAGTCATATGCATGCGTGAGCATGTGCCAAGTCGATATAAATGAATTATTCAGAGGAGGATACCACAATGCCATACTTACTTATGAATAAAACAATGCAAGCGAACATCCATGACATGCTACTCATATTAATAAATTGGAGCTAAACATGAGAGATCATGAACTACTAGACTTTCTCAAATAACATATACCTCACATGAACCAAATAAGCATGCTCACATGGATGAGTATATGTACAAAAATGAAAACAAATAGAGTTCATACCAGCCTCTCACCACAATCCAATTGTTGTAGATCGTCATTATTGCTTTTCACTTGTGTAGCTTGGATAATATGAAATGAAAACCACGCTCCAGCCACCGAAGACCATTGAACTCATGATGAACTTTACAAACCAAAGAAGAACAGCAAATATTTTTGGTGTTTTCGAATTGGAAACAAGAACGAAAGAAAACAAGCAAACAAAGCAAAATCTTTTTGGGTTTTCTTATAGCAAACCAACGATAGCAAATAAAGTAAACTAAGAGCAAAGAACCAAATAAACAAATGGTGAATAGAAACAACAGAAATATTTTTGGTCTTTTTGTGTTTTAGGAAAGAAACAAAGCGAAAACAAAAGAATGCAAACTAACAGAAACACAGAAAAGCAGGATGACAGAAATCTGCCAAATCCTGACAGCAGTACAGAAATCGAAATTAACAAAAATCTTCCATTGCTCAGCTCAAAAAGTGTTCAACTAATGAAAGTTAGATAACAACCTGGGGCACATGCTCAAAAATTGGAAACTCAAAATAACGTTCTGGCTGTGCGTACGAATTTTTTTGGTAACAGCCCAGAATCTGTTTTTGGACAGCACTTCCCCAAATATCATCTCCTTCTCATTAGAAAATCACTCTAAGAAACTAAACAAGTATGTACAAGTATCCAGCAACCATAATATGCAAAGAATGAGTGATGCCGGTATACCTCCCCCCAAGCTTAGGCTTTTGGCCTAAGTGGAGTTCATTCCCAACGAGGGTCGGGATTCCACGCCGGTGGATCATACATGGAGTGATAATAAGGTCCCTGCGCGGAAGAATGTCGTGGAGGCTCCACATGGCCATAATGTTGATATGAAGAGCTTGCTGCATCGGATGAAGAGTCGAGGTGCTCCTCGGCCTCCTCCGTGCCTTCCCTTGCACGATGGCCTTCCCTTTCTATGTATGCATTCAGCTCATTTTCTGTGATCGACCACCCTTTCCTGGCATCAAGGTTAAACAGAGCAGGTGCAGGCAATCGTACTAGTTTTTCAATTTTCTTAGTTATTCTCCAATTTTTCTTATACAAAGTTATCCTATAATACAGGTTATTCAAATTAGATGCATCTGAAATAAACTCATGTTTAATCATGGAAACAATATCAAGTTTCTCTATGGAAAGCGGAATATCTAGATGGTGAGGTTCTACACCATGCATAGCTAATAAGCGAGAGGCGATAAGACCTCCACAAATTCCTCCTTTCTCACGGTTAGTAGCAAGTCTACAAGCTATTAAAGCACCCAAATTATAAGTCCTATCCTGTTGCAAAGCGGCAGCTAAGAAAGCCATATCTTGGACAGATAATTTACTTGCATTCTTTCTAGCAAGAACGCACTTTGTAACGAAATAAGCAAAGTAGCGGATAGCTGGTTGTTGAATGCTACTAATCTTACCACCATCATCGGAGAAGCTCCTCCCATTACAAATCATTGTATAAAGATTCGAGAGCTCCCGCGGCGTTCCCCTGACCTTCTCGCAGGATCCCCACCGCGGCACTCTAATTGCTGCACAAAAATCACTGAAAGGCAAGTTGATAGTTTTGTTATAAATCTTGTACCGGACCATGGGGTTAGTTTGAGACCGATGAAATTCGAAATCCTGCACAACCGACACCGTTAGTTTAGCATATTGGTAAGGTTCACCAACAGTAAAACCTTCCAACCCTGCATTGGAAATCAGTGTTTGAACATCTTGCAGGATTCCTGCATTCCGCATAAAATCCGTGCATGGGTAATAAGAGGGGTATACTCCCTCTTCGCGGTGAACTCTCATGACTTGCTGCACCTCCAATTCTTGTTGATTTAGTTGGTGCCTACTCCCTTCCATTTTCTGAAATTTTCAACAACTATTATAAAATTTGATTTCAAGGTATATAATTAAGAGGAACTACTATAGGAACTTGCTAGAGTACTACACATGCATCAAAACTAGTTTCTACCACTTAGAACAAGCATGCAAGCTCACTAAACATGTTATCTACAGCAGCAAAATATTCAAGATATACTCAACCAAACAAAATTCTAATTGGACAATCAAAGGAGTCACATACCAAGGAGCAAATGTGCCAAATTTCAGACAGAAATCTGGGCTGAGCAAAGAGATCGAGAAATCGTGAGTTCTTGAGCAGAAATGCGAGTAAGAGGAACCTGGTGCGAGTTTTTCGGGAGAGAGAAGAGAATGGGAGGAAGAGATGCTGAAGTGGGGCAAAGGGGGACCCACACGCCAGGGGCGCCCCCCTTGCTGGCCGCGCCGGCCTGTGGGGTGCCACTGGGGTGCCCCACTGGTCAGCCCAGGTGCTCCCAGGTGCCTCTTCGAAAAATAGGACTACCAGTATAATTTTGTAATTTTTAGAGAACTTCGAAAAATGCACATTTCTGGGTGTTAAATTAATTATTACTGCGCAGGAAAATGATCTCCAAAATCTTAAACAACTAAAGCATATTGCAAAACAAAAAGTGCTACAGCAAGTAAAACAAATGGAGGGAGAAAGAAAGAAAGAAATGTTGTTTAGCTCTCTTATGCATTAAAATATACTTGTTAACAAGGTTGATCAAGTCTTGCTACCAAATAAATTTTATATGACATAAGAAGAAATAAACCTCAAATCAATCATGTTACCTTATATTGAATTGATATGGATCCAATCACAAGAGTTTGATATTCTTCTTTAGGCTCATATATAGGACAATCGATGGATCCCACTTTGATAGTTTTCACATTAAAAATTGTATTAACTCCATATACTTTATCAATCCTCTTGGGAAAATAGACGGTATGTTCCTTATCATCAACATTGAAAGTAACCATGCCTTTATTGCAATCAATAACAGCCCCTGCAGTATTAAGAAAGGGTCTTCCAAGAATAATGGACATATTATCATCTTCAGGCATTTCCAACACAACAAAATCAGTTAATATCAAGCAATGTTGAGTAACTTGAACAGGAACATTTTCACATACACCAACAGGAATAGCAGTAGATTTATCAGCCATTTGCAAAGATATATCAGTTGGTATCAACTTATCTAAATCAAGTCTCTTATAAAGAGAAAAAGGCATTACACTAACACCTGCTCCCAAATCACATAGAGCAGTTCTAACATAATTATTCTTGATAGAACAAGGAATAGTCGGTATACCTGGGTCTCCAAGCTTCTTTGGAATCTTACCATTGAAGGAGTAATTAGCGAGCATAGTGGAAATCTCCTCATTGGGAATTTTCCTTTTGTTAGAGACAATATCTTTCATATACTTTGAATAAGGAGGCAATTTAATAGCATCAGTCAAAGGGATTTGCAAAAATAAAGGTTTCATCCAATCACAAAATTTATTATAATGTTCCTCCTCCTTTGATTTTAGTTTCTTAGCAGGAAAAGGCATTTGCTTTTGAACCCAAGGTTCTCTTTCATTACCATGTTTCTCAGCAATAAAATCTTCTTTAGTGTACTTTTTATTTTTAGCATGCTTTTCAGGTTCTTCTTCAACCTCTTCTTTATCAGGAGTATCATCCTTATCATTATCTTTATCATGTTCATTACCACTTTCAGTTTCAGCATCAGAAATAGAAATACTATTAGGATCATTAACAGGTTCAGAGGATTCTACAACATTCTTATGTTTCTTTTTCTTTTTCTTAGATGGAGCACTAGTTTTAGTTCGTTGAGAATCTTGTTCAACTCTTTTGGGATGCCCTTCAGGATATAGAGGATCCTGGGTAGAAACACCACCTCTAGTTGTTACTTCATAAGCATGTTTTTCTTTAGAATTATTTCCCAACAAGTCATTTTGCACTTTAGTGAGTTGATCAATTTGAGTTTGAACCATATGAAAATGTTTAACAAGTATCTTAACATCATTGGAGGTTCTCTCCACAATATCATGCAATTCACTAATAGCTCGAGAATTTTCCATTAAATGATTCTCTATTCTCATATTAAAATTTTCTTGCTTAACAATATAATTATCAAACTCATCTAAGCATTGCGCAGGAGGTTTTGAATACGGAATATCTTCCCTAGTAAAGCGTTGAAGGGAGTTTACCTCAATCATGGATGAAGGGGGAATTATCTCACATATATCTTCTATGGGAGGAAGATTCTTCACATCTTCAGATTTAATACCCTTCTCTTTAAGAGACTTCTTAGCTTCCCTCATATCTTCATCATTTAATTTAATCATACCCCTCTTCTTCAATATCGGTGTCGGGGTTGGTTCAGGTGTAGACCAATCATCATGATTCCGGCCTATTTTAGCCAATAATTCTTCAGCGTCGTCTGGAGTTCTTTTCCTGAAAACACAACCAGCACAACTATCCAGGTATGCCCTAGACTCAATGGTTAGTCCACTATAAAATATATCAAGTAAATCATGCTTTTCCAAATCATGGTCAGGCCGAGCTCTAATAAGAGAGCAAAATCTCGCCCAAGCCTCAGGCAATTTCTCTCCATCTTCCTGGTCAAAATTATAAATTCTCTGCAAAGCAATATGTTGAGCACTAGCAGGAAAGTATTTACGGAAGAAAACATCAAGCAATTCTTTTGGACTTTTAATAGAATTAGGTGGCAAACTATTATACCAAGTTTTAGCGTCATCCTTTAATGAGAATGGAAAGATTTTAGCAACAAAGTAAGTACGCTTCTTAACATCATCAGAAAACAAGCTACTCAGAGTAGATAACTCAATCATGTGTTCAACAACACTTTCTTTTTCAGTACCACAAAAGGGTGTTTTCTCAACAATAGCTATATGAGATAGATCAAGAGAAAAATCATAATCTTTATCCTTAATGTTTATAGGAGATGTGGCAAATTTAGGATCAGGAGACAGTTTATATCTAACAGCATGTTCTGCAAGCAACTTTTTAATTTTTCTTGCATCAGTAGTAGCATTGCATTTTTCAATAAAATCATCATCAAGCTCCACATAATCTTCATCAAGATCATCACTAGAATATTCAACAGACTCAGGTGAATTAACAGGTGTAGCAGCATTTTCATTAGGAGTTTCAGTATTTTCAATTTGCCTAGACCTAGCAATTGTAGCATCTAGAAAAGATCCTAACGAACCATCATTATCAAGCACAGCAGAAGCATCATCACAATTATGAGAGGAATTTTCAGATTCAGCAGAAGTACCAGCATTTGAAGCTTGTGGTGGTGAAACAAGTTTACTTATCACAGATGGTGAATCAAGAGCAGCAGAGGTACTAAGAGTTGTACCTTTTCTTGTAGTGGATGGTAATATGGCGATCTTAGTATCGCGAGGTTTACCCATGATGGATACTTTGCAGCGAACAATATCAATCCAAGTGAACTTCCAAATAAAGCTATGCTCCCCGGCAACGGCGCCAAAAAATAGTCTTGATGACCCACAAGTATAGGGGATCGCAACAGTCTTCGAGGGAAGTATTACCCAATTTATTGATTCGACACAAGGGGAGACAAAGAATACTTGTAAGCCTTAACAGCGGAGTTGTCAATTCAGCTGCACCTGGAAACAGACTTGCTCGCAAGAGTTTATCAGTAGCAATAGTTTTATGGCAGTAGGAATAGTGAAATAACAGCAGCGGTGAAATAAAGACAGCAGTAGTGATTATAGTAAACAACAGGATTAAAATACTGTAGGCACAGGGACGGATTAACGGGCGTTGCATGGATGAGAGAAACTCATATAACAATCAAAGCATGGGCATTTGCAGATAATAATAAAACGGTATCCAAGTACTAATCAATCAATAGGCATGTGTTCCATATATAGTCGTACGTGCTCGCAATGAGAAACTTGCACAACATCTTTTGTCCTACCAGCCGGTGGCAGCCGGGCCTCTAGGGAAACTACTGGAAATTAAGGTACTCCTTTTAATAGAGTACCGGAGCAAAGCATTAACACTCCGTGAACACATGTGATCCTCACATCACTACCATTCCCTCCGGTTGTCCCGATTTTTGTCACTTCGGGGCCATTGGTTCCGGACAGCGACGTGTGTATACAACTTGCAGGTAAGATCATAAACAACGAATATCTTCATGAAACAATAACATGTTCAGATCTGAGATCATGGCACTCGGGCCCTAGTGACAAGCATTAAGCATAACAAGTTGCAACAATATCATAAAAGTAACATCTACGGATACTAGGCACTATGCCCTAACAATCTTATGACTATTACATGACCAATCTCATCCAATCCCTACCATCCCCTTCAGCCTACAGCGGGGGAATTACTCACGCATGGATGGGGGAAACATGGCTGGTCGATGGAGAGGCGTTGGCGGTGATGGTGGTGATGATCTCCTCCAATTCCCCGTCGGAGGCCAGAACGGAGACTTCTGGCTCCCGAGACGGAGTTTCGCGATGTGGCGGCTCTCTGGAGGGTTTCTGGCGACTTCGACTTCTCCCCGTGCGTTTTTAGGTCGAGGGCGATAAGTAGTCCGAAGGAGGGCGTCGGGGGCCAGCCGAGGGGGCCACACACTAGGGCGCGCGGGCCCCTCCTGGGCCACGCCGGCCTAGTGTGTGGGGCCCTCATGCCCCCACCTGGCTTGCCCTTCTGGCTCCGCCAATATTGGGAAAATAGGGCCTTCTGTATAAATTCCGAGGTTTTTCCTGAAAGTTGGATTTCTGCACAAAAACGAGACACCAGAGCAATTCTGCTGAAAACAGCGTTAGTCCGTGTTAGTTGTATCCAAAATACACAAATTAGAGGCAAAACAATAGCAAAAGTGTTCGGGAAAGTAGATACGTTTTGGACGTATCACCCCTACGTGAAGAAGAAGCACAAGATGGGTCCCACCTATGTCAGGCGCCCCGGTAACTTCTCAACTCCTCATCCGGCACATCATTCCGACAGTGATGATGAGGTTGTTATCCTCGAGGTATATTGTTCATCTCTTTTTTCCTTATAAAGTTGTTTCTCTGTAGCTCCTCCTTCAGCCGGTGAAACTCCTCAGGTCGTCAAGCACGCTGCTCCTCTGACGGCCGAGGTTGGCCTGGAATTCCTGGACAACTTGGCCTCCCGGGGGTGAAAAAACAAGGCTCCGACTCCTGAGGCTGGCCCCAGCAAAGCTCCACCCGCCAAGTGCAAGAAGAAGGGGAGCGCTGGGCCTTACGCAGGGAGAAAGCGGAGGCATGAGATGATGGTCGCTAGCGGGTAAGACTCCAGACTTTCTCATATTTTATCTTTCGGTTGAGTTCTTCATTGCGCACTGCTTTTTTCTAACTTCCATATGTTTTTTTTCTCAGGGCGCCTCTGACCCTCACCAGGAGTGCGCCAGGCATGCAGCTGGAAGCTTCTGCCGGCGCTGCCAGGACCTCCCCTCCTCGTCAAGCAAGTCCGGTACCTTCAGGTGCCGGCAAATCTCCAGCCTCCCCTCGGGGAGTAAACACAAGTTTGGGGCGCGCGGCCCCTGAACTTTCAAACCCCCGCGCGGAGGACTTCACTTCCCCTCCAGACATTGAAGACACCGGCGCCAGCAACATGGGCGCCGGTAACGAAGATACTGAGCGGGCGGAACCTCCGGTTCCTCCCACTCCAAAGAAGAAGAAGAAGAAAGCTGCTGCTTCCACCTCGAAGGCTGTGCCGGAACCTTCCGCGCCAACAACCTCCTCACCAACGAAGGGCGTTCCGTCACGTCCTCCGGCACCTCCTGCCGGCAAAGCTACCGCCGCCCCCGAGCCAGCTCGCCAGGAAGGCGCGACACTCACAGCTCAGCAACTTGCTGCAGCGGTTACCGCGGCGACGCCCCCTTTCAGATCGTTGGTGCTGCACGCCGGACGCGCCGCAGTTGTTGCCGTCAAAAAGGCTTCATCCCAGCTGGGCCGGATCGTCGAGCTCAGCCGCGGCAAGGTTGATCTGGGCCCTCTACGCGAGTACGTGGAGAAGTGGAACCAGGCGGACCTGTCCGCCGCCACGCGCGGCCTCGGCAAGGACCAGCTGCCGCTGGTCGGCAACTCCGGCCCGCGGAGCACGGCTCAACATCTTAGCCAGCTCAAGCGTGCCGTGAAGGAGTTCCGCACGGCCTGGCAAGACGCCAGCGCCAACGTGGTGGTAAGCTCCACACTCAAACTTTAAACTTTTCCCTTCTTCAACAATGTCAGTTTTCAAACTCCGAACTTATAGATATATCCTCATAGTCCCCGAGTTTCGGGTTGAGCACGCAGTACTTAGCGCGAAACTTTCTTGAAACAAAAAAACCAACATATATATAGCTAGTCCTCGAGTTTTGGGTTAAGCACAAAGTACTTAGCGCGAAACTGCAAAAAACCGGCATAGCTAGTCCCCGAGTTTCGGGTTAAGCACAAAGTACTTAGCGCGAAACTGCAAAAAACCGGCATAGCTAGTCCCCGAGTTTCGGGTTAAGCACAAAGTACTTAGCGCAAAAAACCGGCAGAGCTAGTCCCCGAGTTTCGGGTTAAGCACAAAGTACTTAGCGCGAAAAACCGGCATAGCTAGTCCCCGAGTTTCGGGTTAAGCACAAAGTATTTAGCGCGAAACTGCAAAAAACCGGCATAGCTTAACCAGAACTTTTAACTTGTACAGGGGACCCTCGACCTCCGGAAGCAGCTCTTCGAGGAGCTGCTGTGGGAGCACCGGCACCTCTCCGAGGCCTTCGCCAGCCTCGAGCTCACCCACGGCAAATGCCAAGGTTAGTTTCTCCTCGCCGACATATTTTGTACCGGTTTTCTTTTGGCAATCTTCATAAGTTCTTTGTGCAGCTGCTCTTCCGGAAACCTCGCTTGAAGACCTTACCGGCCAGCTCTCCACCCTCAAGGGTAAGTCTTGTTAATTTGTTTTGTCTTAATTTGAGCACTTTTGCTTCTTGTATTAAATCTTTGCTCTTCCAGATCGTAGCGGAGAAGGAGCAGCTCGCCCTTGAGCACCGAAAGGCTCTGGACCCTCATCGGAACATCGCCGCTGAGCTGAAAGACAAGCTCATCCAAGCTGAACTCCGGCACACGCAGGAGCTCAAGGAGGCCAAGGCTGCCGGCGAGGCCAAGCATGATGAGGCCCTGAAGGACTTCAGCGACGCCAGCGGGCAGCTGCAGAAGGATCTGAGGGAGGATACTATGTTGCTGAAGGAGGCAGAAGACCGGAACGCTACCCTCGCGTCGGACCAGGCCCAGTTCAACCGGATGGTTATCCAAGCCGACGAGCTGGCGCTCAGTAAGTTCTTTTTTCTTCTCTCTCGCTCATTAGCTTATATCTTCCGGCAGTACGTCCTTATACCAGTTCCTTTTTCTTTTTGTTTTAGAGCTTTTCTCGGACTCCCAGCCACACGCGCACAAGAAGGTAATGGGGCTGCGAGGTGAACATGCTACCAGCGGCCCGGACGCCCCGTGGAGCCCATATGAACATCTCGTTGCGCTGCATGCCCGGGTCTCCCACATGAAGGCTGTCGACCGGCACCTCGGCGACGTGCCAGAAGTGGCCATGCAGGTCTTTAAGTTTCTGTGGCCCGGGGAGGCTGTACCGGAGAACTTGACGCTTGACGTGGGCATTGCCCTTCGGGTAATCGACATTGCCCTACCCTATACGATCTAGCTGGAGGCCCATGAAGGTATTCGATGACAAGACGGGCCACTTGGATGGCGAAGCGGAAGATTCCTTGACAGGCAAGGCAAGGAAGGAGCCGAACAAGGAAGGTTTAGAGATAGAACTACTGTAAATCTAGTCGTACTCGGTTAGATCTCTTGAGACCTGGCCTCCTATATAAAGGCCAGGAGAGGGGCTGCCGAGGGACACGAACAATCTTAGCAATCTTAGCCACCAGAAGTCTAGAGCTAGGTCGCCGCAGCACTTAGCCTCTCGACGAGATCTCAGCCGAACCCTTCGGCACCCCATTGTAACCCAATATTCTCATAATCAAGATCAGACAGGCAGGACGTAAGGGTTTTACCTCATCGAGGGCCCCGAACCTGGGTAAATCGCTCTCCTCGCTTGTCTGTGAACCGATGTCTCATGTCAGCTTGCAGGATTCCATCAACCCTAAGCCCGTATCAGAGGGCATTGCCGAGGAGAACCCTCGACAATTGGCGCCGTCTGTGGGAACCCTGTCGGCACAAGATCGGTCATCGGTAGATCCAGTCATGTCATCGGCAGCTTCATCGACACCATCATCACCAAGTATGGGAAGCCCGATTCGATTCGGTTCCCATGATTTCACCCCGCACAGCGACTCGTCTCGCTCGACCTTTTCAGATTTACAAGGAAACATGGAGATGACCTTTGGCAGCGTCCACTACAACGTCAACTCGGAAGGAATCCTTCGACTGCTGGAGCCACTCGCCTCCGGATCGACAGGTCCGAGCACGTCGTCATCAATCGACCTTTCGGCCGGTCTGACGGACTCTACGAACTCGCCTGTGCCATCAACTCCTCGTTCAACATCTTCCATGTCGGTTGTATCTGACAATCCCACATCTTCGGAGATAACCTCATACTACGCACTGCGATGCCAGGCACGGGCTAGGATCAAGCGACACACCGTTCATCTGCAATGCCCAGTACTCATCGGGAGAAGATAGCGTCGACAGCATCGTCCAGGGTACCACCTGGAGAACGGCACGCCACCAGGTTTATGTCGCCAATAACACGGGAAACACAAGGCACAGGGGAGACGGAGATCGCACCCCCGCTCCAGCAGACGAGCAAGTTTCGAACAGCGCCAGCAACAACAACAGCGATTACACCATCGCGGACGAGGAGTGGGCAGCAGCCAAAGCAGCCGTGCTCAACAACACGTCGCTCCCCGCAGGAGCCTCGGTTGGAACCCTCAACGCCTATCGCTCTATTATACGTCTCAAACGTATCTATAATTTCTTATGTTCCATGCTACTTTGATGACAATACTTGAATGTTTTATACATACTTTACATCATTATTATACATTTTCCGGCACTAACCTATTAACAAGATGCCGAAGTGCCGTTCTTTGTTTTGTTTTTGGTTTCAGAAATCCTACAAAGGAAATATTCTCGGAATTGGACGAAATCAACGCCCAGGGTCCTATTTTTCCACGAAGCTTCTGGAAGACCGAAGGGATAACGAAGTGGGCGACGAGGCGCCGCCACCATAGGGCCGCGCGGCCAGAGGGGGGCCCGCGCCGCCCTATGGTGTGGGCCCCTCGCGCCGCCTCCTGACCTACCCTTCCGCCTACTTAAAGCCTTCGTCGCGAATACCCTGTGCGAGAGCCACGAAAACCTTCCAGAGACGCCACCGCCGCCAATCCCATCTCGGGGATTCAGGAGATCGCCTCCGGCACCCTGCCGGAGAGGGGAATCATCACCGGAGGGCTCTACATCATCATGCCCGCCTCCGGATTGATGCGTGAGTAGTTCATCCTTGGACTATGGGTCCATAGCAGTAGCTAGATGGTTGTCTTCTCCGCTTGTGCTATCACTGTTTATATCTTGTGAGCTGCTTAACATGATCAAGATCATTGATGACCCACAAGTATAGGGGGTGTATCGTAGTATCTTCGATAAGTAAGAATGTCGATCCCAACGAGGAGCAGAAGGTGTTGACAAGCAGTTTTGATGAAGGATTCACTGTAAATGCTCACAGACAAGTATTCAAGGGGTTTTGATGTAACAGATGAATAAAGTACGAGTAAGTAAAGTGCGAGAGAAATAATTGCAGCGAGTGGCCCAATCCTTTTTAGCACAAAGGACAAGCCGGTTTGTTTACTTATAATGACCAAACGTTCTTGAGGACACACGGGGATTTTAGTCTAGTGCTTTCGCTTCATACAGCTAATTAATCTTCATTGTTTTGATAAGTGTTGTGTGGGTGAACCTATGCTAATGCACCGCCCTTCCTAGGACTAATACATACTTGTGATTATACCCCTTGCAAGCATCCGCAACTACAAGAAAGTAATTAAGATAAATCTAACCACAGCCTTAAACTCTGAGATCCTGCGATCCCTCCTGCATCGATATACCAACGGGGGCTCAGGTTTCTGTCACTCCGGCAACCCCGCAATTAGCAACCGAATACAAGATGCACTCCCCTAGGCCCATAAATGGTGAAGTATCGTGTAGTCGACGTTCACACGACACCACTAGAAGAATGACACCACAACTTAAATATCATAACATTGAATATTACTCAACCATAGTTCACTACTAACATTTAGACTTCACCCATGTCCTCAAGAACTAAACGAACTACTCACGAGACATCATATGGAATACAATCAGAGGTGATATGATGATGAATAACAATCTGAACATAAACCTTGGTTCAATGGTTTCACTCAATAGCATCAATAACAAGTAGAAACACTACAAGAAAAGTTGCCATGGCCGACGAAGTTGAAGTCGCGCCGTGGTTGCTGGTGTACCATGGCCGACGATTTTGGTCCCTCCGTGGTGCATGTCAAAACTTTTTTTTCTCGTTTTTGAGGCCACCTAGCCCGACGAAAGCGGCCAAAACGTGGCGTATGGTGGCCCGGGACGTGGTGCATCTCGAAATCTCGGGTTCGCCGGCCGAGTCAACGCAAATCCGCACCGCCGAGGGATGTAGGGCCCAGATGGCAGCCTCTCTGGCATTGTTTTTTTCTAGATCGCGCCATCTCGTTCAACGTTCTCCGATCGAGCCGTTTACGATGCAGGATCATGGGTCCCGCATGTCATCCTCTATGAACCAAAATTCTTTCTATTCTTGGATTTTTTTGACCCCCTGATTTCTGGCTACTTCCTTTTTCTTTTGATCCCTTGCCGCCTTGGAAACGTTGAGACCGCTGCTGCTAAATGGGACCCGCATGTCATCCTCTATGTGCAATCAACTTTCTTTTCTTGGAGTTTTTTTGGCACCTCAAATTTGGTCACTTGCCTTTTTCTTTCGATCCCTGCCGCCTCTCAAACGGTGATACCGCTGCTGCTAAATGGGACCCGCATGTCATCCTCTATGTACTATAAAACTTTCTTTTCTTGAATTATTTTTGGCACCTCATATTTGGTCACTTACCTTTTTCTTTCGATCCCCTCGCCTCTCAAACGGTGATACCGTGCTAAATGGGACCCGCATGTCATCCTCTATGTACTATAAAACTTTCTTTTCTTGGATTTTTTGGCACCTCATATTTGGTCACTTGACTTTTTCTTTCGATCCCCTGCTGCCTCTCAAACGGTGATACCGCTGCTGCTAAATGGGACCCGCATGTCATCCTCTATGTACTATAAAACTTTCTTTTCTTGGATTTTTTTGGCACCTCATATTTGGTCACTTGACTTTTTCTTTCGATCACCTGCTGCCTCTCAAACGGTGATACCGCTGCTGCTAAATGGGACCCGCATGTCATCCTCTATGTACTATAAAACTTTCTTTTGGCACCTCATATTTGGTCACTTGACTTTTTCTTTCGATCTTTGCTGCCTCTTGAACGGTGACTCGCTGATACCTGCTAAATGGGACCCGCATGTCATCCTCTATGTACTATAAAACTTTCTTTTCTTGGATTTTTTTGGCACCTCATATTTGGTCACTTGACTTTTTCTTTCGATCACCTGCTGCCTCTCAAACGTGATACCGCTGCTGCTAAATGGGACCCGCATGTCATCCTCTATGTACTATAAAACTTTCTTTTCTTGGATTTTTTTGGCACCTCATATTTGGTCACTTGACTTTTTCTTTTGATCCCCGCCTCTCAAACGTTGATACCGCTGCTAAATGGGACCCGCATGTCATCCTCTATGTACTATAAAACTTTCTTTTCTTGGATTTTTTTGGCACCTCATATTTGGTCACTTGACTTTTTCTTTCGATCCCCTGCTGCCTCTCAAACGGTGATACCGCTGCTGCTAAATGGGACCCGCATGTCATCCTCTATGTACTATAAAACTTTCTTTTCTTGGATTATTTTTGGCACCTCATATTTGGTCACTTGACTTTTTCTTTCGATCCCCTGCTGCCTCTCAAACAGTGATACCGCTGCTGCTAAATGGGACCCGCATGTCATCCTCTATGTACTATAAAACTTTCTTTTTTGGATTATTTTTGGCACCTCATATTTGGTCACTTGACTTTTTCTTTTGATCCCCTGCCGCCTCTCAAACGTTGATACCGCTGCTGCTAAATGGGACCCGCATGTCATCCTCTATGTACTATAAAACTTTCTTTTCTTGGATTTTTTTGGCACCTCATATTTGGTCACTTGACTTTTTCTTTCGATCCCCTGCTGCCTCTCAAACGGTGATACCGCTGCTACTAAATGGGACCCGCATGTCATCCTCTATGTACTATAAAACTTTCTTTTTTGGATTATTTTTGGCACCTCATATTTAGTCACTTGACTTTTTCTTTCGATCCCCTGCTGCCTCAAACGGTGATACCGCTGCTGCTAAATGGGTCCCGCATGTCATCCTCTATGTACTATAAAACTTTCTTTTCTTGGATTATTTTTGGCTCATGATATTTGGTCACTTGCGTTTTTTTCTTTCGATCTCATGCCACGTTTGAAACTTTGAGGAACCTGCTGGCTCATGGGACCCGCATGTCATCCTCTATGTGCTATAAAAGTTTATTTTCTATGGTTTTTTTCACTCTCTGATTTTTGCCTATTTCCTTTTTCTTTTGATGCCCTGCCGCCTTGGAAACGTTGAGTAAGCTGCTTACTCATGGGACCCGCATGTCATCCTCTATGTACAATCAAGTTTCCTTGAATTATTTTTGGCTCCTGATATTTCGTCACTTGCCTTTTTCTTTCGATCTCATGCCACGTTTGAAACGTTGAGGAACCTGCTGGCTCATGGGACCCGCATGTCATCCTCTACGAACAATAAAAGTTTCCTTTATTGGAGTTATTTTTGACCCCTAATTTCTGGCTATTTGCCTTTTCTTTTGATCCCCTGCCCCCTTTGAAACGATGAGGACGCTGTTGGCAGGTCGGTCCCATATGTCATCCTCTATGAACAATACAAGTTTCCTTTGGTGGATTTATTTTTTACCCCTAATTAATTTCTGGCTATTTCCTTTTTTTCTTTGATCCCCTGCCGCCTTGGAAACGTTGAGGATGCTGCTGCCTCATCGGTCCCGCGTGTCATCCTCTCAGAACGATAAATGTTTTCTTTTCTTGGATTTTTTTACCAACTGATTTTTGGTTTTTTTTATTTTCGATCCCCTGCCGCCTTTGAAACGTTGACGACCTGCTGGCTCATGGGTCCCTGATGTCAGCCTCCCCGTACAAGAAACATGTGATATCTTGATTATTTTGCAGACAATAAACAGTGTATTTCGCTCTGAGCTATTGCAAACGGATAAATTAAATCTTTATTTTTACAACATATATCTTGAATCTCCTTGTTTTTTGTTTTGGCGAAGCATAGGACTTTCCTGTTTTTTTTTTGAGAAAAATCCGAACTATCATGTTCTGGAGTGGGCTGAAATTGTACGTGTCAAAAGGCCCAGAAGGATAGTTCGAAGGCCCAGATGTCCAGATGCAGCCCAATTGAAATCTTTCTTTTCTTGGATTTTTTTCACCCCCTGATTTCTGGCTACTTCATTTTTCTTTTGGTCCTGTGCCGCCTTGGAAACGTTTAGACCGCTGCTGCAAAATGGGACCCGCATGTCATCCTCTATGTACAATAAAGTTTCTTTTCTTGGATTATTTTTGGCTCCTGATATTTGGTCACTTGCCTTTTTCTTTCGATCTCATGCCACGTTTGAAACATTGAGGAATCTGCTGGCTCATGGACCCGCATGTCATCCTCTATGTACAATAAAAGTTTGATTTCTTGGATTTTTTTTCACCCTCTGATTTTTGGCTATTTCCTTTTTCTTTTGATCCCCTGCCGCCTTTGAAACGTTGAGTAAGCTGCTGGCTCATAGGTCCCACATGTCAGCCTGTATGAACGATAAAGCTTTCCTTTCTTGGAGTTTTTTTTGACCCCCTAATTTCTGGCTACTTTCTTTTTCTTTTGATCTCAAGCCGCATTTGAAACGTTGGGACCGCTGCTGCAAAATGGGACCCGCATGTCATCCTCTATGTACAATAAAGTTTCTTTTCTTGGATTATTTTTGGCTCCTAATATTTGGTCACTTGCCTTTTTCTTTCGATCCCATGCCACGTTTGAAACATTGAGGAACCTGCTGGCTCATGGGACCCGCATGTCATCCTCTATGTACTACAAAAGTTTATTTTCTTGGGTTTTTTTTCACTCTCTGATTTTTGGCTATTTCCTTTTTCTTTTGATCCCCTGCCGCCTTGGAAACGTTGAGTAAGCTGCAAACTCGTGGGACCCGCATGTCATCCTCTATGTACAATCAATTTTCTTTTCTTGGAGTTTTTTTACCCCCTAATTTCTGGCTACTTTCTTTTTCTTTTGATCTCAAACCGCATTTGAAACGTTGGGACAGCATGTCATCCTCTATGTACAATAAAAGTTTCTTTTTTTGGATTATTTTTCACCCTCTGATTTTTGGTCACTTGCCTTTTTCTTTCGATCTCATGCCGCCCTTGAAAACGTTGAGGAACCTGCTGGCCCATGGGACCCACATGTCATCCTCTATGTACTATAAAAGTTTCTTTTCTTTGATTTTTTTCACCCTCTGATCTTTGGCTATTTCCTTTTTCTTTTCATCCCCTGCCGCCTTGGAAACGTTAGTAAGCTGCTGACTGGTGGGACCCGCATGTCATCCTCTATGTACAATCAAGTCTCTTTTCTTGGATTTTTTTTACCCCCTTATTTTTGGTCACTTGCCTTTTTCTTTCGATCTCATGCAGCCTCTGAAACGTTGAGAAGCTGCTGGCTCATGGGACCCACATGTCATCCTCGATACTATAAAAGTTTCTTTTCTTGGATTTTTTCACCCTCTTATTTTTGGCTGTTTCCTTTTTCTTTTGATCCCCTGCCGCCTTGGAAACATTGATTAAGCTGCTGACACAAGGGGCCCGCATGTCATCCTCTATGTACAATCAACTTGCAAGATCTTGGGGCGGAAGAGCTTGTATAAGTGGGACCCATATGTCATCCTCTATGTACAATAAAAGTTTCTTTTTCTTGGATTATTTTTTGCTCCTGGTATTTGGTCTCTTTCCTTTTTCTTTCGATCTCATGCCGCCTCTGAAACGTTGAGTAAGGTGCTGGGTCATGGGACCCGCATGCCATCCTCTATGTACAATCAACTTTCTTTTCTGGGAGTTTTTTTACCCCTAATTTCTGGCTACTCTTTTTCTTTTGATCTCAAGCCGCATTTGAAACGTTGACACCGCTGCTGCAAAATGGGACCCGCATGTCATCTTTTATGTACAATAAAGTTTCTTTTCTTGGATTATTTTTGGCTCCTGATATTTGGTCACTTGTCTTTTTCTTTCGATCTCATGCCCCCTTTGAAACGTTGAGGAAGCTGCTAGCGCATGGGTCCCGCATGTCATACTCTATGAACAATAAAAGTTTCCTTCCTTGGAGTTATTGTTTACCGCTAATTTCTGGCTACTTCCTTTTTTCTTTTGATCCCCTGCCGCCTTGGAAACGTTGAGTAAGCTGCTGACACAAGGGGCCCGCATGTCATCCTCTATGTACAATCAACTTGCAAGATCTTCGAGCGAAAGAGCTTGTATAAGTGGGACCCATATGTCATCATCTATGTACAATAAAAGTTTCTTTTCTTGGATTATTTTTTGCTCCTGATATTTGGTCACTTTCCTTTTTCTTTCTATCTCATGCCGCCACTGAAACGTTGAGTAAGGTGCTGGCTCATGGGACTGTACAATAAAGTTTCATTTCTTAGATTTTTTTTACCCACTGATTTTTGCTAACTTGCCTTTTTCTTTTCGATCATATGCCGCCTTTGAAATTGAGGTCGCCGCTGGCTCATGGGTCCCACAAGTCAGCCTCTATGAACAATAAACCTTTCCTTTGTTGTATTTTTTTTACCCCTAATTTCTGGCTATTTGCCTTTTTCTTTTGATCCCCTGCGGCCTTTGAAACGATGAGGACGCTGCTGGCAGGTCGGTCCCACATGTCATCCTCTATGAAGAATATAAGTTTCCTTTTTGGATTTATTTTTGACCCCTAATTTCTGGCTATTTGCCTTTTTCTTCTGATCCCTGCCGACTTCGAAATGATGAGGATGCAGCTGGCAGATCGGTCCCACATGTCAGCCTCTATGAACTATAAATGTTTCCTTTGTAGGATTTATTTTTTACCCCTATTTTCGGGCTACTTGCCTTTTTCTTTGAAACGTTGAGGACGGTACTGTCTCATGGGTCCCACATGGCATCCTCTCTGAACGATAAACCTTCATTTCTTGTTAACGACAGGTTTATCAGTATTATTTTCGCAGACTAATACAAGCTCTTTGGCTCCAAGATCTTGCAAGTTGATAGATTAAATCAAGGAATTATTAGGATATGTTTTAAATTTCAAATCCACTTTATGAATTTTTAAAAATACCGTTATCCATGTGGGTATGGAGCGATCAAGGATTTTCATATTGGGCATGAGCAGTTTCAAAAATTGGAACCCTATAATTCAAAATAAATAAAAACAACTTTTATGTAGAATCTCCGTGTATTTTTTTTTGCCAATCATAGGATCTGTGTTTCATTAGAAAAGGGCCGAAATTGCATGAGCAGAAAGGCCCATTTGAAGTTATTGGGCTTCGACGGCCGGAGCAAGTAGACCGATAACAATTACCATGTAGATGTTCCTTGGCAACCCAAAAGTGAAATATTGGGCCCAACAGGGGAAGGTTGAACAGTACTTTTTCTATTGGGAAGGTGGTACATGGGGTTATCCTGACAAAAAAAATGGAACATGGGTTACTGAAGGTTGCCCATTTGTGCCTAATATGTTTGTCAGCAGGAGCTTTACCTTCCGCCGCCGCCGCTCCGCTTCCGCCGCCGCCGCCATGCCTCGTCGCGGGTCGAGCTACCGGTACGGCGGCGTCTCGAGCTCGGGGTACCGCAGCGTCCGCGCGCGCCCCAAATTAAGGTACTTCCTCCTCGGGACGGCACCTACGATAGGCTCGGCTGGCCTTGGGGCATTTACCCCTAGCCTCTTCCATGCTCAAGTTTTTGAAATGTTTCTGGCTCTGTTCAACACTGGATCAAATTTGTCAACATGACCATTCTTATGGAGTAGCAACGAGTTGAATCTCTCAAAACTCTTTAAGTTCTGCAATATAACGACTAATTGGTACTACCTTATACAAAATGATTACATATCCTTATTTTGGAAGCAAGCAATCACACACTTATAGTTTGCTAGTCAGCTGCACGTAACGTTAAAAATCGGCAATTATAATGAATAAACCTGTAATTTTCACTTAAAATGCATTAAGGAGCATCAAATTTGACAAATCAAACCATGTCGTACTGAAAATTGACATGTCTTTCTCATGCAGAAATGTAAAATTATCCATGCATGTGCGTTTATACAGGTTAAGTTTTGCACGTATTATTTTTTGTAACTTTTCTGACTACCTTCAAAGCTCCAATCCTTCTTCATCATCTTTGTTGTACCGCACTGATGCAAGTGAATGCGAGCTGCTCGCCAGACGCGACTTCGTGTCCGATATGTGTACTATGCCTTCTCCATCTAGTGCTAGTTACGCCTCTGTGCTAATTAATTCAGCACAAACCTCTGTCATTGCAGCTGTGACTCACCTCGACCATTGGAGCCCAATCACAAGAGCGAGCTCAGTCTCAACCAGAGAGGCATGTGTCTCATGGTTAGCTATCTACAACTTGCTGTCTTACTAAAACCGTGCCTATCATATAGAGATCACCTCGCTGGTGTAGCAATGGCTGCAAGTAGCTGCTAGCATGAGCGAAGGGGATAAGGAAGAAAAGATTTAAAAAATGGGGTGGGGCCAACAAGCAGGAAAGCTATCTACTAGCTTTATGGATGTTTCTGGAATTGGGTAGAAAATAGTAGATGACACTGTAGCAGCGAATCCCAGAGACCAAGGCCGTTGGATGATGTCTAATGAACGGCAGAACAAAATCGGCGAAATTAGCTTGAATTTTGATAATAAATCTTGGGCATTTTCCCTCGAACATGATTTATCAACTTTGGGTAGTCTCTGGACTAGTCTCCCTCGTCCACCAATTATTATCATACTACTGCGGAAAGTTGAGGGCAGTCCCTAGTCCCGAGCACTTCGCCCACTTCCCCTGGCCTCATCCCAGAGATCTCACACCAACCACCTCACCGTCGACTAGCCGCCAGTCTACAGCCCTCCGAAGAATCCCCAATGGCGGCGACGCCCCTACTAGAGCGCTCCTCACGCGAGCGCATCATCGAGTCTGGCCCACATGTCTTCCGTGCCTGCCGTGTGTCGGCAAGCACGACCGACTTCTCCGTCGGCGAGCCGCCGGCCGTGGGCGAGGGCGAGGCGTCCCCGTACACTATGACAGTGCACATCTTCTTCTCGAGGACGTACGAGCTCAGGAGGATGGCCGGCCCCCTCCCTGCCCCACTGGATGAGGACGATATCACCACTACACCCTGCGAAGAGGTGGTGCTGGATCTTAGCTTGCCTCCGAGGAAGCTGCGTAGTGGGGGCAATGTCGTGCGAACTATGCGCGAGATTCTTGCCCGTGTATGGCTGCTCAAGAACCTGAACCTCACGGAGGAGGAGTGGGACATCATCATGCCTTACGATGTTATGCACCTGATGTGGCAGCAGGCGTGTCGTCGGCTCGGTGGCCTCCACTTCGACCTCACCCTTAGGGTGGACCACCGGCTCATCGTCAACTTGCCGGCGCTGCAGGACAGTTGGGTCCTAGTTGCGCCGGAGGACGGCCACTGCAGCATATGCATGCTGGGGCTGTCGCAGCGCACAACGGTGCGTCTCCGGGGATGCAAACACCCGTTCCATAGGAAGTGCATCTTCTCCTGGTTTGTAACGAACGCCAGCTGCCCTATCTGCCGCGATAAAGTGCTGACCCATCTTATTTTCGATTTGTAGCATAGTATGAATAAAAACCCTGTATGATAGGGATGCCATGCCAACTTGAATCCTATGTCAAGAGAAATTCTATTTGATTGTGGTTATAAGATATTCTGCATTAGTTTGATCTATTATCATTCTATTTTCCTATGGGATATGACCCTATGAATCAAACAGCATGTGATTACTTCCACACAATTAAGTTTGACCAACTTTTAGTAGGACAACAAACATAAATAATTAGTCATCATGGGATTACAATCCAACAGATAATTGTCTTCAGGACTCATACATTTTCCAAATAGAAAAATCAAAACAAATCATGGTTCTTCATCTCACAGCATGATACAGAGACAAGAGTCTATCATCATCATCATCATCATCATCATCATCATCATCATCATCATCACCTCCGTCTTCATTCTGATATTCGTGCATGGTCTCATCCTGCTCGTCCTGTCCATTCTCCTCCTGAGATTCACCAGGTAGCTTCAGTTTATCCATCTCTTTGTCGACTATGCTAACCTCAACAGTGAAATCTACTTCTCCATCATGTGCAGGGATACCTGTATCCAACGAGGTTTCATCAATGTCAGCAACTTTAGTTTGCATACAACCAGCGAAATCATCTTGCTGGGCACCAATTATTGGATCCGCATTCTCATCCAAATCATATATGTTCCTTGCCACAAACTTTTGCACATACTGCCATCCTTTTCTAGATCTGTCTTCCAAGAAAAGTACCTTGGCCGCTTGAGGTACCAAAATATAAGGATCATCCTTGTACCACTGAGCAGTAGTATCGACTGATATGAAATACCCATCATTTCTGGCACCTTTGCCCTTGTTTGGATCTTGGTTGTACCAATAACACTTAAATAGAACCACAGATCGGACAGTAACCTTATCACTATAGAACAACTGAATAACCTCTTCTATGTGACCATAATGGTCAAATGACTCTGATCTCTTTTTTCTGGTTGTCAAGTGATCTCCACTGGTTGTGATGCCACTATTTCGTGTCTTCAAATGTTGTTCACGCTCATAGGAGCTGTAATGGACACCATTGGCATTGCAAGCTGCAGCTACCAACACCCTCTTATCTGGACCACGTGATAGGACAAGGAGATCAGCACTAACAGCGCCTGGATTCTCCGCATGGAGTTTCGAGATCTACGATTACAAAATAGACAAGAGGTCATCTCATGTGAAAACACATAGACAAGTCAGAGTGCAATTGAACATCTTACATATTTCTCAAACCAGTCCTGAAACCCACTCCCACGTGCCGATAGCTTTCCATTCGTTTCCATGTACAACCTGCAAAACATAGCCAAGTCAGCTGAATATATTTCATTTTGATACAAGTTCATAGTATATGCGAGGAACTGAGTAGTTCGTGTGCATAGTACTCACTTAACATATTCATCAGCCTCTGTAGCATTATTCAGCACATACCAAGACAGCTGTTCAAATTCAGACTGCTCTAATGTTTTTTCGGTCCTCTTTCCTATTAGCTCAACACCATGTTTAAAAACAGATCCTCCAACTTCCAAAATTCTGCGACCCCGATTGAATCTGGTCTCAATATCAGGAATATATCTTGAGGCAAATGTATATGCTTCAGCAGCAATATACGCCACTGCAATGCAAGCCTCCGGTCTAGCTTTGTTCCTAACTGTATTCTTGAAAGTGCACAGTCGACGTTCTATAGGGTACATCCATCCATACTGTACCGGACCTCTTAAAAGTGCCTCATCAGGTAGATGAACAGCCAAATGCACCATCACATCAAAGAAGGCTGGAGGATATATCAGCTCCAGCTTGCACAGGATTACTGCTATGTCCACCTTAAGACGTTCTACAACAGCTCTGCTTAGAGTTTTACTACATATTTCCCTAAAGAACCTTCCCAACTCTGCAATCACGTTGTACATATTTGGCTTCACTAAATCTTTAATGCCAATAGCTAAAAGCCTTTGCAGCAGGATGTGACAATCGTGAGTTTTCAACCCTTGGAGCTTGTTTCCTTCAGCATTGAGACAATTTGCAATGTTGGAAGCAAATCCGAACGGGAACATCACACCTCGGAGGTACTCACAAAATAATCTCCTTTTAGGCATCGGCAATGTGAATTCCGCGCCTCGAAATTTATAATGTTTTTCCTTGCCTTTGTTCACTTTGTCATTACGATCCAGTTGCAAGTGCCTGTTAACATTCAATGTTGCACAATCAATCCTAGCATTTGAGCTATCTTTTGTCTTGGATGGAATGTTGAGTAATGTGCCGACAATGCTGTCACATATATTCTTCTCCATGTGCATGATATCAATATTATGCCGAAGCTTCTTACCAGCCCAATACGGCAAGTCCCAAAGAGTGGTCCTGCGCTTATAAAATATTCTCGGTCTATCATTTTCCATTTCCTTCCTCTTGGTACGTGCTGCTATTTCACCTCCCATCTTCCTTTTGGTAGCTGCTAGACTCAGTTCATCTCGTCTCTTCTTCCTTTTTCTATCTGCTACTACTGCTGCTGCATCTTCTGTATTCTTCTCTGCTGTACCTGCTGTGGCGGCTGGTGGTTTTCCTGGTTTAACATTTCTGACCGCTTCTAGGTGCGCCTCCAACTCGTGACTCTTAAAGTGCTGCGGTTTAGTCTTTTTACAGGCCTGATCACCAATAAATTGCAATTTTTTTCTATTTTTTCGGAAACTGTGATCTAATGGAAGGAAACGGCGATGGCCCATATAGCATATCTTGTTTATTATCCTCACTGCCAGCTGATCAGTATCACAGTGAACACATGCATTATAACCTGATGTTACTCTGCCTGACATAGTGCCCAAAGCTGGATAATCATGGGTGCAATACAGTACAGCAGCACGTAATAGAAAATTTTGTTCTTTAGGTTGACACACATCCCGTGTAGGGACACCCTCCCATAATGTTTGCAAGTCTCTAATAAGAGGCTGCATGAACACATCAAAATCCTTCCCAGGAGATTTGGGACCTGGGATGAGTAAGGCCATCATACAGTTCGACTGATCGGTGCATGTCCAGGGAGCCTGGTTGTAAGGTGTAACTAGTACTGTGATACGTCCAAAACGTATCTACTTTCCCGAACACTTTTGCTATTGTTTTGCCTCTAATTTGTGTATTTTGGATACAACTAACACGGACTAACGCTGTTTTCAGCAGAACTGCTCTGGTGTCTCGTTTTTGTGCAGAAATCCAACTTTCGGGAAAATCCTCGGAATTTCTTCAGATGGCCCTATTTTACCAAAATATTGACGGAGCCAGAAGGGCGAAGGAGGTGGAGGCCCGAGGGCCCCACACCATAAGGCGGCGCGGCCCAGGGGGGGCCCGCGCGGCCCTATGGTGTGGCCCCCTCGGCCGGCCTCCGACGCCCCCCTTTGGACTACTTATCGGGTTCGACCTAAAAACGCACGGGGAGAAGTCGACATCGCCAGAAACCCTCCAGAGAGCCGCCACATCGCGAAACTCCGTCGCGGGAGCCAGAAGTCTCCGTTCTGGCACTCCGCCGGGACGGGGAATTGGAGGAGATCTTCACCGCCATCACCGCCAACGCCTCTCCATCGACCAGCAATGTTTCCCCCATCCATGTGTGAGTAATTCCCCCGCTGTAGGCTGAAGGGGATGGTAGGGATTGGATGAGATTGGTCATGTAATAGTCATAAGATTGTTAGGGCATAGTGCCTAGTATCCGTAGATGTCACTTTTATGATATTGTTGCAACTTGTTATGCTTAATGCTTGTCACTAGGGCCCGAGTGCCATGATCTCAGATCTGAACATGTTATTGATTCATGAAGATATTCGTTGTTTATGATCTTACCTGCAAGTTGTATACACATGTCGCTGTCCGGAACCAATGGCCCCGAAGTGACAGAAATCGGGACAACCGGAGGGGATGGTAGTGATGTGAGGATCACATGTGTTCACGGAGTGTTAATGCTTTGCTCCGGTACTCTATTAAAAGGAGTACCTTAATATCCAGTAGTTTCCCTAGAGGCCCGGCTGCCACCGGCTGGTAGGACAGAAGATGTTGTGCAAGTTTCTCATTGCGAGCACGTACGACTAAATATGGAACACATGCCTATTGATTGATTAGTACTTGGATACCGTTTTATTATTATCTGCAAATGCCCATGCTTTGATTGTTACATGAGTTTCTCTCATCCATGCAACGCCCGTTAAATCCGTCCCTGTGCCTACAGTATTTTAATCCTGCTGTTTACTATAATCACTACTGCTGTCTTTATTTCACCGCTGCTGTTATTTCACTATTTCCACTGCCATAAAACTGTTACTACTGATAAACTCTTGCGAGCAAGTCTGTTTCCAGGTGCAGCTGAATTGACAACTCCGCTGTTAAGGCTTTCAAGTATTCTTTGTCTCCCCTTGTGTCGAATCAATAAATTGGGTAATACTTCCCTCGAAGACTGTTGCGATCCCCTATACTTGTGGGTCATCAAGACTATTTTCTGGCGCCGTTGCCGGGGAGCATAGCTTTATTTGGAAGTTCACTTGGATTGATATTGTTCGCTGCAAATTCTCCATTATGGGTAAACCTCGCGATACTAAGATCGCCATATTACCATCCACTACAAGAAAAGGTACAACTCTGAGTACCTCTGCTGCTCTTGATTCACCATCTGTGATTGATAAACTTGTTTCACCGCCACATGCTTCGCGTGCTGGTACTTCTGCTGAATCTGAAAATTCTCATAATATTGATAATGTTTCTGCTGTGCTTGATGATAGTGGTTCATTGGGATCTTTTCTAGATGCTACAATTGCTAAGTCTAGACAAATTGAAAATACTGAAACTCCTAATGCTGCTACACCTGTTAATTCACCTGAGTCTGTTGAATATTCTAGTGATGATCTTGATGAAGATTATGTAGAGCTTGATAATGATTTTATTGAAAAATGCAATGCTACTACTGATGCAAGAAAAATTAAAAAGTTGCTTGCAGAACATGCTGTTAGATATAAACCATCTCCTGATCCTAAATTTGCCACATCTCCTATAAACATTAGGGATAAAGATTATGATTTTTCTCTTGATCTATCTCATATAGCTATTGTTGAGAAAACACCCTTTTGTGGTACTGAAAAAGAAAGTGCTGTTGAACACATGACTGAGTTATCTACTCTTAGTGGCTTGTTTTCTGATGATATTAAGATGCGTACTTATTTTGTCGCTAAAATTTTTCCTTTCTCATTAAAGGATGATGCTAAAACTTGGTATAATAATTTGCCTCCTGGTTCTATTAAAAGTCCAAAAGAATTGCTTGATGTTTTCTTCCGTAAATACTTTCCTGCTAGTGCTCAACATGCTGCTTTGCAGAGAATTTATAATTTTGACCAGGAAGATGGAGAGAAATTGCCTGAGGCTTGGGCGAGATTCTGTTCTCTTATTAGAGCTCAGCCTGACCATGATTTGGAAAAGCATGATTTACTTGATATATTTTATAGTGGACTAACTATTGAGTCTAGGGCATACCTGGATAGTTGTGCTGGTTGTGTTTTCAGGAAAAGAACTCCAGACGACGCTGAAGAATTATTGGCTAAAATAGGCCGGAATCATGATGATTGGTCTACACCTGAACCAACCCCGACACCGATAGTGAAGAAGAGGGGTATGATTAAATTGAATGATGAAGATATGAGGGAAGCCAAGAAGTCTCTTAAGGAGAAGGGTATTAAACCTGAAGATGTGAAGAATTTACCTCCTATAGAAGATATATGTGAGACAATTCCCCCTTCATCTACGATTGAGGTACACTCGCTTCAACACTTTACTAGGGAAGATATTCCGTATTCAAAATCTCCTGCTCAATGCTTAGATGAATTTGATAATTATATTGTTAAGCAAGAAAACTTTAATATGAGAGTAGAGAATCATTTAATGGAAAATTCCCGAGCTATTAGTGAATTGCATGGTATTGTGGAGAGAACCTCCAATGATGTTAAGATACTTGTTAAACATTTTCAAATGGTTCAAACTCAAATTGATCAACTTACTAAAGTGCAAAATGACTTGTTGGGAAATAATTCTAAAGAAAAACATGCTTGTGAAGTAACAACTAGAGGTGGTGCTTCTACCCAGGATCCTCTATATCCTGAAGGGCATCCCAAAAGAGTTGAACAAGATTCTCAACCAATTAAAACTAGTGCTCCATCTAAGAAAAAGAAAAAGAAACATAAGAATGTTGTAGAATCCTCTGAACCTGTTAATGATCCTAATAGTATTTCTATTTCTGATGCTGAAACTGAAAGTGGTAATGAACATGAGGAAGATAATGATAAGAATGATACTCCTGATAAAGAAGAAATTGAAAAAGAACCTGAAAAGCCTGCTAAAAATAAAAAGTACACTAAAGAAGATTTTATTACTGAGAAACATGGTAATGAAAGAGAACCTTGGGTTCAAAAGCAAATGCCTTTTCCTGCTAAGAAATTAAAATCAAAGGAGGAGGAACATTATAATAAATTTTGTGATTGGATGAAACCTTTATTTCTGCAAATTCCTTTGACTGATGCTATTAAATTGCCTCCTTATTCAAAGTATATGAAAGATATTGTTACTAACAAAAGGAAAATCCCCAATGAGGAAATTTCTACTATGCTCGCTAATTACTCCTTCAATGGTAAGATTCCAAAGAAGTTGGGCGACCCAGGTATACCGACTATTCCTTGTTCCATCAAGAATAATTATGTTAGAACTGCTCTATGTGATTTGGGAGCAGGTGTGAGTGTGATGCCTTTTTCTCTTTATAAGAGACTTGATTTAGATAAATTGATACCTACTGATATATCTTTGCAAATGGCTGATAAATCTACTGCTATTCCTGTTGGTTTATGTGAAAATGTTCCTGTGCAAGTTACTCAGCATTGCTTGATATTAACTGATTTCGTTGTGTTGGAAATGCCTGAAGATGATAATATGTCCATTATTCTTGGAAGACCCTTTCTTAATACTGCAGGGGCTGTTATTGATTGCAATAAAGGCATGGTTACTTTCAATGTTGATGATAAGGAACACACTGTCTATTTTCCCAAGAGGATTGATAAAGTATGTGGAGTCAATACAATTTTTAATGTGAAAACTATCAAAGTGGGATCCATTGATTGTCCTATATATGAGCCTAAAGAAGAATATCAAACTCTTGTGATTGGATCCATATCAATTCAATATAAGGTAACATGATTGATTTGAGGTTTATTTCTTCTTATGTCATATAAAATTTATTTGGTAGCAAGACTTGATCAACCTTGTTAACAAGTATATTTTATTGCATAAAAGAGCTAAACAACATTTCTTTCTTTCTTTCTCCCTTCACCTATTTTACTTGCTGTAGCACTTTTATTTTGCAATATGCTTTAGTCATTTAAGATTTTAGAAATCATTTTCCTGCGCAGTAATCATTAATTTAATACCCAGAAATGTGCATTTTTCAAAGTTCTCTAAAAATTACAAAAATTACACCGTTGGTCCTATTTTTCGACGAGGCACCTGGGAGCACCAGAGGATGACCTGTGGGGCACCAGGGGGTGCCACACCATAGGGCGGCGCGGCCAGCAAGGGGGCCGCGCCACCATGTGGTGTGGGCCACCCCTTGCCCCACTACACCATCTCTTCCTCCCAGCACCTTCTCTCTCCCGAAAAAACTCGTACCAAGTTTCTCTCACTCGTGTTTCTGCTCAAGAACTCGCGATTTTTCGATCTCCTTGCTCAGCCCAGATTTCTGTCTGAAATTTGGCACATTTACTCCTTGGTATGTGACTCCTTTGATTGTCCAATTAGAATTTCATTTGGTTGAGTATATCTTGAATATTTTGCTGCTGTAGATAACATGTTTAGTGAGCTTGCATGCTTGTTCTAAGTGGTAGAAATTAGTTTTGATGCATGTTTAGTACTCTAGCAAGTTCCTATAGTAGTTCCCTTCAATTACACACCTTGAAATCAAATTTTATAATGATTGTTGAAAATTTCAGAAAATGGAAGGAGGTGTGCCCCAATTGAACCAAGAAGAATTGGAAGTCCAGCAAGTTACAAGAGTCAATCGTGAGGAGGGAGTATACCCCTCTTACTACCCATGCGTGGACTTTATGAGAAGTGCGGGGATTTTACAAGATGTGCAAACTCTAATCTCTCGTGCAGGGCTGAGTGGTTTTGTTGAAGGAGAGCCAAGACAATATGCAAAATTAACTATGTCTTTTGTGCAGGACTTCAAGTTCAATTGGTCGCGATCTGACCCCATGGTCCAGTATAAAATTTACAATAAAGCTGTCAACTTGCCATTTAGTGTTTTTTGTGCAGCAATTGGAGTACCGCAATGGGGATCCTGCGAGAAGATCAGGGGAACACCGCGGGAGCTCTCAGATCTTTATACAAGGATTTGTAATGGGAGGAGTCTCTCCAATGATGATGGTAAGATTAGTAGCATTCAACATCCAGCCATCCGCTACTTTGCCTATTTCATTACAAAGTGCGTCCTTGCAAGAAGGACCGGAGGTAAATTATCTGTCCCAGACTTGGCTTTCTTAGCTGCTGCTTTGCAACAGGATAGGACTTATAATTTGGGTGCTTTAATAGCTTGTAGACTTGCTACTAACCGTGAGAAAGGAGGAATTTGTGGAGGTCTTATCGCCTCTCGCTTATTAGCTATGCATGGTGTAGAACCTCACCATTTAGATATTCCGCTTTCTATAGAGAAGCTTGATGTGGTTTCCATGATTAGACATGAGTTTATTTCAGATGCATCTAGTTTGAACAACCTGCATTATAGGATAACTTTGTATAAGAAAAGTTGGAGTATAACTAAGAAAATTGAAAAACTAGTACGATTGCCTGCACCTGCTTTGTTTAACCTTGATGCCAGGAACGGGTGGTCGATCACAGAAAATGAGCTAAATGCATACATAGAAAGAGAAAGCCGTCGTGCGAGGGAAAATGTGGAGGAGACCGAGGAGCATCCCGACTCTTCATCCGATGCAGCAAGCTCCTCATATCAACATCATGGTCATGTGGAGCCTCCACGATATTCTTCTGCACAGGGGCCCTATTACCACTCCATGTATGATCCACCGGCGTGGAACCCCGACCCTCGTTGGGAATGAACTCCACTTAGGCCAAAAGCCTAAGCTTGGGGGGAGGTATACCGGCATCACTCATTCTTTGCATATTATGATTGCTGGATACTTGTACATACTTGTTTAGTCTCTAGAGTGGTTTTCTAATGAGAGGGAGATGATATTTGGGGAAGTGCTGTCCAAAAACAGATTCTGGGCTGTTACCAAAAAAATTCGTACGCACAGCCAGAACGTTATTTTGAGTTGCCAATTTTTGAGCATGTTCCCCAGGTTGTTATCTAACTTTCATTAGTTGAACACTTTTTGGTCTGAGCAATGGAAGATTTTTGTTAAATTCGATTTCTGTACTGCTGTCAGGATTTGGCAGATTTCTGTCATCCTGCTTTTCTGTGTTTCTGTTAGTTTGCATTCTTTAGTTTTCGCTTTGTTTCTCTCCTAAAACACAAAAAGACCAAAAATATTTCTGTTGTTTCTCTTCACCATTTGTTTATTTGGTTCTTTGCTCTTAGTTTATTTCGTTTGCTATCGTTGGTTTGCTATAAGAAAACCCAAAAAGATTTTGCTTTGTTTGCTTGTTTTCTTTCGTTCTTGTTTCTAATTCGAAAACACCAAAAATATTTGCTGTTCTTCTTTGGTTTGTAAAGTTCATCATGAGTTCAATGGTCTTCGGTGGCTGGAGCGTGGTTTTCATTTTATATTATCCAAGCTACACAAGTGAAAAGGCAATAATGACGATCTACGACAATCTGATTGTGGTGAGAGGCTGGTATGAACTCTATTTGCTTTCATTTTTGTACATATACTCATCCATATGAGCATGCTTAGTTGGTTCATGTGAGGTATATGTTATTTGAGAAAGTCTAGTAGCTCATGATCTCTCATGTTTAGTTCCAATTTATTAATATGAGTAGCATGTCATGGATGTTTGCTTGCATTGTTTTATTCATAAGTAAGTATGGCATTGTGGTATCCTCCTCTGAATAACTCATTTATATCGACTTGGCACATGCTCACGCATGCATATGACTGAACAAAAAGTCAATTAAGCCTCGATGATTTATATTGCTTCAGAGTTCTTGTATCACTTTTATGCCTCCGTTAATTTATTTTGCCGCAAGCATAATTATGACAGTTACTGCTCTCTTGATTTGTCGCTCCCTAGTCTTTTGCTAGCCTTCACTTGTACTGAGCGGTGACGCCGCTCGTGCTTCCAAACACCTGAAAACCAAGTTGTTCCATAAGTGTCCACCATAAATACCTATGCATGGCATTTCAAACCATTCCAAGTAAATTCTCATGCGCTACCTTTAAAACCTTCAAAATGCTTCTTAATTTGTGTTAATGTTTCATAGCTCATGAGGAAGTATGTGGTGTTTAGCTTTCAACCTTGTCATTTACTTTTGACGGACTCTCATATGGACTAGTGGCACATCCGCTTATCCAATAATTTTGCAAAAAGAGCTGGCAATGGGATTCCCAGTCCCGAATTAATTAACTTAAATAGACACTCCTCCATGGTTTGTGATTGTTGGACGGCACCCGAAGGATTCGGTTAGCCATGGCTTGTGTAAGCAAAGGTTGGGGGAGTGTCATCATCATAATAAAACTTAAATAAAAAGGCACTCCTTCATGGTATGTGATTGTTGGCAGGCACCCGAGGATTCGGTTAGCCATGGTTTGTGAAAGAAAGGTTGGAAGGAGTGCCAACCAAAAATAAATAAATGGGAGCCGCTCTTGTGAGTCCGGTTGATGAGGTAGTTAGTGTACCCATTACCATTCGTTGACAACAACAAACACCTCTCAAAATAATTTTACTCCTGCTTTACAAATGAAAAGCTCTAGCGCATGTTAATCCCTGCTTCCCTCTGCGAAGGGTCAATCTTTTACTTTTATGTTGTGTCTCCATTCTTTCTTTGAGCACTATCTTGAGAGCACAACTGTCATTCTTAGTATAATATGCTTGTCTCAAAATATGATTGATTGTGGTATAACTTTGATACTTTTATCTTTGACAATCACTACTTCTAGTCTTTCTATGAACTCAAGAGGTGCCTCGGCATTTATGTTTTGCCGATCAAATACAGGCAAGCGAGATACCACTTTATCATATTCTCTTATGAACATTGCAATCCTGCTTATATACATGATTCATGGTGCTTATTATTAATTGTTGGTACCTCTCCATGATTGACATAGCTGTTGGATGATCTTATTTGCATGTATCTCATTATGAACTGCTTAAGTATTAGCCATAGCATGAGAATATATACATCATATGAGCAAATGTGTTCGTGAAAGTTCTTTTATCGCTCAGTTGTTAACTGAATTGCTTGAGGACAAGCAATAAGCTAAGCTTGGGGGAGTTGATACGTCCAAAACGTATCTACTTTCCCGAACACTTTTGCTATTGTTTTGCCTCTAATTTGTGTATTTTGGATACAACTAACACGGACTAACGCTGTTTTCAGCAGAACTGCTCTGGTGTCTCGTTTTTGTGCAGAAATCCAACTTTCGGGAAAATCCTCGGAATTTCTTCAGATGGCCCTATTTTACCAAAATATTGACGGAGCCAGAAGGGCGAAGGAGGTGGAGGCCCGAGGGCCCCACACCATAAGGCGGCGCGGCCCAGGGGGGGCCCGCGCGGCCCTATGGTGTGGCCCCCTCGGCCGGCCTCCGACGCCCCCCTTTGGACTACTTATCGGGTTCGACCTAAAAACGCACGGGGAGAAGTCGACATCGCCAGAAACCCTCCAGAGAGCCGCCACATCGCGAAACTCCGTCGCGGGAGCCAGAAGTCTCCGTTCTGGCACTCCGCCGGGACGGGGAATTGGAGGAGATCTTCACCGCCATCACCGCCAACGCCTCTCCATCGACCAGCAATGTTTCCCCCATCCATGTGTGAGTAATTCCCCCGCTGTAGGCTGAAGGGGATGGTAGGGATTGGATGAGATTGGTCATGTAATAGTCATAAGATTGTTAGGGCATAGTGCCTAGTATCCGTAGATGTCACTTTTATGATATTGTTGCAACTTGTTATGCTTAATGCTTGTCACTAGGGCCCGAGTGCCATGATCTCAGATCTGAACATGTTATTGATTCATGAAGATATTCGTTGTTTATGATCTTACCTGCAAGTTGTATACACATGTCGCTGTCCGGAACCAATGGCCCCGAAGTGACAGAAATCGGGACAACCGGAGGGGATGGTAGTGATGTGAGGATCACATGTGTTCACGGAGTGTTAATGCTTTGCTCCGGTACTCTATTAAAAGGAGTACCTTAATATCCAGTAGTTTCCCTAGAGGCCCGGCTGCCACCGGCTGGTAGGACAGAAGATGTTGTGCAAGTTTCTCATTGCGAGCACGTACGACTAAATATGGAACACATGCCTATTGATTGATTAGTACTTGGATACCGTTTTATTATTATCTGCAAATGCCCATGCTTTGATTGTTACATGAGTTTCTCTCATCCATGCAACGCCCGTTAAATCCGTCCCTGTGCCTACAGTATTTTAATCCTGCTGTTTACTATAATCACTACTGCTGTCTTTATTTCACGCTGCTGTTATTTCACTATTTCCACTGCCATAAAACTGTTACTACTGATAAACTCTTGCGAGCAAGTCTGTTTCCAGGTGCAGCTGAATTGACAACTCCGCTGTTAAGGCTTTCTTTGTCTCCCCTTGTGTCGAATCTAAATCGGTGCATGTCCAGGGAGCCTGGTTGTAAGGTGTAACTAGTACTGGCCACATGCTATACGAGTTGCTCATGTTGCCAAATGGGTTGAATCCATCTGTAGCAAGGCCAAGTCTCAGGTTCCTTGGATCTGCAGCAAAATCTGGATGATCCAGGTCGAATTGCTTCCATTCATCGCCATCAGCAGGATGCCTCAGTAAATCAGGGTCGGGCGTGAGAATCTCTTTGTGCCATCTTGTTTCCCGAGATGTTTGTTCTGAAGCAAACAACCTCTGCAATCTTTGTACAAGTGGAAAGTATCTCAGAACCTTCCAAGGAATCTTTTTCTTACCACCAGCTCCATCATGTTTCCATCTTGATTCCTTACATACTGGACATTCATCGAGGTCATTATACTCCATCCAAAACAGTGCACAGTTATTTTTGCAAAAATCAATCTTCTCATATCCAAGTCCCAGTACCTTGATGTACTGCTTCACCTCATAAAAGGATTTTGGCAGTCCAGCCCCAGGGAGTGCATCGCTGTATGTCTTCGCAACTGCATTGAACGCTTTATTGGTAATCCCCTGGTATGACTTGTCATGAAGTAATTTCACAATTAATTCGAATCTTGACACAACAGAACCAGGGGCCACTAAGCGCTTAGCATCTTCTATCAGGTCATGGAAAAGAGGCTTTTTGTGATAACCATGGGGCTGTTGGCTTGCATATGGATACAGATCCCGTAACAAATTAGCAGTAGCCTCATCCTGGACGAGATCTTCAGGCTGATAACCATCAGAATAAAGAGGATCAATAATGTCAGGCTGATCATAGTGTTCACCATGGTTAATCCACCTGATATATGTCTGGTCCATCCCATAAACGAATAAATGATCTGAGACTACATGTTGAGGCTTGGACCCAATATTCAAACATACGCGGCATGGACAAATCACTTCCTTTGTCTTGTCGCCGTCAGTAAAATCACTAACGTGCTTCATGAAGTCTTCAATACCACTCAAATATGTTGGTGTGGTTAATGAGTCAAATAATATCCAAGTTCTGTCCATCTGTTGAGGAGATAGATGGTCAGAGAAGCGATAAGCTATTTCAACAAACAGGTCACCTACGAATGTAAGCAAGCATACCTGAGCAAACAGGTCGAATATAAAACTATAAATGCTACATTATTTGAGCCGATTTCAGCAAACAAACTGAGTGCAAAACTACGGCTACCTAGCGAACAGATTTTTTTAGGCTGACCACTGGGTTTCCCCACTTATTATTTTTTTATTAATAAAAAGAGGGAAATATGTACAAAAGTTGCTGGAGAGCAGCAACTAAAAGGATCATAGATCCCAAGCAGCAAAATATATATATAATGTTCTACCCATGATATGATTTCCTCTTTGCCTTATGAACAAGGAGAGCAATTTCATCCTTGAATCTCTTGTGCCATCTATAAATGCTTGGGGGGGAGGGGCGAACAGATCTATCGAAAGCAATACAATACCAACACATTCTTTCTTCTTTTTTGCCGTAATTCCGCCGATCTATTAGCAGTGCAAAGAAGCCAAAAGTAATAAGATTACATACAGGTTCATAGACCACCAGGGCCGTACCTGAGAATACGGAGGGCCTGAGCAAAACAAGAAATAGAGGCCCTCAACATGATCATTGGCAACTAAAATGATTTTATATATACTACTCACTCCATTTCAATAAACAATGCACCCTTGTTTTTCGTATTTTATCTTCGAAAAAATATTAATCTATATCTCTCTATTTAAAAATGATGTTTCAATTTTATGTAGATATACATGTATTTAGATGAGTTTAGTTTGCAGATACATGCAAGTTTTGATGAAGTTGAAACATATTTTTCAGGATGAAGTATATAAAAAAATTGATATAAAACTGGTATCATTAGAAAGTATTTTCCAACACGATTCTAACAATGCTGCTTATGTATTATATGATCGTGATATTGTTGTCCTATTTATTTGGTCAAGGTTCACATTGAAATGTGGTAAAATAAATTAAAAGAAGTGCATCGTGTGAAAAGGCAATCTAAGAATTCAAAAGTGCTAATTGTTAGTCGAAACATGACATCATTGAGACAAAATATTAATATTCATTGGAAGACTAACTGAATTAGCTGCACTCGCGATGAAAGAGAAAGAGAAGATACGGGTAAGAGCAAGTACAATAAGGTACAGTCTTTTTGTTTGTTTGTTTGGGTTGCTCATCAAGCTTATCGCTCGATACAATAAGGTACAGTCAGCGGGAGTGGTGTTTGGAACATGGGTGCATAGTGGGTGGTATCATAGAGTACTATCATAGATATGCTATATTTATTATAGTGGAGTATTGAGGGAAAATCGGCTAAATCAATTTGAAGAAAATCGACAAAGTCAAATTAGAGGAAATTCTTCATCGATGATCAGATTTCTTACATAGAAGAGCTGATTGCCCTCAAAAGGAAGAATCTATCCATCTTCATTGATTTAAAAGGGGATTTCTTACAAGGAGAAGCTGATTGCTCAACAAAAGGGGAACAGATTGCTACGGCTAGTCTTATGCTAGTAAATCCCTACTCTAAGGGCTGTTGCCGTCTTCGTCGTCGCTGGGGTAGCTGCCGTCATTGCTACTGTCGACGAATTCCTCGTCGCTGCTACTGTGACCTTCAGCGGAGGCCTCTTCCTCTTCATCATCATCCTCCTCATCGGACCAGGCCCAGCCACGGATGCGCTTTGGTGGCGGTTCATCGGAGGAGGTGTCGTCCTCTGGTTCCTTCTTCGTGTCGGAGGAGATGTCTTCGTCTTCGTCGTCCTCTTCTTCTTCTTCTTCTTCTTTGGTGGAGGAAGTGAATTTACCCCGGAAGAGAGGGTCGTCGTCGTCGCTCTCCGCCTCCAGTTCTCCGTCAATCAGGAATCGGAGGTCATCTTCCCCGTCAGTCAGGGGCATGTCGCCATCCGACCAGACGAGGTCCTCGGGTCGACCCTCTGGTACGAAGTCGAAGTCGAACTCTTGCTCGTCCCAATGCTTGGGAGCGCGCCTATTGTACGCTTCCATCTGGCTGACCTCTGGCTCCAGCTCACTCGAGGAAAAGGATTGGGAGGAGGAAGAGGAAGACATGGTTACAGAGGAGGAGGGTTTTTGGGCCGATGGCTGGTTTGAAGCAGGAGGATGAAGAAGTGAACTGTTCGATGCGGTTAAATAAAAAGAGACATGTGGTGGTCATGTGGCAAATAATAGACACTTTTAAGAAAAGTGTGGCAAATCATAAAATATTCAAAACTGTCAAATCGTGCAGAGAAGTTGAGAAGGCAAGGCGTCATGATGAAGAATACTGCGACGGTTCTGCTCTGCCACGACATGACCCCTCGAAGGAAAAACAGATGGTTTTGATATTATCATTACCAAAACCAGGGGGGCATGTGTTATCACCGGATTTTGGCCAAATCAATCGGATGTCTAATCAATCGGTTACATGCACTAGCTCAGTGTTCGCATGGCTGCACGCCACATGTATTAGCACCGCATGTATACATATACATCACTCATCTTGATTAATTGCTCAGCTCATTAAACTATCAAAGATCTTGCACGGCTTGGACGCAGGGTATGCCGTGGCATATACGGCATACCCTGTAGATCCGCCACCGCAAACAAGGAGAGCCATTTCATCCTTGAATCTCTTGCGGCTTCTGTAAAAGCTTGGGGGCGAACAGATCAATCGAAAGCAATATAATACCAACAAATTCTTTCTTCTTTTTGGCCGTAAATCCACCGATGTATTAGCAGTGCAAAGAACCCAGAAGTAATAAGATTACAAACAGGTCCATAGAGGACTGGCACCAAGCGACGACTACAGACATTGGGCAATGGTGAGCAGTACAGTGTACAGTACGAACGAATTCGAGCAAATAGGTAAAGCGGAAAACAATGTCAAACAAACACATCGAGAGGAAAACAATATCAACCGATCGATTCGAACGAACTAACGAACTTATAAGGGCTGGGCGACGGCGACTGACTTCGATTGAGCTATAATGAATCGTACTTGCCCAGGCCTGAAGATAGCATGCATACCGTGAGGATCTACCAGCTGACCGCGCCTGCCGGTGCGGCTGGAGAAGAACGGCGCCACCAGCAGTCGCCGGCTGACGCGGCTGATAGACAGCGTGGGGAAGTTTTGGTGCGCGGCCTGGTTCACCGAGGGTGTGTCTAGAGAAGAACAGGGCGCCGAAGGAGGTGTCTAGAGAAGAACAAGGTGGGCTGGGTGCTGAGTTAAAGGCGAGCGTTCGAAATATTGGGCGCGCGTTCGAAAGTTTAGGTGCGCGAGGGAGGTGTCTGCTGTGCTGAGTTAAAGGCGAGCGTTCGAAATTTCCCCGTCCTCTTCTTTTTTGGGCTAATCTATCTATACCTCTATTCTATCTACATGTTTTTTATTTTTTTTCTATTCTATACATGAGTTTTTGAAATTGAATTTTTTCACTCTGTCAGCCTTCCGGCCAATGCTCATTTGAAGTAATTGAAGCTGTTGATTTGCAGCTTAGAGGTGCTATCTACCGCTCATCATACAAGGACTCTTCAGATCTAAACGGCTGTGAATGCACGGATTCGTCACCCATCCTTCCCTTGGACTGGCGATGCTGAAAGCCTGAAACACTGGAACCCTCTAGATACTTCGGGATACCTCACTGCCCCACATTATTAGACAGGCCTTTTCCGACACGGGAAGTCAAAAGTTGGGGGCTCCATGCAGTACATATGAATACTCGCTAGCTGCATGGTCTAGAAGCAGACTAGAGTAAATCATCAATTCGTCAAATCAATTGGTGTATAATTTTTTTTAGGAGCTAAGACGCCTGCATGAACCATTTTATCAACTTGAATGCTTACTACATGACATAAGAAGACTATGTACTTTGGTTTTTCATTTTTCTGATTTTTTAAATTTTGTGCCCACTTGAATCTTGGTCAAATCCTAGGTTTGACCAAGATTAAACAAGTTTAAAACATGAAAATGAAAAGGTAATCATGGATCCTTCTTAGTCACTCTAAAATGAAGCTTTTGGGATGTTCTTGAAATTTCCATGTTTGAAACCCAAAACGACTTCTCTTCATGCTTGACTTCATAAGACAGAGTTTAGGGGTTAGGGGGTAGATACATGATTTGTCTAGTTTGCATATGTCTAGACCTTTTTTGTCAACTTTAATGCTTACTATATGACATAAGAAGATTATGTGCTTTGGTTTTTCATTTTTCTATTTTTTTTGAATTTTATGCCCATATATTTGAATCTTTGTCAAATCCTAGGTTTGACCAGGATTTAAACAAGTTTAAAACATGAAAATGAAAAGGTAAGCCTGGATCCTTCTTAGTCACTCTAAAATGAAGCTTTTGGGAGGTTCTTGAAATTTCCATGTTTGAAACCCAAAACTCAAGCTAGTTGATAAACAAAGTCTAGACATATTCAAACCAGAAAAATCATGTATCTACCCCTAACCCTAAACTTTGTCTTAATTATGAAGTCAAGCACGAAGAGAAGTCGTTTTGGGTTTCAAACATGGACATTTCAAAAACCCTCCCAAAAGCATTGTGGTGTGACGTACTAAGAAGGATACATGCTTACATTTTCAACAACCCCCCTAAAAGCTTCATTATAGAGTGACTAAGAAGGATCCAGTCTGGCGGGCTTACCTTTTATTTTCTTGTTTTAAACTTGTTCAAATCTCGGTCAAACCTAGGATTTGACCAAGATTCAAAATGTGCATCAAAATTTAAAAAAAATAAAAACCAAATTAAAGCACATAGTGTTCTTATGTCATATAGTAAGCATTAAAGTTGATAAACAAGGTCTAGACACATATTCAAACAAGACAAATCATGTATCTATACCCCTAACCCCTAAACTCTATCTTATGAAGTCAACAACATGAAGAGAAGTGGTTTTGGGTTTCAAACATGGAAATTTCAAAAACCTCCCAAAAGCTTCATTTTAGAGTGACTAATATATATAAGAAGGATCCATGCCTGCTTACCACCTTTTCATTTTCATATTTTAAACTTGTTTAAATCCGTGTCAAATTAAACCAAGGATTTGACCAAAAGATTCAAATGGGCATAAAATTTTAAAAAAAATCAGAAAAATGAAAAACAAAAGCATATAGTCTTCTTATGTCATATAGTAAGCATTCAAGTTGATAAACAAGGTTTGGACATGCATATTCAAACCTAGGCAAATCATGTATCTATCCCCTAGCCCCTAAACTCTATCTTATGAAGTCAAGCATGAAGAGAAGTGGTTTTGGGTTTCAAACATGAAAATTTCAAGAACATCCCAAAAACTTCATTTTAGAGTGACTAAGAAAGGATACAGGCTTCCCTTTTCATTTTCATGTTTTATACTTGTTTAAATCTTGGTCAAACCTAGGATTTGACAAAGATTCAAATGTGCATCAAAATAAAAAAATCAGAAAAATTAAAAACCAAAGCACATAGTTTTCTTATGTCATATAGTTAGCATTAAAATTGATATAAACAAGGTCTAGATATATTCAAACAAGAAAAATCATGTATCTACCCCTAACCCTAAACTCTGTCTTATGTAGTCAAGCATGAAGAAAAGTGGTTTTGGGTTTCAAACTTGGAAATTTCAAGAACCCCCCAAAAGCTTCATTTTAGAGTGACTAAAGGATCCAGGTTGGGCTTACCTTTTATTTTCATGTTTTAAAATTGTTCAAATCTTGGTCAAACCGTACCTAGGATTTGATCAAGATTCAAATGGGCATAAAATTTCAAAAAAAATGAAAAACCAAAGCATATAGCCTTCTTATGTCATATAGTAAGCACTCAAGTTGGTAAACAAGGTCTAGACATATTCAAACCAGAAAAATCATGTTTCTACCCCTAGCCCTAAACTTTGTCTTATGAAGTCAAGCACGAAGAGAAGTCGTTTTGGATTTCAAACATGGAAATTTCAAAAACCTTCCCAAAAGCTTCATTTTGGAGTGACTAAGAAGGATACAGGCTTACCTTTTCATTTTCATGTTTTAAACTTGTTTAAATATTGGTTAAGCCTAGGATTTGACCAAGATCAAATGGGCATAAAAATTCAGAAAAAATCAAAAAAAATGAAAACCAAAGCACATAGTATTATTATGTCATATAGTAAGCATTATATTCAAGTTGATAAACAAGGTCTAAACAACAAACTAGACAAATCATGTATCTACCCCCTAACCCTAAACTCTGTCTTATGAAGTCAAGCATGAAGAGAAGTGGTTTTGGGTTTCATGGAAATTTCAAAAAACTCCCAAAAGCTTCTCATTTTTGAGTGACTAAGAAGGATTCAGGCTTACCTTTTCATTTTCATGTTTTAAACTTGTTCAAATCTTGGTCAAACTTAGGATTTGACCAAGATTCAAATGGGCATAAAAATTGGGAGGAAGGGTATGAATTACAATTCAAAAAAACAAGGTAACTTAAATACTTGGATGCCCCAAAGATGTGTGGAAGCCCAGAACAATGGCAAAACATGTGCGCACGCTGCATCCAATTCAAGTAGAACACATAGTAGGCATCGATAGTTTGACCTAAATTTGAAATCAAAGAGAAGGTGGTTAGAAAAAATCGAAATTGGCAAAGCAAAGCATGAAATCATAAATTTGTGATGCACTATAGCTATGAAAAGTATCAAACAATGCATACCAAAATGATTTTTTAGAGGAATACTAGTTCAACTTATTTTAATTTTATATTAGTAGCCCAAAATCGAACTAGTAGTTGGATATTTTTGAACTTGATCTGTAGTAGTGGGCAAAACCCTAGTTTAACCTATTTAATCATAGATTCGTAGGTCGATTTTTCTACTTTTTTATTATTACTATGCAGCACATGTGTGTTTGCCCGTCGAGTGAAACTCGGAGGAAGAGGGATCACTCGGAAGGAGAGAAGAAGGGAGAGAATTATGGTGTCTCCCCTTTTTCGGGTGATGATGTTGACTTTTGTGCAGGGTTTGTCAGTGAGCAGGAGGTGCGAGCGAGCGAGCGAGCGAGCGAGCGAGTCGAGCGAGGCCGAGAATGAGAGAGATTTGTTTTTTTTGTGAGAGGGACAACCGAAGGATCCAGAAGGACCCACAGACTTCCAATACGCATCCTGATGCGTCTTTTCTTGACAAAGAAAATGGCTGGGAGTTTGCGTACCTATTGCACGTGACTTGTGCTCACTGAAGTGTGGGACCTCACGCATGGGCACCACACGTAAGTGACAGACCTGTTGATGTAAAAACTCGGTTGATTATTATACTACTACATTTATACAAAGTTTCCTATGGATTCAAGGGTACGAAAGCCAAGTTAAATCATTTACATGACATTATTTTTTCCATGAAGCCAAGTTAACTCATTTATCAATTGGTACATTTTGGAGTGACTAAGAAGGATCCAGGCTTACCTTTTCATTTTCATGTTTTAAACATGTTTAAATCTTGGTCAAACCTATGACTTGACCAAGATTCAAATGGGCATAAAAATTCAAAAAAAAGAAAAACAAAAGCACACCGTCTTCCTATGTCATATATCAAGGTGATAAACAAGGTCTGACATATTCAAACCACAAAAATCATGTATCTACCCCCTAACCCTAAACAAGGATCCAGGCTTACCCTTTTCATTTTCATGTTTTTAAACTTGTTCAAATCTTGGTCAAACTTAGGATTTGACGAAGATTCAAATGGGCGTAAAAATACTTAGAAAAATCATGTACGTATCTACCCCAAACCCTAAACTCTATCTTACGAAGCCAAGCATGAAGAGAAGTGGTTTTGGGTTTCAAACATGGAAATTTCAAAAACCTCAAACTATAGGCCGGGTTAGCATCTAGTGCAGTATGTGTGAGAATGTATGCACTATGTGTGCTATAACTTGTGTGTCTTTCAAATTTGAACCAAATTTGAATAAGTTTGAAATATTTGAAATGGGGCTTTTGGCTTAAACGTTTGAAACCCAAAACGACTTCTCCTCATGCTAGACTTCATAAGACCGAGTTTAGGGTTAGGGGGTAGATACATGATTTGTCTGGTTTGAATATGTCTAAACCTTGTTTATCAACTTGAATGCTTACTATATGACATAAGAAGACCATGTGCTTTTGTTTTTCATTTTTCTATTTTTTTAAGAATTTTATGCACATTTGATTCTGGTCAAATCCTAGGTTCAACCAAGATTTAAACAAGTTTCAAGCATGAAAATGAAAACGTAAGCCAAGATCCTTCTTAATTAGTCACTCTAAAATATATGAAGCTTTTGGGACGTACTTGAAATTTCCATGTTTGAAACCCAAAACCAATTCTCTTCATGATTGACTTCATAAGACAGAGTTTAGGGTTAGGGGTAGATATACACATGATTTTTCTGGTTTGAATATGTCTAGACCTAGCTTGTTTATCAACTTGAGTGTTTACTATATGACATAATTAAGAAGGCTATGTGCTTTGGTTTTTCATTCTTTAGATTTTTTGTCTGAATTTTTATGCCCATTTGAATCTTGGTCAAATCCTAGCTAGGTTTGACCAAGATTTAAATAAGTTTAAAACATGGAAATGAAAAGGTAAGCATCGATCCTTCTTAGTCGCTCTAAAATGAAGCTGAATTTTGGGAGGTTTTTGAAATTTCCATGTTTGAAACCCAAAACCACTTCTCTTCATGCTTGACTTCATAAGACGAAGTTTAGGGTCGATAGGGGGTAGATACATGATTTGTCTTGTTTGAATATGTCTAGACCTTGTTTATCAACTTGAATGCTTACTTTATGACTTATAAGAGGACTATGTGCATTGGTATTTCATTTTTTGATTTTTATGCCCATTTGAGAATCTTGGTAAAATCCTAGGTTTGTTGAGCAAGATTTAAACAAGTTTAACATGTGAAAATGATAAGGTAATTAAGTCTGGATCTTTCTCTTAGTAACTCTAAAATGAAGCTTTTGGGAGGTTCTTGAATTTACCATGTTTGAAACCCAAAACCACCGTACTTCTGTTCATGCTTGACTTCATAAGACAGAGTTTAGGGTTAGGGGTAGATACATGATTTTTCTGGTTTGAATATGTCTAGACCATGTTTATCAATTTGAATGCTTACTATATGACATAAGAAGGCTATGTGCTTTTGTTTTTCATTCTTTCGATTTTTTTCTGAATTGTTATGCCCATTTGAATCTTGGTCAAATCCTAGGTTCGACCAAGATTTAAACAAGTTTAAAACATGACAATGAAAAGGTAATTAATCATGGATCCTTCTTAATTAACCAGCCGGTCTAATTAAAATGAAGCTTTTTGGGAGGTTTTTGAAATTTCCATGTTTGAAACCCAAAACCACACTTCTCTGCTTCATGCTTGACTTCATATATAATTAAGACAAAGTTTAGGGTTAGGGGGTACATGATTTGTCTGGTTTGAATATGTCTAGACCTTGTTTATGAACTTTTGAATGCTTACTATATGACATAAGAAGAATATGTGCTTTGGTTTTTTATTTTATCTATTTTTTTATTTTATGCCCATTTGAATATTGGTCAAATCCTAGGTTTGACCAAGATTTAAACAAGTTTAAAACATGAAAATGAAAAGGTAAGCCTGGATCCTTCTTAACTAGTCACTCTAAAACGAAGCTTTAATTTTGGGAGGTTTTTGAAATTTCCATGTTTGAAACCAAAAACCACTTCTCTTCATGCTTGACTTCATAAGACAGAGTTATTTATGGTTTTAGAGGGGTAGATACATGATTTGTCTTATTTGAATATGTCTAGCTAGACCTTGTTTATCAACTTTTGAATGCTTACTATATATATGTATGTGACATAAGAAAACTATGTGCTTTGGTTTTTCATTTTTCTGATTTTTTTGGAATTTTGATGCACATTTGAATCTTGGTCAAATCCTAGGTTTGACCAAGATTTAAACAAGTATAGATCATGAAAATGAAAATGGAAGCCTGTATCCTTCTTAGTCACCCTAAAATGAAGTTTTTGGGAGGTTTTTGAAATTTCCATGTTTGAAACCCAAAACCACTTATCTTCATGCTTGACTTCGTCATAAGACAGAGTTTAGGGGTTAGGGGGTAGATACATGATTTGTCTAGCTAGTTTGAATATGTCCAGACCTTGTTTATCAACTTTAATGCTTACTATATGACATATAAGAAGACTATGTGCGCTTTGGTTTTTCATTTTTCTGTTTTTTTATTTTATGCCCATTTGAATCTTTGTCAAATCCTAGAGATTGACTTCACAAGACAGAGTTTAGGGTTAGGGGTAGATATACACATGATTTTTCTGGTTTGAATATGTCTAGACCTTGTTTATCAACTTGAGTGTTTACTATATGACATAATTAAGAAGGCTATGTGCTTTGGTTTTTCATTCTTTAGATTTTTTGTCTGAATTTTTATGCCCATTTGAATCTTGGTCAAATCCTAGCTAGGTTTGACCAAGATTTAAATAAGTTTAAAACATGGAAATGAAAAGGTAAGCATCGATCCTTCTTAGTCGCTCTAAAATGAAGCTGAATTTTGGGAGGTTTTTGAAATTTCCATGTTTGAAACCCAAAACCACTTCTCTTCATGCTTGACTTCATAAGACGAAGTTTAGGGTCGATAGGGGGTAGATATATCTAGACCTTGTTTATCAACTTGAATGCTTACGATATGACATAAGAACACTATGTGCTTTTTTTATTTTTTTGTGCCCATTTGAATCTTGGTCAAATCATAGGTTTGACCAAGATTTAAACAAGTATAGAACATGAAAATGAAAAGGGAAGCCTGTATCCTTCTTAGTCACCCTAAAATGAAGTTTTGGGAGGTTTTTGAAATTTCCATGTTTGAAACCCAAAACCACTTCTCTTCATTCTTGACTTCTTAAGACATAGTTTAGGGGTTAGCGGGTAGATACATGATTTGTATGGTTTGAATATGTCTAGACCTTGTTTATCAACTTTAATGCTTACTACATGACATAAGAAGACTATGTGCTTTGGTTTTTCATTTTTCTGTTTTTTTTTGAATTTTCTGCCAATTTTGTTTGACCAAGATTTAGACAAGTTTTACACGTGAAAACGAATAAGTAAGCCTGGATCCTTCTTAGTCACTCCAAAATGTACCAATTGATAGGTGCGTTAACTTTGCTTCATGGAAAAAATAATGTCATGTAAATGAGTTAACTTGGATTTCCTACCCTTGAATCCATAGGAAACTTTGTTCTAATGCACTATAATAATCAACCGAGTTTTTACACCAACAGGTCTGTCACTTACGTGTGGTGCCCATGCGTGAGGTCCCACACTTCAGTGAGCACAAGTCACGTGCAATAGGTACGCAAACTCCCAGACATTTTCTTTGTCAAGAGAAGACGCATCAGGATGCGTATTGGAAGTCTGTGGGTCCTTCTGGATCCTTCGGTTGTCCCTCTCACAAAAAAAACAAATCTCTCTCATTCTCGGCCTCGCTCGACTCGCTCGCTCGCTCGCTCCTCCTGCTCACTGACAAACCCTGCACAAAAGTCAACATCATCACCCGAAAAAGGGGAGACACCATAATTCTCTCCCTTCTTCTCTCCTTCCGAGTGATCCCTCTTCCTCCGAGTTTCACTCGACGGGCAAACACACATGTGCTGCATAGTAATAATAAAAAGGTAGAAAAATCGACCTACGAATCTATAATTAAATAGGTTAAACTAGGGTTTTGCCCAGTACTACAGATCAAGGTTCAAAAAATCCAACTACGGGGTTCGAACAACCCCATTTCTAATCCAAGATTTTTTTCGACCTCATCCAATGGCCTCAAACTATAGGCCGGGTTAGCATCTAGTGCAGTATGTGTGAGAATGTATGCACTATGTGTGCTATAACTTGTGTGTCTTTCAAATTTGAACCAAATTTGAATAAGTTTGAAATATTTGAAATGGGGCTTTTGGCTTAAACGTTTGAAACCCAAAACGACTTCTCCTCATGCTAGACTTCATAAGACCGAGTTTAGGGTTAGGGGGTAGATACATGATTTGTCTGGTTTGAATATGTCTAAACCTTGTTTATCAACTTGAATGCTTACTATATGACATAAGAAGACCATGTGCTTTTGTTTTTCATTTTTCTATTTTTTTTAAAGAATTTTATGCACATTTGATTCTGGTCAAATCCTAGGTTCAACCAAGATTTAAACAAGTTTCAAGCATGAAAATGAAAACGTAAGCCAAGATCCTTCTTAATTAGTCACTCTAAAATATATGAAGCTTTTGGGACGTACTTGAAATTTCCATGTTTGAAACCCAAAACCAATTCTCTTCATGATTGACTTCATAAGACAGAGTTTAGGGTTAGGGGTAGATATACACATGATTTTTCTGGTTTGAATATGTCTAGACCTAGCTTGTTTATCAACTTGAGTGTTTACTATATGACATAATTAAGAAGGCTATATATGTGCTTTGGTTTTTCATTCTTTAGATTTTTTGTCTGAATTTTTATGCCCATTTGAATCTTGGTCAAATCCTAGCTAGGTTTGACCAAGATTTAAATAAGTTTAAAACATGGAAATGAAAAGGTAAGCATCGATCCTTCTTAGTCGCTCTAAAATGAAGCTGAATTTTGGGAGGTTTTTGAAATTTCCATGTTTGAAACCCAAAACCACTTCTCTTCATGCTTGACTTCATAAGACGAAGTTTAGGGTCGATAGGGGGTAGATACATGATTTGTCTTGTTTGAATATGTCTAGACCTTGTTTATCAACTTGAATGCTTACTTTATGACTTAAGAGGACTATGTGCATTGGTATTTCATTTTTTGATTTTTATGCCCATTTGAGAATCTTGGTAAAATCCTAGGTTTGTTGAGCAAGATTTAAACAAGTTTAACATGTGAAAATGATAAGGTAATTAAGTCTGGATCTTTCTCTTAGTAACTCTAAAATGAAGCTTTTGGGAGGTTCTTGAATTTACCATGTTTGAAACCCAAAACCACCGTACTTCTGTTCATGCTTGACTTCATAAGACAGAGTTTAGGGTTAGGGGTAGATACATGATTTTTCTGGTTTGAATATGTCTAGACCATGTTTATCAATTTGAATGCTTACTATATGACATAAGAAGGCTATGTGCTTTTGTTTTTCATTCTTTCGATTTTTTTCTGAATTGTTATGCCCATTTGAATCTTGGTCAAATCCTAGGTTCGACCAAGATTTAAACAAGTTTAAAACATGACAATGAAAAGGTAATTAATCATGGATCCTTCTTAATTAACCAGCCGGTCTAATTAAAATGAAGCTTTTTGGGAGGTTTTTGAAATTTCCATGTTTGAAACCCAAAACCACACTTCTCTGCTTCATGCTTGACTTCATATATAATTAAGACAAAGTTTAGGGTTAGGGGGTACATGATTTGTCTGGTTTGAATATGTCTAGACCTTGTTTATGAACTTTTGAATGCTTACTATATGACATAAGAAGAATATGTGCTTTGGTTTTTTATTTTATCTATTTTTTTATTTTATGCCCATTTGAATATTGGTCAAATCCTAGGTTTGACCAAGATTTAAACAAGTTTAAAACATGAAAATGAAAAGGTAAGCCTGGATCCTTCTTAACTAGTCACTCTAAAACGAAGCTTTAATTTTGGGAGGTTTTTGAAATTTCCATGTTTGAAACCAAAAACCACTTCTCTTCATGCTTGACTTCATAAGACAGAGTTATTTATGGTTTTAGAGGGGTAGATACATGATTTGTCTTATTTGAATATGTCTAGCTAGACCTTGTTTATCAACTTTTGAATGCTTACTATATATATGTATGTGACATAAGAAAACTATGTGCTTTGGTTTTTCATTTTTCTGATTTTTTTGGAATTTTGATGCACATTTGAATCTTGGTCAAATCCTAGGTTTGACCAAGATTTAAACAAGTATAGATCATGAAAATGAAAATGGAAGCCTGTATCCTTCTTAGTCACCCTAAAATGAAGTTTTTGGGAGGTTTTTGAAATTTCCATGTTTGAAACCCAAAACCACTTATCTTCATGCTTGACTTCGTCATAAGACAGAGTTTAGGGGTTAGGGGGTAGATACATGATTTGTCTAGCTAGTTTGAATATGTCCAGACCTTGTTTATCAACTTTAATGCTTACTATATGACATATAAGAAGACTATGTGCGCTTTGGTTTTTCATTTTTCTGTTTTTTTATTTTATGCCCATTTGAATCTTGGTCAAATCCTAGAGATTGACTTCACAAGACAGAGTTTAGGGTTAGGGGTAGATATACACATGATTTTTCTGGTTTGAATATGTCTAGACCTTGTTTATCAACTTGAGTGTTTACTATATGACATAATTAAGAAGGCTATGTGCTTTGGTTTTTCATTCTTTAGATTTTTTGTCTGAATTTTTATGCCCATTTGAATCTTGGTCAAATCCTAGCTAGGTTTGACCAAGATTTAAATAAGTTTAAAACATGGAAATGAAAAGGTAAGCATCGATCCTTCTTAGTCGCTCTAAAATGAAGCTGAATTTTGGGAGGTTTTTGAAATTTCCATGTTTGAAACCCAAAACCACTTCTCTTCATGCTTGACTTCATAAGACGAAGTTTAGGGTCGATAGGGGGTAGATATATCTAGACCTTGTTTATCAACTTGAATGCTTACGATATGACATAAGAACACTATGTGCTTTTTTTTATTTTTTTGTGCCCATTTGAATCTTGGTCAAATCATAGGTTTGACCAAGATTTAAACAAGTATAGAACATGAAAATGAAAAGGGAAGCCTGTATCCTTCTTAGTCACCCTAAAATGAAGTTTTGGGAGGTTTTTGAAATTTCCATGTTTGAAACCCAAAACCACTTCTCTTCATTCTTGACTTCTTAAGACATAGTTTAGGGGTTAGCGGGTAGATACATGATTTGTATGGTTTGAATATGTCTAGACCTTGTTTATCAACTTTAATGCTTACTACATGACATAAGAAGACTATGTGCTTTGGTTTTTCATTTTTCTGTTTTTTTTTGAATTTTCTGCCAATTTTGTTTGACCAAGATTTAGACAAGTTTTACACGTGAAAACGAATAAGTAAGCCTGGATCCTTCTTAGTCACTCCAAAATGTACCAATTGATAGGTGCGTTAACTTTGCTTCATGGAAAAAATAATGTCATGTAAATGAGTTAACTTGGATTTCCTACCCTTGAATCCATAGGAAACTTTGTTCTAATGCACTATAATAATCAACCGAGTTTTTACACCAACAGGTCTGTCACTTACGTGTGGTGCCCATGCGTGAGGTCCCACACTTCAGTGAGCACAAGTCACGTGCAATAGGTACGCAAACTCCCAGACATTTTCTTTGTCAAGAGAAGACGCATCAGGATGCGTATTGGAAGTCTGTGGGTCCTTCTGGATCCTTCGGTCGTCCCTCTCACAAAAAAAACAAATCTCTCTCATTCTCGGCCTCGCTCGACTCGCTCGCTCGCTCGCTCGCACCTCCTGCTCACTGACAAACCCTGCACAAAAGTCAACATCATCACCCGAAAAAGGGGAGACACCATAATTCTCTCCCTTCTTCTCTCCTTCCGAGTGATCCCTCTTCCTCCGAGTTTCACTCGACGGGCAAACACACATGTGCTGCATAGTAATAATAAAAAGGTAGAAAAATCGACCTACGAATCTATAATTAAATAGGTTAAACTAGGGTTTTGCCCAGTACTACAGATCAAGGTTCAAAAAATCCAACTACGGGGTTCGAACAACCCCATTTCTAATCCAAGATTTTTTTCGACCTCATCCAATGGCCTCAAACTATAGGCCGGGTTAGCATCTAGTGCAGTATGTGTGAGAATGTATGCACTATGTGTGCTATAACTTGTGTGTCTTTCAAATTTGAACCAAATTTGAATAAGTTTGAAATATTTGAAATGGGGCTTTTGGCTTAAACGTTTGAAACCCAAAACGACTTCTCCTCATGCTAGACTTCATAAGACCGAGTTTAGGGTTAGGGGGTAGATACATGATTTGTCTGGTTTGAATATGTCTAAACCTTGTTTATCAACTTGAATGCTTACTATATGACATAAGAAGACCATGTGCTTTTGTTTTTCATTTTTCTATTTTTTTAAAGAATTTTATGCACATTTGATTCTGGTCAAATCCTAGGTTCAACCAAGATTTAAACAAGTTTCAAGCATGAAAATGAAAACGTAAGCCAAGATCCTTCTTAATTAGTCACTCTAAAATATATGAAGCTTTTGGGACGTACTTGAAATTTCCATGTTTGAAACCCAAAACCAATTCTCTTCATGATTGACTTCATAAGACAGAGTTTAGGGTTAGGGGTAGATATACACATGATTTTTCTGGTTTGAATATGTCTAGACCTAGCTTGTTTATCAACTTGAGTGTTTACTATATGACATAATTAAGAAGGCTATATATGTGCTTTGGTTTTTCATTCTTTAGATTTTTTGTCTGAATTTTTATGCCCATTTGAATCTTGGTCAAATCCTAGCTAGGTTTGACCAAGATTTAAATAAGTTTAAAACATGGAAATGAAAAGGTAAGCATCGATCCTTCTTAGTCGCTCTAAAATGAAGCTGAATTTTGGGAGGTTTTTGAAATTTCCATGTTTGAAACCCAAAACCACTTCTCTTCATGCTTGACTTCATAAGACGAAGTTTAGGGTCGATAGGGGGTAGATACATGATTTGTCTTGTTTGAATATGTCTAGACCTTGTTTATCAACTTGAATGCTTACTTTATGACTTAAGAGGACTATGTGCATTGGTATTTCATTTTTTGATTTTTATGCCCATTTGAGAATCTTGGTAAAATCCTAGGTTTGTTGAGCAAGATTTAAACAAGTTTAACATGTGAAAATGATAAGGTAATTAAGTCTGGATCTTTCTCTTAGTAACTCTAAAATGAAGCTTTTGGGAGGTTCTTGAATTTACCATGTTTGAAACCCAAAACCACCGTACTTCTGTTCATGCTTGACTTCATAAGACAGAGTTTAGGGTTAGGGGTAGATACATGATTTTTCTGGTTTGAATATGTCTAGACCATGTTTATCAATTTGAATGCTTACTATATGACATAAGAAGGCTATGTGCTTTTGTTTTTCATTCTTTCGATTTTTTTCTGAATTGTTATGCCCATTTGAATCTTGGTCAAATCCTAGGTTCGACCAAGATTTAAACAAGTTTAAAACATGACAATGAAAAGGTAATTAATCATGGATCCTTCTTAATTAACCAGCCAGTCTAATTAAAATGAAGCTTTTTGGGAGGTTTTTGAAATTTCCATGTTTGAAACCCAAAACCACACTTCTCTGCTTCATGCTTGACTTCATATATAATTAAGACAAAGTTTAGGGTTAGGGGGTACATGATTTGTCTGGTTTGAATATGTCTAGACCTTGTTTATGAACTTTTGAATGCTTACTATATGACATAAGAAGAATATGTGCTTTGGTTTTTTATTTTATCTATTTTTTTATTTTATGCCCATTTGAATATTGGTCAAATCCTAGGTTTGACCAAGATTTAAACAAGTTTAAAACATGAAAATGAAAAGGTAAGCCTGGATCCTTCTTAACTAGTCACTCTAAAACGAAGCTTTAATTTTGGGAGGTTTTTGAAATTTCCATGTTTGAAACCAAAAACCACTTCTCTTCATGCTTGACTTCATAAGACAGAGTTATTTATGGTTTTAGAGGGGTAGATACATGATTTGTCTTATTTGAATATGTCTAGCTAGACCTTGTTTATCAACTTTTGAATGCTTACTATATATATGTATGTGACATAAGAAAACTATGTGCTTTGGTTTTTCATTTTTCTGATTTTTTTGGAATTTTGATGCACATTTGAATCTTGGTCAAATCCTAGGTTTGACCAAGATTTAAACAAGTATAGATCATGAAAATGAAAATGGAAGCCTGTATCCTTCTTAGTCACCCTAAAATGAAGTTTTTGGGAGGTTTTTGAAATTTCCATGTTTGAAACCCAAAACCACTTATCTTCATGCTTGACTTCGTCATAAGACAGAGTTTAGGGGTTAGGGGGTAGATACATGATTTGTCTAGCTAGTTTGAATATGTCCAGACCTTGTTTATCAACTTTAATGCTTACTATATGACATATAAGAAGACTATGTGCGCTTTGGTTTTTCATTTTTCTGTTTTTTTATTTTATGCCCATTTGAATCTTGGTCAAATCCTAGAGATTGACTTCACAAGACAGAGTTTAGGGTTAGGGGTAGATATACACATGATTTTTCTGGTTTGAATATGTCTAGACCTTGTTTATCAACTTGAGTGTTTACTATATGACATAATTAAGAAGGCTATGTGCTTTGGTTTTTCATTCTTTAGATTTTTTGTCTGAATTTTTATGCCCATTTGAATCTTGGTCAAATCCTAGCTAGGTTTGACCAAGATTTAAATAAGTTTAAAACATGGAAATGAAAAGGTAAGCATCGATCCTTCTTAGTCGCTCTAAAATGAAGCTGAATTTTGGGAGGTTTTTGAAATTTCCATGTTTGAAACCCAAAACCACTTCTCTTCATGCTTGACTTCATAAGACGAAGTTTAGGGTCGATAGGGGGTAGATATATCTAGACCTTGTTTATCAACTTGAATGCTTACGATATGACATAAGAACACTATGTGCTTTTTTTATTTTTTTGTGCCCATTTGAATCTTGGTCAAATCATAGGTTTGACCAAGATTTAAACAAGTATAGAACATGAAAATGAAAAGGGAAGCCTGTATCCTTCTTAGTCACCCTAAAATGAAGTTTTGGGAGGTTTTTGAAATTTCCATGTTTGAAACCCAAAACCACTTCTCTTCATTCTTGACTTCTTAAGACATAGTTTAGGGGTTAGCGGGTAGATACATGATTTGTATGGTTTGAATATGTCTAGACCTTGTTTATCAACTTTAATGCTTACTACATGACATAAGAAGACTATGTGCTTTGGTTTTTCATTTTTCTGTTTTTTTTTTGAATTTTCTGCCAATTTTGTTTGACCAAGATTTAGACAAGTTTTACACGTGAAAACGAATAAGTAAGCCTGGATCCTTCTTAGTCACTCCAAAATGTACCAATTGATAGGTGCGTTAACTTTGCTTCATGGAAAAAATAATGTCATGTAAATGAGTTAACTTGGATTTCCTACCCTTGAATCCATAGGAAACTTTGTTCTAATGCACTATAATAATCAACCGAGTTTTTACACCAACAGGTCTGTCACTTACGTGTGGTGCCCATGCGTGAGGTCCCACACTTCAGTGAGCACAAGTCACGTGCAATAGGTACGCAAACTCCCAGACATTTTCTTTGTCAAGAGAAGACGCATCAGGATGCGTATTGGAAGTCTGTGGGTCCTTCTGGATCCTTCGGTCGTCCCTCTCAAAAAAAAAACAAATCTCTCTCTCATTCTCGCTCGCTCGCTCGCTCGCTCGCTCGCTCGCACCTCCTGCTCACTGACAAACCCTGCACAAAAGTCAACATCATCACCCGAAAAAGGGGAGACACCATAATTCTCTCCCTTCTTCTCTCCTTCCGAGTGATCCCTCTTCCTCCGAGGATGCTGATACGTCTCCAACGTATCGATAATTTCTTATGTTCCATGCCACTTTATTGATGATACCTACATGTTTTATGCACATTATATGTCATATTTATGCATTTTCTGGAACTAACCTATTAACAAGATGCCGAAGTGCCAGTTCCTGTTTTCTGCTGTTTTTGGTTTCAGAAATCCTAGTAACGAAATATTCTCGGAATTGGACGAAATCAACGCCCAGGTTCCTATTTTTCCACGAAGCTTCCAGAACACCCGGGAAGGACCAGAGGGGGGCCACAGGCCCACCAGGAGGGTGGCCGGCGCGGCCTAGGGTTGGCCCGCGCCGCCTTACCCCCTGGCCGCCTCTTCGACCTTCTGACGCCGCCTCTTCGCCTATATAAAGCCCCTGCATCGAAAACCCTTACGGAGGAAGCCACGATACGCGAAACCTTCCAGAGCCGCCACCATCGCGAAGCCAAGATCTGGGGGACAGGAGTCTCTGTTCCGGCACCCTGCCGGAGCGGGGAAGTGCCCCCGGAAGGCTTCTCCATCAACACCGCTGCCATCTCCACCGCCATCTTCATCACCGCTGCTGCTCCCATGAAGAGGGAGTAGTTCTCCATCGAGGCTCGGGGCTGTACCGGTAGCTATGTGGTTAATCTCTCTCCTATGTACCTCAATACAATGATCTCATGAGCTGCTTTACATGATTGAGATTCATATGAGTTTTGTATCACTACTATCTATGTGCTACTCTAGTGATGTGTTATTAAAGTAGTTTTATTCCTCCTGCATGTGTGCAAAGGTGACAGTGCGTGCACCGTGTTAGTACTTGGTTTATGCTATGATCATGATCTCTTGTAGATTGCGAAGTTAACTATTGCTATGATAATATTGATGTGATCTATTCCTCCTACATATGCATGAAGGTGACAGTGTGCATGCTATGCTAGTACTTGGTTTAGTCTTTTGATCTATCTTACACTAAAGGTTACTAAAATATGAGCATTATTGTGGAGCTTGTTAACTCCGGCATTGAGGGTTCGTGTAATCCTACGCAATGTGTTCATCATCCAACAAAAGTGTAGAGTATGCATTTATCTATTCTGTTATGTGATCAATGTTGAGAGTGTCCACTAGTGAAAGTGTAATCCCTAGGCCTTGTTCCTAAATACTGCTGAGTTACTACTGCTTGTTTACTGTTTTACTGTGTTACTACTGCTGCAATACTACCACCATCAACTACACGCCAGCAAGCTATTTTCTGGCACCGTTGCTACTGCTCATATATATTCATACCACCTGTATTTCACTATCTCTTCGCCGAACTAGTGCACCTATTTGGTGTGTTGGGGACACAAGAGACTTCTTGCTTTGTGGTTGCAGGGTTGCATGAGAGGGATATCTTTGACCTCTTCCTCCCTGAGTTCGATAAACCTTGGGTGATCCACTTAAGGGAAAACTTGCTGCTGTTCTACAAACCTCTGCTCTTGGAGGCCCAACACTGTCTACAGGAAAGGAGGGGGAACGTAGACATCAAGCACTTTTCTGGCGCCGTTGCCGGGGAGGAAAGGTAAAAGGCACTCATACTTCGGTTCCAGGTAACAGTACTTTTCTGGCGCCATTGTGTGTGTGCTCGAAGCTATTTCCTTTAGACTCTGCAATTGCGACATTTGGTTTCTTGTTTACACTAGTTAGGCATAATGGAAAACAACAAAAATATGAGAGATCTTTATGAACTTTATCTTGAATTAGGACATGATGTGTTTGAAGAGAGAATTAAAAAACCCATGGAACTTTATATGCATGATAATGGGAATGTTATTAGTATGAATGCTTTGAACACCATTGTTGCTAATGCTATGGAAAATTCTAAGCTTGGGGAAGCTGGCTTTGATGAGCATGATATTTTTAGTCCCCCAAGCATTGAGGAGAAAATTTACTTTGATGATACTTTGCCTCCCATTTATGATGATTATAATGATAGTAGTCTTTTGTTACCACCTGTTATGGAGGATAAATTTGATTATGATTACAATATACCTCCTATATTTGATAGCTACTTTGTTGAATTTGCTCCCACTACAATTAATAAGAATGACTATGCTTATGTTGGGAGTAGTAATTATTTTATGCATGAGACTCATGATAAGAATGCTTTATGTGATAGTTATATTGTTGAGTTTGCTCATGTTGCTACTGAAAGTTATTATGAGAGAGGAAAATATGGTTGTAGAAATTTTCATGTTACTAAAATGCCTCTCTATGTGCTGAAATTTTTGAAACTACACTTGTTTTATCTTCCTATGCTTGTTACTTTGCTCTTCATGAACTTGTTTATTTACAAGATTCTTATGCATAGGAAGCATGTTAGACTTAAATGTGTTTTGAATTTGCCTCTTGATGCTCTCTTTTGCTTCAACTACTATTTCTTGCGAGTGCATCATTAAAACTGCTGAGCCCATCTTAATGGCTATAAAGAAAAGAACTTCTTGGGAGATAACCCATGTGTTTTTTTACTACAGTACTTTGTTTTATATTTGTGTCTTGGAAGTTGTTTACTACTGTAGCAACCTCTCCTTATCATGTTTTTGTGCCAAGTAAAGTTTCTATGTCAAAGTTGATGTTATATTTGGGATTGCTGCGCAGAAACAGCATTGCTGTCTGTCACGAATCTGGGCATAATTCTCTGTAGAAAATTCGAAAAAATCTGCCAATTTACGAGCGTGATCCTCAGATATGTACGCAACTTTCATTAGTTTTGAGTTTTTCCATTTGAGCAAGTCTGGTGCCATTTATAAATTCGTCTTTACGGACTGTTCTGTTTTTGACAGATTCTGCCTTTTATTTCGCATTGCCGCTTTTGTTAAGTTGAATGAGTTTCTTTGTTCCATTAACTTTCAGAAGTTTTGTGCAATGTCCAGAAGTGTTAAGAATGATTGTGTCACCTCTGAACATGTGAATTTTTGATTATGCACTAACCCTCTAATGAGTTTGCTTGAAGTTTGGTGTGAAGGAAGTTTTCAAGGGTCAATAGAAGAGGGTGATATAATGTGATCGAGAAGAGTGAAAGGTCTAAGCTTGGGGATGCCCCGGTGGTTCATCCCTGCATATTTCAAGAAGACTCAAGCGTCTAAGCTTGGGGATGCCCAAGGCATCCCCTTCTTCATCGACAACTTATCAGGTTTCTTCTAGTGAAACTATATTTTTATTCAGTCACATCCTATGTTCTTTACTTGGAGCGTCTGTGTGCTTTTATTTTTGTTTTTGTTTTGTTATCTTAGTTCTCTGAATAAGTTCATCCTTGTGTGGGAGAGAGACACGCTCCGCTGGTTCGTATGAACACATGTGTTCTTAGCTCATAATATTCATGGCGAAGTTTCCTCTTCGTTAAATTGTTATATGGTTGGAATTGGAAAATGCTACATGTAGTAATTGGTAAAATGTCTTGGATAATGTGATACTTGGCAATTGTTGTGCTCATGTTTAAGCTCTTGCATCATATACTTTGCACCTATTAGTGAAGAAATACATAGAGCTTGCTAAAATTTGGTTTGCATATTTGGTTTCTCTAGAGTCTAGATAATATCTAGTATTGAGTTTTGAACAACAAGGAAGACGGTGTAGAGTCTTATAATGTTTACAATATGTCTTTTATGTGAGTTTTGCTGCACCGGTTCATCCTTGAGTTTGCTTCAAATAACCTTGCTAGCCTAAACCTTGTATCGAGAGGGAATACTTCTCATGCATCCAAAATCCTTGAGCCAACTACTATGCCATTTGTGTCCACCATACCTACCTACTACATGGTATTTCTCCGCCATTCCAAAGTAAATTGCTTGAGTGCTACCTTTAAATAATTCAAAATTTATTACCTCTTATTTGTGTCAATGTTTTATAGCTCATGAGGAAGTATGTGGTGTTTTATCTTTCGATCTTGTCATTTACTTTTGACAGACTTTCACAATGGACTAGTGGCTTCATCCGCTTATCCAATAATTTTGCAAAAAGAGCTGGCAATGAGGTTCCCAGCCTCAATTAATTAACTTGCATTAATAATTCTCTTCACATGTTTTGCTCTGATTCATCAGTAAGCAACTTAATTTTGCAAATAGACACTCCTCCATGGTATGTGAATGTTGGAAGGCACCCGAGGATTCGGTTAGCCATGGCTTGTGAAAGAAAAGGTTGGGGGGAGTGTCATCTAATAAATAAAACTAAAGTACATGTGTAAACAAAAGAGAAGAGGGATGATCTACCTTGCTGGTAGAGATAACGTCCTTCATGGGAGCCGCTCTTGAAAGTCTGGTTGATGAGGTAGTTAGAGTGCCCACTACCATTCGTTGACAACAACAAACACCTCTCAAAATTTTACTTTTATGCTCTCTTTATGTTTTCAAAACCAAAGCTCTAGCACAAATACAGCAATCGATGCTTTCCTCTTTGAAGGACCATTCTTTTACTTTTATTGTTGAGTCAGTTTACCTATCTCCTTCCACCTAAGAAGCAAACACTTGTGTGAACTGTGCATTGATTCCTACATACTTGCATATTGCACTTATTATATTACTTTGCATTGACAACTATCCATGAGATATACATGTTACAAGTTGAAAGCAACCGCTGAAACTTAATCTTCCATTGTGTTGCTTCAATGTCTATACTTTAAATTATTGCTTTATGAGTTAACTCTTATGCAAGACTTATTGATGCTTGTCTTGAAAGTACTATTCATGAAAAGTCTTTGCTTTATGATTCACTTGTTTACTCATGTCATTACCATTGTTTTGATCGCTGCATTCATTACATATGTTTACAAATAGTATGATCAAGATTATGATGGCATGTCACTTAAGAAATTATCTTTGTTATCGTTTTACCTGCTCGGGACGAGCAGAACTAAGCTTGGGGATGCTGATACGTCTCCAACGTATCGATAATTTCTTATGTTCCATGCCACTTTATTGATGATACCTACATGTTTTATGCACATTATATGTCATATTTATGCATTTTCTGGAACTAACCTATTAACAAGATGCCGAAGTGCCAGTTCCTGTTTTCTGCTGTTTTTGGTTTCAGAAATCCTAGTAACGAAATATTCTCGGAATTGGACGAAATCAACGCCCAGGTTCCTATTTTTCCACGAAGCTTCCAGAACACCCGGGAAGGACCAGAGGGGGGCCACAGGCCCACCAGGAGGGTGGCCGGCGCGGCCTAGGGTTGGCCCGCGCCGCCTTACCCCCTGGCCGCCTCTTCGACCTTCCGACGCCGCCTCTTCGCCTATATAAAGCCCCTGCATCGAAAACCCTTACGGAGAGAGCCACGATACGCGAAACCTTCCAGAGCCGCCACCATCGCGAAGCCAAGATCTGGGGGACAGGAGTCTCTGTTCCGGCACCCTGCCGGAGCGGGGAAGTGCCCCCGGAAGGCTTCTCCATCAACACCGCTGCCATCTCCACCGCCATCTTCATCACCGCTGCTGCTCCCATGAAGAGGGAGTAGTTCTCCATCGAGGCTCGGGGCTGTACCGGTAGCTATGTGGTTAATCTCTCTCCTATGTACCTCAATACAATGATCTCATGAGCTGCTTTACATGATTGAGATTCATATGAGTTTTGTATCACTACTATCTATGTGCTACTCTAGTGATGTGTTATTAAAGTAGTTTTATTCCTCCTGCATGTGTGCAAAGGTGACAGTGCGTGCACCGTGTTAGTACTTGGTTTATGCTATGATCATGATCTCTTGTAGATTGCGAAGTTAACTATTGCTATGATAATATTGATGTGATCTATTCCTCCTACATATGCATGAAGGTGACAGTGTGCATGCTATGCTAGTACTTGGTTTAGTCTTTTGATCTATCTTACACTAAAGGTTACTAAAATATGAGCATTATTGTGGAGCTTGTTAACTCCGGCATTGAGGGTTCGTGTAATCCTACGCAATGTGTTCATCATCCAACAAAAGTGTAGAGTATGCATTTATCTATTCTGTTATGTGATCAATGTTGAGAGTGTCCACTAGTGAAAGTGTAATCCCTAGGCCTTGTTCCTAAATACTGCTGAGTTACTACTGCTTGTTTACTGTTTTACTGTGTTACTACTGCTGCAATACTACCACCATCAACTACACGCCAGCAAGCTATTTTCTGGCACCGTTGCTACTGCTCATATATATTCATACCACCTGTATTTCACTATCTCTTCGCCGAACTAGTGCACCTATTTGGTGTGTTGGGGACACAAGAGACTTCTTGCTTTGTGGTTGCAGGGTTGCATGAGAGGGATATCTTTGACCTCTTCCTCCCTGAGTTCGATAAACCTTGGGTGATCCACTTAAGGGAAAACTTGCTGCTGTTCTACAAACCTCTGCTCTTGGAGGCCCAACACTGTCTACAGTGATCCCTCTTCCTCCGAGTTTCACTCGACGGGCAAACACACATGTGCTGCATAGTAATAATAAAAAGGTAGAAAAATCGACCTACGAATCTATAATTAAATAGGTTAAACTAGGGTTTTGCCCAGTACTACAGATCAAGGTTCAAAAAATCCAACTACGGGGTTCGAACAACCCCATTTCTAATCCAAGATTTTTTTCGACCTCATCCAATGGCCTCAAACTATAGGCCGGGTTAGCATCTAGTGCAGTATGTGTGAGAATGTATGCACTATGTGTGCTATAACTTGTGTGTCTTTCAAATTTGAACCAAATTTGAATAAGTTTGAAATATTTGAAATGGGGCTTTTGGCTTAAACGTTTGAAACCCAAAACGACTTCTCCTCATGCTAGACTTCATAAGACCGAGTTTAGGGTTAGGGGGTAGATACATGATTTGTCTGGTTTGAATATGTCTAAACCTTGTTTATCAACTTGAATGCTTACTATATGACATAAGAAGACCATGTGCTTTTGTTTTTCATTTTTCTATTTTTTTAAAGAATTTTATGCACATTTGATTCTGGTCAAATCCTAGGTTCAACCAAGATTTAAACAAGTTTCAAGCATGAAAATGAAAACGTAAGCCAAGATCCTTCTTAATTAGTCACTCTAAAATATATGAAGCTTTTGGGACGTACTTGAAATTTCCATGTTTGAAACCCAAAACCAATTCTCTTCATGATTGACTTCATAAGACAGAGTTTAGGGTTAGGGGTAGATATACACATGATTTTTCTGGTTTGAATATGTCTAGACCTAGCTTGTTTATCAACTTGAGTGTTTACTATATGACATAATTAAGAAGGCTATATATGTGCTTTGGTTTTTCATTCTTTAGATTTTTTGTCTGAATTTTTATGCCCATTTGAATCTTGGTCAAATCCTAGCTAGGTTTGACCAAGATTTAAATAAGTTTAAAACATGGAAATGAAAAGGTAAGCATCGATCCTTCTTAGTCGCTCTAAAATGAAGCTGAATTTTGGGAGGTTTTTGAAATTTCCATGTTTGAAACCCAAAACCACTTCTCTTCATGCTTGACTTCATAAGACGAAGTTTAGGGTCGATAGGGGGTAGATACATGATTTGTCTTGTTTGAATATGTCTAGACCTTGTTTATCAACTTGAATGCTTACTTTATGACTTAAGAGGACTATGTGCATTGGTATTTCATTTTTTGATTTTTATGCCCATTTGAGAATCTTGGTAAAATCCTAGGTTTGTTGAGCAAGATTTAAACAAGTTTAACATGTGAAAATGATAAGGTAATTAAGTCTGGATCTTTCTCTTAGTAACTCTAAAATGAAGCTTTTGGGAGGTTCTTGAATTTACCATGTTTGAAACCCAAAACCACCGTACTTCTGTTCATGCTTGACTTCATAAGACAGAGTTTAGGGTTAGGGGTAGATACATGATTTTTCTGGTTTGAATATGTCTAGACCATGTTTATCAATTTGAATGCTTACTATATGACATAAGAAGGCTATGTGCTTTTGTTTTTCATTCTTTCGATTTTTTTCTGAATTGTTATGCCCATTTGAATCTTGGTCAAATCCTAGGTTCGACCAAGATTTAAACAAGTTTAAAACATGACAATGAAAAGGTAATTAATCATGGATCCTTCTTAATTAACCAGCCGGTCTAATTAAAATGAAGCTTTTTGGGAGGTTTTTGAAATTTCCATGTTTGAAACCCAAAACCACACTTCTCTGCTTCATGCTTGACTTCATATATAATTAAGACAAAGTTTAGGGTTAGGGGGTACATGATTTGTCTGGTTTGAATATGTCTAGACCTTGTTTATGAACTTTTGAATGCTTACTATATGACATAAGAAGAATATGTGCTTTGGTTTTTTATTTTATCTATTTTTTTATTTTATGCCCATTTGAATATTGGTCAAATCCTAGGTTTGACCAAGATTTAAACAAGTTTAAAACATGAAAATGAAAAGGTAAGCCTGGATCCTTCTTAACTAGTCACTCTAAAACGAAGCTTTAATTTTGGGAGGTTTTTGAAATTTCCATGTTTGAAACCAAAAACCACTTCTCTTCATGCTTGACTTCATAAGACAGAGTTATTTATGGTTTTAGAGGGGTAGATACATGATTTGTCTTATTTGAATATGTCTAGCTAGACCTTGTTTATCAACTTTTGAATGCTTACTATATATATGTATGTGACATAAGAAAACTATGTGCTTTGGTTTTTCATTTTTCTGATTTTTTTGGAATTTTGATGCACATTTGAATCTTGGTCAAATCCTAGGTTTGACCAAGATTTAAACAAGTATAGATCATGAAAATGAAAATGGAAGCCTGTATCCTTCTTAGTCACCCTAAAATGAAGTTTTTGGGAGGTTTTTGAAATTTCCATGTTTGAAACCCAAAACCACTTATCTTCATGCTTGACTTCGTCATAAGACAGAGTTTAGGGGTTAGGGGGTAGATACATGATTTGTCTAGCTAGTTTGAATATGTCCAGACCTTGTTTATCAACTTTAATGCTTACTATATGACATATAAGAAGACTATGTGCGCTTTGGTTTTTCATTTTTCTGTTTTTTTATTTTATGCCCATTTGAATCTTTGTCAAATCCTAGAGATTGACTTCACAAGACAGAGTTTAGGGTTAGGGGTAGATATACACATGATTTTTCTGGTTTGAATATGTCTAGACCTTGTTTATCAACTTGAGTGTTTACTATATGACATAATTAAGAAGGCTATGTGCTTTGGTTTTTCATTCTTTAGATTTTTTGTCTGAATTTTTATGCCCATTTGAATCTTGGTCAAATCCTAGCTAGGTTTGACCAAGATTTAAATAAGTTTAAAACATGGAAATGAAAAGGTAAGCATCGATCCTTCTTAGTCGCTCTAAAATGAAGCTGAATTTTGGGAGGTTTTTGAAATTTCCATGTTTGAAACCCAAAACCACTTCTCTTCATGCTTGACTTCATAAGACGAAGTTTAGGGTCGATAGGGGGTAGATATATCTAGACCTTGTTTATCAACTTGAATGCTTACGATATGACATAAGAACACTATGTGCTTTTTTTATTTTTTTGTGCCCATTTGAATCTTGGTCAAATCATAGGTTTGACCAAGATTTAAACAAGTATAGAACATGAAAATGAAAAGGGAAGCCTGTATCCTTCTTAGTCACCCTAAAATGAAGTTTTGGGAGGTTTTTGAAATTTCCATGTTTGAAACCCAAAACCACTTCTCTTCATTCTTGACTTCTTAAGACATAGTTTAGGGGTTAGGGGGTAGATACATAATTTGTATGGTTTGAATATGTCTAGACCTTGTTTATCAACTTTAATGCTTACTACATGACATAAGAAGACTATGTGCTTTGGTTTTTCATTTTTCTGTTTTTTTTGAATTTTCTGCCAATTTTGTTTGACCAAGATTTAGACAAGTTTTACACGTGAAAACGAATAAGTAAGCCTGGATCCTTCTTAGTCACTCCAAAATGTACCAATTGATAGGTGCGTTAACTTTGCTTCATGGAAAAAATAATGTCATGTAAATGAGTTAACTTGGATTTCCTACCCTTGAATCCATAGGAAACTTTGTTCTAATGCACTATAATAATCAACCGAGTTTTTACACCAACAGGTCTGTCACTTACGTGTGGTGCCCATGCGTGAGGTCCCACACTTCAGTGAGCACAAGTCACGTGCAATAGGTACGCAAACTCCCAGACATTTTCTTTGTCAAGAGAAGACGCATCAGGATGCGTATTGGAAGTCTGTGGGTCCTTCTGGATCCTTCGGTTGTCCCTCTCACAAAAAAACAAATCTCTCTCATTCTCGGCCTCGCTCGACTCGCTCGCTCGCTCGCACCTCCTGCTCACTGACAAACCCTGCACAAAAGTCAACATCATCACCCGAAAAAGGGGAGACACCATAATTCTCTCCCTTCTTCTCTCCTTCCGAGTGATCCCTCTTCCTCCGAGTTTCACTCGACGGGCAAACACACATGTGCTGCATAGTAATAATAAAAAGGTAGAAAAATCGACCTACGAATCTATAATTAAATAGGTTAAACTAGGGTTTTGCCCAGTACTACAGATCAAGGTTCAAAAAATCCAACTACGGGGTTCGAACAACCCCATTTCTAATCCAAGATTTTTTTCGACCTCATCCAATGGCCTCAAACTATAGGCCGGGTTAGCATCTAGTGCAGTATGTGTGAGAATGTATGCACTATGTGTGCTATAACTTGTGTGTCTTTCAAATTTGAACCAAATTTGAATAAGTTTGAAATATTTGAAATGGGGCTTTTGGCTTAAACGTTTGAAACCCAAAACGACTTCTCCTCATGCTAGACTTCATAAGACCGAGTTTAGGGTTAGGGGGTAGATACATGATTTGTCTGGTTTGAATATGTCTAAACCTTGTTTATCAACTTGAATGCTTACTATATGACATAAGAAGACCATGTGCTTTTGTTTTTCATTTTTCTATTTTTTTTAAAGAATTTTATGCACATTTGATTCTGGTCAAATCCTAGGTTCAACCAAGATTTAAACAAGTTTCAAGCATGAAAATGAAAACGTAAGCCAAGATCCTTCTTAATTAGTCACTCTAAAATATATGAAGCTTTTGGGACGTACTTGAAATTTCCATGTTTGAAACCCAAAACCAATTCTCTTCATGATTGACTTCATAAGACAGAGTTTAGGGTTAGGGGTAGATATACACATGATTTTTCTGGTTTGAATATGTCTAGACCTAGCTTGTTTATCAACTTGAGTGTTTACTATATGACATAATTAAGAAGGCTATATATGTGCTTTGGTTTTTCATTCTTTAGATTTTTTGTCTGAATTTTTATGCCCATTTGAATCTTGGTCAAATCCTAGCTAGGTTTGACCAAGATTTAAATAAGTTTAAAACATGGAAATGAAAAGGTAAGCATCGATCCTTCTTAGTCGCTCTAAAATGAAGCTGAATTTTGGGAGGTTTTTGAAATTTCCATGTTTGAAACCCAAAACCACTTCTCTTCATGCTTGACTTCATAAGACGAAGTTTAGGGTCGATAGGGGGTAGATACATGATTTGTCTTGTTTGAATATGTCTAGACCTTGTTTATCAACTTGAATGCTTACTTTATGACTTAAGAGGACTATGTGCATTGGTATTTCATTTTTTGATTTTTATGCCCATTTGAGAATCTTGGTAAAATCCTAGGTTTGTTGAGCAAGATTTAAACAAGTTTAACATGTGAAAATGATAAGGTAATTAAGTCTGGATCTTTCTCTTAGTAACTCTAAAATGAAGCTTTTGGGAGGTTCTTGAATTTACCATGTTTGAAACCCAAAACCACCGTACTTCTGTTCATGCTTGACTTCATAAGACAGAGTTTAGGGTTAGGGGTAGATACATGATTTTTCTGGTTTGAATATGTCTAGACCATGTTTATCAATTTGAATGCTTACTATATGACATAAGAAGGCTATGTGCTTTTGTTTTTCATTCTTTCGATTTTTTTCTGAATTGTTATGCCCATTTGAATCTTGGTCAAATCCTAGGTTCGACCAAGATTTAAACAAGTTTAAAACATGACAATGAAAAGGTAATTAATCATGGATCCTTCTTAATTAACCAGCCAGTCTAATTAAAATGAAGCTTTTTGGGAGGTTTTTGAAATTTCCATGTTTGAAACCCAAAACCACACTTCTCTGCTTCATGCTTGACTTCATATATAATTAAGACAAAGTTTAGGGTTAGGGGTACATGATTTGTCTGGTTTGAATATGTCTAGACCTTGTTTATGAACTTTTGAATGCTTACTATATGACATAAGAAGAATATGTGCTTTGGTTTTTTATTTTATCTATTTTTTATTTTATGCCCATTTGAATATTGGTCAAATCCTAGGTTTGACCAAGATTTAAACAAGTTTAAAACATGAAAATGAAAAGGTAAGCCTGGATCCTTCTTAACTAGTCACTCTAAAACGAAGCTTTAATTTTGGGAGGTTTTTGAAATTTCCATGTTTGAAACCAAAAACCACTTCTCTTCATGCTTGACTTCATAAGACAGAGTTATTTATGGTTTTAGAGGGGTAGATACATGATTTGTCTTATTTGAATATGTCTAGCTAGACCTTGTTTATCAACTTTTGAATGCTTACTATATATATGTATGTGACATAAGAAAACTATGTGCTTTGGTTTTTCATTTTTCTGATTTTTTTTGGAATTTTGATGCACATTTGAATCTTGGTCAAATCCTAGGTTTGACCAAGATTTAAACAAGTATAGATCATGAAAATGAAAATGGAAGCCTGTATCCTTCTTAGTCACCCTAAAATGAAGTTTTTGGGAGGTTTTTGAAATTTCCATGTTTGAAACTGTCAACACCCGGATTTTTAAGTCCGGATGCCCTATTATATCATACATCGCAATCCCAGGAAGATTGTTTTTGCGAGACATAATAGTAAGTCGTTCAGAGTCATCATTTATTACAACACATAAGGTCTTACATCAATGGATCACATGATCCAATATTACACAAATAGATTGTTCAACATCACACATAAGTAGCGGAAGCGTAGTAGTAGTAGTGGACTCATAATTCCACAGGCAACGCTTGACGTTAGAAGACGATCCTAGTTATCATAGACGTCCTGCTGTCCGTCATCCTGATACTGTTGCTCCTCTTCATAGTCTGGCATTTGAATAGCCAGGGCAAAGCCATGAGTACTTTTAAAGTACTCGCAAACTAATACTAGGGTAAAGCATAATATATTGTATTAAAGGGGTACTAAGTGACAAAGGATTAACTTGTCAATGCCTACAGATTGTAGACTAGGGTTTTGCTAGAAGTAGAGGGCAAGTAGATCTCGAAGGTTTAGGCGAAAAGTACTCGACGATTACGAAAACTAGGGTTATGTTGACAGTAGATTCGATCCTTTCTTTGTCCCTCGACTCCCCCTTATATATGAGGTGGAGCCGAGGGTTTCGTATTGTACAAGTTACAGAGTCCGGGACGGTTTCTAACTCGTCCCGCCAGATTACAAATAACACTTCCTATTACAACTCTAGCTTTCCTTAATACATCTTGGGCTCCCGAATCTTCTTATTCTTCGGATAGTGGGCCTTCAGTAAATCCCGGGTACTATCTATGGCAGGCCCATTTGGGATGCCTATGTCAGTAGCCCCCGAGATTTTGCTTGAATCGTAGAGTCAGGGAAAATCTCTCCCGTTTATTTTTGTTCGAGAGCTTTTATCCATACTCCTTCACATAAAATTCTATATTGTACAGGGATAATGGTAATTGGGGCTAGTTCATCTGACGGATCAGGTACTAGTTAACTGCTCTAGTGGCAATCCGCAAAAACCTACTTCAAGATCACGTCCCCGGACATGATCTCGGGATACTGGTGTAAACTTCGACAGGTGCCGCTTAAGGTCTTACCATTCTGTCGAGTCCCAGTCAAATTTATCGGGTACCTAACGCGTCCGTTAGGATTTTTCTTCGTATCTGTTGATACGGATAAAAGTAGCAGAGCGCAGTCTTTGGCGATGCCACGCCCAGCAGAACGGATCTGGGGTCTTACCTTCGCAAATTTGCGGCATTCAGAAATTGATCGCAACTTTGGCGTTCTGAGAATATATTGTCGAGTGCTTTTCGCCTTTGGAATAGCACATTTTATCGAGTCATATTTGATGACTTTATTTTGTCTTCCCGATGGGAGTATATGTAGAGTTATCTGTGTAACTCGAAATATACTCACTTCTGTTTCTCTATTTTTGAAAAAATTCATCGGGCACGCGAACAGCGTTCCCGATGGGAGTAGCCCCCGAGGCTACAGCCAAGAACTTGTGCTTGGGTGTAGGCTCCACAGATTAGTATCCTTTGCCGCTATATTTATAATCCTTCTCGATATTTTTATATTTATCGGGTGCGCGACCAGCGCTCCCGATGGGAGTAGCCCCCGAGGCTATGAACAAATTCTTGGATTTGGTCATAGGCTCTCGCCATTTCTATATTGTCATACTCGAAATTTTCTATTTTTCCAAAGTAGCCCCCGAGCATTTGGGCAAAAACTTGTATTTGATCAAAGGCTCCAAGAGTATTCGAATGTTTTACCCTGTCGCCATTCTCTTTTTATTTTTCTTGTCGACATATTTTCCTTTGTCAAATTCTCTTCATCTCTGTCAATAATTGGGATTTTTTCTGCCTTGTGGGTCCATTGTTCCCACCACGTTGACACGTCGTGCAAGTGGGGGACACACGTCCTCCGCTTTTCCTGGCGCACGTACGGTAACGCCTGTTCCATTCCTTCTCAGTAAAAATACCTTTTTACCCTTGTATCTACGAGATCCTTTTTCACCACACGATTTCTTCATCCAACGGTGCACTGCTTCGCCCGAACCCTATATAAACCTTTCTTCAACCTCGGTCCAGTCCTTCGCTTGCGCCGCACATCTGTTCCCCTCTGCAAAAACTTCCCTTGCGCCCAATTCTGTTTGATCTTCCGCACGCTCAAGCATTGCTTTGTCCATTGCTGTTGATGCCACCACGCACGCGACTTACGCGCCACAGCACTCCAGAATCCGCAATGGCCGCCGAAGATCTTGACTGGGAGAGATCTAAAATCTCCAACCAAGACCTCAACCTGATGAAGAAGCTTGGCCTGATGAAGAAAGATGACGCCATCCGCTTTCCCAGCGAAGAAAGCTACCCCAACCCTCCAATGGAGTATCGGGTTAGTTTCGTTGATCACCTCATCCGCGGCCTTTCTGCCCCTATTCACGATTTCCTCCGCGGCCTTCTCTTTGTTTATGGGATTCAACTACACCAGTTGACCCCCAATTCCATCCTCCATATTTCTATTTTCATCACGCTGTGCGAATGTTTCCTTGGAGTCCCTCCCAATTGGGCTCTTTGGAAACGCATTTTCCTTCTTCGTCGCAATGCCTCTCGCAACGCCACTTATAACATAGGCGGCGTTGTTATTTGTGTCCGAACTGATGTTGAATACTTCGACGTCAAATTTCCTGATTCTGTCCAAGGGTGGCGCAAAAAGTGGCTCTACATTCACGAAGAAAGTGCCAACTCTGTGGAGCACAACATAGTCCCCTTCGACGGAAATGCCAAAATTCAACGCCGCCGCTCCTGGGATGCTGAAGCTTCCGAAGAAGAGAAAAAGGCGACAGAAGCACTTATGTCTCGTATTCGTCAGCTTCAAAATACTCGAGGCGAAGAGCTATCTGGTGTTCAAATCACTGCCTACTTTCTTAGAATTAGGGTGCAGCCTCTTCAGGCTCGCAAAAATCCCCTTTGGACATATACTGGTGTAAACGACGCCAATAGGCTCTCCAGTGATCTTTCTGCAAAGGACTTGGAGAAGCTGATTCGAAGAATTTCTCGTTTAAATAAGAAAGATCCTGTTCCTTCTTCCTGCCGCGTGGAACCATACAGCTCCACCAATCCTCTTCCCGAGGTATTTTTGTCTTCTCGAATTTTTATCTTGTTCCAAATGTTCCCTGCATCTTACTGTATTGATATCTCGCTATTTTTTCTTTTGTCGCTATTTTTGCAGAACCATCCTACTATGTCTTCTCTTCCTCCCCTTCCTGAGGATGGAGAAGTCGAAGAACAAGCTGTCGTTGCCGAAGACAATCAAGGTTCCTCTCTTCATGAAAGTGAAGTCGCAGGTTCTCACAAATCTGCGGCTTCTCATGAAAAGGAAGTTGAATCTGAAGCCAGCGAGTCGACGCAATCCCTTCCTCCTGCTGTTTCCCCAAAGAACAAAAGGAAAAGGGATGACGCCGAAGCATCCGGCACCTCCAGACCCGAAAAAACTGTTCCTTCTCATCCGGGTCGGCTTATGATCCATACCTCGAAACTCTTATCAGTTCGTAAGTACCATCTTCCTGTTTTGTTTTGCTTTGAAGATTTTTTGTCTATCTTGCCTTTATACTGTCGACTTGTACTCGTAGTGATGATGAAGAATTACCAACTGTTGATGTGGCTACTCGAACGAGTACGTCACATACATTAGTCGCCTCGGAGACGCCAGTTGAAGGAGAAGAAACGTCGCCTCCTCGACAAAACATCGGCGCTTCTACTCCTCCTTCGAGCCCCCGAGCCCCTTCACCGAAAAGGGCAAGGACGGAGATTGTCGCGGAGCCTACTCTCCAATTGAGTAGCTCTTCGAACCTTCTCATGGAAGATGTAAGTTCTTTACTTTTTTGTCAGTGTCTATGTTTTCTCTGTTTGCTTCTGTGCATCACCATATTTTTCTCATACCCCCATTTTCTCTTTGTCCTCTTTTTTTTAACAGCCTATGATCAAGGATCTTCTTCGCATCGGTGCCCAATTTGTTGGGTACCGTGAATATGCTAATAAAACTGAAGGTAATGCTTTACTCCTTTTGCTTCTGCCCTTTTGTTCCTCTGTTGTCGAAGTTTTTAACTATATTTTTCTTCCTTGCCAGAAAAACTGGCGGAAGCCAATGATCGTGCCAACACACTTGCTCAGCAGTTAGAGCAAAGTGAACAGGCTCGCAAAAAGGCTGAGTCAGATGCTGTTGGTGCTCGTGCAGAGGCTGATAAGGCCAAGTCTGATGCTGCTGGTGTCGAAGATCTCCGGAAGAGACTTCATGATGCCGAAACTTCGCTGAGTGAACATATAACCGCTCAATCTGCTCGCGAAGAGGCGATCCTTAAACGCTTGAAGACACAAAGTCGCCGCTTCGTCGGTAAGTATCACTTATCATTTTTTGTATTTCCTTTTCTGTGTTTGTTTGTTGCTCAATAAGTTTCTTTTTTGACAGCTAGAACAGCTCAAGAGTTTCAACTTGAAGAACCCGTCAATGATCCTCTTCTTGACGCCCTGTCATTTCTCGAGGTTCATGGATCAGAGGCACGCGAAGGCATTGATCAGGCCAAAGCAGGGTTGTCGCGGCTTTTTCCTTATTTTTTCCCAAAGAAAGAGGAACCCGCAACTTTCCTTGATCTCGCCAAGAGCTTCAATTCAGCAGAAGACCTTGGACTGAAAATGCGCCAAGAGAACATGAAGGTTGCTGTCGAAAGTACTGTTGCCCTGGTTGCTGACAGCCGACAAACTATTGATTGGATGAAGGTTGGCGACACCAATCAAATAGAACAGTCGAGGTGGAGGTCGCTGATTAAGGCAGCCAAACCCAACACAAAGAAAATCTTAGCATATCTCGGGATCAAGCCACCCTCGACTCCCAGCTCATCAAGGCCGGAGGTCTAGTTTCATATTCTTTTGCTTTGTTTTAGTTTATCTCCTCCTTCCTGGTACTGTCGCTGTAACGCTCCTGGCGACGATTAGGTCGTGTAGAGTTCCTTCTTTTGTAATAGATATGTATATACTACAAGAATGAATGGAAGTCGAACTTTTGTCTCAATGATTGATGTCGACGTTTTTCTATTTTTCAGTTGATTTTTGACAATTATTCGCCAATTCCTGATCCTCCCGAAGTTTTTCCTTCATCCCTTGCGAAGAAGTCTTCTGTCCCTGTTAACCTTGATGATTCTTCGAGTGTGGATCTGACAGAAGAATTGAAAGAACTTCGAGTGCAACTTCAGTCTGTGAAGAAGCAGTCGCTTATACTTATGGAGCAGTCTCGAGAATCTTCTGAAAAGGAGAAAATTGCGCTTCAACAAGCTCAAGATGCCATAACTGACAAGGACGCCGCTGTTGCTGAAGCTGACGCAGCTGCATCTCGAGAGAATTCTATGCTCCAGCTGCTAACAGATGCTAGCTTGGATATGGCGGGTAAGTTTCATTGTCTTTATCTCGCTTCTTCGTTTCCTTTGCTGCTTGCCTCCTCATTGCCCACTGAATTGTTTTATGAAACAATAGGTGCTTTTTTGGATCCTATAACTGAAGATGAACGTGTCGAGGCTCGTTCCAATGTTCTCCTTCGGCTTGCACATGAACACGGATCGACTTTTTGGGGTACACCTGAGCGGACCCGCCAAATCGTGAGATTTCAAGATCGTGCACTTCAGGTTCGCGAATATCTTGACTTCTGTACAAGGACTTTGTCTCTGGTTTATGGTACCATGTTTCCTCGCAATAAGATGCCAGAGACCCTTCCTGCATTGATGGACAAATTTCGAGATGCTCCTCGCATCCACGGCTTTGTACGAGCCCAACTAGCTGCTGGCGCAAGGTTTGCGATGATCATGATAAAAATTTGCTACCCGAAGTTAGACGTGGGGCAAGTTGTCCCGAAGTGCCTGGAGAAGATGTCGAAGAGGAAAAGAAACTTCGGCAAATATGATGACATTGTTACTCCTGTTGCCGAAGATATGATGGATGAACTTCTCCGGATGGATTCCGAATTCTTCGTGAAGGGTAGCTATGCTGAGCATAGTACTCGCGCTGTAAATAACGAGCGCTTAACCATAGATAATATATTGGGAAATTCTTGAAGACGAAACTTTTTCCGAAATTTATATCCTGTATAGACCAGCTATATTGTAAAGTCATTGTATTTTATTTTTATCGCCAAGCCCCCGGGCGTTTTGATTGCAATATCTTGTGTATTATAATGCGAGGTTGTCCCAAGGCAAGATAATATACATTGTGTACTATTTTGTACGGGTGTAAGCCCCCGAGCTTTTTGTTGATCACTATTTTGTCGATATCTCTTTTTATTTTGGCGAGGTATTTTTACCAAGGCAAGGTGCTTCTTTTGTCGATACTGTGTTTATATATATATTGTATCATGTAGGGGAAAACCCCTGATCTTGTCGAGAAGAAGATATATAATTCCACTATCTTTATTATATTGCAGCACCGCGAGTCCGCCTCATTAAAAACCTTCTCCGGCCCCACTCGGTGCCCCGAAAAAGGAAAAGAGTGCGTCTGAAAACTCGCGGGCGTTTCAGTACATTGTATGTTTACAAAGGAGACTATATTTCGGCGTCTAGGCGTAGAAACGCCTGAGCTGTGCCACATTCCAGGGATTTGGCTCGTCGATCCCTGTCTTCTTGTCTTTAATTCTGTATGCTCCTCCTTCTATTACTTCTGTGACGATGTAGGGTCCAAGCCATGGTGATTCGAGTTTTTCGTGACTTTTTTGGTTGAGCCGCAGAACTAAGTCACCAACTTGAAAAGACCTTGGCCGCAATCGTCGACTGTGATAGTTTTTCAGGTCCTGCTGATATTTGGCGACTCGTGACAGGACTTCGTCTCGAGCTTCATCGAGTGCATCGACATCATCCTCCAAAGCTTTTCTCGAAGTTTCTTCGTCATATTCTGTGACTCTTGGAGAATCGTGCTCTATTTCTATCGGCAGGACTGCTTCGGCGCCATGAACCAGAAAAAACGGTGTTTCCTGTGTCGCCGTATTTGGTGTTGTTCGGATACTCCACAATACACTTTGTAACTCCTCCGGCCAAGTATGCCGAGCTTTTTCCAATGGGCCTAGCAGGCGTTTCTTGATGCCGTTGCAGATGATGCCATTGGCCTTCTCGACTTGTCCATTGGTCTGAGGATGCGCGACAGACGCAAAACTCAATTTAATGCCCACTTCTGCGCAGTATGCTTTGAACTCCTTGGACGTAAAATTGCTGCCGTTGTCTGTCACAATACTGTGAGGAACTCCAAATCTGAAGACGATGCTTTTCACGAACTTAATCGCTGACGCGCCGTCCGGTGAATTTATCGGCTTTGCTTCGATCCATTTTGTAAACTTGTCGACAGCAACAAGCATATACTCATAACCTCCTGGCGAAGCTTTGTGTAATTTACCCACCATGTCGAGACCCCATTGAGCAAAGGGCCAAGATAGTGGGATTGGCATAAGTTCTGCTGCTGGCGAGTGAGGTCTTGCCGCAAATCTTTGGCACGCATCGCAGGTTCGCACTATTTCCTTCGCATCCTCGATTGCTGTGAGCCAATAAAATCCTGCTCTGAAGACTTTGGCCGCAATGGCTCGGCTACTTGCGTGATGCCCGCATATTCCTTCATGCACGTCCTTTAGGATGATCCTTCCTTCTTCGGGTGTAACACACCGTTGTAGCACACCCGAAATACTGCGTTTGTACAGTTCCCCTTTTACCACAGTGAAAGCTTTTGATCTCCTGATTATTCGCCTTGCTTCAACTGGATCGTCGGGTATCGTTTTCCTTAGGATATAGGATATGTAAGCCTGCATCCAAGGGACTTGCACCATCATGACTAGCTCTTGCTCTTCTTCTTCTTCTTCTGCTGTGTCTTTGGTGATAGTCGAGGTTTTCTCTTTCTTCTCCTTTTTTGTTTTTGCTGGCTTTGTTGATCTCTCGCTAATCTCTTCCCAGAACACACCTGGAGGAATCGCGAGGCATTGTGACCCGATGTTTGCGAGAACGTCGGCTTCATCGTTGCTCATCCTGCTGATGTGGTTTACCTCACAACCATCGAATAGCTTCTCCAGCTCATTGTACACCTCCTTGTATGCTATCATACTTTCGTTGACTGCGTCGCATTGGTTCATTACTTGCTGTGCTACCAACTGTGAGTCGCCGAAAATTTTCAGTCGGGTTGCACCGCAAGCTTTCGCCATCTTCATCCCGTGTATGAGAGCTTCATATTCTGCTTCATTGTTAGATGCGTTTGGGAACGTCATCCGCAGAACATACTTCAACTTGTCGCCTTCAGGTGAGACTAATATCACGCCTGCTCCAGCACCTTCCAATCTCTTGGACCCGTCGAAGTTCATGGTCCAAGTCCTCGATAAATCTGGGGGTCCCGTGTTTTGTAGCTCCATCCACTCTGCAATGAAATCTGGTAAGACCTGCGACTTTATTGCTTTTCTTTTTTCATACGTGATATCCCGAGGGGAAAGTTCTATTCCCCAAAGGGAGACACGACCCGTAGCTTCTGGGTTGTTCAGTATATTTGATAAGGGAGCCTCGTTGACCACTATTATCGGGTGCGCCGAAAAATAGTGTCGCAATTTTCTTGCTGTCGTGAATACTCCATATGCTAGCTTTTGATATTGCGGGTACCGCTGTTTTGACGGCGACAGTACTTCGCTGATGAAATATACTGGCCTTTGAACTCCATGAAGCTTGCCTTCTTCTTCCCTTTCGACTACTAGGGCCGTGCTGACCACCTGAGGTGTAGCTGCAATGTACAAGAGGAGAGGTTCTTTCTCTTTTGGCGCCACCAATATCGGTGGTGTCGAAATTGCTCGCTTGAGATTCTCGAAAGCTCTGTCTGCTTCCTCGTTCCATTGAAATTTTTCCCCTTGCTTGATCAACGCATAAAACGGCAGCGCCTTTTCTCCTAGCCTGGCGACGAATCTGCTTAAAGCTGCGACTCGCCCCGTTAGCTGTTGTATTTCTTTCAACTTTGTTGGCTTTCTCATAGTAACGATGGCCTGTATTTTTTCGGGATTAGCTTCAATCCCCCTTGCTGATACTAAAAACCCGAGAAGTTCTCCTGCGGGAACTCCAAAAGAGCACTTTGTCGGGTTCAGCTTGAGGCAGAACTTGTCGAGGTTGTCGAAGGTTTCCTTCAAGTCTTCGATCAAAGTCGACCCTTTCTTGGATGTTATTACGACATCGTCGATGTAAACTTGTACATTTTTTCCGATCTGTGTTGCTAGGCACTTCTGCATCATCCGCTGATATGTTGCTCCCGCGTTTTTCAAACCAAAAGGCATTGTTTTGTAGCAAAACACGCCATAAGGTGTGATGAACGCTGTCTTGGCTTCATCTTCTTCTTTTAGTCTAATCTGGTTATAACCAGAATATGCGTCCAGGAAGGAAAGACGTTCGCATCCTGCCGTGGAGTCGATGATTTGATCGATCCTTGGGAGGGGAAAGTGATCCTTGGGACAATGTTTATTGAGACACGTGAAGTCGACGCACATGCGAAGGACTATTGTGTGTTTCTTCGGCACCATCACTGGGTTAGCTACCCATGTGGCTTCTGTAGATATTTCTCTGATAAACCCAGCATCTTTGAGTCGATCTATTTCTGATAACATGGCTTTGCGGCTAGGCTCTGAAAAACGCCGCAAAGGTTGCTTTACTGGTCGTGCGAGAGGATCCAAATTGAGGTGGTGCTCGGCAAGTTCCCTGGGTACTCCTGGCATGTCGGCTGGACACCATGCGAAGATTCTCCAGTGCTCACGGAGGAACTCGACGAGCGCGCTTTCCTATGCGACATCCATGTTTGCGGCAATGGACGTCGTTTTCTTTGGATCTGTCGGGTGGATCTGTACCTCTTTTGAATCTTTGTTTATATTGAAAGTTGGCTCCTTAGAAGGTCTTCCTACCTCTGGCAGCACATCATAATCAGTGAACCTAGGTGCCGCATATTCTGCTTGCATCCCGAAAGTTTCTGACAGCCGATGAAAATCTTTGTCGCATTTATCGGATAGTGCAAAGCTTCCTTTGATTGTGATAGGTCCCTTAGGCCCAGGCAACCTCCACAACAGATATGTATAATGCGGCACTGCCATGAACCTGGCATACGCTGGTCGTCCCAACAAAGCGTGATATTGCGACGGGAAATCCACCACTTCGAACTCCAGGTTCTCGATTCTGTAATTTTCTCGGGTTCCAAACTGAACGTCGAGGTTGATCTTGCCCAATGGGTAACTTGGCTTCTCTGGTGTAATCCCGTGGAAACGTGTGTCAGTTGGTTTCAGATTTGCCAAGGATATGTTCATTTTCCTCAATGTATCTGCATACATGAGGTTTAAGCTGCTGCCGCCATCTATGAAAACTCTCGACACATCAAAACCAGCAATTACTGCGGGTAGGATGAGTGCTGATTGTCCTGGTCGAGGAACTTGCTGCGGATGATCTGCAATTGTGAAGCCGATGTCTTGCCCCGACCAATTTAAGTACTCGACTGTTGGTGGAGGCATCTTTTCTGCCATGAACACTTGTCGAGATATGACCTTTTGCGCCCTGTTGGACGGCCTGGCTTTCTGAATCATCGAGACCACACCGTTGGAGTTGGGGTCAACATATGGAGGTGGATGTGGTGCTGCCGCAATTCTAAGCTGGTGTCGATTTTCGTCGGTTATTGCGGGAGGAGGTGGAAGGTGGATCTCGCTCCTTGGCTCCCGAGGATTTCTGTTATTTGCTTGGGCATTTGCGATTCCTGCGGCTCGCAGCATTGCCTGAAAATTGCGGCAGTCTTTCTGGAGATGTCCTGACTGTCTCTTTCCATTGTTGTCGAGGTAAAAATGCATTTGACACGGACCGTTCATCATTTCCTCGGGAGACACGTAAGGTCTTTGAATCCTTGGTCCACTATTTTGTCTGTTGCCACGAAAATCACCTCTATTGTCGCCTTGTTGCTCATTACTCCTTTGATAATCATCTCGACTATTTCCTCCAGGATTTCCTCGAAAACCAGCCGATATATGGCCGGGAGCATCGTTGTTGTAGAACTGGCGAGAAAATCGCCTTCTATTTTGATAATTTCGACCACGATCTTCCTCTGGCGACCTGTGTCGCTTGTTGTATATTGCGTCTTCTCCATCTGCCCACTTATTAGCGATTTCCATCAACGCTGAGATTGTCTTGGGATTAGTTCTCCCCAAGTCCTCGACGAAATCTGCTCGTCGGATTCCTGCCACGAACGCATCTATTGCCCTCTCGTCAGATATGTCTTCTGCCGAGTTCTTGATAATGTTCCACCGCTGTATATATTTTCTCATCGACTCGTCATGTTTTTGTCGACACGCCCGTAATTCTTCCAACGACGCAGGTTTCTTGCAGGTGGATCGGAAGTTTTTCACGAAGATGTCCTCAAAAGTTTCCCAGCTGTCGATGGAGTTCAAGGGGAGTTTCTTTATCCAAGATCTTGCGGCACCACTCAGGTGAACTTGGATACTTTGCATAGCTGTTGCTCTGGTTCCTCCTACCAGTTTTACCATCTCGAGATAATCCACGAGCCAATCCTCGGGATCTTGCAGGCCGTCGAACTTCTTGAAATTTTCGGGTAACTTGAACCCTTTTGGGACTCGAGTTTTTCGAACTCTTCTCGTAAAGCACGGGAGCCCACACATATCTTCGTCGGCAAGCTCTGGCGAGTGCTGACGGTCCCTCCTTTCTTGTCGCGCTCTGTCCACCCTTACTTGGACTGCTGTGTCTCTTGCTCCACTTGCTCTTGGTGGGTCTTGAACTGCTGCAGTGGGTCGTGGACTATTTTGCCTAGGATTTTCTTCGGGAGGCGTTGTTGCAAACGCTGTTCCCATGACTCCTACTCCAGCCATCGCCATATTGAACAATGGTTCTCTCGGGTCCCCAGCAGGTGGTCTGGATGCCAAGATATAAGCTTGTGTTGCCATGTAACCTGCCTCTGGCGTTTTTGGGATGATATTTCCTCTTTCGTCGATCGACATAAAGGACATGTCGAGATTTTGGATTATGTTTCCTCTTTCTGCTTCAGGTATGTTTTGAAGTCGAGACATTGCTCTCCTCCGAGCTTCTCTGTGACTATCTCCTGTATTTCCTGAAAGGCGACTTAAATCTGCCCGGCGTCTGCTTGATGCAGAAGCTGCTTCTTTCCTTCTATTCAGGGATGCTGTTTGTTTTTCTAACTCTCTGCTAACTCGAGCAAGTCTATATTGATATGCTTGAAGTTCTTGTGCAGTAGCAGTGGTGGTCATAGGTTCTGAACCATCCATGGCTCTCGCAGCCCTATCCCACGCTTCTTGCGGGAGCTGTACTCTTGCGCGAGTTGTAGATCCAGGATATTTGGTGCCTAAACCATGTCTGAGATCAGCGGGATCGACGTATGGATTTCCCAATTCGTCGAAAGCCTCTGATGTTTGCGTGGTGAAGACCTTTCCGATGGCAGCAGATTGTCGATGAAGTTGAAGCTGTCGACGCTGTCGGAGTCGCTGCTTATAAAGGAGTCCGCAGACGACTCGAAGGATGTGTTGCTGAAGATCTTGGCGAGCTTTCCGCTTGCCTTGTTGTCGACGAAGTATGTCGACGAAAACTCCTCGTCACTCGACGAAAAGTTAGAATCGACCGCTGAAAATTCCGACGAGATCGGAACTTCGAGACGGTAGGATCCTTCCTTGTTGACGCCAAATCGGAATTCTCCGAACGTCATGATGATGGGCTCCTCCAGATAGGCACATGCATCCATACGGGAGGGCGGGTGAGGAATAAAATTGAATAGATCAGTTTTTCCCTTGTTACCTCGATCCATCGCGTTGCTTGCTGTTGACGATGTCGAAGATCTTGAACGTGCCATCGAGATCAGATCCTTGCAGCCTCTAATTCCCACAGACGGCGCCAATTGACAAAGGATTAACTTGTCAATGCCTACAGATTGTAGACTAGGGTTTTGCTAGAAGTAGAGGGCAAGTAGATCTCGAAGGTTTAGGCGAAAAGTACTCGACGATTACGAAAACTAGGGTTATGTTGACAGTAGATTCGATCCTTTCTTTGTCCCTCGACTCCCCCTTATATAGGAGGTGGAGCCGAGGGTTTCGTATTGTACAAGTTACAGAGTCCGGGACGGTTTCTAACTCGTCCCGCCAGATTACAAATAACACTTCCTATTACAACTCTAGCTTTCCTTAATACATCTTGGGCTCCCGAATCTTCTTATTCTTCGGATAGTGGGCCTTCAGTAAATCCCGGGTACTATCTATGGCAGGCCCATTTGGGATGCCTATGTCACTAAGCTCTAAGTTTATTTGCATAAAGCCAAGTTTTCTTTGCATAAACATTTAATAAAATCCTCATTATTTAATAGACTAACTCAAGTGGGAACATTAGTGTCATTCCCACACTTCATTTGGGATCCAAATCAATTCCCAATCACCATCATTATTTCAACATAAATCCTGATAAAGGAAGTAGTATGGCCCTTCCAACCGTCCGTAACCGTGGACACGGCTATTCGAATAGGTTTAACACTCTGCAGAGGTTGTACTCTTGTGCCACAACTATTGATTTCATCCGTCGAGGATAACCCCGAATCATCGTAACTCAGTACGCGGATCATCAATCATAACCTTTCACTTATATGTCCTAGTATAGGCACCTCTCCCCATGAGCTTGGCCTCCCGGTGAGAACCAACTGTTAACCCGGGAACTGCACAGGGCTTGGGTCGTACATTCACCTCATATTCACATCATTTCTCATATACGGAGGCAGCCTCAGCGTAACCCCTATGATGCTTGTTTAGAGGGAACCCATACTAAAATACACAAGTTTCTAGTTAAGCCCTACCCATAATCAGGTATTGTGGGGGTACTTGTATAATTGGAAAGGTATCGCATTCAAAACCATATCAGGTTTATATCAAAAATCACTATCTTCTCTTGGTCATATTCACCATCAAAGTCATTCCATGGAATGAACCACCATTCCAAGGTTTCAAATTCATATCAACATCACTTGTTCCCATCTAGAGTAGTCAAGTTTTAATTGCTTAGCAATAGCAACTATATGAGGGGTGCTATCTAGCTTTGAGTGGTGTTCATCTAAACCAAGTATTGTTCTATTCTAGACCAAGTGAATCATAAATCAAAAAGTACTTTGAAATAAATAAGCCAAAGTAAAATTAAGTAACAATTGAAAGGACACGGATGTCGCCTAGAGGGGGGTGAATAGGCGATTTAAAACTTTTACGAGATGGGCTTAACAAATGCGGAATAAAACTAGCGTTTACTTTGTCAAGCCCAAAGCCTATATACTATTGTTCACCTATGTGCACCAACAACTTATTCTAAGCAATGGTTCACCTATGTGCACCAACAACTTATGCTAAGCAATACAAGCAAGTATGTGATAGCAAGATATATATAACTTCAAGCACGATGGCTATCACAAGGTAAAGTGCATAAGTAAAGAGCTCGGGTATAGAGATAACCGAGGCACGCGGGAGACGATGATTTATCCCGGAGTTCACACTCTTGCGAGTGCTAATCTCCGGTGGAGAGGTGCGGTTGCTTAGTGCTCCCGAACGCCACAAGAGGCTCACCTTGAGGTGTGGTTGCTCGATGCACACCAACGCCACAAAGGCCTCACCCCAAGATGCGGTACTCACACCACACACCGAACGCCACGAAGGCGCCTCACCTAAATCTCCGGTGACCCTCGCCACAAAGGCCTAGGTCACGGTTCCACTAAGGGATTTCCTTCGAGGCGGAAACCGGGCCTTACACAAAGGTTGGGGCACACATCCACAACTTAATCGGAGGCTCCCAACAAATCACCACAAAGGTGTAGAATCCGTCTAGGGTTCCAAGAACCCAAGAGTAACAACCTTCTTGCTTTCACCACCACGAATCACCGTGGAGAACTCAAACCGATGCACCAAATGCAATGACAAGAACACCACAAAGATGCTCAAGTCCTTCTCTCTCAAATTCCAACAAAGCTACAAAAGCTATTGGGGGAATAAGAGAGGAAGAACAAAAGAAGAACACAAAGTTCCCCAAGATCTAGATCCCAAAGATTCACTCACAAAGAGATGATTTGGTTTGGTCAAAGTGTGGATCTAGATCCCCTCAATCTTTCTCTCAAATAGATGCAAGAATCATGGGAAGGGGAGAAAGATCTCAAGCTTCAAAATGTCAACAACAATGGAGGAGAGAGGCTTGAGAGAGAGGAGGAAGAAGGAGTAGCTAAGTGAGAGAGAAAGAGAAGCTTAAAAGGGGGCACATTTTCTGCCCGTTGGGGCTGCCTCCACTTGGGGCCGGTAGTACCGACCAGCTAGGGGCGGTACTACCCGTGGGTGCTGCGCGTAGAAGAGAGAGCGAGGCGGGGAAAGGAGGCGTGGCCGGGAGGGGAGGCGGAGGCTCCGCCGTGGTCCGGCCCTAGTACGTGAGCCTCCCAAACCCCCTGGAACAACACGGTGTGGAAAGGGCAAAGCGGTACCGCGAGGTACCTGCACAGGCTCCAGCCGTGGGCTGGGTACCGCGAGCGGTAGCTTGCCTGGAGGCTCCAACCATGGGCTGGGTGGAGGCTCCGGCCAGGGCTGGGTGGAGGCTCCAGCCAGGGCCCTGATACGTCTCCAACGTATCGATAATTTCTTATGTTCCATGCTACTTTATTGATGATACCTACATGTTTTATACACATTATATGTCATATTTATGCTTGGAACTAACCTATTAACAAGCTGAAGTGCCAGTTCCTGTTTTCTGCTGTTTTTGGTTTCAGAAATCCTAGTAACGAAATATTCTCGGAATTGGACGAAATCAACGCCCAGGTTCCTATTTTGCCCGGAAGCATCCAGAACACCCGAGAGCCGCCAGAGGGGGGCCCTGTGGGCCCCAGATGATAGGGTGGCGCGGCCAGGGCTGGGCCCGCGCCACCCTATGGTGTGGTCGCCCCTTCGACCCTCTGACGCCGCCTCTTCGCCTATTTAAAGCCCCTGCATCGAAAACCCTTACGGAGAGAGCCACGATACGAGAAAAGTTCCAGAGCCGCCGCCCTCGCGAAGCCAAGATCTGGGGGACAGGAGTCTCTATTCCGGCACTCGGAGCGGGGAAGTGCCCCGGAAGGCTTCTCCATCGACACCGCTGCCATCTCCACCGCCATCTTCATCACCGCTGCTGCTCCCATGAGGAGGGAGTAGTTCTCCATCGAGGCTCGGGGCTGTACCGGTAGCTATGTGGTTAATCTCTCTCCTATGTACTTCAATACAATGATCTCATGAGCTGCCTTACATGATTGAGATCCATATGATGAGCTTTGTATCGCTACTAGTTGTGTGCTACTCATGTGATGTTATTAAAGTAGTTCTATTCCTCCTACTTGGTGTAAAGGTGATTAGTGTGTGCACCCTGTGGTTCTTGTCGTAGGCTATGATCACGATCTCTTGTAGATTGTGGAGTTAATTATCATTATGATAGTATTGATGTGATCTATTCCTCCTTCATAGTGTGTGCACTATGTTAGTTCTTGGTTTATTTTGCAATGATCTATTATGCTCTAAGGTTACTTAAATATGAACATGGAATTGTGGAGCTTGTTAACTCCGGCATTGAGGGTTCGTGTAATCCTACGCAATGATGTTCATTATCAAACAAGAGTGTATGTAGCACATATGAGAAGAAGTATTTATTATGCGATCAATGTTGAGAGTGTCCACTAGTGAAAGTATGATCCCTAGGCCTTGTTTCCAATACTGAAAACACCGTTTATTTACTGTTCTGTTGCATGTTTACTCGCTGCCATATTTTATTCAGATTGCTATTACCACTCATATACATCCATATTACTTGTATTTCACTATCTCTTCGCCGAACTAGTGCACCTATACACCTGACAAGTGTATTTGGTGTGTTGGGGACACAAGAGACTTCTTGCTTTGTGATTACAGGGTTGCTTGAGAGGGATATCTTTGACCTCTTCCTCCCTGAGTTCGATAAACCTTGGGTAATCCACTTAAGGGAAACTTGCTGCTGTTCTACAAACCTCGCACTTGGAGGCCCAACACTGTCTACAAGAATAGAAGCACCCGTAGACATCAAGCAGCTGGCGCCGTTGCCGGGGAGGAAAGGTAAAAGGTACTCACTCCGGTCTCCAGTAACGTACTTTTCTGGCGCCATTGTGTGTACTCGAAGCTATTTCCTTTAGACTCTGCAATTGCATCTTTTTGTTTCTTGTTTACACTAGTTAGGCATAATGGAAAACAACAAAAATATGAGAGATCTTTATGAACTTTATCTTGAATTAGGACATGATGTGTTTGAAGAAAGAATTAAGAAACCCATGGAACTTTATATGCATGCTAATGGGAATGTTATTACTATGAATGCTTTGAACACCATTGTTGCTAATGCTATGGAAAATTCTAAGCTTGGGGAAGCTGGTTTTGATGAGCATGATATTTTTAGTCCCCCAAGCATTGAGGAGAAAATTTACTTTGATGATACTTTGCCTCCCATTTATGATGATTATAATGATAGTAGTCTTTTGTTACCACCTGTTATGGAGGATAAATTTGATTATGATTACAATATACCTCCTATATTTGATAGCTACTTTGTTGAATTTGCTCCCACTACAACTAATAAAATTGATTATGCTTATGTTGGGAGTAGTAATTATTTTATGCATGAGACTCATGATAAGAATGCTTTATGTGATAGTTATATTGTTGAGTTTGCTCATGTTGCTACTGAAAGTTATTATGAGAGAGGAAAATATGGTTGTAAAAATTTTCATGTTACTAAAACACCTCTCTATGTGCTGAAATTTTTGAAGCTACACTTGTTTTATCTTCCTATGCTTGTTACTTTGCTCTTCATGAACTTGTTTATTTACAAGATTCTTATGCATAGGAAGCATGTTAGACTTAAATGTGTTTTTAATTTGCCTCTTGATGCTCTCTTTTGCTTCAACTTCTATTTCTTGCGAGTGCATCATTAAAACTGCTGAGCCCATCTTAATGGCTATAAAGAAAGAACTTCTTGGGAGATAACCCATGTGTTTATTTTACTACAACAATTTTTGTTTTGTTGAGTCTTGGAAGTTGTTTACTACTGTAGCAACCTCTCCTTATCATGTTTTTGTGCCAAGTAAAGTTTCTATGTTAAAGTTGATGTTATATTTGGGATCGCTGCGCAGAAACAGCATTGCTGTCTGTCACGAATCTGGGCACAGTCCTCTGTAGAAAATTCGAAAAAATCTGCCAATTTACGAGCGTGATCCTCAGATATGTACGCAACTTTCATTAGTTTTGAGTTTTTCATTTGAGCAAGTCTGGTGCCATCTTAAAATTCGTCTTTACGGACTGTTCTGTTTTTGACAGATTCTGCCTTTTATTTCGCATTGCCGCTTTTGTTAAGTTGAATGAGTTTCTTTGTTCCATTAACTTTCAGAAGTTATGTGCAATGTCCAGAAGTGTTAAGAATTATTGTGTCACCTCTGAACATGTGAATTTTTGATTATGCACTAACCCTCTAATGAGTTTGCTTAAAGTTTGGTGTGTCAGAAGTTTTCAAGGGTCAATAGAAGAGGGTGATATAATGTGATCGAGAAGAGTGAAAGGTCTAAGCTTGGGGATGCCCCGGTGGTTCATCCCTGCATATTTCAAGAAGACTCAAGCATCTAAGCTTGGGGATGCCCAAGGCATCCCCTTCTTCATCGACAACTTATCAGGTTTCTTCTAGTGAAACTATATTTTTATTCCGTCACATCCTATGTACTTTACTTGGAGCGTCTGTGTGCTTTTATTTTTGTTTTTGTTTTGTTATCTTAGTTCTCTGAATAAGTTCATCCTTGTGTGGGAGAGAGACACGCTCCGCTGGTTCATATGAACACATGTGTTCTTAGCTCATAATATTCATGGCGAAGTTTCCTCTTCGTTAAATTGTTATATGGTTGGAATTGGAAAATGCTACATGTAGTAATTGGTAAAATGTCTTGGACAATGTGATACTTGGCAATTGTTGTGCTCATGTTTAAGCTCTTGCATCATATACTTTGCACCCATTAATGAAGAAATACATAGAGCTTGCTAAAATTTGATTTGCATATTTGGTCTCTCTAAGGTCTAGATAATATCTAGTATTGAGTTTTGAACAACAAGGAAGACGGTGTAGAGTCTTATAACGTTTACAATATGTCTTTTATGTGAGTTTTGCTGCACCGGTTCATCCTTGAGTTTGCTTCAAATAACCTTGCTAGCCTAAACCTTGTATCGAGAGGGAATACTTCTCATGCATCCAAATACTTGAGCCAACTACTATGCCATTTGTGTCCACCATACCTACCTACTACATGGTATTTCTCCGCCATTCCAAAGTAAATTGCTTGAGTGCTACCTTTAAACAATTCAAAAGTTATTACCTCTTATTTGTGTCAATGTTTTATAGCTCATGAGGAAGTATGTGGTGTTTATCTTTCAATCTTGTTGGGCAACTTTCACCAATGGACTAGTGGCTTCATCCGCTTATCCAATAACTTTGCAAAAAGAGCTGGCAATGGGATTCCCAGTCCCAAATTAATTAACAAAAATAGACACTCCTCCATGGTATGTGATTGTTGGACGGCACCCGAAGGATTCGGTTAGCCATGGCTTGAGAAAGCAAAGGTGGGGAGGAGTGTCATCATAATAAAACTAAAATAAAAAGGCACTCCTTCATGGTATGAGATTGTTGGCAGGCACCCGAGGATTCGGTTAGCCATGGTTTGTGAAAGAAAGGTTGGAAGGAGTGCCACCCAAAAATAAAATAAAATGGGAGCCGCTCTTTGAAGGTTTGTCTGGCAAGGGGGTTAGAGTACCCGCTACCATTCGTTGACAACAACAAACACCTCTCAAAACTTTACTTTTATGCTCTCTATATGTTTTCAAAATCAAAGCTCTAGCACAAATATAGCAATCGATGCTTTCTTCTTTGAAGGACCATTCTTTTACTTTATTGTTGAGTCAGTTTACCTATTCTTTCTATCTTAGAAGCAAACACTTGTGTGAACTGTGTGCATTGATTCTTACATGTTTACCTATTGCACTTGTTATATTACTTTGTGTTGACAATTATCCATGAGATATACATGTTAAAGTTGAAAGCAACCGCTGAAACTTATATCTTCCTTTGTGTTGTTTCAAAGCTTTCTACTAAGAGTTTATTGCTTATGAGTTAACTCTTATGCAAGACTTATTGATGCTTGTCTTGAAAGTATTATTCATGAAAAGTCTTTGTTATATGATTCATTTGTTTACTCATTATCTTCATCATTGCTTCGAATTGCTGCATTTATCTCATATGCTTACAATAGTATGATCAAGGTTATGATGGCATGTCACTTAAGAAATTATCTTTGTTATCGTTTTACCTGCTCGGGACGAGCAGAACTAAGCTTGGGGATGCTGATACGTCTCCAACGTATCGATAATTTCTTATGTTCCATGCTACTTTATTGATGATACCTACATGTTTTATACACATTATATGTCATATTTATGCGTTTTCTGGAACTAACCTATTAACAAGATGCCGAAGTGCCAGTTCTGTTTTCTGCTGTTTTTGGTTTCAGAAATCCTAGTAACGAAATATTCTCGGAATTGGACGAAATCAACGCCCAGGTTCCTATTTTGCCCGGAAGCGTCCAGAACACCCGAGAGCCGCCAGAGGGGGGCCCTGTGGGCCCAGATGATAGGGTGGCGGCCAGGGCTGGGCCCGCGCCACCCTATGGTGTGGTCGCCCTTCGACCCTCCTGCGCCGCCTCTTCGCCTATTTAAAGCCTCCGCATCGAAAACCCTTACGGAGAGAGCCACGATACGAGAAAAGTTCCGAGCCGCGCCTCGCGAAGCCAAGATCCGGGGGACAGAGTCTCTGTTCCGGCACCCGCCGGAGCGGGGAAGTGCCCCGGAAGGCTTCTCCATCGACACCGCTGCCATCTCCACCGCCATCTTCATCACCGCTGTTGCTCCCATGAGGAGGGAGTAGTTCTCCATCGAGGCTCGGGGCTGTACCGGTAGCTATGTGGTTAATCTCTCTCCTATGTACTTCAATACAATGATCTCATGAGCTGCCTTACATGATTGAGATCCATATGATGAGCTTTGTATCGCTACTAGTTGTGTGCTACTCATGTGATGTTATTAAAGTAGTTCTATTCCTCCTACTTGGTGTAAAGGTGATTAGTGTGTGCACCCTGTGGTTCTTGTCGTAGGCTATGATCACGATCTCTTGTAGATTGTGGAGTTAATTATCATTATGATAGTATTGATGTGATCTATTCCTCCTTCATAGTGTGTGCACTATGTTAGTTCTTGGTTTATTTTGCAATGATCTATTATGCTCTAAGGTTACTTAAATATGAACATGGAATTGTGGAGCTTGTTAACTCCGGCATTGAGGGTTCGTGTAATCCTACGCAATGATGTTCATTATCAAACAAGAGTGTATGTAGCACATATGAGAAGAAGTATTTATTATGCGATCAATGTTGAGAGTGTCCACTAGTGAAAGTATGATCCCTAGGCCTTGTTTCCAATACTGAAAACACCGTTTATTTACTGTTATGTTGCATGTTTACTCGCTGCCATATTTTATTCAGATTGCTATTACCACTCATATACATCCATATTACTTGTATTTCACTATCTCTTCGCCGAACTAGTGCACCTATACACCTGACAAGTGTATTTGGTGTGTTGGGGACACAAGAGACTTCTTGCTTTGTGATTGGGGTTGCTTGAGAGGGATATCTTTGACCTCTTCCTCCCTGAGTTCGATAAACCTTGGGTAATCCACTTAAGGGAAACTTGCTGCTGTTCTACAAACCTCTGCACTTGGAGGCCCAACACTGTCTACAAGAATAGAAGCACCCGTAGACATCAGGCCCCTCCTCACCAAACGTTTTTAGTTAAACACCCATACGAAAACCTTAAGAACTTTTGCATCCGGACTCCGATTTCGATGATCTTGGGCTCGTTGAAATCACAACAACGAGCTCTACAACAATATGCATAGAAACATCATAGTCCAGCAAAGGAGGATAGAAACAAATGATGAAAGGTTTGACCTATCTCAAAAAGACATACCGGTAAAACCTCCAATCTTGAAAATGCAACAAGTTGCCCATGGAAAAACCATTCTCAATGAACTAGAGCTTGTCATGAGAATAAGCACAAGCTCTAAAACATCACATGGATAAGATCCAAATAAAACCAAGTAAGATGATGAACCAAACTCGAAAACGCAACAAGTGATCTATGCGAAATCCGTTTTCGATGAACTAGAGCTTGTCATGAGAATAAGCACAAGCTCTAAAACATCACATGGATAAGGTCCAAATAACAACCAAGAAAGATGATGCAAGGATGCAAAGGTTTGAGCTCTCTCCGAACGATACGATCGAGTTACTCACTCGAGAGCCCTCTTGATAGTACGGCAACTAAACTATAAACCGGTCTCCAACTACACTATGAGACCGGTGAGAAAGAAACCCTATCAAGAGCAAACCTTATACTTGCGCATTCCACTTGAGCTCGATGATGACGATCTTGACCTCAACAAGATGGAACGCCTTTCTTGATTGTGCTTGCTTGATGAAGTCTTGTGGATTGCTCCCCCATAATCCACCATGGGAGAGCTTCTTCTTCGGCACATCTTCACAAATCCATGAACACCATATGGATGGCAAGCTTCAAGCATATGATCTCTTCGGGTTGGCTCATCTTGAACTTGCACTTCATTTCTTCATTCTTCATCATGTTGATGTCTTGAGATAACTTGAGGGCTCACTTCATCTTCATCTTCAAGACATACTTGACACTTGATATCCTTCATCAATTTCTTCTTATTGCAACCTTGAAGCCAACATATGGTTCAAGCATTGCCTATGGACAACTCCTACAAATATAACTCAATGCAAACATTAGTCCATAGGGATTGTCATTAATTACCAAAACCACACATGGGGGCTCCATGCACTTTCAATCTCCCCCATTTTGGTAATTGATGACAATCTCTTTGAGAGGGTTTATATAAGGAATTTAAGTAACAAACAAGTTGAATATATAGAGCAAACTCCCCCATAATATATGCATGTGTGAATGATCTTGACTTTCATTGCATATATTGGCATTCAAAGCCTAGTGGAGTTTCCTCTAAATATTCAACTATGCAAAGCAACAAGATGCAATGCAATAAAGGCACATGCTTAAGCACAAAGCAAAGACATAACCAAATTCCCTTAAACCCTCCAAACTTCTCCCCCATTGGCACCAATTGCCGAAATGGGTGAAAAATTTAGAAGGCCAATATAGTGAGAGTTCCTCCATAGCGTGTGCATTTCTCATAATTTGAGTGGAATCAAATGCACATATCCAATGACGAATATTCGGAAGGAATCACACTATAGATAGGATCAAAGATTGCAAAAAGATAACAAAGTCAAGAAGCTTCAACAAATGAAGCAAGCAACCAAATGAACCACAAAGAAGATACCAAAAGAAAGATAGATATTATGATAAGATCAAGAAGATTGCTCTAAATAATATGAGGAAGCTCCCCAAGGTTTGTGCACAAAACTAGACAAATTGCATTGGAGAATAAAGTGCACAAACATGGAATCATCACTCCCATAATATCATTCAAAACAAAAGATACCAAGTGAATCAAACTCTAATGATCACCAAAAGATAGTGCTCTAAATCAAATGAGGAAGCTCCCCAAGGTACATGCATAAATTAAAATGTTGTATTTGAATACAATATGCATAACATGGAATCCTCACTCCCTCATTACCATTTAAAACACAAACATTTGCAATAGATCATAGATAGAAAATTAAGCTTAACACTTGCAACAAACAAATGGTTGAGCAACAAGTAAGAGGCACCATAATAAAAGGCTCAACCAAGAGGATATGTGAAAGGCATGATAAAGCATATTATAAGACTATTACAAGGATGAGCAAAAAGCATCATCATAGTCTTCAATGAATTATATTGCTTAGCATGACCAATCAACACGCAACAAATAAATAAGATATCAAATGGAGATGTATCATCTCTTATGTGTATAAGTTTCTCTAAGTGAGCAATATCACAAAGATATTTATCCACAAAGAAACATGCACACACAAAATAGATACACAAGAAATATAGCATGATATCCAAGACGAAGTCATGCAATATACCAATAAGAATTTTTGCTTAATAGCATGGCCAAAGGCTCAATTTTATCTTATGGTACATTCATGAACTTCAACCACAAACATCTAAAATACATCACAAATATCAACAAGGGATAGAAGATAGTTGGGATGCATTGAGAAAGGCAACAAGTATCACAAACGAGGATACTAAAAGAAATAACTCAATTTGCACTTTCATCGATATTGCACATGTGAGAGGCTTGAGGAATTGATATGCAATAAAATTGCTAGATAGGCATAGATGGGATGGGTGAATCATGAGCATGATTTTATATACTTCCCAACATATGTACTCATCTCAAATTACTCACATTCGCAATAAAGAGGTTTCGTTAAGACTTTAGCAAGAAGCACAACATTTGCAAATCAAGAGATTCATGCCAAGATGCAACCACATGGTTGGATGCTAGAAAAATATGCATGAGAAGATACTTGTTACCGAGATAGCATTGGTGAGGATGTAGTAGATATGTGTTCGTTGACCATCCTAGCTTGCCTCAAGTTACCATTGAGTCACCACTTCTCCCCAAGAGTGAGACAAGCATCCAATGCATATCCATTGTACCTAACACAAAGGTAAGTACAAAAAGGTCCCCAAACTAATTGGGTCCAAAGTAGTTAGACACACTACAACATATAGGACAAACTCCACAATACTATGTGCATATAGATATGAAATTGAATTTCATGCACATCTTAGCCAAATTAGGATTTGATGGAGTTTACCCTATATATTGGATCAAAGAAAGTGACACATGCCATAAGATATACATATATTAAATATGCATGCACAATACTTTCAAGAACCAAAGGAAGATACAATTTGGACAAAACACCAAATAAACCAAGAGACAATGGTTGTCCAAATTATATCAAAGAATCAAATCAACACAAGATTGACTCCAAAGACTTATCTCATTATAAGAAGCTAATTAAACCTAAGCACAAAGGAATGAGATAACCAACTCCCAAGAGAGCAAGGTTCCAACAAATAAACCAAACCCTCGACATTTTTTATGATGGCACAAAGTACCAAAAAGAAAATTTTATGTCTCCCAAAACCAAATTTTTGATAAAGATCAAGAGATGTTAAGCATTCTAATAATATAGAAGAGCTCCCCCAAGTTTGGTGCATTATCAAGGATTTTTTATATGAATACAAAATGCACAAAACTAGGATCATCACGCTACCTATATCTTCTAACAATGCTAAGAAAGTTTGAATAGACAACTTAGATCCATAAGATGCAAGGAAGACACATGGGAGTCAAAGCACAACAAATTCATGGCAATAAATAAGGCAAAATAAATACAAGAGCCAATGTAGATATGATCAATAAATATCTACCTCATAATTGATTACCAATTGTCCTAGGACAAGAGGTATTAGGAAATATTTCCCGGTGGTAGTTTGTAAGTATACATAAGATCATATTTACAACGAACAAAGCATATGGTAAAAGATAAGAGTTAACCATCATGCAAAGATAGTTTCTTGATAGCTTCATTTAGTCATACCAACATGCAAGGCAATTAATAGTATTCATACCAACATGCAAAGCAATTAATAGTATTCATACCAACATGCAAAGCAATTAATAGTATTCATACCAACATGCAAAGCAATTAATAGTATGACTTGAAGCACATGGTTTTCCAAAAATGTATTGAGGGACACGTTGTGAAAAACCATGCCAAGAAGAACTTTCACAAATAAGATCCACAAAGATATTAGCAATGAAGCCATTTAAGCAAATTGGAGCTTGTTTGAGCAAACATGCCACATAGGAGAGAGATAATTTACGGTATCAATTCTATGTGACACAACCTCAAATGTTCACATTTTCTAGGCTTGTAATATGCACAAAGCTTATTACTCCCCCATAATGTGATAAGGAATTTATTTTCACAAGAGGCAAATAAGATCCAACTAGAGATATTAATGGACATTGGAATTTGAATTTCTCATGAAGATGACATACCACATAGAGACTAGATAATCTTGCAATATCAATTCTAAGTGATATTCCTCATGTACACACATTGTTAGGATCATGAAATTCCCAAAGGAATATCACTCCCCCAAAATGGGATAGTCCATTAATCGCTCATAAGAGCCATATAAGATACAACAAGATGCAAAGTGGCTCCAACACAAACACAAATACATGGTGTGCAACCCAACATACATAGACTTGATTTCTCAAGAAAAGCAAGTAGGAAGCACAACATATACAAACACATGCTAGGAACAAAACTAACACATGCAAAGGGGCGAGTAACTTTCAATATAAATGAGTTGAGAACATGTTACCGCAAGGAGGAACATTGGATATATGATAGTAGCAAGATAATCAAAAGACTTGGCTTGAGATAATATAAATGATGAAGATCCCTTAATTCTTCATGATGTAGCCAAGTCTCCAATGCCCTCCAACAAGCACCTATTGATCAAGTTTTGGATTGTTGGTCCCCAACTAAGTTGGGTCCTAAGAGGTTAGTCACAATAGGCTTGGCAACCCAAATGGTTCTTTTCTTGACACCACTTTGAGCACCAACATATTTGGCAAACACATTGCCACCCTCATCCTTACGAAGAGAATAAACATCATCAATGGTGATAGAGTTGGATGAGGTACCAATAGTGCACAAGGAGGAGATGTGGCCCTTCTCACGGCATATGTAGCAAGTTCTTTTCTTCTCCTTCTTCTCACTAGGTTTCTCCACAATGGGAGCATTGGCTTGTTTCTTCTTGGGAAGTGGCATTTCTTCAACTTGAGGTTGAATATGAGTTTGAGCTTGAGGCCGCTTCCCTTTTTGCTTCTTCTTCAAAGGGCAAGATCTAACATGGTGCCCTTCAATATTGCACTTGAAGCAAACAATCTTGGCCGGGTCTTTGACTTGTACTTGGCCCTTCTTCTTGTTGTTGTTCTTGGACTTGTTCTTGTTGTTGGATTTGAATCCAAGTCCACTCTTGTCATTGGGGGATTGTTGCATACTCAACATCGTGTCAAGTTTGCATTTCCCTTCATGACCCTTTACCAAGTCATTCTTCAAAGAAGTGACTTGGGCCTTGAGCTCTTTGATTTCCTCTACATGGTTAGTAACAACACAAGTACTAGAGGAAGTAGAATCTTCATTGTTAGAGCAACAAGGCAAGGAAGATAATTCATCACAAGATTTAGCAATATTATGAGTGGATGAATTACTAGGACTAGCACATGGAAATATAGCATTTTGAGTAGTAGTGCTAGTATCCACATGAGGCTCACAAGGTGTTGCCTTAGATATGATAGCCTCATGAGCTAACTTTAGCCTATCATGAGAGGCTAGAAGATCCTCATGGGAGCTAGAAAGCTTTCCATGATTTTCTTCCAATTTCCCATAATTGCAAGTTAGCAACTCAAGTTGAGCCCTTAGCTCAACATTCTCCTTCAAGATAGATGCTTCACAAGAAGTAGAGTTAGTAGCACAAGCATCAATATTAGTAGTAATAGGAGAAGGCAAGTTGGCATGCTCTTTTAGATAAGAAGCTTTAAGTTGCTCATGCGACTCGGTGAGTTTGGCGAGCGCACTCTCAATGACCCTTGAGCCCTTTTTGAGTTGCTCAAAATCCTCAAGGAGTTTAGCATTAACAAACACAAGCTTATCATTTTTTAGCTTTAGTTCATTTGCCATCTCAAGAGCTCTATCATGGTTTTCCTTTTCTCTAGACAATTCTAGAGCAAAGGTCTCCTCAAGAGCTTCCTTGATGGTTTGTTCTTCTTCAAGTTCATTTTTTAATGATGCTACATCATCGGCATACTCTCGTTCAAGAGCACCCTTTTTATCAATGGTGTTCTCATGCATCCAAATAAGTTTTTGGCTCTCAATAGCGGTAGTCAAGATTTCAAAGAAGTGAGTGCTAGCAATTTTATCTTTGCAAATAACCTTGAATACGCTCTTACCCTTATCGCGTAGAGAGACAACCCAATCCTCTTCTTCATATTCATCCTCATCCTTATCACCACGAGACATATTGGGTTCCATGGTAGGAGGTACCGTGGAACCCTTGGCCATAAGGCATATATGAGGACCGTGAGATAAAGAGGAGGAGTTACTTGAGGCTCCTTTCAAGATCTTGTCTTGACCAATAGAATCTTTGGTTTCCTCTACATTGTTAGACACACAACAACTAGAGGAAATAGAAGCATTTTTATCATGGCCACAAGACAATGCAAGCATATCATCATTAGATTTATTCAAGCAACTTACACATGATATGCAAGGACTATCAACACAAGCATGTAAATCATTTCTAGTGCTAGATGTGTTTAAGTCCGAAGATGAAGCATTGCAATGAGATAGAGATGACGAATCATCAATAGTAAGCTCAATATCAACATTGCAATTTTCATCACCACTCACCATATCATTACCTTGTGTCTTACCACACTTTGGTGAAGTGGAAGAAGATGAGAACTCATCACGGCCGGAAGTGGAAGCAATACAATCATCCTCAATAATCTTGGACACATCATATTTATCTTGAAGCTTTGTCCATAATTCATGAGCGCTCCCAAAAGGCATGATTGAAGAAGTAACTACATTGCTCACAACAATGGAAAACACATGAGAAGCAAGAGCATCGAGACAAGAGTTTTTCTCCTCCTCAAGAGATAAATTTTGAGGATCCTTAGGAGAAGAAAAACCCATGTCAAGAAATCGCTCCATGTCCGGGGACATACGCCGCAAAATATTAAGCACATAAATTTTCCATAGATCATAATTTGTGCCATCAAATATAAACAAGTTATTGTGCGCTAATCCCCTAGCCGACATCTTTACTCTCAAGGCGGTGAAGCCTAAGAATGAGAGACCTTGCTCTGATACCAATTGAAAGGACACGGATGTCGCCTAGAGGGGGGGTGAATAGGCGATTTAAAACTTTTACGAGATGGGCTTAACAAATGCGGAATAAAACTAGCGTTTACTTTGTCAAGCCCAAAGCCTATATACTATTGTTCACCTATGTGCACCAACAACTTATTCTAAGCAATGGTTCACCTATGTGCACCAACAACTTATGCTAAGCAATACAAGCAAGTATGTGATAGCAAGATATATATAACTTCAAGCACGATAGCTATCACAAGGTAAAGTGCATAAGTAAAGAGCTCGGGTATAGAGATAACCGAGGCACGCGGGAGACGATGATTTATCCCGGAGTTCACACTCTTGCGAGTGCTAATCTCCGGTGGAGAGGTGCGGTTGCTTAGTGCTCCCGAACGCCACAAGAGGCTCACCTTGAGGTGTGGTTGCTCGATGCACACCAACGCCACAAAGGCCTCACCCCAAGATGCGGTACTCACACCACACACCGAACGCCACGAAGGCGCCTCACCTAAATCTCCGGTGACCCTCGCCACAAAGGCCTAGGTCACGGTTCCACTAAGGGATTTCCTTCGAGGCGGAAACCGGGCCTTACACAAAGGTTGGGGCACACATCCACAACTTAATCGGAGGCTCCCAACAAATCACCACAAAGGTGTAGAATCCGTCTAGGGTTCCAAGAACCCAAGAGTAACAACCTTCTTGCTTTCACCACCACGAATCACCGTGGAGAACTCAAACCGATGCACCAAATGCAATGGCAAGAACACCACAAAGATGCTCAAGTCCTTCTCTCTCAAATTCCAACAAAGCTACAAAAGCTATTGGGGGAATAAGAGAGGAAGAACAAAAGAAGAACACAAAGTTCCCCAAGATCTAGATCCCAAAGATTCACTCACAAAGAGATGATTTGGTTTGGTCAAAGTGTGGATCTAGATCCCCTCAATCTTTCTCTCAAATAGATGCAAGAATCATGGGAAGGGGAGAAAGATCTCAAGCTTCAAAATGTCAACAACAATGGAGGAGAGAGGCTTGAGAGAGAGGAGGAAGAAGGAGTAGCTAAGTGAGAGAGAAAGAGAAGCTTAAAAGGGGGGGCACATTTTCTGCCCGTTGGGGGCTGCCTCCACTTGGGGCCGGTAGTACCGACCAGCTAGGGGCGGTACTACCGCCCGTGGTGCTGCGAGAAGAGAGAGAGCGAGGAGCGGGGAAAGGAGGCGCGGGCCGGGAGGGGGAGGCCGGAGGCTCCGCCGTGGTACCGGCCCTAGTACCGCTGAGCCTCCCAAACCCCCTGGAACAACACAGGTGGAAAAGGGCAATAAGCGGTACCGCGAGCGGTACCTTGCCTGGAGGCTCCAGCCGTGGGCTGGGTACCGCGAGCGGTAGCTTGCCTGGAGGCTCCAGCCATGGGCTGGGTGGAGGCTCCGGCCAGGGCTGGGTGGAGGCTCCAGCCAGGGCCCCTCCTCACCAAACGTTTTTAGTTAAACACCCATACGAAAACCTTAAGAACTTTTGCATCCGGACTCCGATTTCGATGATCTTGGGCTCGTTGAAATCACAACAACGAGCTCTACAACAATATGCATAGAAACATCATAGTCCAGCAAAGGAGGATAGAAACAAATGATGAAAGGTTTGACCTATCTCAAAAAGACATACCGGTAAAACCTCCAATCTTGAAAATGCAACAAGTTGCCCATGGAAAAACCATTCTCAATGAACTAGAGCTTGTCATGAGAATAAGCACAAGCTCTAAAACATCACATGGATAAGATCCAAATAAAACCAAGTAAGATGATGAACCAAACTCGAAAACGCAACAAGTGATCTATGCGAAATCCGTTTTCGATGAACTAGAGCTTGTCATGAGAATAAGCACAAGCTCTAAAACATCACATGGATAAGGTCCAAATAACAACCAAGAAAGATGATGCAAGGATGCAAAGGTTTGAGCTCTCTCCGAACGATACGATCGAGTTACTCACTCGAGAGCCCTCTTGATAGTACGGCAACTAAACTATAAACCGGTCTCCAACTACACTATGAGACCGGTGAGAAAGAAACCCTATCAAGAGCAAACCTTATACTTGCGCATTCCACTTGAGCTCGATGATGACGATCTTGACCTCAACAAGATGGAACGCCTTTCTTGATTGTGCTTGCTTGATGAAGTCTTGTGGATTGCTCCCCCATAATCCACCATGGGAGAGCTTCTTCTTCGGCACATCTTCACAAATCCATGAACACCATATGGATGGCAAGCTTCAAGCATATGATCTCTTCGGGTTGGCTCATCTTGAACTTGCACTTCATTTCTTCATTCTTCATCATGTTGATGTCTTGAGATAACTTGAGGGCTCACTTCATCTTCATCTTCAAGACATACTTGACACTTGATATCCTTCATCAATTTCTTCTTATTGCAACCTTGAAGCCAACATATGGTTCAAGCATTGCCTATGGACAACTCCTACAAATATAACTCAATGCAAACATTAGTCCATAGGGATTGTCATTAATTACCAAAACCACACATGGGGGATCCATGCACTTAAAACATGGGATAGGTAATACATAAAAGTAAAGTGTGATGATGCCTTTGCTCTTGTAGAGCTAAGCATTTGTATTTAGCAAGGGTTAGCTTGCCTTGAGCTGAGTAGTGATCAAAGTGCTCTTCCTCTTCTTGGGAGTAGGCCTCCTCCTCTTGATAATCCTCGTTACTAGCGTCTATATACGAATACGAGGTATAAATACTAAACCAAACTCACATGCTAAACTAGGAACACTCAAAGAGTTCACACTCTAGTCCTATTATCAATCAAACATGGCATGGTGAGTTATTTGATGATTTCTTATTTATTAGAAAAATAATTTCCTCTCATTATTCCTATTTCTTAAATTTAGATATGTAGATCCTTAGAGAAATTCATTTCTTCTCTTTACTTCATAATAAGATTTAATCTCTTCATATAATAATCAGGTATGAAATATAGGTTGACCCAAGTCAACATTTCATATCTATTATATGTGAGTATGATTTAATTAAAGGGCTATACTACACATGTTATCATACTACTATTTTAAATGCATTAAAATCTCTAAGTAATAATTATCAGGGGTTCATTAGCCTAGGTCATTCCCCCTGGTTATATTACTTAGGATCAAGATTTAAATGAGAGAGTAGCTCTCATACTATTCATTAAATTTAAATTCCAAGTTTAATTGTTCTAGAATTAACTACATAGCTATCTTATTTGATCTAGTCCATGATCATACAAATAACATGTCTATATTATTGCATAATCAATTAGAGGACATCATTTGTGATTTATTAGAATTGGAATCAACTTAAAATCATTTATAGATTATTTTTAATAATTATTTGAAGTTAGAAAAGGCTCTGCCTTGTTATTTTTATCATTTAAAAATTAATACGAATTTGGACATGAGGCCAGTGGCATTAGTTAGATAATTTCATGAGCTTTCCAATGATATAAAGTTTGCTAGATTTGGTTTGGCAGATTTCAAACTATTCAATTTTTACTAAACCATCTGCAGCACAAATCAAATTAAGTTTAAACCTTTATTTGAATTCTGGGCTTGGGCGGGAAAGCTAATGGGCCGAAACGATTTAAACAGCACAGCGCGGCCCAGCAAGCAACGGGTGCGGGTGGGCTGCGCTGACAGGGTGGGGGCCACCTGTCGGCGCCTCACACGCCGAAGCGGTACGAGTGAGATAGGCCGTTGGATCAGATCGTTGATCTACGTGTGTGTGCGTGTGTCGTCGTCCCCGGCGGGATTCCGGCGAGCTCAGGCGCCAGTAGGGGGTCGGAGGGCTTACCAGGCCGTTGCAGGTCTCTGGCAAGGTGCTCGGAGAAGTGGTGGTCGACGAGGAAGCTACTGGCGCAGTTGTGGCGCTCGGGGAGGCGTCAATTGAAGCAGAGCTTCCGCGGGCTCCGGCGGACTCGAGCTTGCAATTCGAGCAGCTCCGGCGAGCTCTGGTGAAATTGGTTGTGGAGGAGTGTTCAGTGAGGAGAGTGGAGCAGATGGTGTGAAGATAGCGTCCAGGAATGGCCTCTATTTATAGCGTCGAGGGTGCCGCGGGTGCTGTGGAGGAGCGGCCATGGCGCGGCTCCTGTGGTGCACGAAAGGGCAAGGCGAGGACGGCTACGGCTAGGCGGTGTCCTGGCGATGCTCAACCCGTATTGGCGCAGAGAAAAGGGCGAGAAGATGGATCGGGCGCGTGTGATGAGTGCCGCAGTACCCGCGGTACTCCACCGGCGAGGACGACGGTGACAAGGCTCGGTGCTTGAGCATGTCTAGCGTAGAGGGCTTGGAGTGGAGGCTAGACGCGGTGGTAGGGATGCAGGGCAAGGACGAGCGCGTTCGAGTGCACGGCGTCCTGGCGCGCTCCAGAGCGCGCTCACCGCGGCATGGGCGTGTACTGGCATGGTTTTGGCCACGGCCGTTCTGGCCAATGCCGTGCACGATCGATCGAGTGGGTGTACCGTTGGTGTCCTTATGCAGTGTAGATGCTCCAGGACAAGAAGCAAGTGTGAGAGGAGGGCTAGAGGTGGAGCTGCCAAAGTGGCCGGCATGGTGTGGTGTTGCATAGTTTAGGGTTTTTCCTTGGCTTTAATCGACCATGCAAGTACTGGGCTAGAGGCAGGGGGTGTAGAACTAGCTAATGATCACGAACAAAGGGGTTTAGGGAAGAATCCACTGGACAAAGGTGTGTAACACCATTTGGAAACTATGCCTGCCAAGTGTTCGACACAATGGCCGCATGAAGATTTTTTTGGAATTTTGCAGATCTTTTTGGTGAATCTCTTTTATATAATTAGAGTGAAGTATTGGTGGTGGTGGTAATCATTTTGGAAAAGAATTGCAGAGTTTCAAATTTGAGGTGATCTTGTTTTTCTTCTCAGATCCTATTTTGGCAATTAAATTCTGGTCAACCTAGTCAACTCTGGCCATGGTGGTCAACATGAAAAGTACTCACCTTGACATGGTCTTGGATGACATGGCTTTGGTTGACAAAGTTTAGTTTAGGTTTTAAGAATTACAGGGGTGCAAAGTGGTGAAGAAAATATTTTTGGCTCATGTGACCATTATCATATGTAAGATGAATTCTTGATTTTTCTTGATTTGATTCATGATCCAAAGATGCAATTGTGTTAGTTTATCATATTGAAACATTTTAGAAGCAAGGAAGCAAGCAATTATGGCCTTGGTGATGATTTTGCATTTTGGCATATGATGTATGTGAGTGATTATGGGATTTTTCTTATTTTCTTTATTTCTCCTCAATTTAGGGTTTTGTGATCTTGATTAGGGTTCACATATCAATAGATCAACATGCTAACACTCATCATGGCAATAGCACAAAAGAAATATTACTATATGCATGAATCTATATGTGGCACTATATGTATAGAAAAGTTTTTGTTTGTTGTAAATTTTGAGTAATTGAACTCTCACTTGCTTTATTATTGTTGAAAACTTGGGATGTTACAAACCCTTCCCCCTTACAAAAGATCTCGTCCCGAGATCTGGAAGAAAACTAGGTACTAAAGAGATTGGGGTATTCAGTCTTCATAAAGTCTTCTCTTTCCCAAGTGGCCTCTTCTTCGGTGTGGTTACTCCATTGGATCTTCAGAAACTTGATACTCCTGGTGCGAGTGGTTCTGAATGCTTCCTCCAGAATGCGAATAGGTACTTCGCGGTAGGTTAGATCTGAGTTGATATCCACAGTACGATGGTCAATGTTCTTGAACACCTCAGTCTTCTCAGGTACCTCTAAGCATTTCCGGAGTAACGAGATGTGAAACACATTGTGCACCGTTGACATTTCTTCTGGTAACTCCAGCTGATAGGACACTTCCCCTCGGCGACTCAGGACTTTGAAAGGTCCGACATAACGGGGTGCAAGCTTTCCTTTAAGCTGGAATCTCTGCATTCCTTTAAGGGGGGACACTTTGAGATATACGAAATCTCCGATCTCGAAGGTCATCTCTCGGCGTCTCTTGTCGGCGTAGCTCTTCTGTCTTGATTGAGCGGTCTTGAGGTACTCACGGATCTTGTGAACCTTCTCTTCGGCTTCTCGGAGAATATCTGGTCCAAAGACTTGACTCTCCTACTTCCGACCAATTCAGAGGGGTACGGCACTTCCTTCCGTACAAGGCTTCAAAGGGGGCCATCTGCAAGCTGGCTTGATAGCTGTTGTTGTACGAGAATTCTGCGTACGGTAAGCAGTCTTCCCACTTGGATCCATATTCTAACACACATGCTCTCAGCATATCCTCTAGTATCTGGTTGACTCGTTCAGTCTGTCCATCCGTCTGAGGGTGATAGGCTGTGCTGAAGTTCAGCCTAGTTCCGAGTCCTTCATGTACCTTCTGCCAAAATCTGGAGGTGAATTGGGATCCTCTATCGGATACTATTGACTTCGGGGTTCCGTGCAGGCTGACTATCCGTGAGATATATAACTCTGCAAGTCTTGGTCCTTGGTAGGTGGTCTTGACGGGGATGAAATGGGCAACTTTGGTCAGTCTGTCGACCACTACCCAGATAGAATCATTTCCTTTACTAGATTTGGGCAATCCGGTGATGAAGTCCATTCCTACGGAATCCCACTTCCATTCGGGAATCTGCAGGGGCTGTAGCAGTCCTGCGGGTCGTTGGTGTTCTGCCTTGACTCTCTGACAGATGTCACACTTGGCGATGTAACTCCCGATTTCTCGCTTCATCCCATGCCACCAGAACTGTTCCTTCAAGTCCTGGTACATCTTGGTACCTCCGGGGTGAATAGAATATAAGGTGTCATGGGCTTCCTTTAGAATCACTTGTTTCAACTCTGAATCTGACGGCACGCACAAGCGTCCGTTGTACCAAAGTACTCCTTCTTCATCAACAGTGAATCCCGGTGCCTTTCCTGCTGCTAGCTGGCTCTTAATCCCGTCAATGCTTGCATTGCTCTTCTGGGCTTCCTTGATTTGACTAATCAAAGTGGGTTGAAGTTCAATGCTAGCGAGAAATCCTTCACTTACTAGCTCCATTCTAAACTGTTCAAACTCTTGGTGAAGGCTAGGTTGTTCTTCGGCAATCATGGAGTTCAACTGACACGGCAGTCTACTCAAAGCATCTGCTACCACATTGGCCTTGCCTGGGTGATAGTGGATATCCATATCATAATCCTTGATTAACTCTAACCATCTCCTTTGTCTCATGTTCAGCTCCTTCTGGGTGAAGATATACTTCAAACTCTTGTGATCCGAATAGATCTCGCATCGATTACCCATGAGGTAATGACGCCATACTTTCAGGGCTAAACGACTGCTGCTAGCTCTAAGTCATGGGTTGGATAATTCTGTTCATGCTGCTTCAGTTGCCTGGACAGGTACGAGATCACTTTGCCTTCTTGCATCAACACACATCCAAGACCAATCTTGGAGGCATCACAATACACATCAAAGGGTTTGGTGATGTCCGGCATGATCAGTATTGGGGCTGAAGTCAGTCTGCTCTTGAGCTGTTGGAAGCTCTCTTCACACTTGTTCGTCCATTCGAACTTCTTGTCCTTTTTCAACAATTGGGTCATTGGTCTGGCTATGCTTGAGAATCCTTCAACGAATCGGCGGTAATATCCCGCCAATCCGAGAAATGCACGGACCTCAGTCTGGGTGGTTGGGGCTTTCCATTCTGCAACGGTCTTTATCTTTGAGGGGTCAACGGCAATTCCTCCTGCGGACAAGATGTGTCCCAGGAATCCTACTTCCCTCAACCAGAACTCACACTTGCTGAACTTGGCATACAGCTGGTGTTCCCGAAGAGTCTCTAAGACCATTTCCAAGTGTTGCTCATGTTCTTCTTCGGTTTTGGAGTAGATAAGGATGTCGTCGATGAAGACAACGACGAACTTATCCAGGAAGTTCATGAAGATCTTATTCATGAGATTCATGAAGTAAGCGGGGGCATTGGTCAATCCAAATGACATGACATTGTACTCGTACAATCCATATCTGGTGGTGAAGGCAGTTTTGGGAATGTCCGATGCACGGATCTTCAGCTGATGGTACCCTGTCCTAAGATCAATCTTAGAAAACACGGTGGCACCGGTCAACTGATCAAACAGGTCTTCTATTTTGGGCAAAGGATACTTGTTCTTGATGGTGACATCATTGAGCTTGCGGTAATCCGTACATAAACGAATCGTACCATCCTTCTTGTCCACAAACAAAACTGGTGATCTCCAGGGTGATGCACTTGGTCTAATCAAACCTTTGGCTAACATATCATCCAGTTGTTTCTTCAGTTCCACTAATTCTGCCGGGTTCATGCTGTAAGCTCTCTGGGCTATAGGTCCGGTTCCGGGGATTAACTCGATGATAAACTCGATATCCCGATCCGGGGGCATACCGGGTAGGTCATCTGGAAACACATCAGAGTATCTACAGACGACTCTGATTTGATCCAGGGTGGGTTTGGTTAAACTCTGGTTGCAGGTAAATTTTCTGGGCAGTTTTTCTGAGATGTGCTCAACTAACACTCCGGTGCTACTAGTCATGGTGATGGCCTTCTTGGCACAATCAATCAATCCATGATGTTTGGACATCCAGTCCATACCCAGCACTACTTCCAAACCTTTTGTTCCCAAAACAATCAGATTGGCATAAAAGTCTATTTCATGAATTCTGATAGGAACATCTTTGCAAATTTTTCTAGCTTTAGTTGTTGATCCAGGTATTTGCACTACCATGACATGCTTCAAACTGATGGGTTGAATCTTACTAGTGCATGCAAATTCTTCCGTAACAAATGAATGCGATGCTCCAGAATCAAACAGCACTCTTGCAGGTATTGAGTTAACAGAGAACATACCCAGAACGACATCTGGGGCTTCCTGAGCTTCTTCCGCACTCATGTGAAAGAGGCGGCCGCTGCGGTTGTTCGGGTTGTTGGGGGCGAACTTCTTGTTGTTGGCGACACGGCGTTGCTGCTGAGCAGGGCCAGTGGTGTTGGCGGCCATCTTGGCGAGTCGCTGGGGACACTCTTTGGAGTAGTGCCCCAACACACCGCACTCATAGCAGTTGATGGTGGACTTGTCCTTGGGGGCGACAGGGACAGCATTGCTCCCAGTCCTTGGAGCAGTGTTGGTGTTGGGGTTGGCAGGGGCTCTTGTCGGGGCGCGGTTGAAGTTGTTGTTGTGGTGGACGAAGTTGTTGCTGTTGTGGTGGTGTCCTCCCGTCCTGGGGTTTCCTCCGCTCCGGTTCTGATAACCAGGGCGCGACATCTGTGCCGGTGGCCTGTTGTTTCTGGGGGTGAATCCTCCGCTTGAGCCAGGGCGAAACTTGGAGTTGTTGCTGGGCCCACTCTGGTGCATCATGCGGCGCTTGCGGTTTTCATTGGCCTGGTTCAGCTTGCCCTCCATCTGGATGGCGGAGTCAACAAGGGCTTCGAGGTCAGCAAAAGGGATGTTGACCAACACAGTCTGCATCTCATCGTGCAGTCCGTTCAGGAACCTCTCCTTCCTTTTCTCGGTGGTGTCAGTCTCATCCGGGGCGTACCTTGACAAGGTGAGGAACTTGTCGCGGTATTCTACCACGGTCAGACGGCCTTGCTTTAACTCGCGGAACTCATCCCGCATCTTCTTGATGAGACCCGGTGGCACATGGTACTTGCTAAACTTGAGCTTGAAGTCTGCCCAAGTCATGAGCTGCCCTGCATTCAATGCGCGAGCACTCGTCCACCAGGCACGTGCAGGTCCTGCCAGATAGTGGGTGGCAAACAGCACCTTGTCATCATCTTCCACTCCGGCAACCTCAAGATTGTTCTCCATTGTTTGGAGCCAATCATCAGCATCAAGGGGTTCCTCCGTCTTGCTAAACACCGGTGGGTTGGTGTTCTGAAAGTTCTTCAACTTGGAGCCCGGGTGATCATGGTTCCCGTGGCCTTGGTTGTTCTGTGCTAACTGTTGAAGTACAGCTAGGTTAGCTTGCCTTTCAGTCCTATCAACTTCTCGTTCAGCCAACATCTGTTGCAGTATCTGCGTCAGCGCATCCGGATTGGCGTTGCGATTGGAATGTGCCATCTGAACAGAGATATGGATCATAAGATAAGAGGGACAATTTCTATGGCTTAATTTTGGGGAGTAAACTCACATTTATTTAAAACATGGTTCATAATATAAAAATATTACACATACGAACATAGTCATGAAGGTAGCAATTATTACAAGCCAACATTCCGGAGGGTTTGAAGAACCCTTTCAACAATCTACGATACAAGGGGCGAATACAAAGGACCGATACATCTCAGGCTACGCGGTGCTCAAGGAGGGATGGAAGCTATCCATCGATGCGGAGCGGGAAGGTGGTGTCCATCCCGGCAGGCAGGTGCTGGTGGAAGTCCTGGTCTTCCTCTTCCTCCGGCTCGTAGTCGTTGTCGTTGCTGACGTAGGAGTAGCCATCCCCTTGGATGTCTTCCCCCTCGCCTTCTCCCTCCAGGATCTGGAGCTGCTCCACCTGAGTGGAGATGGTCTCCTTCAGGACGGCGATCTTGGTCTTGAGGCGGTGGATGGTGGCATCCCTCTTCGCGACCAGCTGGCGCAGAGTCCTGCGCTCCTTCGCGATGACCTTGATGGTATCCGCGTACTGGTTCAGCTGCTGCTGAGTGTGGTTGGCGGCGGAGCGGGAGTTGCTCAGCGCAGACCGAGTCTCGTACAGCATGTAGTCGAGGTGGTCCACATGGTGCCTCAGCACGGGGTGGTACGGCAGGCTGAGGGGCAGACCAACAGAGGAGTGCCTTGCGAAGTGCGCAAAGCGTTCCCCTTCGATGGCCAGCGAGTTCTGCCCGCACAGACGAGCGAGAGACTCCTGCAGAGCATGGGCGAGTCCATCCACCCAAGTGTTCTCGCGGAGCGAGAACTGGATCTGGCGGAACATGGGCGACTCCGGCTTTCCCGGAAGGTTAGCCATGATGAGCCACTGGAGCTGGCCGTTGTCCGAGATCTGACCCCCGTAGAACACGGGAGGCGTGCGTCCGAGGAAGTCGGTGAGAGCGAACAGATCTCGTTCAAAGATCAGATCCCCACCGTTCGCCAAGTCGTACACTTGGGTCTGGATGAAGGGCTCCGTCGGGATGATAGGCTCCATCTGTAGAGGGAGTGACAAATAAGTTAATAATTGTCAGTGTTCAAAATTTTAAGTAATAATCAATGAAATGGATTATTTCGAAAAAGAATTTCAAGGTAAGGGTAGGAGTGTATTTTCATAACTATTTTATTATAAACTAAGTTTGTTGGACGTCCATTCTAACTAAGGTCTTCTAAGGTCAAACAATGGCTCTGATACCAACTTGTCAACACCCGGATTTTTAAGTCCGGATGCCCTATTATATCATACATCGCAATCCCAGGAAGATTGTTTTTGCGAGACATAATAGTAAGTCGTTCAGAGTCATCATTTATTACAACACATAAGGTCTTACATCAATGGATCACATGATCCAATATTACACAAATAGATTGTTCAACATCACACATAAGTAGCGGAAGCGTAGTAGTAGTAGTGGACTCATAATTCCACAGGCAACGCTTGACGTTAGAAGACGATCCTAGTTATCATAGACGTCCTGCTGTCCGTCATCCTGATACTGTTGCTCCTCTTCATAGTCTGGCATTTGAATAGCCAGGGCAAAGCCATGAGTACTTTTAAAGTACTCGCAAACTAATACTAGGGTAAAGCATAATATATTGTATTAAAGGGGTACTAAGCTCTAAGTTTATTTGCATAAAGCCAAGTTTTCTTTGAATAAACATTTAATAAAATCCTCATTATTTAATAGACTAACTCAAGTGGGAACATTAGTGTCATTCCCACACTTCATTTGGAATCCAAATCAATTCCCAATCACCATCATTATTTCAACATAAATCCTGATAAAGGAAGTAGTATGGCCCTTCCAACCGTCCGTAACCGCGGACACGGCTATTCGAATAGGTTTAACACTCTGCAGAGGTTGTACTCTTGTGCCACAACTATTGATTTCATCCGTCGAGGATAACCCCGAATCATCGTAACTCAGTACGCGGATCATCAATCATAACCTTTCACTTATATGTCCTAGTATAGGCACCTCTCCCCATGAGCTTGGCCTCCCGGTGAGAACCAACTGTTAACCCGGGAACTGCACAGGGCTTGGGTCGTACATTCACCTCATATTCACATCATTTCTCATATACGGAGGCAGCCTCGGCGTAACCCCTATGATGCTTGTTTAGAGGGAACCCATACTAAAATACACAAGTTTCTAGTTAAGCCCTACCCATAATCAGGTATTGTGGGGGTACTTGTATAATTGGAAAGGTATCGCATTCAAAACCATATCAGGTTTATATCAAAAATCACTATCTTCTCTTGGTCATATTCACCTTCAAAGTCATTCCATGGAATGAACCACCATTCCAAGGTTTCAAATTCATATCAACATCACTTGTTCCCATCTAGAGTAGTCAAGTTTTAATTGCTTAGCAATAGCAACTATATGAGGGGTGCTATCTAGCTTTGAGTGGTGTTCATCTAAACCAAGTATTGTTCTATTCTAGACCAAGTGAATCATAAATCAAAAAGTACTTTGAAATAAATAAGCCAAAGTAAAATTAAGTAAAAACATGGGATAGGTAATACATAAAAGTAAAGTGTGATGATGCCTTTGCTCTTGTAGAGCTAAGCATTTGTATTTAGCAAGGGTTAGCTTGCCTTGAGCTGAGTAGTGATCAAAGTGCTCTTCCTCTTCTTGGGAGTAGGCCTCCTCCTCTTGATAATCCTCGTTACTAGCGTCTATATACGAATACGAGGTATAAATACTAAACCAAACTCACATGCTAAACTAGGAACACTCAAAGAGTTCACACTCTAGTCCTATTATCAATCAAACATGGCATGGTGAGTTATTTGATGATTTCTTATTTATTAGAAGAATAATTTCCTCTCATTATTCCTATTTCTCAAATTTAGATATGTAGATCCTTAGAGAAATTCATTTCTTCTCTTTACTTCATAATAAGATTTAATCTCTTCATATAATAATCAGGTATGAAATATAGGTTGACCCAAGTCAACATTTCATATCTATTATATGTGAGTATGATTTAATTAAAGGGCTATACTACACATGTTATCATACTACTATTTTAAATGCATTAAAATCTCTAAGTAATAATTATCAGGGGTTCATTAGCCTAGGTCATTCCCCCTGGTTATATTACTTAGGATCAAGATTTAAATGAGAGAGTAGCTCTCATACTATTCATTAAATTTAAATTCCAAGTTTAATTGTTCTAGAATTAACTACATAGCTATCTTATTTGATCTAGTCCATGATCATACAAATAACCTGTCTATATTATTGCATAATCAATTAGAGGACATCATTTGTGATTTATTAGAATTGGAATCAACTTAAAATCATTTATAGATTATTTTTAATAATTATTTGAAGTTAGAAAAGGCTCTGCCTTGTTATTTTTATCATTTAAAAATTAATACGAATTTGGACATGAGGCCAGTGGCATTAGTTAGATAATTTCATGAGCTTTCCAATGATATAAAGTTTGCTAGATTTGGTTTGGCAGATTTCAAACTATTCAATTTTTACTAAACCATCTGCAGCACAAATCAAATTAAGTTTAAACCTTTATTTGAATTCTGGGCTTGGGCGGGAAAGCTATGGGCCGAAACAATTTAAACAGCACAGCGGCCCAGCAAGCAACGGGTGCGGGTGGGCTGCGCTGACAGGGTGGGGGCCACCAGTCAGTGCCTCGTCACACGCCGAAGCGGTACGAGTGAGATAGGCCGTTGGATCAGATCGTTGATCTACGGTGTGTGTGCGTCGTCGTCCCCGGCGGGATTCCGGCGAGCTCACGGCGCCAGTAGGGGGTCGGAGAGCTTACCAGGCCGTTGCAGGTCTCTGGCAAGGTGCGCGGAGAAGCTGTCGTCGATGAGGAAGCTACTGGCGCAGTTGTGGCGCTCGGGGAGGCGTCAATTGAAGCAGAGCTTCCGCGGGCTCCGGCGGACTCGAGCTTGCAATTCGAGCAGCTCCGGCGAGCTCTGGTGAAATTGGTTGTGGAGGAGTGTTCAGTGAGGAGAGTGGAGCAGATGGTGTGAAGATAGCGTCCAGGAATGGCCTCTATTTATAGCGTCGAGGTGTGCCGCGGGGCTGTGGAGGAGCGGCCATGGCGCGGCTCCTGTGGTGCACGAAAGGGCAAGGCGAGGACGGCTACGGCTAGGCGGTGTCCTGGCGATGCTCAACCCGCTATTGGCGCAGAGATAGGGCGAGGCGCGTGGCGGTGTTGACGACACGATGTCTAGCGCATGTCTAGGACGTAGAGTGAGTGGAGTGGAGGCTAGACGCAGTGGTAGGGATGCAGGGCGAGGACGAGCGCGTTCGAGTGCACGGCGTCCTGGCGCGCTCCAGAGCGCGCTCACCGCGGCATGGGCACGGTACTGGCATGGTTTTGGCATGGCTGTTCTGGGCAGGCGTGCACGATCGATCGAGTGGGCTGTACCGTTGGTGTCCTTATGCAGTGTAGATGCTCCAGGACAATGGCACGGGTTAAAACGAGGGCTAGAGGTGGAGATGCCAAAGTGGCCGGCATGGTGTAGTTTTGCATAGTTTAGGGTTTTTCCTTGGCTTTAATCGACCATGCAGGTACTGGGCTAGAGTCAGGGGGTGTAGAACTAGCTAATGATCACCAGAACAAAGGGGTTTAGGGAAGAATCCACTGGACAAAGGTGTGTAACACCATTTGGAAACTATGCCTGCTGTTCGACAAAATGGCCGCAAGAGATTTTTCTTGGAATTTTGCAGATCTTTTTGGTGAATCTCATTTATATAATTAGAGTGAAGTATTGGTGGTGGTGGTAATCATTTTGGAAAAGAATTGCAGAGTTTCAAATTTGAGGTGATCTTGTTTTTCTTCTCAGATCCTGTTTTGGCAATTAAATTCTGGTCAACCTAGTCAACTCTGGCCATGGTGGTCAACATGAAAAGTACTCACCTTGACATGGTCTTGGATGACATGGCTTTGGTTGACAAAGTTTAGTTTAGGTTTTAAGAATTACAGGGGTGCAAAGTGGTGAAGAAAATATTTTTGGCTCATGTGACCATTATCATATGTAAGATGAATTCTTGATTTTTCTTGATTTGATTCATGATCCAAAGATGCAATTGTGTTAGTTTATCATATTGAAACATTTTAGAAGCAAGGAAGCAAGCAATTATGGCCTTGGTGATGATTTTGCATTTTGGCATATGATGTATGTGAGTGATTATGGGATTTTTCTTATTTTCTTTATTTCTCCTCAATTTAGGGTTTTGTGATCTTGATTAGGGTTCACACATCAATAGATCAACATGCTAGCACTCATCATGGCAATGCACAAAAGAAATATTACTATATGCATGAATCTATATGTGGCACTATATGTATAGAAAAGTTTTTGTTTGTTGTAAATTTTGAGTAATTGAACTCTCACTTGCTTTATTATTGTTGAAAACTTGGGATGTTACAGAAACCCAAAACCACTTATCTTCATGCTTGACTTCGTCATAAGACAGAGTTTAGGGGTTAGGGGTAGATACATGATTTGTCTAGCTAGTTTGAATATGTCCAGACCTTGTTTATCAACTTTAATGCTTACTATATGACATATAAGAAGACTATGTGCGCTTTGGTTTTTCATTTTTCTGTTTTTTTATTTTATGCCCATTTGAATCTTGGTCAAATCCTAGAGATTGACTTCACAAGACAGAGTTTAGGGTTAGGGGTAGATATACACATGATTTTTCTGGTTTGAATATGTCTAGACCTTGTTTATCAACTTGAGTGTTTACTATATGACATAATTAAGAAGGCTATGTGCTTTGGTTTTTCATTCTTTAGATTTTTTGTCTGAATTTTTATGCCCATTTGAATCTTGGTCAAATCCTAGCTAGGTTTGACCAAGATTTAAATAAGTTTAAAACATGGAAATGAAAAGGTAAGCATCGATCCTTCTTAGTCGCTCTAAAATGAAGCTGAATTTTGGGAGGTTTTTGAAATTTCCATGTTTGAAACCCAAAACCACTTCTCTTCATGCTTGACTTCATAAGACGAAGTTTAGGGTCGATAGGGGGTAGATATATCTAGACCTTGTTTATCAACTTGAATGCTTACGATATGACATAAGAACACTATGTGCTTTTTTTATTTTTTTGTGCCCATTTGAATCTTGGTCAAATCATAGGTTTGACCAAGATTTAAACAAGTATAGAACATGAAAATGAAAAGGGAAGCCTGTATCCTTCTTAGTCACCCTAAAATGAAGTTTTGGGAGGTTTTTGAAATTTCCATGTTTGAAACCCAAAACCACTTCTCTTCATTCTTGACTTCTTAAGACATAGTTTAGGGGTTAGCGGGTAGATACATGATTTGTATGGTTTGAATATGTCTAGACCTTGTTTATCAACTTTAATGCTTACTACATGACATAAGAAGACTATGTGCTTTGGTTTTTCATTTTTCTGTTTTTTTTGAATTTTCTGCCAATTTTGTTTGACCAAGATTTAGACAAGTTTTACACGTGAAAACGAATAAGTAAGCCTGGATCCTTCTTAGTCACTCCAAAATGTACCAATTGATAGGTGCGTTAACTTTGCTTCATGGAAAAAATAATGTCATGTAAATGAGTTAACTTGGATTTCCTACCCTTGAATCCATAGGAAACTTTGTTCTAATGCACTATAATAATCAACCGAGTTTTTACACCAACAGGTCTGTCACTTACGTGTGGTGCCCATGCGTGAGGTCCCACACTTCAGTGAGCACAAGTCACGTGCAATAGGTACGCAAACTCCCAGACATTTTCTTTGTCAAGAGAAGACGCATCAGGATGCGTATTGGAAGTCTGTGGGTCCTTCTGGATCCTTCGGTCGTCCCTCTCAAAAAACAAAACTCTCTCATTCTCGGACTCGCTCGCTCGCTCGCTCGCTCGCAGCCTCGCACCTCCTGCTCACTGACAAACCCTGCACAAAAGTCAACATCATCACCCGAAAAAGGGGAGACACCATAATTCTCTCCCTTCTTCTCTCCTTCCGAGTGATCCCTCTTCCTCCGAGTTTCACTCGACGGGCAAACACACATGTGCTGCATAGTAATAATAAAAAGGTAGAAAAATCGACCTACGAATCTATAATTAAATAGGTTAAACTAGGGTTTTGCCCAGTACTACAGATCAAGGTTCAAAAAATCCAACTACGGGGTTCGAACAACCCCATTTCTAATCCAAGATTTTTTCGACCTCATCCAATGGCCTCAAACTATAGGCCGGGTTAGCATCTAGTGCAGTATGTGTGAGAATGTATGCACTATGTGTGCTATAACTTGTGTGTCTTTCAAATTTGAACCAAATTTGAATAAGTTTGAAATATTTGAAATGGGGCTTTTGGCTTAAACGTTTGAAACCCAAAACGACTTCTCCTCATGCTAGACTTCATAAGACCGAGTTTAGGGTTAGGGGGTAGATACATGATTTGTCTGGTTTGAATATGTCTAAACCTTGTTTATCAACTTGAATGCTTACTATATGACATAAGAAGACCATGTGCTTTTGTTTTTCATTTTTCTATTTTTTTAAGAATTTTATGCACATTTGATTCTGGTCAAATCCTAGGTTCAACCAAGATTTAAACAAGTTTCAAGCATGAAAATGAAAACGTAAGCCAAGATCCTTCTTAATTAGTCACTCTAAAATATATGAAGCTTTTGGGACGTACTTGAAATTTCCATGTTTGAAACCCAAAACCAATTCTCTTCATGATTGACTTCATAAGACAGAGTTTAGGGTTAGGGGTAGATATACACATGATTTTTCTGGTTTGAATATGTCTAGACCTAGCTTGTTTATCAACTTGAGTGTTTACTATATGACATAATTAAGAAGGCTATGTGCTTTGGTTTTTCATTCTTTAGATTTTTTGTCTGAATTTTTATGCCCATTTGAATCTTGGTCAAATCCTAGCTAGGTTTGACCAAGATTTAAATAAGTTTAAAACATGGAAATGAAAAGGTAAGCATCGATCCTTCTTAGTCGCTCTAAAATGAAGCTGAATTTTGGGAGGTTTTTGAAATTTCCATGTTTGAAACCCAAAACCACTTCTCTTCATGCTTGACTTCATAAGACGAAGTTTAGGGTCGATAGGGGGTAGATACATGATTTGTCTTGTTTGAATATGTCTAGACCTTGTTTATCAACTTGAATGCTTACTTTATGACTTAAGAGGACTATGTGCATTGGTATTTCATTTTTTGATTTTTATGCCCATTTGAGAATCTTGGTAAAATCCTAGGTTTGTTGAGCAAGATTTAAACAAGTTTAACATGTGAAAATGATAAGGTAATTAAGTCCGGATCTTTCTCTTAGTAACTCTAAAATGAAGCTTTTGGGAGGTTCTTGAATTTACCATGTTTGAAACCCAAAACCACCGTACTTCTGTTCATGCTTGACTTCATAAGACAGAGTTTAGGGTTAGGGGTAGATACATGATTTTTCTGGTTTGAATATGTCTAGACCATGTTTATCAATTTGAATGCTTACTATATGACATAAGAAGGCTATGTGCTTTGGTTTTTCATTCTTTCGATTTTTTCTGAATTTTTATGCCCATTTGAATCTTGGTCAAATCCTAGGTTCGACCAAGATTTAAACAAGTTTAAAACATGACAATGAAAAGGTAATTAATCATGGATCCTTCTTAATTAACCAGCCAGTCTAATTAAAATGAAGCTTTTTGGGAGGTTTTTGAAATTTCCATGTTTGAAACCCAAAACCACACTTCTCTGCTTCATGCTTGACTTCATATATAATTAAGACAAAGTTTAGGGTTAGGGGTACATGATTTGTCTGGTTTGAATATGTCTAGACCTTGTTCATGAACTTGAATGCTTACTATATGACATAAGAAGACTATGTGCTTTGGTTTTTTATTTTATTTATTTTTTATTTTATGCCCATTTGAATATTGGTCAAATCCTAGGTTTGAACAAGATTTAAACAAGTTTAAAACATGAAAATGAAAAGGTAAGCCTGGATCCTTCTTAACTAGTCACTCTAAAATGAAGCTTTAATTTTGGGAGGTTTTTGAAATTTCCATGTTTGAAACCCAAAACCACTTCTCTTCATGCTTGACTTCATAAGACGAAGTTTAGGGTCGATAGGGGGTAGATACATGATTTGTCTGGTTTGAATATGTCTAGACCATGTTTATCAAATCCTAGGTTTGACCAAGATTTAAACAAGTTTAAAACATGAAAATGAAAAGGGAAGCATGTATCCTTCTTAGTCACTCTAAAATGAAGTTTTTGGGAGGTTTTTGAAATTTTCATGTTTGAAACCCAAAACCACTTCTCTTCATGCTTGACTTCATAAGACATAGTTTAGGGGTTAGGGGTAGATACATGATTTGTATGGTTTGAATATGTCTAGACCATGTTTATCAACTTTAATGCTTACTATATGACATAAGAAGACTATGTGCTTTGGTTTTTCATTTTTCTGATTTTTTTAGAATTTTGATGCACATTTGAATCTTGGTCAAATCCTAGGTTTGACCAAGATTTAAACAAGTATATATAGAACATGAAAATGAAAAGGGAAGCCTGTATCCTTCTTAGTCACCCTAAAATGAAGTTTTTGGGAGGTTTTTGAAATTACCATGTTTGAAACCCAAAACCACTTATCTTCATGCTTGAGCAAGATTTGACCAAGATTTAAACAAGTTTAAATCATGAAAATGGAAAGGTAAGCCTGGATCCTTCTTAGTCGCTCTAAAATGAAGCTTTTGGGATGTTCTTGAAATTTCCATGTTTGAAACCCGGCCAAAACGACTTTTCTTCATGCTAGACTTCATAAGATCGACACGGGGTACATATATACATGATTTGTCTGGTTTGGATATATCTAGACCTTGTTTATCAACTTGAATGCTTACGATATGACATAAGAACACTATGTGCTTTTTGTTTTTCATTTTTTGTGCCTATTTGTATCTTGGTCAAATCCTAGGTTTGACCAAGATTTAAACAAGTTTAAAACATGAAAATGAAAAGGGAAACATGTATCCTTCTTAGTCACTCTAAAATGAAGTTTTTGGGAGGTTTTTGAAATTTCCATGTTTGAAACCTAAAACCACTTCTCTTCATGCTTGACTTCATAAGACAGAGTTTAGGGTTAGAGGGGTAGATACATGATTTGTCTTATTTGAATATGTCTAGCTAGACCTTGTTTATCAACTTTTGAATGCTTACTATATATATATGTGACATAAGAAGACTATGTGCTTTTGTTTTTCATTTTTCCGATTTTTTAATTTTATGCCCATTTAAATCTTGGTCAAATCCTAGGTTTGACAATGATTTAAACAAGTTTCAAATATGAAAATGAAAAGGCAAGCATGGATCCTTCTTAGTCACTCTAAAATGAAGCTTTTGATAGGTTTTTGAAATTTCCATATTTGAAACCCAAAACCACTTCTCTTCATGCTTGACTACATAAGACAAAGTTTAGGGTTAGGGGGTAGATACATGATTTTTCTTGTTTGAATATGTCTAGACCCTTGTTTATCAACTTTAATGCTTACTATATGACATAAGAAAACTATGTGCTTTGGTTTTTCATTTTTCTGATTTTTTTGGAATTTTGATGCACATTTGAATCTTGGTCAAATCCTAGGTTTGACCAAGATTTAAACAAGTATAGAACATGAAAATGAAAAGGGAAGCCTGTATCCTTCTTAGTCACCCTAAAATGAAGTTTTTGGGAGGTTTTCAAAATTTCCATGTTTGAAACCCAAAACCACTTAATCTTCATGCTTGACTTCGTCATAAGATAGAGTTTAGGGGTTAGGGGGTAGATACATGATTTGTCTAGTTTGAATATGTCTAGACCTTGTTTACCAACTTTAATGCTTACTATATGACATATAAGAAGACTATGTGCGCTTTGGTTTTTCATTTTTTCATTTTTTTATTTTATGCCCATTTGAATCTTGGTCAAATCTAGGATTTGACCAAGATTTAAACAAGTTTAAAACATGAAAATGGAAAGGTAAGCCTGGATCCTTCTTAGTCGCTCTAAAATGAAGCTTTTGGGATGATTTTGAAATTTCCATGTTTGAAACCCAAAACCAATTCTCTTCATGCATGCTTGACTTCATAAGACAGAGTTTAGGGTTAGGGGGTTAGATACATTATTTGTCTAGTTTGAATATGTCTAGACTTTGTATATCAACTTGAATATATTATTGTACCATGTCTCCACACAGCCCAAAATGCACATATTTTCAAAAGTTTTCATGCATTTTTTCTTGTAACTAGTAAAAATAGAAAGTAAAAATAGGAACCCCATGTATGAAGGATACTAAAAAGAACTCTTTCACATTTTTTTGGTATAGATTATGAGTTTGCTTGGCTTCATACACAAGTGAGTACATGTCATGCAAAAATTAACACGAAATTTAGTTATCATGACCCATTTTTGGCAGGCATTGTGCATATCGCCTTGAGAAACATCTTTGCGAGCTAGTGTATTAAACGTTTATTCACATATAATGGATTTTTTACTTTATTAGTGCACACAATGACAGAATCGGCCAAATGTGTATGATTTTTGTGAAGGTGCTAGAAAAACAAGATGCACTACGATGAAGCATGAAAGGAGGCAAGGGGAGGGATAGTGAAGAGGTGGGAGAGACCGAGAGATGAACCGCAAGGTAATTAAAAAATTGGGGCCAAAACGATTCCAACTTCCTAGGCATTGACCAACTTTGCCCCTCTTAACCCAACGTGGCAGTGAACCCGTATAAGCAACAACTTCCTCTTACTCCGCTTCTCCGAAATGGTAAGAGAACCTCTCCAGCTTAAGTGACCAATCGACATATCTATGGCCTTCCGACTTGGCTCTGGTCGCCGCGCGCGTAGTCCTACCACCGACGAGGAAGCGGAGCATCAGCGCCGCCTTCGCTTCGTCCATCGCGCACCAAGGCATAACCCGCCCGCTCTGCACTGGCCGGTTGTTCAGCCCGCGGCGGCGGCGCTGGCCGTGGAGCCCCTCGCCAGCCGCTTCCCGTGCGGGCCGATGGATGCAGAGGCAGGGATCTCCCACGCAACCCCGCATGCGACGCCCGCTCGGCCCTGGCCGGCTTTTCCGCCCGCGCATGCCGCATGGTTTTCTTTGCCAGCAGGTGAGATCCCCTTCCCGGCCGGCGCGAACGATGCGGAGGCAGGGAGCTCCCGTGGCCAGCCGCCTAATCCGACCGCACTTCAGGCGGTGCCGGCCGTGGAGCCAGGCCGTTCTTTCGAAGCGCATCACGGCGACGCCCTTTGCAGGAGCAACACCGCCAAGGAGCTCGTATATAACGTGATGTTCCCGGCACTCTATAGATGCCGGGATGCTCTGCAAGCTTTCGTGCAGGCTAAGAATGCGGCGGCTGCAAATCCCAGGGACGCAGCATTGCAGCGGCGCGCCGATGAGGCTAAGGTGGCGCACGCTTTCCACCAGGCGTGCCTCGACAGGCTTAACATCCAGCACGGCTTCGTGCAACCGCCAAACGCCGCTCCAGCTAAGATCCAAAAATACTCCGGTGAGCATATCACTCCGGAGTAGAACAATCCAATTTCTAGTACTGTAGGAGTACTTTATTAGTGCACAAACCTGGCGAAATTAAAGGTGTGTTCTTTGTGTGTGATGTAAATCTAAAAATTTGAAGGTTCTAGCAAAAACATTTCTTCACAAATATTCGATGTGTTTGCTTGGCCTTATCTATATATCCGGTGAGCATATATGGATGCCAAATCCTTTACAAACTTTATATTTTTTAAGTGATCGATGTGCATGCATCTATCTCGCCATGGTAAATTAATGAAACAAGTTGCATATTTGCCAGAATTCCAAACTTCGTGAGCAGTATAGAGATCGAGACCTTAATTAATTATTATGAGTAGGATGCATGCATGCATGGCCATTTTCTAGGGTTTTAAAGGATACTAGAGCTTTTCTAGGTTAATTTGCAACTATATGTATATTTGTTTTCTAGTTCTGGGCTGATCATTAAACTCAACGTTGAGTTGTAGATTATGTGAAATTAGTACATGCCATAAAATATAGTATAATTTTTTATGTACCCTACGAGGCAGTACGTGTGGTGTACCCTTAATTATTAATTGGTAGACATGTACCGTTGGCATGTTTGAAGAAAATTTGAATTTGGAAGAACTTTTTAAAGTAAAATTAACGCAAGCACAAAATCATGTGTGATGGTGAAATTTCTTGAACAAATTAATACAAACCTAGTAATATGAGTTTGTTTGGCTTTCTGCCCACAAGTGAGTATTGTGCGCATGTACTTTGATGCAAAATCCCGCCATACAAAACTTTTTAGTTATCATATGACCTCAAGTTTGGAAGAGATCGTATTTTAAGCAACTTCACAAACAAGAGATTCTAACAATTATATGCATGCATGAAAGAATGATTTCCCTTTTTTATTACTGTACAAAAATGGCTAGATGTGTGTTAATTGTGAAGGAGGGCTACCAAATTTTAACAGTTGCACATTATTGTCATAATTCCACCTTTTGGAAGCAGTAGGGTAGACATGCTTTCCGCTTGGTAGGATGTGTTAGTGCCATCAATTTTGTAGATATAGGTTCAAGGATTTGTTCATCTTAATCTGGAACTATATATGGATTTTTAAGCTTTTGCCTAGTAATTAAACTCATAATTGAAATAATGTAGGTTATTTAACTACATACATGCCATAAATTCTGACAGGAAATACTTGGACGTGCCTTGCGAGGGTGGTAACAAACAAGAACACAATGACCAAACTTCAAATGCCAATCCACCCACCAAGCTATACGATTGGCATGTACAATCGATCGACTCCTTCTAATCAAATTTGAATACAATAGAAGAAGTTTTAAAAAATTTCAAAATGAGATCAACTTGTGCATTGAGTCATCCTTTGTTATTTATTTGCTTGTAAAAATAGAAACATAGGCATATGAATGTATTCGAAACACTTCACTTTTCAACGGGGAAGGGACCCGAAGGTCCCAGAAAAACAAAAAAAGATTACAATAGTAGTACTCCTTTGAGAAGGCAGTAGAAGAAGGATCCTCGAAGAGCCAAATGCTTTTATTATCCACAGCTGTTCGGCTCTTTTCCTTCTCGTGTAAGCTATCGCGCAATGATTATACTAGGCTGCTCGATTATACTAATGGTCGGATGGTAGTACAACCATTTTCGCAAACTTCTGCGCCCTTCGTCATGTCAGCATCGTATCCCAGTGTGCAAGCAGTCTGCTCGAATGAAATACTCCTAAGTACGTACGGTATTCCCTCCAAAGACACACCACACGGTATTCCCTCCAAAGACGCACCGTCGCCCCGATCTGCTCGAATGAAATACTCCAAAATACTTCTGCGCCCTTCGTCATGTCAGCATCGTATCCCAGTGTGCAAGCAGTCTCCTATGAAATGGAGACGACATTTTGTTGAAAAGTGTCGGTGCATGCTATATATACCACACTAGTATGAGAGTTTTTACAGCATTATTCCGATTTCCACAGAATGCATTAAATTTGGACGCGATGCCACACTGACAAGAGTGGTTTAAACAAGGCCATTATTTTTATTATGTTATATTACTACAATACTCCAAGGTAGCACTAGTAGCCTTCGGTTGTACTCTGCCGGTCGCGCTGCCTCATTCGACCAGACTTTATTCTTCTTCTCATATATATATACAAAATACTGTCTGCCGAGGTTCGATGACCGCACCGTCGCCCCTCTCCGCGCCGCCGTCTTGGGCCGCGCCACCATTCTCCCCGCCGAGTTCTCCCCCGTCCCCGACGCACCACCGTCAAGCACCACCGGACCGATCTTCGCAGGTATGTACATCTCCAACCTCCGGCGAGTACAGAGGTTCATCGGTCATTGTGTTCGATATAACCTTAATTTGGGGATTGCAATGTGAGTAACTTACTGGGTTTTCTAGGAAATGAAAACGGCGTCGCTCGATGCCTACACTGCGTCGGCGGATACATGGAAAGCGGAGACGGATGCTCTGCATGCATCGGCGGAGACATGTAAAGCGGATGCGGAGGCAAAGGCGAAGGCGGTGGCTAGGACGGGCCCGGGCGCTGTGGCGCTGGCAAATGCTCGTATCGAAGCTGCATTTTGTTGGAAAGTCTTGGCGCGTGCTTCGAGAGTTTTGGCGGCGCAGCCGGGAGAACCGTCGGAGGCTTCGAAGCTGGCTGCTTTGAACGCGTCGAGAGCTTGGATGGTGACTTCATCTAAGGCGGCGCTTGTTGCATATGATCGTGACTCGTCAACCCCTTTGTAAGTTCTACCTTCCCCAACTGCAATGAGGTTAGATCTGGTGGATTGGGGTTTTTTGCCCAAACCAGACGTGATGATGCATTGAGATGTTTTTGTATTTTTGATGATGCATTCTGCTTCTTTTGTAATTTGGGTGATTCATTATGCTTTTTAGGTAGTAATTTTTCTGATGCACTCACCTCTTCAGGAATTTTTCATGGTTTTTTTTGTTTTTGTTTTTCTGTCAACCTAGCTAATGCTCTCTGCTGTTTAGCCAAAAGTTGGATGATGCATTGTACTGTTTACATATATTTTACTCTGATGATGCATTTTGCTCTTTTAGCCTTTTAGGTAATTTTTCTGATTCCTTGAACAGTGTGGGAAATTTCGATGAAGAATTTTGCTGTCAACTTAGATGATGTATTGTGCTGTTTACATTTTATTACCTATATCAAAGCTAACCCCATCTGATGTTACCACAGCGTTTTGGGTCCTGTAGAGGTCTCTTTTTCCTCCAATCGTGTTGACACGTTAGCAATTATTACTGTATATGCGAGATTGCCTTCCGTTGGTGCGTCCTATTTTTGTGGTGTTTTTTTTTGCAAATTAAGGGCTTCATTGATTATGCAACAGGATTACAATTGCATTGTCCTGTTTACAATATTTTGATTTTGCTGATGCATTGTGCTGTTCACATTATTTTGATTTTGCTGATGCATTGTCCTGTTTACATTATTTTGATTTTGCTGATGCATTGTGCTGTTTACACTATTTTGATTTTGCTGATGCACCGTGCAGTTTAGGAAACTTTGATGATGAATTAGATGATGCATTTTGCTGCTTAGTCAAATTAGATGTTGCATTTTGTTTTAAAAAATAGATGATGCAGTGTGCTGTTTACATAATTTTGACGATGCATCGTGCGATTTGCATAATCCTACCAGCTTCAGTCGAAGGACACCCACAACAATCAACGATCTGCCTGGAGATGTAGTCTCTCAGATTCTTGTCAGGCTTCCTCCCCATCCAACCTGCTTACTAGCTGCATCAGGCACCAAGAAAGCATGGAGGCAATGTATGGGAAGCAATTATTTCAGAAAGCTAACTGTGTCACACAACGGAGGAAACCCGTTGCTAGGGTTTTTCACCAACAACTCCGAGGACAATCGATTCATCACAGAGCATGATCTTCACCCGGCCATCTTGAAGATGCTGGCAATCCCGTCTCAAGTGAACGGTCCCAAAATCTATGTCCTGGGATGCCGCGATGGTATGGTGCTACTCCATTCTAATGTATCCAGAGGGTATATATCAGTCTGGGATCCAATTAGGCAAGTTCTCACAGCGATACCAGAACCACCATTGTGGCGCAATCACACAATTGAAAGCAGCGGCTCAATTCTCTGTTCGAGAAACAACTCTGAACCGTTTACACATTGTGGCAAGTTCTCGGTTGTTTGGATAACAACTAAACGTTACGATGCACAGGCTCATATCTACTCACCAGATTCAAAAGAATGGGAGTTTCTAGCTCGATCAACTCCGATGCTGTCAGAGATTGACCGTAGACCGGCAACTCTCATAGGGGGTATTTTGTACTGGCCAACGAAGTCTAGATATATCATTGAGCTTGACCATGCAAAGAAGACTCTGAAATATATTCAGTGCCCTCATGAGACGCATGATATATTCATGCTTAACATTCACATCTTCAAGGGACATAATGGAGATGTTGCCCTTGCTGTTATAAGAGACTTCACCCTACAAACATGGACCAGTACAAGATCATCAACAGGCGATCACGAGTCATGGACATGTCATATAAATTTTGAATTGGATACTTTTTTTGGCCTTGACACATCATTTCCATACAATTGGAAACATGCAGTAAGGTTACTCTGCGTATTTGAGGACAAAAATGAGCTGGTTGTACGGGCAAAGGAGGGAGTATTCCAATTAGATATGAGCAACTGGCAGTGGAGAAAGTACAATTCTGCTAGACGTTGGTGCACTTTACATCCCTACTCAGTTAGACCGGGTTAGTCATTCATATGTAACCTTTGCATTCATTTACATATGACTTTTGCTGATCAATTTGTTCATTTCCTGACAGTAACCGACCTGATCCAGAGTGCAACATCAAGGACACGAAAAAGAACGCGCTGTCAGGAACCCATCTAATTCAAAGTTCAACATCCATAAGAGAAAAGGAAGTCGCATATGAAGGAGCAAGGCTTGTTTGGGCAAGAAGTGATAGCCCAGCTTTTGTTTGGTCTGATGTCTTTTAGTTTTCGTTCTGGTGGAAATGTCGCTGCACCATTTGTTTGTACTGCAGCTCCATAGTGCTAGCTGCTAGTACGTTGGCGCTGTCCTACGTCTGCTTGTTTTGGGGGCATAAATATGCCACGAAACCTTTGTTTTATGTGATCAAACGGTCATTTCTGCATGTATATGTTCGGGTTCTGATGAAACCTTTTTTGTGATCTGTACATATATTTGAGTCAGTCTGTGTTTTGTTTTATGATGGGCAGGAGTATTTGTTTTACTACACCATTGTTTATCCGAATTGTATTACTCACTCTATTCAAAAAGTTAGCGGCTCACCTTTTTCCTTCAAGATACGGATGTATCTACACACTAAAAACATATATAGATGAAACATCTTCAGACAAAGTTTAGTCACTTATGTATGGACGGGGGTAGTATTATTTATGTTGTGCTCCCAAACAAGCAGACATCGGACAGCGCCTGTTTAAAGTTCATATGTGTAATCTTATTCCCTTTGGAAGTTAAGCATTAAACTCTACTAGTACAACCGTGGTGGTCTTGTGATGTAGTACTCTTTTGATGCATTTGTGATGTAGTAGTACAGTACTTTTTTTTGAACTGGTATAGTACTATCTAAGAAGAGTACTCCCTCCGATTCACATTCATTTTACACCAATAAATATGGATCGGAGCGAGGGAGTAAATTAAACATGGCATCTCGTGCATGAAGCTTGACAGATCGATCAGGTTGGCTAGAATGGCAATACAATGCTCCTCATTAGGCAAATGCATGCCATGTACGATAGTATACATCCAGTAAAGAAGTCTATACTGACATAAAAAAGACTACATTGGGGATGAGAGTCAATTGGGGAATCTACAATACATAAAATCTTGCTCGTAGCTGATTTTGGCTAAGAGGGTTTTACTCACATTACACGTGCCACTTTCCTTGTCTGCAAAACAAGTTCCAATAAAGGAAGAGGAAAGAAGAGGACATTGTGGGCGAGATTGAACACCTTTTTATGTGTTAAGCTGAGGCCTTGTTTAGCTGAGGATTTCGACTTAGGCCTAACAGCTCAGCACACCCAGAAATAAATTTCCTTGCGCGCACCACTGTCAGCAAAAATAACAAAATTAGCACGCAAGATTAAGAACGAAGTGAATTTAAGTAACTTGGTTAGCTTTTCAAGCAATATATTCAGAGAAAGAGCACACATGTCCGGCAAATAATCGTAAGAGAAGAACAATAAATCTAAGGCATTCCACTTCATATGCAGAAGGGACGCGACAGCGCATGGATTCATACCTTGAGTCGACTCTGGCTCGTAGAAGGGCGGTCGCGCCTCGAGGATGCCGGCGACGTCTCCACCTCGATCTCACATATGACTGCTTCTCGGTGGGCGGTGCGCCACGCCATGTAGAAGATCTATCAAAAGAGGAGAGCCCGATGACGCTACCGACGCCTCAACCTTGATAGCACCGGCTTGTTGCTCCGCACCGAGATGCGCCACGTGCAAGATTTAGCGGATGCGCCAATTTTAGAGATATGTCATGATCGTTGTAACAAATTTCAACATGATGATGATTTGATCCTGCACTCGGCCTTGAACATAAGTACTAGTACAGTCTCACAATTTTTTTATCATTATACTTTGCGAGATTTAGCGGATGCGCCAAATTCAGAGATAGATCATGATCATGGTAACACAATTTTCAATGTAATGATGATTTGATGTTGCACTAGACCTTGAACATAAGTACTAGTACGGTCTCACAATTTTGTATCATTATACTTTGCAAGTTTTAGCGGATGCGCCTATTTTCAGAGGATCATGGTAACAAATTTTCAACGTGATGATGATTTGATGTTGCACTCGACCTTGAACAGAAGTACTACTACTGTCTTACAATTTCTTTATCATTATACTTTGCAAGATTTAGCAGATGCGCCAAATTCAGAGATAGATCATGATCATGGTAACAAATTTTCAACGTGATGATGATTTGATGTTGCACTCGAACTTGAACAGAAGTACTAGTACAATCTCACAATTTTTTTATCATTATACTTTGCGAGATTTAGCGGATGCGCCAAATTCAGAGATAGATCGTGATCATGGTAACACACTTTTCAATGTAATGATGATTTGATGTTGCACTCGACCTTGAACATAAGTACTAGTACGGTCTCACAATTTTGTATCATTATACTTTGCAAGTTTTAGCGGATGCGCCCATTTTCAGAGGTAGATCATGATCATGGTAACAAATTTTCAACGTGATGATGATTTAATGTTGCACTCGAACTTGAACAGAAGTACTAGTATGGTCTCACAATTTTTATTACTCGTATAATTATACTTTGAAAGATATAGCGGATGCGCCAATTTCAGAGATAGATCATGATCATGGTAACAAATTTTCAACGTGATGATGATTTGATGTTGCACTCGGCCTAGAATAGAAGTACTAGTACGGTCTCACAATTTTTTTTATCATTATACTTTGATATAGCGGATACGCTAATTTCAGAGATAGATCATGACCATGGTAGTGACCAATATTCAAGATGATGATGATTTGATTTTGCACTCGGCCTTGAACAGAGGTACTAGTACGGTCTCACAATTTTTTATCATTATACTTGGACCTTAGCGAAATTCAAAATCTCATAGCGGCAAAACTTCCCGCCTACAAAATACAAAAATTTCGTACGCTTCCAAATTCCCATTCTACCCCTGTGGAGATGACAGCAAAGTCGGTTGGTGGGGGGGTCTGCCCGTCATTTTTTGGATCACCACCTCCCTAGCCCGGAAACCCTCCCAAAAAAATTCATTTCCCTCAGACCACCCACCGGAACTTCCCAAGTCCCTCTCTCCCACCTCCACGACCACCGCACCGGAACATCCCCGCCGGACTTCCCTGGCCTACCCGAGCCCTCGCGATCCTCGTCATCCGGCTGCCTGCCGGAGCCGCTTCATCGACGCCGTCATCAACCGGACCGGATCATCCCCGCCGAACCTCGAAACCATATGCTCATCCAGCAGTCTACCGCAGTCGCTTCAGCTGCGGTATCGTCCACCCCACCGGAGCCGCTTCGCCGGATCCGTCGTCCACCGCATCGTATCTTGCTCACCGACACCGCTGTGCATGAACCGGATCTGCTTCACCGGCGCCGTGCATGATCTAAACTCTTCTACTGTCGCTTTTCTATTGCTTGCCTGCAAGTTCTTGTTTAATCTTGGGGGAACCTGTTTGTGCTAACGACGCGCCGTTACGTTTTTGCAGATGAGATGAGTAACCATGAAGTGTAATGGCCGTCTCTCCAACCCCAAGTAGCACATGTAGCGTACTTCATCACCGGATCTATCAACCCCAGGAAGATCTGCTGTGACTCCCACAGAGTGCTTCTCCTAATGTAAGTCCCTTGTTTTAGCGCCATGTTCTGGGTTCAGATGCTTGTTTGTCTGAAGCTCTTTTAGTTCATTCCTAGCTATGACCGTAACACGTTGCTATTTTCTACTTCATTGCTAACTTTAAGCGATTGAACATTTTGGTTTGCATTCCCTGCTCTGTAGATGTAGCCATCATAACTTCTATCTTGCTCAGTCGTTGTTACAAAAATTATAGGTATTATAGTAACATCCTGCTATTATTTAGTTCATGGCCAATTTTAAGTAATTGCACATGTTGGTTCGCATTCCCTGCTCTATAGCTTTTGGCATCGTAACTTCTATATTTGGTTTACATTCCCTGCTCTGTAGATCTAGCCATCATAACTTTATCTTGCTCAGTCGTTGTTACAAAAATTATGGCCTGCTACTATGTTGTTTGTGCCAATTTTTTACTCCATGAACATGTTGGCTTGCATTCCCTGTACTACAGGTGATGCCATTGTTTTGTATCTAGTTCATTGTAAGCTAACAAAGTAAGGACTTAGTTTGGCATGCTATCACTCTGCTATCTAGCCTGTAGTACAAATAAACTTGTCATACTACTAGATAATAATTTTGCGTGCCATCTTGTTCTTCAAAAGCTGCATTATTGACTTGTTTCTCTGACTTGGCATGACGCTCACATATGGAAAGCTGAACATATTGGTTTGCATTCCCTCTTATACAAGTTCACAGGTGATCCCACTATATTCTGTATCTGGTCCATCCTAAGCTCCAGCATCAACTATCCTCTATGTGTTGCTCATTACAAGTTTATATCCCGAAACATCTTGATTTGCATCCCCTTCACTATAAGTTCAGGAGTATTATTTAGTTCACGGCCAAAATGAAGTAATTGCACTTGGCACATGTTGGTTCACATTCCCTCCTCTTTAGCTTTTGCCATCGTAACTTCTATTTTTTGGTTTACATTCCCTGCTCTGTAGATGTAGCCATCATAACTTCATCTTGCTCAGTCGTTGTTACAAAATTTATAGCCTGCTACTCTGTTGTTCATGCCAATTTTGTACTCCCTGAACATGTTGGTTTGCATGGGACTCGACAGTAGTAAGTCTGCTGTTTCATTCTAACATGCTCTGTTATATTGGCTGTTGGTATGCGGCATGCACTCTTTGTTTGCTTATTGTGCGCATTACAATGATCTTGTTATAACGACGAAATGATGAGTTCCAAATTCTTTGGCAAACAATATTGTAGTGTCTTTGCCTTTCCATTGTTGTTGTCTTAACTTGTAATGTCTTTGTTTCAGATATAGGTGCTGCATGGACAACTTAAAAGATTGCCGGATCGCTTCATTGTATTGCTAGGTTTAATTACCATTCAATTTCTCTGGGTTCTGTAATATTTTTTCAATGCCTTGCAGCTGATGTAATATTTAGTTAGTTTTTATAGTTCTTTCGCGCATTTTTTCTTTGGTGCTTGTGGTAAGTGAGGCTATCCGACAGAAATCAATGCTGCGTAAATATTCTCAGTATCTAAATCACGAATTCCCATCCCTTAAACGGCCCAATTAAGCGAAATCACATATGTGCCTGCCCGCAAAATCCTAAAGCGCATATTATGCCGGCATATAAACAGCAACTAAACGGGCTGGCCCACTTACTTTTGGGCCAGCCCATTTGATTTACGGTGGACCCCACACACTAATTGGGCTGGCCCACTTGCTTTAAGGTGGACCCCACCAACTACTGGGCCGGCCCACTAATTAGTTGGGCCAGCCCATTTGCTTTTTTGGAGGACCCCACATAATAAATGGGCCGGCCCTTTAAGAGGAAAGTGGGACCCACCTGTGTTTTTGGCCCGGCCCACTATCTTGTTGGGCCGGCCCACTTGCTATATGGTGGAACCCACATACTAGTTGGGCCGGCCCTTTAACAGGAAAGTGGGGCCCACCTGTGCTTATTGGGCCGGCCCACTATCTTGTTGGGCGCCCACTTGCTCTATGGTGGTCCCACATGGTAAATGGGCCGGCCCTTTAAGTGGAAGGTGGGACCCACCTGTGTTTTTGGCCCCCCACTATTTTGTTGGGCCGGCCCATTTTGTATGGTGGACCCCACATACCAAATGGGCCGGCCCATTAACAGAATGTGGGACCCACGTGTTTTTGGCCCGGCCCACTATCTTGGTGGGCCAGCCCTGCTATATGGTGGGCCCCACATACTAAATGGGCCGGCCCTTTAACAGGAAAGTGGGACCCCTGTTTTTGGCCCGGCCCACTATTTTGTTGCCCACTTGCTATATGGTGGACCCCACAAACTAAATGGGCCGATCCTTTAACTGGAAAGTGGGACCCACTGTGTTTTTGGCCCGGCCCACTAGCTTGTTGGGCCGGCCCACTTGCTATACGGTGGACCCCACACACTAAATGGGCCGGCCTTTTAACAGAAAGTGGGACCCACCTGTGTTTTTGCCCGGCCCACTTGCTTCTTGGGCCGGCCCAGTTGCTGTAAGGTGGACCCCACATGTTAAATGGGCCGGCCCATTTAAGTTTTGACCAGTCAACCTTAGAGGTTAGGCCCGGCCCACTTAACTAATGGACCAGCCCAGCTGTATAGTTGACCGGTCAAACTATGTCATCTGGCCCGGCCCGCTTAAGACGTGGCAGGCCTCGTGTGGGCCTACCATCTACCACGGGGTTTCAGCCGGTTAACGCCGTTAACTGGCAGTTAACGGCGTCTGCCACGTGTCAGTTTGCATGACGTCAGCAGTCAACGGGCTCCCGGAAACACTTCCGCAACGGTCCGATTTTCCGTGGCGGAAGGGCGCCCAAGCGCGACGGACCGAAAAAATCGTCGTTGGACTTTGCCTGACGCAGTTTCGACAACGGAACCCATATCGTCGGGTTAGGCCCATAGGCGACGAAAAATGCCCCTTAGTTGACGATTTTGGGACGTTGTCTATCAGAACTTTTCTTGTAGTGAAATCAACACCGGGAGAGTTTCCCCTATCAAACAATCAAGATCCAACCCAAATCGTTACAGCGGTGACGAGGTGCAGCGGTGGTGATGGCGGTGTAGATGGTGGAGATGATGATGATGATGATGATGGAGATGATGTCCAGCTCGATGACGATGGCGATGGCGTCGATTTCCCCCTCCGGGAGGGAATTTCCCCGACGGATTCCTGCCCGCCGGAGAGCTCTTTTCTCTCTGGTGTTCTCCGCCCCGCAGAGGCGGCTGTAACTCTTCGTGAGGTACCCTCTGTGGCTTAGGTTTTCGGGACGAAGGAGTACGCGAAGAAAAGGAGGCGAAAGGGGCTGTGGGGCCCCCACACCACAAGGTGGCGCGGCCAGGCCATGGGCCGCGCCGCCCTATTGTCTGGGCCCACCTTGGGTCCAGCTGGCTCCTTCTGGCTTCCTTCGTCATCTGGAAAAATAGGATTTTTGGTATAATTTCCTTCCACAGTTGATCTTCCGAAATATTGCGTTCTGACGGTGCTTTTTCCAGCAGAATCCTGGCTCCGGTGCTCGATCCTCCAATAATCATGAAATATGCAAAATAAATGAAATAACATAAGTATTGTGTCCCAATATGAAATATATCAATGAATAACAACAAATTATGATACAAAATAGTGATGCAAATTGGACGTATCAACTCCCCCAAGCTTAGACCTCGCTTGTCCCCAAGCGAAACTGAGCTCGATAAACAAGACCACATGTTTATGGAGTGAGGAGTCGATAAATAAAATACGGACAAGAAGCATCATATTGATTCACACAAGACATTCTAGTAAACATTCTCTTCATATAACTCAACTTGAAATAAGTAAAGAGAAATCACAAGTAAAGGTGCATAGGAAATCATAAATGGTTATGGCAAACTTTGTTCTTGGTCAGAGAACAATTAACAGATTATATTTATCTCATTGAGCAGCGCTCTCATGTTAAAGTTTATATGGCACAACTTGCATACTCAATCATAACAGTCTCCTCATAATCATTGATAACTTTCAAAGTCATATTCATTCAGATAAAATTTGTACTAAACAAGAAAGTATAAAGGACATGATTAGCTCAATCATAGCATAAATGGTTGGTTCACAACAACTCAATTGCTTGCTTAAGACAGAGGGAAATAGGTTTACTGACTCAACATAAAAGTAAAAGATAGGCCCTTCGCAGAGGGAAGCAGGGATTAAATCATGTGCTAGAGCTTTTCAAGTTTTGAAATCATATAAAGAGCATAAAAGTAAGATTTTGAGCGGTGTTTGTTGTTGTCAACGAATGGTAGCGGGCACTCTAACCCCCTTGCCAAACGAACCTTCCAAGAGCGGCTCCCATGAGGGACGGCATCTCTACCAGCAAGGTAGATCATCCCCCTTCTCTTTTGTTTACACATGTATTTTAGTTTTATTAAGGATGACACTCCCCCCAACCTTGGCTTTCTCAATCCATGGCTAACCGAATCCTCGGGTGCCTTCCAACATTCACATACCATGGAGGAGTGTCTATTGCAAAATTAAGTTGCTTACTGATAAATCAGGGCAAAACATGTGAAGAGAATTATTAATGAAAGTTATTAATTGGGGCTGGGAACCCCGTTGCCAGCTCTTATTGCAAAATTATTGGATAAGCGGATGAAGCCACTAGTCCATTGGTGAAAGTCCGCCCAACAAGATTGAAAGATAAAACACCACATACTTCCTCATGAGCTATAAAACATTGACACAAATAAGGAGTAGTATAGTTTGAATTATTTAAAGGTAGCACATGAAGTATTTACTTGGAGTGGCGCAAAATACCACATAGTAGGTAGTTATGGTGGACACAAATGGCATGGGTTTGGTCTAAGGTTATGGATGTATGAGAAGCATTCCCTCTCAATACAGGTCTTTGGCTAGCAAGGTTTGATAGCAAGCATAAAGGTTGAGGGAAACAAACAAATATACATATGATAGAAACAATCATGCATCTTTCTCATAAGCACAAGCAATTTTAACTTCAGAATACTAAACTCATTAGCATAGAGATAATAGAGTAATATATCTAAGTGTATTTCTCTCTTCTATTAAACATCAAGATGTTGTTGCTATTGACCAATGCTAAGTTTGCCAAAACCAAATAGATTTACTTAATGCTCCCAAAGTGATATCAATACTAATGTCAAGAGTGATCATATAATAGAGATTGCAAACTAAAATAAGGTGTGCAAAAAGTAAATGATAAGACTTCTCATTAATATTCCATAACGATAACTCACACCAACGGATACATAGATAACCAACTAAGAGAGATACTTCCACATTGCAAACTATTCCATATGATAACTTCCCTACTCATGATATGACACTACTTGATAGTAAAAGATAAAGGTAGTGATGATGTGATACCGCGGCACTCCCCCAAGCTTGGAACAAACCAAGGGGATGCCAATACCGATGATGAATTACTCCTTCGGTGATGATGGCGAATCCTTGCCATCATCAGACTTCCAAGGAAGAGGCTCTCCATCAACAAAAGACATCTTGGTCTCCGGAAACCTGAAACTAGCAGCATGACTTATGCGCTTAAACCTGTTTTCATACTCACAGTTTTGATTATGAACATCATAGAGTTGAGCTTGGAGTTTGTTGGTGGTGTCGTGAAGTGAGAAGATATCGTCCCACAACTTTGCAGTCTCCCTCTTGTGTCCATCAATGAGTTCAGACACAATCTTGTGAAAGATGTCCACTTCACGCTCAGCCATCTTCTTGTAGTTGAAGACCTCCTGTTCCAGTTTCTCCATCCTGTCTTCCAAGCTCCCTTCTCCTTTAGGACCCTGGACATCTTTGATCTGCAACTCTCCATCTACGAGCAGCAATTCTTTGGGGTGCATCTTCAGCTCGTTCATGTACGGGTTGACGACGTCCTCAAAGAAGCTGTCCTTCTGAGTTCCCGACGAAGACATGGTGGATCTAGATCCGAAGCAGATCCTGGCAGAAAACAGCTCGAAACAAAACACGACGAGAAAACGATATACGGACCTCCAGGGGTCCGGGGGATTATATAGCAAATATTTTTACAACAAAAGGAAGGTTCCAGATCGAACAAGAGTCGGAGGGGGACAACGAGGCGGTGTCCTCATAGGGCGGCGCGGCCAGGCTGGGGCCCGCGCCGGCCTATGGGGGCACGCCCTCGTGCGTCTCCTCCACTCCGTTTCGATCTCGTAATTTTTCATATTTTCCAAAAACAGCAGAAATATTGTTCGGAAAGCTAAACGCGGACTTTTTATTACCTGTACTGTTACCTATTCAAAGTCGAGTTCTGGCGGACTATCAATTTGTCCTTTGATGAAAGCCTCCGGTGTTTCCACTTGAATAATATCAACATCAACATTATAAGAATCACCCGAGATATAATGCTTGAGTCTTTGTCCATTCACCACTTGCGTAGCATTGCCTTGGAGAGAGCTAATTTTAATTGCTCCTGAACGATACACCTCCTCAACAACATATGGTCCTTCCCATTTCGAGAGTAATTTCCCTGCAAAGAATCTGAGACGAGACCGATACAATAGGACTTTATCCCCAATATTAAACTCTCTTTTGATGATCCTTCTATCGTGCCATTTCTTAACTTTTTCTTTAAAGAGTTTAGCATTTTCATAAGCTTCACTTCTCCATTCATCTAGAGAACTTAATTGCAGCAACCTCTTATTACCGGCTAGTTTAGGATCTTTATTTAGTTCTCTAACAGCCCAATAAGCTTTGTGCTCTAGTTCTAAAGGTAAATGACAAGCTTTTCCATAAACCATTTTATAAGGAGACATTCCCATAGGATTTTTATAAGCAGTTCTATAAGCCCACAATGCTTCCTTTAACTTACTAGCCCAATTCTTTCTAGATTTATTAACAGTCTTTCCCAAAATAGATTTAATCTCTCTATTTGATAATTCTACTTGACCACTAGTTTGAGGGTGATAAGCGGAAGCAATTCTATGATTAATACCATACTTAGCAAGAGTTTTTCTAAAACCTCCATGAATAAAATGAGAACCTCCATCAGTCATAATATATCTAGGTACTCCAAATCTAGGAAATATAACATCTACAAGCATTTTTATAGAGGTCTCACCATCAGCACTCTTTGTAGGTATAGCTTCTACCCATTTAGTAACATAATCAACAGCGACAAGTATATGAGTGTTACCTTCTGAAGAAGGGAAAGGACCCATGAAGTCGAATCCCCAACAATCGAATGGTTCAATAACAAGAGTATAATTCATAGGCATTTCATTGCGTCTGGAGATATTACCAACTCTTTGACATTCATCACAAGATAAGATAAACTTCCTTGCATCCTTGAAAAGTGTTGGCCAATAAAAACCTGATTGTAGAACCTTTTGTGCGGTTCTATCTCCGTGATGTCCTCCATAAACACTACCATGACATTTACTCAATATCTCCTGTTGTTCATATTCAGGAACACATCTTCGCATAATACCATCTACTCCTTCTTTATATAAGTGTGGGTCATCCCAAAAATAATGCCTCAAATCATAAAAGAATTTCCTCCTTTGCTGAGCTGAAAAGGTTGGAGGCAAATACTTCGAAACAATAAAGTTAGCATAATCAGCATACCAAGGGCTCTCTCGCGAGCTCACCTTTATTACAGCCAATTGTTCATTTGGAAAACTATCATTAACAGGAACAGGATCATAAGCAATATTTTCCAATCTAGACAAATTATCAGCAACAGGATTATCAGCACCTTTCCTATCTATAATATGTAAATCAAATTCTTGCAAAAGAAGTACCCATCTAATAAGCCTCGGCTTAGCATCTTTCTTTGTCATAAGGTATCTAATTGCAGCATGATCAGTATGAATCGTGACTTTTGAATCAACAATATAGGGTCTAAACTTGTCACAAGCAAAGACTACAGCTAACAATTCCTTTTCAGTTGTAGCATAATTTCTTTGAGCAGCATCAAGAGTCTTACTAGCATAATGAATAACATTTAATTTTTTATCTACTCGCTGTCCAAGAACAGCGCCTACAGCAAAATCACTAGCATCACACATAATTTCAAAAGGCAAATTCCAATCAGGAGGTTCAACTACAGGAGCAGTTGTTAAGGCTTTCTTTAGAGTTTCAAAAGCTTCCTTACAATCATCATCAAAAACAAAAGGTACATCTTTTTGAAGAAGATTAGTAAGAGGCTTTGAAATCTTGGAGAAATCTTTAATAAATCTCCTATAAAACCCAGCATGACCAAGAACACTACGAATACCTTTAACATCCCTCGGATAGGGCATCTTCTCAATTGCTTCAACTTTAGCTCTATCAACTTCAATACCTCTCTCGGAAATTTTATGTCCCAATACAATTCCTTCATTAACCATAAAGTGGCATTTCTCCCAATTAAGAACAAGGTTAGTTTCTTCACATCTCTACAAAACTTTATCGAGGTTTCGCAAGCAATTATCAAAAGAATTCCCATAGACAGAAAAATCATCCATGAACACCTCTACAATACTCTCGCAAAAGCCATGAAAAATAGCAGACATGCATCTTTGAAAAGTAGCAGGAGCATTACATAAACCAAAAGGCATACGCCTATAAGCATAAGTTCCATAAGGACAAGTGAAAGTGGTTTTCTCTTGATCTTTAGCTTTAACAGCAATTTGTGAAAACCCAGAATAACCATCAAGGAAGCAAAAGTGAGTATTTTTAGACAACCTTTCTAGCATTTGATCAATAAAGGGTAAAGGGTAATGATCTTTCTTAGTAACTTTATTAACTTTTCGAAAATCAATGCACATTCTATACCCTACAACTACTCTTTGAGGGATGAGCTCATCATTATCATTAGGCACAACAGTCATTCCTCCTTTCTTAGGAACACAATGCACAGGACTAACCCATCTACTATCAGCAATAGGATATATAATACCTGCTTCAAGAAGTTTTAATACCTCATTCCTTACCACCTCCTTCATCTTCGGAATTAGACGACGCTGATGTTCAACAACAGGCTTTGCATCATCTTCCATATTAATAGCATGTTGGCAAATAGAAGGAGAAATCCCCTTCAAATCATCAAGAGTGTAGCCAATAGCTCCTCGGTGTTTCTTCAATATTTCCAATAACCTTTCTTCCTCAATCTCTGAAAGCTTAGAACTAATAATAACAGGATATATTTTCTTATCATCAATATGAGCATATTTAAGATTATCAGGTAAAGGCTTTAAATCAAAAACAGGATCTTCCTTTGGTGGCGGTGTTGTACCCAAATCTTCCACCGGTAAATCATGCTTGAGAATAGGTTGGCGAAGAAAAATTTCCTCAAGCTCATCTCTTTCTTTCCTAAAAACTTCACTCTCGCTATTCTCCAAATGTTGCTGCAAAGGATTATTAGGAACAAGAACAATAGATGCACACTGCTCCATTTTAAAATCATCACTAGGCAAATCAGCTTTATAAGGAGTTTTGGTAAATTTAGAGAAGTTAAACTCATAAGATTCACCAGCAAATTTAGTCAAAATTTTCTCTTTCTTGCAATCTATAATAGCTCCACAAGTATTTAGAAAAGGTCTACCAAAAATGATAGGACAATAATCACTAGCAGCAGAACCAAGTACCAAAAAGTCAGCAGGATATTTAATCTTACCACATAGAACTTCCACATCTCGAACAATACCAATTGGAGAGATAGTTTCTCTATTAGCCAGCTGAATAACCACATCAATATCTTCAAGTTCACAAGAATCAATTTCGTGCATAATCTCCGTGTAAAGCTCATAAGGAATAGCACTAACACTTGCACCAATATCACATAGACCATAATAGCAATGATCACCAATTCTAACAGATAGCATAGGAACACTAACTTGTTTGGGTTTATTAGGATGTGAAACAATATTAGAAGCATCTTCACAGAAAATAATATGACCATCCTCCACATTTTCAGTCACAAGATCTTTAACTATTGCAACAGCAGGTTCAACCTTAATTTGTTCTTCAGGTTCTATAGGTTTCTTTTCACTTTTATTAACCGCACTAGATATGACAGAGTACTCCTTCATTTTAGCAGGGAAAGGAGTTTTTTCAATATAAGCTTCAGGAATAACATGATCAACAGTTTCAACTACAACGCATTTATTAATAGATGAATCAATTTTATCTTTATACGGTTCATGATACTTATCAAAATTCTTCTTAGGCAATTCATAATGAGAGGCAAAAGCTTTATAAAGATTTGCAGCAACTTGAGAATCAAGACCATATGTAGCACTCATATTACGAAATTTATCAGTATCCATAAAAGCTTCAATGCATTTATAATCATAAATTATACCTGATTCTCTATCTTTGTCGTTCTCCCATCCTTCAGTATTCTCCTGGATCCGATCAAGAAGGTCCCTTTTAAACTCTTCTTTGTTGCGTGTAAATGATCCAGAACAAGAAGTATCCAGCAAGGTCTTGTCTTGAAAAGAAAGTCTTGCATAGAAATTATCAATAATAACATTACCAGGAAGCTCATGAATGGGGCATTTGAGCATTAAAGACTTCAATCTCCCCCAAGCTTGGGCAATACTCTCTCCATCATGAGGCCAGAAATTATATATGCGGTTCCGATCCTTGTGAATTTCACTTGGAGGATAAAATTTGGAATAAAATAAAGGCACAATGTCCTCCCAATCAAGAGAATCACCATTCTTCAGCAATTTATACCAATGCGCCGCTTTACCAGACAGCGATATAGAGAATAGTTTCTTTCTAACTTCATCCATAGCAATACCTGCACATTTGAATAACCCGCATAATTCATGCAAAAACAGTAAATGATCACCAGGATGACAGTTCCATCCCCTTCATAGCGGTTATCCATAACACGTTCAATAATTTTCATAGGTATTTTATACGGTATTACTTCCTCACCTGGCGCCTCATCCACTACCGTTGCAGTAGTAGTAGATTTCCCAAATAGAAATTGAAGAGAAGATCTCTCCATAATGACTTATAGCAGCAGGCAGAAATAAAATCAGCACAAACAGTAAAGGTTTTCCTTACCAATTCCACTTACCAATAGCGCTTCACTCCCCGGCAACGGCGCCAGAAAATAGTCTTGATGACCCACAAGTATAGGGGTGTATCGTAGTATCTTCGATAAGTAAGAATGTCGATCCCAACGAGGAGCAGAAGGTGTTGACAAGCAGTTTTGATGAAGGATTCACTGTAAATGCTCACAGACAAGTATTCAAGGGGTTTTGATGTAACAGATGAATAAAGTACGAGTAAGTAAAGTGCGAGAGAAATAATTGCAGCGAGTGGCCCAATCCTTTTTAGCACAAAGGACAAGCCGGTTTGTTTACTTATAATGACCAAACGTTCTTGAGGACACACGGGGATTTTAGTCTAGTGCTTTCGCTTCATACAGCTAATTAATCTTCATTGTTTTGATAAGTGTTGTGTGGGTGAACCTATGCTAATGCACCGCCCTTCCTAGGACTAATACATACTTGTGATTATACCCCTTGCAAGCATCCGCAACTACAAGAAAGTAATTAAGATAAATCTAACCACAGCCTTAAACTCTGAGATCCTGCGATCCCTCCTGCATCGATATACGGGGGAGGTTTCTGTCACTCCGGCAACCCCGCAATTAGCAACCGAATACAAGATGCACTCCCCTAGGCCCATAAATGGTGAAGTATCGTGTAGTCGACGTTCACACGACACCACTAGAAGAATGACACCACAACTTAAATATCATAACATTGAATATTACTCAACCATAGTTCACTACTAACATTTAGACTTCACCCATGTCCTCAAGAACTAAACGAACTACTCATGAGACATCATATGGAATACAATCAGAGGTGATATGATGATGAATAACAATCTGAACATAAACCTTGGTTCAATGGTTTCACTCAATAGCATCAATAACAAGTAGAAATCAACACCGGGAGAGTTTCCCCTATCAAACAATCAAGATCCAACCCAAATCGTTACAGCGGTGACGAGGTGCAGCGGTGGTGATGGCGGTGAAGATGGTGGAGATGATGATGATGATGATGATGGAGATGATGTCCAGCTCGATGACGATGGCGATGGCGTCGATTTCCCCCTCCGGGAGGGAATTTCCCCGGCGGATTCCTGCCCGCCGGAGAGCTCTTTTCTCTCTGGTGTTCTCCGCCCCGCAGAGGCGGCTGTAACTCTTCGTGAGGTACCCTCTGTGGCTTAGGTTTTCGGGGCGAAGGAGTACGCGAAGAAAAGGAGGCGAAAGGGGCTGTGGGGCCCCCACACACAAGGTGGCGCGGCCAGGCCATGGGCCGCGCACCCTGTCTGGGCCCACCTTGGGTCCAGCTGGCTCCCCTTCGGCTTCCTTCGTCATCTGGAAAATTAGGATTTTTGGTATAATTTCCTTTCCAGTTGATCTTCCGAAATATTGCGTTCTGACGGTGCTTTTTCAGAATCCTGGCTCCGGTGCTCGATCCTCCAATAATCATGAAATATGCAAAATAAATGAAATAACATAAGTATTGTGTCCAAATATGAAATATATCAATGAATAACAGCAAATTATGATACAAAATAGTGATGCAAATTGGACGTATCAATCATCTATTTGTAATGCTACATGTTGTGTTTGGTGGGATCCGATGAATCTAGAATACTATGTCAAGTTGATTATCAATCTATCATATATGTGTTGTTTATGTTCTTGCATGCTCTCCGTTGCTAGTAGAGGCTCTGGCCAAGTTGATACTTGTAACTCCAAGAGGGAGTATTTATGCTCGATAGTGGGTTCATGCCTCCATTTAATCTGGGACAGTGACAGAAAGTTCTAAGGTTGTGGATGTGTTGTTGCTACTAGGGATAAAACATCAATGCTTTGTCTAAGGATATTTGTGTTGATTACATTACGCACCATACTTAATGCAATTATCTGTTGTTTACTACTTAATACTGGAGGGGGTGCGGATGTGATGCGCGTAGATGTACACGTCCGTTGGGAACCCCAAGAGGAAGGTATGATGCGCACAGTGGCAAGTTTCCCTCAGTAAGAAACCAAGGTTTAATCGGACCAGTAGGAGTCAAGAAGCACGTTGAAGGTTGATGGTGGCGAAATGTGATGCGGCGCAACAACAGGGATTCCGGCGCCAACGTGGAACCTGCACAACACAACCCAAGTACTTTGCCCCCGAAACAGTGAGGTTGTCAATCTCACCGGCTTGCTGTAACAAAGGATTAACCGTATTGTGTGGAAGATGATTGTTTGCAAGAAAACAGTAAAACAAGTATTGCAGTAGATTGTATGCGATGTAAAGAATAGGACCGGGGTCCACAGTTCACTAGAGGTGTCTCTCCCATAAGATAAAAGCATGTTGGGTGAACAAATTACAGTCGGGCAATTGACAAATAGAGAAGGGCATAACAATGCATATACATGATATGATAAATATAGTGAGATTTAATCCGGGCATTACGACAAAGTACATAGACCGCCATCCAACTGCATCTATGCCTAAAAAGTCCACCTTCAGGTTATCATCCGAACCCCATTCAGTATTAAGTTGCAAAGCAACAGACAATTGCATTAAGTATGGTGCGTAATGTAATCGACAACTACATCCTTAGACATAGAATCAATGTTTTATCCCTAGTGGCAACAGCACATCACAACCTTAGAACTTTCTGTCACTGTCCCAGGTATCAATGAAGGCATGAACCCACTATCGAGCATAAATACTCCCTCTTGGAGTTAAGAGTAAAAACTTGGCCAGAGCCTCTACTAATAACGGAGAGCATGCAAGATCATAAACAACACATAAACAATAGATTGATAATCACCATAACATAGTATTCTCTATCCATCGGATCCCGACAAACACAACATATAGAATTACAGATAGATGATCTTGATCATGTTAGGCAGCTCACAAGATCCAACAATGAAGCACAATTAGGAGAAGACAACCATCTAGCTACTGCTATGGACCCATAGTCCAGGGGTGAACTACTCACTCATCACTCCGGAGGCGACCATGGCGGTGTAGAGTCCTCCGGGAGATGAATCCCCTCTCGGCAGGTGCCGGAGGCGATCTCCTGAATCCCCGAGATGGGATTGCGGCGGCGTCTCGGAAGGTTTTCCGTATCGTGGCTCTCGGTGGGGGTTTCGCGACGGAGGCTATTTGTAGGCGGAAAGGTGCGTGAGGGGCCACACGAGGGCCCCACACCATAGGTCGGCGCGGCCTGGGGGCGCCGCCCTATGGTGGCGGCCCCTCGTGGCCCCGACTCCCCTTCGGTCTTCTGGAAGCTTCGGGCAAAAATAGGCCCCTGGGCGTTGATTTCGTCCAATTCCGAGAATATTTCGTTACTAGGATTTCTGAAACCAAAAACAGCAGAAAACAGCAACTGGCTCTTCGGCATCTTGTTAATAGGTTAGTTCAGAAAATGCGTAAATACGACATATAATGTGCATAAAACATGTAGGTATCATCAATAAAGTAGCATGGAACATAAGAAATTATCGATACGTTTGTTATCACCGGAATTTGGCCAAGCCAGAAGTGGGCCGCGATCAAGACGGATTTGAAGATATACATATAGAAGAGATATGTGAATCGGCCTTGTTTACCAAGTTTGGGCTAGTTAGCCCGTGTATCTTTATAGTAGGTTATGTAGAAGTTAGAATTTATCTCGTGCACGGTTTGCACGCCCACGTTAGAAAGTCCCCTGGACTATAAATATGTACCTAGGGTTTATGGAATAAACAACAACCAACGTTCAACACAAACCAATCTCGGCGCATCGCCAACTCCTTCGTCTCGAGGGTTCCTCCGGTAAGCACCATGCTGCCTAGATCGCATCTCGCGATCTAGGCAGCACGAGCCTGCCTAGTTGTTCATGCGTTGCTCGTACTGAAGCCTTTTTGATGGCGAGCAACGTAGTTATCATAGATGTGTTAGGGTTAGCATTGTTCTTAGTATCATATGCTGTCGTAGTGCAACCCTTGCGCATCTAGCCGTCCCTGTACCTCATCATGGGTGCAGGGGCGGCACCCCGCTTGATCGTTATTTAGTAGATCTGATCCGTTACGGTCGCTCCTTGATTCATCAAGGATTAGTTTAATATCTGCAATAGTTAGGCCTTACAAAGGGTTGGAGGATCCAGCGGCATGCAGGGTGTAGTTTGCTGCCCCTAGACAGGACGTTCCGAGGATCAACCTAGTGTTGGTTTTTAGGCCTTGTCTAGGGCTGGCTTACGTTTACCGTGCGTGAGCGCGAGGCCCAATCGTGAGTAGGATGATCCGATTATGCGGTGAAAACCCCAGATCGTCGTGGATCTCATATGCTTTATCATGATCAAGCAGGACCACCATATATTCGGCCACCTCGGACGAATCATGGGTGGATCGGCTCCACGAGCCGATTCACAGGACAACCTGAGAGCCGATCGAGGCTCGTATTTAACGTGTACGTGTGTGCCCTGCAGGAAACTAAGCGAGGCATCATCCACACCTTCCTGACCAGGTATAGGTCAGGTGGCACGCCCTTGCAATTTGCATCGGCGCGCGACCAGGAGGCTTTGCGGGCCGTCGCTCTGAGGGACTGGGGCCAGCCGCAGCCCTAGTTGTTCCCGGCTCTACGGTGTTGACCAGTCACTGCCCGCCGGTGGGTTTCTGACGTCAACACATTCTGGCACGCCCGGTGGGACACATCTCCAACGACAACCACCTCGCCATCCACATCAGAGATGGCGGAAGAAACTCCGGTCACTCACGAGGAGCTCTCTGGCGAGCTCAAAAAGAAGCATGACGAGGTCAAGGGGTCCTCGGAACCAAACTCGTCGGCTTCTGTAGGGAGACCTGTTTGCGCGGCATCAAGCAACGGAGACACGCACCCGCATCCTGGTGTCAACATGGCGGAGGGAAGCTAGAGTTCTCCTTTGGCATCAGCACGGCGGGGCTCGCATGCCGCCGTGGCGAATACAAAGGCAAAATCTACCCGACGAGCTCGAAAAGGTGGCGTACTAAACATAGCATCGCCAGACTCTCGTGGGCCTACGAACGTAGGAGCCGATTTTAGGAGTCAGCTAAAATCGTGCTTCCGGTCCGGGCTCAACGTCGATCTAATGAACAATGGGATGCGTCGTCTATGGCGCTGGAAGGAATCCACGTTGGTCCTAATAAAGCCGACGTTCGCACTACAATACCTTAGTTAAACATAGAGCCGATTTCAGCAGTCACCTGGCAGAATCGGCTCGGGGCACCCAATCAGGGAGCGCGCGCGACGCCGTTGGACATATGCGGAGAAGATTTGGTAGCCGAATATAAAAAAAATTTCGGATGCGACCAGAGCTGATGCATGGCAGTTGACTTGACAAAGAACAGAAAACAAGTTTACAAGTGGCAGTTCATTAAGAGCCCTACTGAAGAAATGCATTAAGAGCGTGGAGAGCATCGGTACGGATTCGATCAACCTCAGCGATCTCGACCTCGTCGTCCTCGTCTCTCCCCATCACCAGCTGGCTGCTTAGGGCACGGATTTCAGCTAGGTCGGTCTTCAGATCAGCGGTGAGACCTTGTGCTTCCTCTTGGGAGCGAGCAATGAGGGACTCCTCGTCTTGGATGAGTTGTTTGGTCTCCCTGGCCCTCCTTTCGAGGTCCTCCAGCTCCTTGCGTAGGGTCTCAAGTCTGGCACTGTGAGTGGAAGTGGCGGTCTTTGCGTCTAAAGCAGCCTTCTTCTCGTTGAGCCGCTGGCATTTTTCTGCAATATCGGCTCTCAACGGGAGTTGGGCGCGGCGGAGATTAATCCTTTGACGAGCCGACTGCACCCTTGACTTGAAAACTGACAAAGTCACTGTCGGCCAGAGTTTAGCTACCAGCACCACTGGGAGACGAGGCTGGATGTCCACGAGGATGCCCCTGATCGTCTCAGGGTCCTCAACCAGAGCGTCAACGGGGAGGAGAGCAGGACTTGGAGACGCTGTAGCGGACCGTCGACTGCACCAAGATTTGGCTCTTCACTTATTTTAGGGGCGGCTGGCTCGATGGAGTCGGGGTCGAATGTCAGCAAGCTCGAAGGATCGCACCCCTGGCAAAAGAGCAAGAACGGTATGGGCATGCGGCAGATATAAAGGAAGTAGAGAGAGAGGAGAGTGTACCTCTCCCAAGAAAGGAAGGGAAGCCGAGGTGGTAACAATCGGCTTCGCAGTATGCTGGTCAGACGACTGGTCCGTCACGCGTGGCGAGTTGGAGGGACCAGGGGCAGTAGACGGCATCGGCACCTCTTCAACGACCCCGCTAGAAGTCTCATTAATCTGCAAGGGGATTGGTAAAGTGGTCCAGTTAGTGACAAGACAACAGGGAACACGAGCTATCAAGAGGGTTACCTTTGAAACTTCCTGGCTAGGAGAAGAGGCTTGAGGGCCCACGCGAGCCCTTTGAACACATCGGCGCTTTATGCGCGACCTCGTTTGGACTGAAGACTGAAGAGCGGCAGGCTCGGGAGTCGACCGTTTTCTAGAAGCCGGGGTTGGCGAGTCCGTCTGGCTCTGTGTAGTGGATCTGTCCGTACCGCGTGGGTAGGAGTCCCTGGGACTGGACTGTTCTCCCTCACTGGAGTTCTCTTCGGTGGAAGTCTGAAAGAAGGGATACGACCATCTTACAAGGGTTGGGAAGGCAAGTGCGATCGATCGAAATATGGTACAACTTACCTGCGAATTCGCTGGGGCAGGAGTTCTGCGCGTCAGGGTTTTCCTGACAGCCACCTTCCTCACCGCCGTCCTCGCCCGGGTCGAGGCTCGGGGGGCAACCGGCTCCAAGGATGCTTTGCTTTTGGGAGCCGATTTCGGTGAAATCGGTTGGCCTTCCATTATAACTTTCTTCAGAGGTGGCGAACGCTGACAGAAGAGGACCACTGGGGCCGGAGGGAGGAATTCAAAGGGAGAACCATCGGCTTGCAGGGGAGCTGGGCCGTCTTGTTCCTGCCAAGAGGTGAAGTCAGTTCGCAGGCAAGTTACCATTAAGGGGTTGCGGGAAATATTTTAAGGAACAGTACCTGGTCGGCGGAGATGACATGCGTGGCGTCAAGTTGTTTCAATTGCGGTCCTAGCGCCCTCCTAAAAACATGGGTCTTCCACATGGACCACCAAGTCTCGAAGCCATCAGTAGTGGAGGAGAAACGGAGGTTGTGAGGAATTGGGAGGGCCAAAGCATCAAAGAAGGTGTAGCACCTATGACTGGTAAGGATGTCAGGCAGTTCGGCTCGGCTTGCGGTCAGGTGGTGTAAGAATAAGTGCGGAGGCACTTGCCCGAGACCGAGCTGACGGGCTACCACTACTGGTTGATAACACTCATAACCGGGTTTGATGATCCGGTTTGAGGTGCTCATTCCAACAGGGAGAAAGCAAGGACGAATCATGATAGAATACAGATGCCGGGTGCTATCGTCATCGGCAAAGCTACCCAATCGGAAGGAGACTGGATTTTCAAAATCCTCCGTTTCAGTATAAGGAAAGAACAGGGGGTTGTCCAGACCTTGGAAGAAGATCTTGAACCACCCTGCTGCTTCCTTAGGGATCAGCCTGCTGCCTGGGAGACCATACAGGGCTTGTCCATAGCTGGTGCATCGAATATCCTTCCCGTTAACATCTGGGCAAGGTCAGAGGTGGGAAGTCTGGGATCTGATCCCGAAAGTATAACTGCGCCCATAGCTGAATAAACCACCAGGGACCGCCAGTTTTAACTGTCTTCTGAGAGAACAGCTTGACAGACATCAGTTGAAGAGATCGATAGACCTCTCCAAGGAACAGTTTGCCGATGCCGAGATGGGTGCCTTTGGCCAGTTCATAGGCTAGGGAGAGGTAATTCTTGGTAGGGGCAAGTGATGGGCCGCAGAATATGAAGTGTTCCAACCAAAAGTTTAGGAAGGCTGTGTGTTCTCGCTCTGTCACAGGGCCTTTGGTTTTCATATGGCGATCGAGGTAGGCGCCCCAGCTGGTACACTCCTTTTTAGAAGAAAGAGTGAAAGGGACTTTCGGCAGTTTGAAAGCAGAAGGGCTTGGAGACGCAATGTCCAGGCCTGTAATCATGGCTACATCTAGCAGGGTTGGTGTCATCGGGCCATGGCCGAATATGAAGCAGTTCATCGCGTCAGACCAGAAGTAGCCGATGGTTTTCAGAATATTTTCATTCTTCTCAAGGGGAGACAATGATAATGATAAGGCATCGGCTATCCCTATAGATTCCCAGGTGGCGTAATGGGTTTTGGATACTCTATTGTACCATGGCACCCAACCTTCAGGGGGATTAGGCCAGGCTCGCAGGCAGTCGGCCCAGGAAGTCAGATCTAGGTGCTGATTCACGAAGGGGATTCTGTTAGCTTCACATGAGATTAAATGAGCAGGGCTCTCGGAAGAACGGGGGCCAAGACACATGGAATTTGGGAGAGAAGGATGCGGCAATAGGATGTCGGAGACCTAAAATCAATGACGGAGTAGAACATTAAGTCAGGTGTTCCTCTGTTCAATCCTGATATTGGCCCTAATGGAGGAGAAGCGGTGGAGTATTACCTTCAAGCCAGAGACCATGGTGTCGGCGTTGGATGATTCCGCCATTCGGTGCGCTGCGGAGTTTGGGGCGCTGTGGTTGAGATCTGAAGCTCGCGAGATTGCGTAGGTGGCGGATTTTGGGGATCTGAGTTTGCTTTCTCAGACGGAGGTTGCAGGTGACCGTTTGGAGGGGTAACCAGGTTTGCCCTTGTTTGTTATATGGTAGGGGCCGGTGCGACGCCATCGGCTCTTTCGAGGTTTGTTTGACTTTGACTATCGGCTAAGTTAACTAGAAGCCGATCGTGTAGAAGAAAAGAGCCGATTGCTGAAAGATTGCTGGAATCGTCAAGTTATGTGGAAGAAGTGGTAATAGACAGTATTGCGACGGTTCTGCTCTGCCACGACATGACCCTTTGAGCAATGCATATGGTTTTGCAATTATCATTATCAAAACCAGGGGGGCATGTGTTATCACCGGAATTTGACCAAGCCAGAGGTGGGCCGCGATCAAGACGGATTTGAAGATATACATATAGAAGAGATATGTGAATCGGCCTTGTTTACCAAATTTGGGCTAGTTAGCCCGTGTATCTTTATAGTAGGTTATGTAGAAGTTAGAATTTATCTCGTGCACGGTGTGGTGCACGCCCACGTTAGAAAGTCCCCTGGACTATAAATATGTACCTAGGGTTTATGGAATAAAAAACAACCAACGTTCAACACAAACCAATCTCGGCGCATCGCCAACTCCTTCGTCTCGAGGGTTCCTCCGGTAAGCACCATGCTGCCTAGATCGCATCTCGCGATCTAGGCAGCACGAGCCTGCCTAGTTGTTCATGCGTTGCTCGTACTGAAGCCTTTTTGATGGCGAGCAACGTAGTTATCATAGATGTGTTAGGGTTAGCATTGTTCTTAGTATCATATGCTGTCGTAGTGCAACCCTTGCGCATCTAGCCGTCCCTGTACCTCATCATGGGTGCAGGGGCGGCACCCCGCTTGATCGTTATTTAGTAGATCTGATCCGTTACGGTCGCTCCTTGATTCATCAAGGATTAGTTTAATATCTGCAATAGTTAGGCCTTACAAAGGGTTGGAGGATCCAGCGGCATGCAGGGTGTAGTTTGCTGCCCCTAGACAGGACGTTCCGAGGATCAACCTAGTGTTGGTTTTTAGGCCTTGTCTAGGGCTGGCTTACGTTTACCGTGCGTGAGCGCGAGGCCCAATCGTGAGTAGGATGATCCGATTATGCGGTGAAAACCCCAGATCGTCGTGGATCTCATATGCTTTATCATGATCAAGCAGGACCACCATATATTCGGCCACCTCGGACGAATCATGGGTGGATCGGCTCCACGAGCCGATTCACAGGACAACCTGAGAGCCGATCGAGGCTCGTATTTAACGTGTACGTGTGTGCCCTGCAGGAAACTAAGCGAGGCATCATCCACACCTTCCTGACCAGGTATAGGTCAGGTGGCACGCCTTGCAATTTGCATCGGCGCGCGACCAGGAGGCTTTGCGGGCCGTCGCTCTGAGGGACTGGGGCCAGCCGCAGCCCTAGTTGTTCCCGGCTCTACGGTGTTGACCAGTCACTGCCCGCCGGTGGGTTTCTGACGTCAACAACGTTGGAGACGTATCAGCATCCCCAAGCTTAGTTCTGCTCGTCCCGAGCAGGTAAAACGATAACAAAGATAATTTCTGAAGTGACATGCCATCATAATCTTGATCATACTATTTGTAAACATATGTAATGAATGCAGCGATCAAAAAAAAGGTAATGACATGAGTAAACAACTGAATCATAAAGCAAAGACTTTTCATGAATAGTACTTCAAGACAAGCATAAATAAGTCTTGCATAAGAGTCAACTCATAAAGCAATAAATCAAAGTAAAGGTATTGAAGCAACACAAAGGAAGATTAAGTTTCAGCGGTTGCTTTCAACTTATAACATGTATATCTCATGGATATTGTCAACATAAAGTAATATAACAAGTGCAATATGCAAGTATGTAGGAATCAATGCACAGTTCACACAAGTGTTTGCTTCTTAAGGTGGAGGGAGATAGGTGAACTGACTCAACAATAAAAGTAAAAGAATGGTCCTTCAAAGAGGAAAGCATCGATTGATGTATTTGTGCTAGAGCTTTTATTTTGAAAACATGAAACAATTTTGTCAACGGTAGTAATAAAGCATATGAGTTATGTAAATTATATCTTACAAGTTGCAAGCCTCATGCATAGTGTACTAATAGTGCCCGCACCTTGTCCTACTTAGCTTGGACTACCGGATCTTCGCAATGCCATGTTTCAACCAAGTGTCACAAAGGGGTACCTCCATGCCGCCTGTACAAAGGTCTAAGGAGAATGCTCGCATTTTGGATTTCTCGCTTTTGATTATTCTCAACTTAGACATCCATACCGGGACAACATGGACAACAGATAATGGACTCCTCTTAAATGCATAAGCATGTAGCAATGATTATTATTCTCATATGAGATTGAGGATATATGTCCAAAACTGAAACTTCCACCATGATTCATGGCTTTAGTTAGCGGCCCAATGTTCTTCTCTAACAATATGCATGCTCAAATCATTAAGGTGATAGATCCTTCAGACAAGACGGACATGCATAGCAACTCACATGATATTCAACAAAGAATAGTTGATGGCGTTCCCCAGAAGCATGGTTATCGCACAACAAGCAACTTAATAAGAGATAAAGTGCATAGGTACATATTCAATACTACGATAGTTTTTAAGGCTATTTTGTCCCATGAGCTATATATTGCAAAGGCGAATGATGGAATTTTAAAGGTAGCACTCAAGCAATTTACTTTGGAATGGCGGAGAAATACCATGTAGTAGGTAGGTATGGTGGACACAAATGGCATAGTGGTTGGCTCAAGGATTTTGGATGCATGAGAAGTATTCCCTCTCGATACAAGGTTTAGGCTAGCAAGGTTATTTGAAGCAAACTCAAGGATGAACCGGTGCAGCAAAACTCACATAAAAGACATATTGTAAACATTATAAGACTCTACACCGTCTTCCTTGTTGTTCAAAACTCAATACTAGATATTATCTAGACCTTAGAGAGACCAAATATGCAAACCAAATTTTAGCAAGCTCTATGTATTTCTTCATTAATGGGTGCAAAGCATATGATGCAAGAGCTTAAACATGAGCACAACAATTGACAAGTATCACATTATCCAAGACATTTTATAATTACTACATGTAGTATTTTCCAATTCCAACCATATAACAATTTAACGAAGAAGAAACTTCGCCTTGAATATTATGAGTAAAGCCTAAGGACATATTTGTCCATATGCAACAGCGGAGCGTGTCTATCTCCCACAAAGTGAATGCTAGGATCCATTTTATTCAAACAAAAACAAAAAAAAACAAAAACAAACCGACGCTCCAAGTAAAGAACACAAGATGTGACTGAATAAAAATATAGTTTCAGGGGAGGAACCTGATGATGTTGTCGATGAAGAAGGGGATGCCTTGGGCATCCCCAAGCTTAGACGCTTGAGTCTTCTTAAAATATGCAGGGATGAACCACGGGGGCATCCCCAAGCTTAGAGCTTTCACTCCTCTTGATCATAGTATATCATACTCCTCTCTTGACCCTTGAAAACTTCCTTCACACCAAACTTCAAGCAAACTCATTAGAGGGTTAGTGCACAATTAATAATTCACACATTCAGAGATGACACAAACATTCTTTACACTTCTGGACATTGCATAAAGCTACTGGACATTAATGGATCAAAGAAATTCATCCAACATAGCAAAAGGGGCAATGCGAAATAAAAGGCAGAATCTGTCAAAAACAGAACAGTTCGTAAAGACGAATTTTAAAGTGGCACCAGACTTGCTCAAATGGAAAAACTCAAAACTAATGAAAGTTGCGTACATATCTGAGGATCAAGCTCGTAAATTGGCAGATTTTTTCGAATTTTCTACAGAGACCTGTGCCCAGATTCGTGACAGACAGCAATGCTGTTTCTGCGCAGCGATCTCAAATATAACATCAACTTTAACATAGAAACTTTACTTGGCACAAAAACATGATAAGGAGAGGTTGCTACAGTAGTAAACAACTTCCAAGACTCAAATATAAAACAAAGTACTGTAGTAAAAACATGGGTTGTCTCCCATAAGCGCTTTTCTTTAACGCCTTTCAGCTAGGCGCAGAAAGTGCAAATCAAGTAACATCAAGAGTAGAAGCATCAACATCATAACTTGTTCTAATAATAGAATCAAAAGGCAACTTCATTCTCTTTCTAGGGAAGTGTTCCATACCTTTCTTGAGAGGAAATTGATATTTAATATTACCTTCCCTCATATCAATAACAGCACCAACGGTTCGAAGAAAAGGTCTTCCCAACACAATAGGACAAGATGCATTGCATTCGATATCCAAGACAACAAAATCAACGGGGACAAGGTTATTGTTAACCATAATGCGCATATTATCAATCCTCCCCAAAGGTTTCTTTTTAACATTATCGGCAAGATTAACATCCAAATAACAATTCTTCAATGGTGGCAAGTCAAGCATATCATAAATCTTTTTAGGCATAACAGAAATACTTGCACCAAGATCACATAAAGCATTACATTCAAAGTCATTTAATTTCATTTTAATGATGGGCTCCCAACCATCTTCTAACTTTCTAGGAATAGAAGTTTCAAGTTTTAGTTTCTCTTCTCTAGCTTTTATGAGAGCATTTGTAATATGTTTTGTAAAGGCTAAATTTATAGCACTAGCATTAGGACTTTTAGCAAGTTTTTGTAAGAACTTTATAACTTCAGAGATGTGACAATCATCAAAGTCTAAATCATTATGAGCTACAGCAATGGGATCATTGTCCCCAAGATTGGAAAAAATTTCAGCAGTTTTATCACAAGCAGTTTCAGCAGTTTTAGCAATTTCAGGCAGTTTTGTACGCTTTGCACTAGGAGTAGAAACATTGCCAACACCAATTATTTTACCATTGATAGTAGGAGGTGCAGCAACATGTGAAGAATCAACATTACTTTTGGTGGTAATAGTCCAAACTTTAGCTACATTATTCTCTTTAGCTAGTTTTTCATTTTCTTCTCTATCCCACCTAGCACGCAATTCAGCCATTAATCTTATATTCTCATTAATTCTAACTTGGATGGCATTTGCTGTAGTAGTAATCTTATTATCAATATCATCATTAGGCATAACTTTCAATTTTAATAACTTAACATCAGAGGCAAGTCTATCAACTCTAGAAGCAAGAATATCAATTTTATCAAGCTTTTCCTCAACAGATTTGTTAAAAGCAGTTTGTGTACTAATAAATTCTTTAAGCATAGCTTCAAGACCAGAGGGTACACTCCTATTATTGTTGTAAGAATTCCCATAAGAATTACCATAACCATTACTATTAGCAGAAGGATATGGCCTATAGTTATTACCAGAGTTGTTTCTATAAGCATTGTTGTTGAGATTATTATTTTTAATGAAATTCACATCAATATTTTCTTCTTGAGCAACCAATGAAGCTAAAGGAATATTATTAGGATCTACATTAGATCTACCATTCACAAGCATAGACATAATCACATCAATCTTATCACTCAAGGAAGAGGTTTCTTCAACAGAATTTACCTTCTTACCTTGTGGAGCTCTTTCCGTGTGCCATTCAGAGTAATTTATCATCATATCATCAAGAAGCTTTGTAGCCCCCAAAGTGATGGACATAAAGGTACCTCCAGCAGCTGAATCCAATAAATTCCGCGAAGAAAAATTTAGTCCTGCATAGAAGGTTTGGATGATCATCCAAGTAGTCATCCATGGGTTGGGCAATTCTTTACCAAAGTTTTCATTCTCTCCCATGCTTGAGCAACATGTTCAGTATCTAATTTCTTAAAATTCATTATGCTACTTCTCAAAGATATAATTTTAGCGGGAGGATAATATCTACCAATAAAAGCATCTTTACATTTAGTCCATGAATCAATACTATTCTTAGGCAAAGATAGCAACCAATCTTTAGCTCTTCCTCTTAATGAGAAAGAAAACACTTTCAATTTAATAATATCACCATGTACATCTTTATACTTTTGTATTTCACAAAGTTCAACAAAATTATTGAGATGGGCAGCAGCATCATCAGAACTAGCACCAGAAAATTGATCTCTCATGACAAGATTTAGTAAAGCAGGTTTAATTTCAAAGAATTCTGCTGTAGTAGCAGGTGGAGCAATAGGTGTGCATAGGAAATCATTATTATTTGCATTTGTGAAGTCACACAACTTAGTATTTTCAGGGGTATTCATTTTAGCAACAGTAAATAAAACAAACTAGATAAAGTAAATGCAAGTAACTAATTTTTTTGTGTTTTTGATATAGAGAGCAAGACAGTAAATAAAGTAAAACTAGCAACTAATTTTTGTGTGTTTTGTTTAGGTGCAGCAAACAAAGTAGTAAATAAAATAAAGCAAGACAAAAACAAAGTAAAGAGATTGAGAAGTGGAGACTCCCCTTGCAGCGTGTCTTGATCTCCCCGGCAACGGCGCCAGAAATTTGCTTGATGCGCGTAGATGTACACGTCCGTTGGGAACCCCAAGAGGAAGGTATGATGCGCACAGTGGCAAGTTTCCCTCAAAGAAACCAAGGTTTAATCGGACCAGTAGGAGTCAAGAAGCACGTTGAAGGTTGATGGTGGCGAAATGTGATGCGGCGCAACAACAGGGATTCCGGCGCCAACGTGGAACCTGCACAACACAACCCAAGTACTTTGCCCCAACGAAACAGTGAGGTTGTCAATCTCACCGGCTTGCTGTAACAAAGGATTAACCGTATTGTGTGGAAGATGATTGTTTGCAAGAAAACAGTAAAACAAGTATTGCAAGATTGTATGCGATGTAAAGAATAGGACCGGGGTCCACAGTTCACTAGAGGTGTCTCTCCCATAAGATAAAAGCATGTTGGGTGAACAAATTACAGTCGGGCAATTGACAAATAGAGAAGGGCATAACAATGCATATACATAATATGATAAATATAGTGAGATTTAATCCGGGCATTACGACAAAGTACATAGACCGCCATCCAACTGCATCTATGCCTAAAAAGTCCACCTTCAGGTTATCATCCGAACCCCATTCAGTATTAAGTTGCAAAGCAACAGACAATTGCATTAAGTATGGTGCGTAATGTAATCGACAACTACATCCTTAGACATAGAATCAATGTTTTATCCCTAGTGGCAACAGCACATCACAACCTTAGAATTTTCTGTCACTGTCCCAGGTATCAATGAAGGCATGAACCCACTATCGAGCATAAATACTCCCTCTTGGAGTTAAGAGTAAAAACTTGGCCAGAGCCTCTACTAATAACGGAGAGCATGCAAGATCATAAACAACACATAAAAAATAGATTGATAATCACCATAACATAGTATTCTCTATCCATCGGATCCCGACAAACACAACATATAGAATTACAGATAGATGATCTTGATCATGTTAGGCAGCTCACAAGATCCAACAATGAAGCACAATTAGGAGAAGACAACCATCTAGCTACTGCTATGGACCCATAGTCCAGGGGTGAACTACTCACTCATCACTCCGGAGGCGACCATGGCGGTGTAGAGTCCTCCGGGAGATGAATCCCCTCTCCGGCAGGGTGCCGGAGGCGATCTCCTGAATCCCCGAGATGGGATTGGCGGCGGCGCTCTGGAAGGTTTTCCGTATCGTGGCTCTCGCGGGGTTTCGCGACGGAGGCTATTTGTAGGCGGAAAGGTAGCGTGAGGGGCCACACGAGGGCCCCACACCATAGGTCGGCGCGGCCAGGGCCTGGGCCGCGCCGCCCTATGGTGGCGGCCCCTCGTGGCCCCACTTTGACTCCCCTTCGGTCTTCTGGAAGCTTCGGGCAAAAATAGGCCCCTGGGCGTTGATTTCGTCCAATTCCGAGAATATTTTGTTACTAGGATTTCTGAAACCAAAAACAGCAGAAAACAGCAAGCTCTTCGGCATCTTGTTAATAGGTTAGTTCCAGAAAATGCGTAAATACGACATATAATGTGCATAAAACATGTAGGTATCATCAATAAAGTAGCATGGAACATAAGAAATTATCGATACGTTGGAGACGTATCGGATGCTAACCGAAGGTGGATTATTTAGGCATAGATGCATGCTGGATAGCGGTCTATGTACTTTGTCGTAATGCCTGATTAAATCTCATAGTAATCATCATTGATATGTATTGAATCTTTATTTGTCAATTGCCCACCTGTAATTTGTTCACCCAGCATGCTAGTTATTTTATTGGAGAGACACCACTTGACGTGGGCATTACCCTTCGAGTAACCGACGTTGCTCTATCCTATATTTCCTGGTTGGAGGCCCATGAAGGCATTTGGAGGCAAAGCGGCCCATCAGGACGGTGCACTAGAAGATTCCTTGACGAGCAAGATGAAGAAGCAGCCGAAAAAGGAAAGATTAGATCTAAAACTACTATAAACCTAGTCGTGCTCGGTTAGACCTCTTGAGACCTGGCCTCCTATATAAAGGCCAGGAGAGGGGCTGCCGAGACACACAATCAATCTTAGCAATCTTAGCCACCAAAAGTTTAGATCTAGGTCATCGTTAAGCCTAGCATCTCGACGAGATCTCAGCCAAACTATTCGGCACCCCATTTGTAACCTATTATCATCATAATCAAGAACAGACAAGAAGGACGTAAGGGTTTTACCTCACCGAGGGCCCCGAACCTGGGTAAATCGCTCCCCCGTTTGTCTGTGAACCGATGTCTCGTGTCAGCTTGCAGGATTCCATCAACCCTAAGCCCCTATCGGAGGGCATTGCCGAGGAGCACCCTCGACAATTGGCGCCGTCTGTGGAAACTGCTGGCGCAAGATCGTCATCGGCAGATCCGATCATGTCATCGACGTCTTCATCGACACCGTCATCACCAACTCTGGGAAGTCCGGTTCGATTCGGCTCCTACGAATTCACCCCGCCCAGCGATTCTTCCCGCTCAAACTTCTCAGATCTGCAAGGAAACATGGAGATGACCATCGGCAGCGTCCACTACAACGTCAACGCAGAAGGAATTCTTCAGCTGCTGGAATCGCCCACCTCTGGATCAACAAGTCCTAGCGCATCATCATCACTCGACCTGTTGGCTGGTCTGACAGAATCGATGAGTTCACCCGCGCCCTCGACTCCCCGTTCGGCGTCTTCAATGTCAGTAGGATCCGATGATCCCGCATCCTCGGAGTTAACCTCGTACTACTGCTTGAACTGCGACGCCAGGCACGGCTTGGGGTCAAGCGACACACCGTTCATCTGCAATGCCCGATACTCATCGGGAGAAGACAGTGTCGACAGCATTGCCCGAGGAGCCACCCGAAGATCGACGCATCATCAGGTCTATGCCGCCAACAACACAGGAAACACAAGGCACGGAGGAGACGGAGACCGCACGCCTCGTTCTAGTAGGCGAGCAAGCTTCGAAAACAGCGCCAGCAATCGCGACAGCGATTACACCATCGCGAGTGGGCGGCAGCCAGGGCAGCCGTACTTAACAACACCCCGCTCCCCGCAGGAACCTCGGTTGGAACCCTAAACGCATATCGCTCTATACTAGAGAAAAACCGGGAGCACCTGTCGAGAGAGCAAGCTACCCTCGAGAGACGTCTATCTGCGGCAGAGCGATCCCGAGCGAACGACGGAGAGCTTCACAAGGAAGCGCTTCTCGAAGTACTCATGGGGCAGGAAAGCACCGGTCAAGACTGTCCAGGCTCTCGGAAGACGACGCTAGAGAAATAACGTCGAATCTGACCAAGTCCTTCATGACCACGGACACCGCGGGCATGCCACGGCCAAAAAACGTTGCGGGAGCAACAGCCAACCTTGCTGCGTACCTCATCAACCAGCGCCCTGAAGGATCCATGGCTCAAGCTCACCGTGGCGCCCTAGAAAGTCTCGCGATATTGGGAAATAATCTAGTTCCGCAGAAGGAAAAACCACGGCGCAGGCTAGCGGTTCAAAACATCATGCGAGAGATGCTCGGGATGAAATCACCCAGAGCCGGATTGATAAAGCAAGGCGACGACGCGCCGCCAGGAAGGACGACGACAGTGATTCTTCGGATGAGGATCAGGAGTACGATGGCGAACTAAGGGGAGCCGATTGTTTGAGTTACAAAATCCGCGAGACGATGCCACCCAAGAAGTTCAAGCCTACTCCCACCGACGCTGCCAAGTATGATGGGCAGCAGGAACCAAGATCTTGGATAGACGATTACCTGCAGACTGTGATTCTGCATAAGGGGAACCAGATAGCAGCAATGCAGTGCTTGCAGCTTTACTTGAAGGATTCAGCGCGAGCTTGGTTAAGGGGGCTGCTGATACGTCTCCAACGTATCGATAATTTCTTATGTTCCATGCTACTTTATTGATGATATCTACATGTTTTATGCACATTATATGTCGTATTTACGCATTTTCTGGAACTAACCTATTAACGAGATGCCGAAGTGCCAGTTCCTGTTTTCTGCTGTTATTGGTTTCAGAAATCCTAGTAACGAAATATTCTCGGAATTGGACGAAATCAACGCCCAGGTTCCTATTTTGCCCCGAAGCATCCAGAACACCCGAGAGCCGCCAGAGGGGGGCCCTGTGGGCCCAGATGATAGGGGGCGCGGCCAGGGCTGGGCCCGCACCACCCTATGGTGTGGTCGCCCCTTTGACCCTCCTGCGCCGCCTCTTCGCCTATATAAAGCCCTGCATCGAAAACCCTTACGGAGGAAGCCACGGTACGCGAAACCTTCCAGCCGCCGCCATCGCGAAGCCAAGATCTGGGGGACAGGAGTCTGTTCCGGCACCCTGCCGGAGCGGGAAGTGCCCCCGGAAGGCTTCTCCATCGACACCGCTGCCATCTCCACCGCCATCTTCATCACCGCTGCTGCTCCCATGAGGAGGGAGTAGTTTTCCATCGAGGCTCGGGGCTGTACCGGTAGCTATGTGGTTAATCTCTCTCCTATGTACTTAAATACAATGATCTCATGAGCTGCCTTACATGATTGAGATCCATATGATGAGCTTTGTATCGCTACTAGTTGTGTGCTACTCATGTGATGTTATTAAAGTAGTCTATTCCTCCTGCATGGTGTAAAGGTGATTAGTGTGTGCACCGTGTGGTTCTTGTCGTAGGCTATGATCATGATCTCTTGTAGATTGTGGAGTTAATTATCATTATGATAGTATTGATGTGATCTATTCCTCCTTCATAGTGTAATGTGGACAGTGTGTGCACTATGTTAGTTCTTGGTTTATTTTGCAATGATCTATTATGCTCTAAGGTTATTTAAATATGAACATTGAATTGTGGAGCTTGTTAACTCCGGCATTGAGGGTTCGTGTAATCCTACGCAATGTGTTCATCATCCAACAAAAGAGTGTATGTAGCACATATGAGAAAGAGTTATTTATTATGCGATCAATGTTGAGAGTGTCCACTAGTGAAAGTATGATCCCTAGGCCTTGTTCATAAATACTGAAATCGCTGCTTGTTTACTGTTCTACTGCATGTTTACTTCCCGCAATATTACTACCATCAACTGCACGCCAGCAAGCACTTTTCTGGCGCCGTACTACTGCTCATACTTATTCATACCACGTATTTCACTATCTCTTCGCCGAACTAGTGCACCTATTAGGTGTGTTGGGGACACAAGAGACTTCTTGCTTTGTGGTTGCAGGGTTGCATGAGAGGATATCTTTGACCTCTTCCTCCCGAGTTCGATAAACCTTGGGTAATCCACTTAAGGAAACTTGCTGCTGTTCTACAAACCTCTGCTCTTGGAGGCCCAACATCTACAAGAATAGAAGCACCCGTAGACATCAAGCACTTTCTGGCGCCGTTGCCGGGAGGGAAGGTAAACGGCACTCACACATTGGCAAGCCCGGCAACTAAGCACTTTTCCTCCCTCGTCAACTACGCGCCAAGCACTTTTCTGGCGCCGTTGGGGAGGAAAGGTAAAAGGCACTCATACTCCGGTTCCAACAGTACTTTTCTGCGCCATTGTGTGTGTGCTCGAAGCTATTTCCTTTAGACTCTGCAATTGCGACATTTGGTTTCTTGTTTACACTAGTTAGGCATAATGGACAACAATGACCTTCTTATTCTATTTCCTGATTTAAGACATGGATGGTTTGATGCGAAAATTAAAAAACCCATGGAACATATTAATATGAATGCTTTGAACACTATTGTTGCTAATGCTATGGAAAATTCTAAGCTTGGGGAAGCTGGCTTTGATGAGCATGATATTTTTAGTCCCCAAGCATTGAGGAGAAAATTTACTTTGATGATACTTTGCCTCCCATTTATGATGATTATAATGATAGTAGTCTTTTGTTACCACCTGTTATGGAGGATAAATTTGATTATGATTACAATATACCTCCTATATTTGATAGCTACTTTGTTGAATTTGCTCCCACTACAATTAATAAGAATGACTATGCTTATGTTGGGAGTAGTAATTATTTTATGCATGAGACTCATGATAAGAATGTTTTATGTGATAGTTATATTGTTGAGTTTGCTCATGATGCTACTGAAAGTTACTATGAGAGAGGAAAATATGGTTGTAGAAATTTTCATGTTACTAAAATGCCTCTCTATGTGCTGAAATTTTTGAAGCTACACTTGTTTTATTTTCCTATGCTTGTTACTTTGCTCTTCATGAACTTGTTTATTTACAAGATTCCTATGCATAGGAAGCATGTTAGACTTAAATGTGTTTTGAATTTGCCTCTTGATGCTCTCTTTTGCTTCAAATACTATTTCTTGCGAGTGCATCATTAAAACTGCTGAGCCCATCTTAATGGCTATAAAGAAAGAACTTCTTGGGAGATAACCCATGTGTTTATTTTACTACAGCAATTTTTGTTTTGTTGAGTCTTGGAAGTTGTTTACTACTGTAGCAACCTCTCCTTATCATGTTTTTGTGCCAAGTAAAGTTTCTATGTTAAAGTTGATGTTATATTTGGGATCGCTGCGCAGAAACAGCATTGCTGTCTGTCACGAATCTGGCACAGTCTCTGTAGAAAATTCGAAAAAATCTGCCAATTTACGAGCGTGATCCTCAGATATGTACGCAACTTTCATTAGTTTTGAGTTTTTCCATTTGAGCAAGTCTGGTGCCATCTTAAAATTCGTCTTTACGGACTGTTCTGTTTTTGACAGATTCTGCCTTTTATTTCGCATTGCCGCTTTTGTTAAGTTGAATGAGTTTCTTTGTTCCATTAACTTTCAGAAGTTTTGTGCAATGTCCAGAAGTGTTAAGAATGATTGTGTCACCTCTGAACATGTGAATTTTTGATTATGCACTAACCCTCTAATGAGTTTGCTTGAAGTTTGGTGTGGCAGAAGTTTTCAAGGGTCAATAGAAGAGGGTGATATAATGTGATCGAGAAGAGTGAAAGGTCTAAGCTTGGGGATGCCCCGGTGGTTCATCCCTGCACATTTTAAGAAGACTCAAGCATCTAAGCTTGGGGATGCCCAAGGCATCCCCTTCTTCATCGACAAAGTATCAGGTTCCTTCTCTTGAAACTATATTTTTATTCGGTCACATCTTGTGTTCTTTACTTGGAGCGTCTGTGTGCTTTTATTTTTGTTTTTGTTTTGTTATCTTAGTTCTCTGAATAAGTTCATCCTTGTGTGGGAGAGAGACACGCTGGTTCGTATGAACACATGTGTTCTTAGCTCATAATATTCATGGCGAAGTTTCCTCTTCGTTAAATTGTTATATGGTTGGAATTTGAAAAATGCTACATGTAGTAATTGGTAAAATTTCTTGGATAATGTGATACTTGGCAATTGTTGTGCTCATGTTTAAGCTCTTGCATCATATACTTTGCACCTATTAATGAAGGAATACATAGAGCTTGCTAAAATTTGGTTTGCATATTTGGTCTCTCTAAGGTCTAGATAATTTCTAGTATTGAGTTTTGAACAACAAGGAAGACGGTGTAGAGTCTTATAATGTTTACAATATGTCTTTTATGTGAGTTTTGCTGCACCTATTCATCCTTGAGTTTGCTTCAAATAACCTTGCTAGCCTAAACCTTGTATCGAGAGGGAATACTTCTCATGCATCCAAAATCCTTGAGCCAACCACTATGCCATTTGTGTCCACCATACCTACCTACTACATGGTATTTCTCCGCCATTCCAAAGTAAATTGCTTGAGTGCTACCTTTAAATAATTCAAAATTTATTACCTCTCATTTGTGTCAATGTTTTATAGCTCATGAGGAAGTATGTGGTGTTTTATCTTTCGATCTTGTCATTTACTTTTGACAGACTTTCACAATGGACTAGTGGCTTCATCCGCTTATCCAATAATTTTGCAAAAAGAGCTGGCAATGAGGTTCCCAGCCTCAATTAATTAACTTGCATTAATAATTCTCTTCACATGTTTTGCTCTGATCTATCAGTAAGCAACTTAAATTTGCAAATAGACACTCCTCCATGGTATGTGAATGTTGGAAGGCACCCGAGGATTCGGTTAGCCATGGCTTGTGTAAGCAAAAGGTTGGGAGGAGTGTCATCCACAAATAAAGAAAAACTAAACTAAAGTACATGTGTAAACAAAAGAGAAGAGGGATGATCTACCTTGCTGGTAGAGATAACGTCCTTCATGGGAGCCGCTCTTGAAAGTCTGGTTGATGAGGTTGTTAGAGTGCCCACTACCATTCGTTGACAACAACAAACACCTCTCAAAATTTTACTTTTATGCTCTCTTTATGTTTTCAAAATAAAAACTCTAGCACAAATATAGCAATCGATGCTTTCCTCTTTGAAGGACCTTTCTTTTACTTTTATTGTTGAGTCGTTTACCTATCTCTCTCCACCTCAAGAAGCAAACACTTGTGAACTGTGCTACATACTTGCTTATTGCATTTGTTATATTACTCTATGTTGACAATTATCCATGAGATATGCATGTTGAAAGTTGAAAGCAAGCTGAAACTTAATCTTCTTTTGTGTTGCTTCAATACCTCTACTTTGAATTATTGCTTTACGAGTTAACTCTTATGCAAAACTTATTGATGCTTGTCTTGAAAGTACTATTCATGAAAAGTCTTTGCTTTATGATTCATTTGTTTACTCATGTCATTACCATTGTTTTGATCGCTGCATTCATTACATATGCTTACAATAGTATGATCAAGGTTATGATGGCATGTCACTTAAGAAATTATCTTTGTTATCGTTTTACCTGCTCGGGACGAGCAGAGCTTGGGGATGCTGATACGTCTCCAACGTATCGATAATTTCTTATGTTCCATGCTACTTTATTGATGATATCTACATGTTTTATGCACATTATATGTCGTATTTACGCATTTTCTGGAACTAACCTATTAACGAGATGCCGAAGTGCCAGTTCTTTCTGCTGTTTTTGGTTTCAGAAATCCTAGTAACGAAATATTCTCGAATTGGACGAAATCAACGCCCAGGTTCCTATTTTGGAAGCATCAGAACAAGAGGCCAGAGGGGGCCCTGTGGGCCCAGATGATAGGGTGGCGCGGCCGGCTGGGCCGCGCCACCCTATGGTGTGGTCGCCCCTTTGACCCCTGCGCCTCTTCGCCTATATAAAGCCCTGCATCGAAAACCCTTACGGAGGAAGCCACGGTACGCGAAACCTTCCGAGCCGCCGCCATCGTGAAGCCAAGATCTGGGGGACAGGAGTCTCTGTTCCGGCACCTGCCGGAGCGGGGAAGTGCCCCGGAAGGCTTCTCCATCGACACCGCTGCCATCTCCACCGCCATCTTCATCACGCTGCTGCTCCCATGAGGAGGGAGTAGTTCTCCATCGAGGCTCGGGGCTGTACCGGTAGCTATGTGGTTAATCTCTCTCCTATGTACTTAAATACAATGATCTCATGAGCTGCCTTACATGATTGAGATCCATATGATGAGCTTTGTATCGCTACTAGTTGTGTGCTACTCATGTGATGTTATTAAAGTAGTCTATTCCTCCTACATGGTGTAAAGGTGATTAGTGTGTGCACCGTGTGGTTCTTGTCGTAGGCTATGATCATGATCTCTTGTAGATTGTGGAGTTAATTATCATTATGATAGTATTGATGTGATCTATTCCTCCTTCATAGTGTAATGTGGACAGTGTGTGCACTATGTTAGTTCTTGGTTTATTTTGCAATGATCTATTATGCTCTAAGGTTATTTAAATATGAACATTGAATTGTGGAGCTTGTTAACTCCGGCATTGAGGGTTCGTGTAATCCTACGCAATGTGTTCATCATCCAACAAAAGAGTGTATGTAGCACATATGAGAAAGAGTTATTTATTATGCGATCAATGTTGAGAGTGTCCACTAGTGAAAGTATGATCCCTAGGCCTTGTTCATAAATACTGAAATCGCTGCTTGTTTACTGTTCTACTGCATGTTTACTTCCCGCAATATTACTACCATCAACTGCACGCCAAGCACTTTTCTGGCGCCGTACTACTGCTCATACTTATTCATACCACCTGTATTTCACTATCTCTTCGCGAACTAGTGCACCTATTAGGTGTGTTGGGGACACAAGAGACTTCTTGCTTTGTGGTTGCAGGGTTGCATGAGAGGGATATCTTTGACCTCTTCCTCCCTGAGTTCGATAAACCTTGGGTAATCCACTTAAGGGAAACTTGCTGCTGTTCTACAAACCTCTGCTCTTGGAGGCCCAACACTGTCTACAAGAATAGAAGCACCCGTAGACATCAGCTGCCGAAGGGTTCCATTAAATCATGGGACGACCTAGTGGACGCCTTCGTTGCTAATTTCCAGGCAACATACAAGAGACCCGTCGGGATTGAAGAGTTACGCAACTGCCAGCAGAAGCAGAAGGAGTCGATGCGCTCATACATCGGGAGATTCACCAAACTCCTAAACGTTGCCGAAGATGTATCTGTCGACAGAGCAATCGACGCTTTCAGCGATGGCGTCCGACGTGAAAGCTACATAGAAGAACTCGGACGCAAAAAGCCAAAAACCATTACCAAGCTAATGGAAATCGCCAACAGCTGGGCTGATGGTGAGGACAACGTGCGAAGACCGCGGCAGCGCAGCGATGATGAAGATGACGACCAGCCGAAGCACGACTCGGGCAGCCGAAGGGATCGACACAAGAGGAGGAAGAACCGCAACTATGACGATAACAACCTGGTAGCCGCAGGATACTCCGATCGACATGACGATCGGTACGACGAAAGAAGAGACGATCGACAGGACAGCAATCGGAACAACTCTGGAAACCGTGGCAACTATAAACCACGGCAGCAGAGGACTCCTGAGCTACCCTACGCTGAGCAGATCAACGCCCCCTGTTACCTGCACTCGTATGTCGACTCCAAGGACGGCAAAACGAAGTCGAGTCACCTTCTCAGGGACTGTCGGCAGTTCCTCGACATGCACAAACTCATCCAGCAGTCAGGACAACAACCGCTACCACCTCCACCCCCACCTCCACCGCAGCACCAAGTCCAGCAGGCTCAACCTCATCAACCCAACGAGGCGTTCCCACCACCACGTGGGCAGATGAGCATGATCCACAGGACAGGTGTCTCAAGAAGAGAGATGAAGAAGCTCACCCGAGAGATTAATCTAGCCGAAAGCATCATGGCAAACATCCCTGAGTATGTCGAGTGGTCCTCTCAGAACATTACGTTCAGTCGAGCAGATCACCCGATGACCATACCAAAATTAGGACACGTTGCCCTTGTAGTTGAGGCACAGATAGGGGGATTCAAGATGAGCAAAGTCTTTATGGATGGTGGAAGCGGGTTAAACCTGATTTTCGTCGACACAATCAAGAGTATGGGGATCACCATGGGGATGCTAGAAGAGACAGATACTTGCTTCCATGGGATTCTTCCAACTGCAGGGTTACTCTCTTGGCAGAGTTTACCTGAATGTCGTCTTCGGCAGATCCGACAATTTCAGGAAGGAAAAGATCGAGTTTGAAGTAGTGAACTGGGAGTCACAGTATCATGCTATACTCGGAAGACCAGCTTATGCCAAGTTCATGGTTGTGCCGCACTATGCATATCTCAAGCTGAAAATGCCTGGGAACAACGGGACAAACATCACAGTCTATGGAAGTTTCTCACGCTCGGACAATTGTGATCGCGACTTTCAGAGGATTGCTGCGAAGTTTGGGAGCAAACAAGAAATTATCAAGCCCCCACCCAAGCTGTTGTTACGCGAAATCAAGGAGGAGAAACACGACAGGGAAAGCAAGAAGAAGCCAGCCGACCTTGCCCTTAAAGCGGTAGCAGAAGCCTCGGCAGCAGAAGCCTCGGCAGCAGCTTCGGCAAAAGCAAAGGGTTCGGCAGTTGATGGCACAGAAGGCATAGAAGACAGCAAGACGCTGGCAACCACGCCCAGACCCTTGGTGAAATCAACAACGCTGCAGCAGCCACTACCGTGGTGAAAAAGGCAGAAGATGAGAAGAACCCCTTCCTTGCTTAAGCAATTTATTAGCCTTTAATTTTTTCCCTTTATTCTAAATAGGGCCTTCTTCTTTTCGCCCTCTAGTATCGTGCTCACCTTATTAATGAGAACTCAAGTTTCGATCTTTTGTTAAGCATTGCAGTAATTCAAAACGACTAAGCCGCATCACCATGCAACATAGTCCGCGGCAGAAGATCGTGTTTCAGAAAAGCCTCTACGAGTGCTAAAAGATACAAAACAAACAAGGATGCTAATCCTTCCCTCTGCTATAGATGCCTCTGCGAGTGCCGCAAATAGCGAGAGTTAGAAAATACACATAATACAACCCACGTTCGATATTTTACCTATGGAAATATCAAAGAACAACGGGCTCATCGGCAGGATCACTGCACCCAAAATATTCGGGAGTGCCTGACGAAACATACATCGGTTGAAAGCAAAGTTGCGAATACAACAGGTTTAGCAAAACCTGCAACACGAGCTGATCACTCAAATGTTTTGCTGACCAACGAGTGCACATACATTTCAACGGGCAATTAAGATTTGCTCCTTCAAAACTTGCCAACGGCATTAACACGGTAAAAATACATCTACATGTATACACCGAATACAAAGCTTCGGCTAAACAATCTTACACACTTGGATAAAATAGCCAGCAAAAACTATTTACAAGGTAATATTAATTCCTGAATTCACCCTTGTGGAGCTTCCCTTTCTTCAGGTACCTGGGAATCCTTCTCAAGCCTGTCGACAATTACATTGGCGGGCAACAATACCTTCGGATACAGTACCTCTAAATCGCCAGTCGCGTTGGCAATAGACAGCAGATTTGCTGAAGGATAGCGTGCAAGCACAAGGGAAAGTGTAAACCTAGCACCGGCGAAAACTTGAGCCCGCACCAAGTCGCGAATCTTCTTGGCGTTTCTAAACTCAGACATCAAAGTCAGCAACGTAGGGGGAACCGTGTTTAAAGGGAACATTGTCTTCCAAACCACCCTCATTGCTTTATAACACTTGTTGAACCCGATACTGAAATAGTGCGACAGTCGAAGCCTTCGAGTGCTCCCGCCAGAAAATCTCTTCGGCTGAGGATAGTTGGGTTAAAGCGTGGACACGCTCGTGAATCTGTTTGTTCTCCTCCGCACGATTCAGAGCTATGACTGGCGAAGAAATAATTAGAGGCTCAGACAAGGCGTTTTGTTAACAAAGGGAGTCGGGACCAAGAAACTTACAGTTCAAACTCTCGGTGGCTTTGTGCAGTTCAGTAAGAGCGTACCGCTCCACGTCGGCTGCAATCTCGCTCTTCTTATTGACAATTGCGGCTAAGGCGTAAGTACTGCGCAAGTCCTTTTCCATCTGAGCGATCCGATCCTTGCCTCGCACCGTGTGACCGTCCGCCGCGCAGTACTTCGTCGGCGAGCACACTCCGGTGACCAATAAGGAGCGGCGCGACCACCACTAGCATCGCCTTGACGTCCTCGTTCCAATGAACCTACGCACGCCCTCGTGGGAACCCTGTATCATCGGCGTCGTCCACCACTGGCCGCCGGTGAGCACATGGTTGCCACATCGGCACCACGTGGCAGCCAACGTGGCTTAGCCCCACCAGTCATAGACTGTGGGTATGACCTGTCCGGGTGGCTTTAGCAGATTTCCTTTTATTTCAAATTCAATAATATCTGCAACTTCAAATAATTATAGAAAATTCATAAAAGCTCAGAAAAATAAATATAAGATATCAAAAATCTTATAGAAATAAACTCTATCCAATAAAAATATAAAATTAAATTTTATTTTAAATAAAAATTTAATTGTTTAAACCATTATTAATTAAGCCTTTTCTTTTAGTTCTAAATTCAATTAAAATTCAATAATTAGGAAAAACTTATAAATTTAATAAAAACCAGTAAGTAAATCAAGAAAACATTAAACTAGTTTTCTTTATTTATTATCTTATTAAATCCTTATTGAGGGATTTAAACCCTAACTAATAATTACCTTAATTATTAATTCTTTAAAAAAATGCCAAATTCAATATTATTTTCAAAGTTATTAATAACTTCAACTTTATAATGAAGTTAGTACCTTAATAACTATATGGTAGATTAGGAAACCCTAATTACATGTTGAATAAAGATTACAACCTCACCATTTCATGTGAAACCTAAAACCCTAATTCAATTAGGAAATCTAGCTCCATTAATCCATAAGAACTCTAATTTGTCCTAAACCTAAACCCTAGGTTATACCATGTGATCATCCTACTTTCTTTTAAACCATAGAACCATATAGAACCTAGATACTGGTCATGTCCACATAAAATGTAGAAGACCTATCACTAATAAGAGATGGGTATCCCATGGGTTCATCTTCATCAGACCTAGATGATCAAATAGGGTTAACCAAATGTAAACCCTAGTTCCAATCCTCAGAGTCATCAACCTTACCTATCCATGCTTAGCATCACATCATTGTGATGAATCCTGATAGCAACCATGCCAATATTATGCATCCTATTCCATACACACTAAACCCTATTAGTGTTAGATAAATATTAATCATCCTATTTAGGAAACCACCATTCCTTACTTAGTAGATCCAATAGGAAACTATAGACAACCTCAACCTTAACTAAAATACTTCTTATTACTTAAGAAGTATGTTCTTCAAAAGTTATTCTTTTGAAGAAAATAGGGAGTAGCCATCAACCCTGCCTAACAGGACCTATAAACCCTAACTACCTATCACCAATAAGATATACTGATGTCTACGGGTGCTTCTATTCTTGTAGACAGTGTTGGGCCTCCAAGAGCAGAGGTTTGTAGAACAGCAGCAAGTTTTCCCTTAAGTGGATCACCCAAGGTTTATCGATCTCAGGGAGGAAGAGGTCAAAGATATCCCTCTCATGCAACCGCAACCACAAAGCAAGAAGTCTCTTGTGTCCCCAACACACCTAATAGGTGCACTAGTTCGAAGAGATAGTGAAATACGTGGTATAAATAAGTATGGTGTAGTACGGCGCGAGAAAATAGCTGCTGGCGTGCAATTGATGGTAGTAATATTGCGAAGTAAACATGCGGTAAGTAGCAAGCGGTAAGTAAAACAGTAAACAAGCGATAGCAGTATTTAGGAACAAGGCCTAGGGATTAGACTTTCACTAGTGGACACTCTCAACATTGATCACATAACAGAATAGATAAATGCATACTCTACACTCTCTTGTTGGATGATGAACACATTGCGTAGGATTACACGAACCCTCAATGCCGGAGTTAACAAGCTCCACAATTCAATGTTCATATTTAAATAACCTTAGAGTGCATGAAAGATCGACACGACTAAACCAAGTACTAACTTAGCATGCACACTGTCACCTTCACGCCATGTAGGAGGAATAGATCACATCAATACCATCATAGCAATAGTTAACTTCATAATCTACAAGAGATCATAATCATAGCCTACGCCAAGTACTAACACGGATGCACACACTGTCACCATTACACCGTGCAGGAGGAATAAAACTACTTTAATAACATCACTAGAGTAGCACATAGATAAATTGTGATACAAAACACATTGCAATCATAAAGAGATATAAATAAGCACTTCACTATGCCATTCATAACAGTGAATAAGTATTCTGTGAAATATAGCCTAAGAGACCCACACGGTGCACACACTGTCACCTTTACACACGTGGGACAAGGAGTCTCCGGAGATCACATAAGTAAAACCCACTTGACTAGCATAATGACATCTAGATTACAAGCATCATCATATGAATCTCAATCATGTAAGGCAGCTCATGAGATTATTGTATTGAAGTACATAGGAGAGATGAACCACATAGCTAGTACAGCCCCGAGCCTCGATGGAGAACTACTCCCTCCTCATGGGAGCAGCAGCGGTGATGAAGATGGCGGTGGAGATGGAAGCGGTGTCGATGGAGAAGCCTTCCGGGGGCACTTCCCCGTCCCGGCGGCGTGCCGGAACGAGACTCCTGTCCCCCGATCTTGGCTTCGCGATGGCGGCGGCTCGGAAGGTTTCGCGTACCGTGGCTTATTCGTATCGTGTTTTAGGTCGGGACCTTTATATAGGCGGAGTCGGAGGGCCGGCGGCGACACAACGGGGGCGCGGGCCCAGCCCTGGCCGCGCCACCACCTTGTGTGGTGGGCCTGTGGCCCCCCTCTGGTCCTTCTCGGGTGCTCTGGAAGCTTCCGGTGAAAATAGGAACCTGGGCGTTGATTTCGTCCGATTCCGAGAATATTTCCTTACTAGGATTTCTGAAACCAAAAACAGCAGAAAATAGGAACTGGCACTTCGGCATCTTGTTAATAGGTTAGTTCCAGAAAATGCACGAATATGACATAAAGTGTGCATAAAACATGTAGATATCATCAATAATGTGGCATGGAACATAAGAAATTATCGATACGTCGAAGACGTATCATATACCACCTTGATAGCAACCATTGATAATTAAGATGCTTAAGCTTAATTAAAATCCATGCAAGCCATAGTTGCTGATGAATCCAACTTTGTTGTGATCCATCCCATCCTTACTCCAGAAATTATTTGGAACCCAGAGTAAACCATAGAACTTCACAACCCTAATTATTATACTTGTTCTTTATGAAAGAACCTGTTCTTCAAAAGTTATTCTTTTGAAGTATTTAACAAGTAATCATTAACCATGCACTATAGGACTTAAAATTGACAACTTCTCTTTACTTATTATACAACTACTCATCATTGGTGTGTATGATTGACAAAGGATTAATTTGTCAATGCCTACAGATTGTAGACTAGGGTTTTGCTAGAAGTAGAGGGCAAGTAGATCTCGAAGGTTTCAGCCAAAAAGTACTCGCTAATTATGAAAACTAGGGTTCTGTTGACAATAGATTCGATCCTTTCTTCGTCCCTCGACTCCCCCTTATATAGAGGGCGGAGCCGAGGGTTTCATACAAGTTACAGAGTTCGGGAGGGTTTCGTACCCAACCCGTAAGATTACAAATCTCTATCTTTCCTAATACAATCTATCTTTCCTTAACACTAAATGGGCTTCCGAATCTTCTTATTCTTCGAGTCCTGGGCCTTCAATAAACCCCGGGTACCATCTTTGGCAGGCCCATTGGGGATGCCTATGTCAATGATTGTTATTATGCATTATACCACTTGCCTATGATTCTAAGACAACAAAACCCTAATAAGAACTTTGTTTGTGGAATCACTCTAAAAGTGCAACACACCCTAAACAAATCATTTCAACTCACTAATCCTAAATCATCGGGGTTAGGTCACGCTTAGAACGATTGCATCTCATGCTTATGCATTATTGCATCCTTGCCAATCTTTTAAACATCATCCTTATCGGACGATGATGCTATTTCAGAACTTGGAGTTATTGCGGATCGGAGACCTTGCCTGCATAATCTTGTAGTCAAGAAAGGCAAGTTCATCACTTGCTCATGTCATTTGAGTATTTTTACCAAATTAACTGCAAAGTACTATGTTTATCACTATTGCATAAAAGGCAAAACCACTATTTTCATAACTATGAATATGACTAAGTGGTGGGCAATGGAACCATGGATTGTGTTGATATGGTGGAGGTTCCATTGCAAGGGTTTATATCCATCTAGGAATAAACAACAAATGTCGTCCAGTGATTCTTGTGCCGTAATAACCGTGTTAACCATAAGATCCGGAGTGGGACGGAGTAGTCAAAAGTGTTTCCACCTCTCGTTCATCAACGGATGCGCATTACTGTAGGCACTTGATCTCGAGAGACAAGATGCAGGGTGGGGAACCCGTAGAAGTCCCCACGGTAATGTGGTCTATGATGGGTTGCAACTGCCGGCGAAGGAATGTATGGTAGAGCCCTGCATTGACGTCGTGGTCGGGGTCCATCCTTAATTGGTGTAAGAGGACCGGCGAGGACCCAGGGTCGGAGATTGCAACAAAGGGTGGGTGTTCGAGGTAGCGGAGGAACATGATTGGCTAGACCTTATACCGGGCCTCACACCAAAGGAAGTGCGGACGGGAAAGCTGCCCGGTTGGCACCAAGGTTAAGATCTCTTATGGGTAAAGCAACACACCTCTGCAGTGTGGCGTGACCAGATCCTCTGTTCCGGGATATGGAACTGCGAACGCGCCGGAAAGGAACTCCATGAAGTTCTAGTCAACCGGTGAAGACTGACGGACATAGCTCTTCTGAATAAAAGCAACCTTTTGAAGAAATGATTATGAAAACCTGCATTGCCTATGACTTTCTGGTCCATGGCTGTAGCTAGTGCATTAAACACCTCTTCCCTATAATGAACTTGTTGAGTACGCTCGTACTCATCCCACTCTTAAATCCCCTGCTTAGATATGGAGGCATCAAAGGAGGATCTACAGTGCAACTCGAAGGCCGAGGAGTCAACAACTACTTCAAGGGACAGGACCATGTCAGGATAGTCAGATACCACCTTCAACAAGGAGAAAACCTAGATTAGCAATAGAAGGGAACTAGCTTCCTAAACCTAGCTCCTATTTAGCTAGAATCTATTCTTAGCCTCTATAGCTAGTTAAATACTCTTCAAATAGAGTTCGTGTTAGGACTAAACTCCGAGTCGTTCTTCTGGAGCTTATTTGCAGATTTACCTCATTGTAAAGTAGGAGGCTGTGTTGATCTTATGTAACAGAGTCTGTATGTAATTCTATAGACATGCCTTGGACCCGCATATGTTTCTGTTGTACCACTCTGAGCGATGTAATACTAGTGGAACGGTGTTTCATTGGTGTTATGTCAGACTTGCATACTACACCATGCAGTGGTATGCCGGGTCATCACATACATCCACCGTCGACCCACGGGATCTGGCACGGGGAAGTTGAACGAAGCCGCTCCAAAGAACCGCCAGCTCGATGAAGGTAGCACATCGACGCCGGAGCCCCACAGAGCGCCGCCATCGAGGAGGGGATCCACCACCTGCAAAACCGAACCCTCCTACGTCACGACGCCGCTGGCTAGAAACCCTAAGCTTACCTACACTATGTACACGGCGCGAACCGGTGTTCCCCCGTCCTCCCGCCGCCGGAGTGGCCGGCGGAGGGCGAGGAAGCCGCCGATTTGGCGCCGGCGAGGTGGCACGCCTGGGTCGCTCACAAATCTCCTCTCTGGTTACTGTAGACGGAAGAGGTCGGTCCAAGGTCAATCTTGCCTGCCCTTGCGTGTAGAAATCAGTACATGCAACACTGCAACATGCATACTGGGGCTCCTTGGCACACCTGCGTATGCATGTGTACACATCCATCCTAGATGGACGACTCTTTGCACAAAAATGAGCACATAACGGCTACCTTCATGTAATTTTTGTTAGCATTCTGAATGGTTAGAGATTATGTTTAATGTGTTATGTATTAATTCATAGAGACACAAGCTCTTTTCGATAGAGCAAAAAAATAATAGACACACTCCCTCCGTTTTAAAATAAATGATACAGATGTATCTATAAAGAAAATGCATCTAGATATGGATATATCTAGGCGAAAGTGAGACACTTATTTTTTGTATGAAGTTGATGCCACTTTTCCCACGATAAGTTCTCATTTTATTTCACATAAAGAAGATCTTGTCAAAATATTATCTTCAATTAATTAATACCAATGCGGCATTCTCCTGATTAGACCAAAATGATTCTCTGAAAAGTTAAAGAAACGACGACTCGTGGAGATGTCAAGGAACGACGTGAACACGCTAGATCTAGATGAAATACTTTCACATCCTCATCAGAGCAAAATTATTCTCTGGAAAATTAAAGACTAGCGACTCACAAGAAGAAGTAAGGAAATGTGTGAACGTGCTAGACCTGGGTGAGATAGTTCGACGGACATGTTTTTGAGTTGGACAAACGAGAAATCTGTGTTGTCTTTGATCATTTGCATTCAATGATAAAACAAAATCAGTCTACCCGTAGCAACGCACGGGTATTGTGCTAGTTAATCGATCTTCTCTAAGTAGATGCGATATGACGTGCTGATATGGAAGCACGATGCATGTTTAGTTCGGATTGGATTCTGCTACCAAGGTGGGCTACGTCTAGGACGTACGGGCGCACGATAATTGAGTTGGGCCTGGCCGTTTGCCTGCCGATTTTCTCCTTCTCTGGTTTTTTTATGCGGGACGAACGAATCCACCTCGACTCGAGCGATCGGTGCGGGACTGCGGGATCGTGGGTGTGGCCGCGGGTGGTTTGCTACCGGTTTTCTCTGCTGCGGGATTGTCTTTCGCTTTTTTGACATACCAAATATTTGACCCGGTTTTTAACATGAAATCTGCTCGATAGACAATCGGTTTATTTGACGGACGAAAATTTGTTCCGGCTTTTTTGACCTACCAACACTACCGATCCGTAACTTATTAGTAGAGATTAGTGAAGATTGTGCTTTTTTTTTTACCTCACGCAGTTCAGTTTCTGAGAACTGTCACAAAACAATAATCATTCAAGCTCTCAATTCCAAGACAGACAAGGCATACACAATTGCTCATCAGCGAGAACTGAAATGACATAATCTCTATGCAAATTGATCAGGCCTACTACATTACTCATATGCTAACTGAATTAAAGAATCTTCATGTAGGTTTATTAGACTTACCCTATTACTCATCAAAGAGAATTGGCATGATATAAACTTCACGCCAGGAGGTGTGCTGCTTGAGCAAGGAAGTACTGGGAATGATGTTTTGGACAATTATCACAAACTTGTACGATAACCTAATGAATATGAGATTATCTCTTCTCCTAGATCCTAGATGAGAAAACGAAAAACCAAAAGGTGAAACATCCTGATGTACAAATCATCTCCGAGAAAATGACAGACTGTTTTGAGGAGAACATGTGCTTTTCTCTACCACCAGCCACTGTAAACGCCTTCTCCTGATTGAGACACGTGCATGATCATGATGAGACCTACTTCAAATCCCTGGAAAAAAATGAAGAACATGCACGCTTTTTTTTTTTTTTCGAGAATACGTCCTGGAAGACGTATCAATCACATAGAAGAAGAGGCCGATGGCCGATACAACTCCACACACACCCAAGACGATACACAGCCAAGCGGCTTACAACACCCCGCTACAGACGACCCGATGAGAACGACCCGCCCCCAACCTCCTACCAAAAGAGGTGAGGAGATGGAGCACGGAGCCACCGAACCGCGTCACGAGCCAAGCGAGACACCACCATAGCACGATCGCGACTCCAAGGCAGCCCGGACCAACGTACCTCCCCTCATGAGCCTAGAAGAGTCGGCGAGGAGAAGGCAGGATCCTTCGGACTTGGAGAAGCAGCTGACTAGGTTGCATCCACCACGTCGTACATAGCGCCTCGAAGCCCCATGCCCTGGCCAGCAGCCGACACCGGGAGCGCATCACAATGCCCCGCCTCCAATTACACATCGGCCTCTCCCCAATAAGCCCTGACAACGTCTTCAAGAAGAAAACGACGCCGTGGCGCCGCCGTCGCCTTGCCCGATGGACCGGACATAGGGTTTCCCCTGGCACCAGAGGAGAGGGAAGGCACGGTTGGGACCAAAGATCACGCCTTCAGGAAGGGAGCGGCGCCCTCAGGCGTCGCCGTGATCCGCACCGGAAGCACCGGGCAGGGCTTTCACCCTGGTCCTTCACCGTACCCCCGATGCCGCCAGCGGCGAACTGGAGGCGATGGACGGGGAAGCAGACGCCGGCTTCGACCACCACCAGAAAGGCAAGAAGCCACATCGGCCTCACCGTCGCCGAAGAGGAGAGCCGGCCACCACCGGCCTCACCGGCGGCCAGCAAGAGCTCGGGGGGGCACCCTTGCCGGCCAACCACCACCACTGGCGCGCCCACGCAGCACGCCGGAGACAGAGCTCCACGCGCCGCCGCCACGCCCCGAAGCCGTGGCCCGCGTCGGCCCGCACAGGCCCAGATCGAGCCCGGCCGCCATGCGCAACCACGGCCACCACGCGAAGCCGCACCAACCACTGCCGCCTCCAAGTGCGAGAGGACGCCCCTGACGCTGCTCGCCGGCCGCCGCCGCGCCAGGCCCCGCCGACCTCCGCCGATTTGCACCGCCGCCATGGATCGAAGCCGCCCCGCACGGCCCGCCACGCGCCGGGTAAGGGAGAGCCCGCCGCCGCCGGCACCGCGCGGGCTTTGCCCGGCGGCACACGCTGGCGGCGGCAGGGGAGGGAGGGGAGAGGGGGGAGCGGGGGGGCGGAGCTAGGATTTCTCCCCTTCGGCCGCCGCGGGGGACGACCAGGGGAGAGCCTTTTCCTGTATCCAGTTATTTAGTCGCCAATTCATAAAGTTCAGATGACGCTTAGTTTTCAAACACGCAGAAACTTCAGGGGATGACAAAGATAAGAAAACTTGACTGAGCTAACTTCAAAAAAATTGACTATAAAGTTCTCATCTGCATTCATAACAAAATTAAAGTATTTAACTGTGTAAAACTTAAACCAGTCCAGCAGTGGAAAATCTTAGACAGAAGATCCACAAAGATTGGTCCCTCCCTGATGAACATGCTTTTCGATTTACTGGACATGGCACTAGTCTTACCAAGTCAGGTAAAGGAAGAGATGAGAGTTAAATTACTGCTAATATGGTAGCCCACGTGGCACCTAATTAATAGTAACATTCTTTTTGGCGACGGTAAAAGCAGGATTGAAGAACACTCATCTTGTATTTTGCAATCCTACCTTATCTGGGAGCAAGATGCTAGAGACATGGAACTTCTGATTGACCCTAAAGGAAACAGCCTGTTTACCCTATTTTTGTGAAAACACAAAAAAGCATTGGAAGGAGACTGCATTCTCCTGATCAAAACCTCAGACAGCGCAGAGCCTCCCTACATGGTTAATGTGAGCCCAAGTACAAACAAAATGTGGTGTGCACAGAGCTGAACACATTATGCTAATGAAGGAATTGAGTCTAAATTAACTTGACATTTGGTTGAAATATCATAATAGGCACACACGAATAAAAAGGAAAACATGTTGTCGTATCATAACTAACCAACTGCGTGGTCTGACCATGAATGTTTGTATGGTTCCCTCATACCCTGTTTCTTAATAAGAGCTCAAGTTCAAACAAAATGTGGTGTGCACAGAGCTATGAACCCAAGTTCAAACAAAATGTGGTGTGCACGGAGCTGAATACATTATGCTAATGAAGGAATTGAGTCTAAATTAACTTGACATTTGGTTGAAATATCATATAACAGGCACACACAAAGACAAAGGAAAACATGTTTCATATCATAACTAACCGACTGCAATGTCCAGGGTGGCAAAATTTGATGTGCCACTTAAGCCGCTGATTGAGAAACAAGGCGCTGCACACGCCGCATCTCTCCGGTGCTTCATCCTTATGGTGCTTGGTATAAAAGTGCCTCTCCAGCTGCTCATAAGAAGTTTAATTAATTTAAGAGAGCAATATGCTATAAACCAAAAACATAATCAGCAGCCAACCCTACTAGTATGAGCAATACTCACCCTTCCTGTCTTTGTGCCGACAATGTTGTTGGGATCCTGAAAATAACAAGCAGCACAAGTATCCCACCCATATTTACTGGCTGATCTTATGGTGAGATAATCGATATGAAACTTCTCCTGCTCGTATGGATCAGTAATTTCAGCATCCTTTTGAAGGTGCTGTTTACAATGTATAAAGATGGATATAAGTTAGGATGAGATATGATTTTATATTCTGAAGACAGAATCTACATTAAGGGTTTAAATTCTAAATATGTTACAGATTTTTCTTCGCAGTATACTGTTAGAAAAAGGAATATCTAATTTTCAGAGGGCAATCCCCTGCTTTATATCTGTAAACTCTATACCTCGGCTATCAAACATCAAAGATCTATGAACCACCTTAACTTCATGATATGTAACTGTAGAACTCTTATTTTGGCATATCCACTCATACTGAAATGACTAACATAATGCAATGTTTTTGCTAAACTTCAAGGAACTCCTCTAAACTAGATTAAGATGGTAAAAGAAACCACTTTCAAGCACACATTGTACTATGTATAGTCCATGTATGCCTTGATTGTTTGTATATTATAGAATATACTGAGAGAAGAGCGTGTGCATTACCAATCTCTTCCTGTGTATAATGATGTTGCATAAATGCAATAATAAATCTAGGAAAATGCAGAATATTTTTATCGCCCACAATTCAGAAACACTACATTGATCAAATCAAATTATATGTAGTTCAGGTTTCCGATGTAAGCTACTCATCATATAGGCTGACGTGATGTGCCAGGTTAGTTAAAGTTTAAACATTTTTGTTTGGCAGGTATTAGTCATCCATTGCTATAGTTGGTGCTTACAAACAATAATTAAAGAGAATGAAGTTTCATGGTTTCTAGATTGGAAAAATTGACATGAACACATCAACCCCTGTTATACAGGCTATGCAGTTGTTGCATGTCTTAGCCTAAAATCCTTAAGTTGAGGGAAGAGAAAACAAGGAGGTACGGTGGAATTCTGCAATTCAAATGGCATTAGTTAATTCATACTGACATTATGTGCTGCCAGCAACTGAAACATATCCACCAATCAATAACACAAATGGTTAACAAACAGAATTTTCTCACAACTAATGCCATGCCGACTCCTATTCTGTATGGGTTTTGCAGCCATACAATGTCAGTCAGGTTCAGTGAGATAAGTGAGAGGTGAATTGTTTCATCAATCAGCCGAACAAGAAACTGACGCTGGTCAATTATATTATATTTTGCAAGTGAAAGTGATAGTAGAGAAATAAGTGCAACAGAGACGACCATTCCAGCGATGGAAACCGAAAATGCAAGACTGCCAGCAGTTGCAACTTACCTCATCGATAGTAGGACCTGTACGGAGAACCCGAGCTGCAGGTTTATTCTTCCAACGACGCGCAGCCGCGCTGTCGACGCTATGCCTGTACAAGGCCGTTAGCCTAATTCTCGTCTCCTCCCTTTGAGGCGCGATGAGGGGGTCGGAGACGGAGGCGTCGACGGGGACGGGGACGGGGGTGTCGTCGGTCGGGGGCCGCTGCAAAATGGCCGACAGCCAGGCCGGCATGGTCGGCATCTGCAGTAGGCGGAGCAACTCCTGGACAAAGGCCGACAAGGAAGTCGGCATGGTCGGAATCCGCAGCTCCGGCTGCACTTGCTGGAGCGGGGAGGGGTTGTTGCGGGCAGCTTCTTGGAGGTCGGAGACGCCTTCTTCTTCCTCTTCTTCTTGCAGAATAAGAGGCAAGAAGTGTCAGATTTCTAGAGCAAGAAGAATGTTGCTCTAGAGAAAACAGGAAGAGTGTTCTTGGTTTCTTGGCCGCGTGCGTGCGTGCGTGCGCTACCTGCGGCCGCGGCCTTGTTGGCCGTCGACGCTTCTTCTTCTGGTCCTTGTTGGCCCTTGGCGCCTTCCTGCGGTGCCCCTTGTTGGTCCTTGACGGCGCGGTGCCCTTGTTGGTGGTGGGAGAAGCCTGCAACGAGAAGGAGGTGCTTCTTGTTGCCCAATCCCTCCGCCTGCTTCAGAGCAAAGAAGTGATTGTGAATTGCGAGAAGAAGAAGAAGAAGAAGAAGAAGATAGTTGTTGTTGTGGGTGGGGCGCGTGGGCTACCTGCGCGTGGAGCGGAGTGCGGGAGAAGGCGGTGCGCGGTGGAGCTCGGAGTCGGAGACGAAGCGGGCGATCGCGAAACAGGGGAAGCAGGGAAGGGGGAGGAGAAGCGGGGGAAATTTAACGAGCGGGAGGAGGGTGGAGTTGGGCCTTGGGATGGGGATTGAGGCCCAGGAGAGGATACAGGCCAGCATTCTGGCCCAGGACAGGGTCGGCGGCGGCGGCGCATGGATGGAGACCATCCTCATCGTTGCAGCGCAGCGCGCAGGGCAGGGAGCGGGGAGCGGGGAGACGGAGGAGAGGGAGCCGAGGAGGAGCGGAGCGCGCAGGGCGTGGAAGGTTCTAGAAGGCGGCAAGGTGGAGGAATCGCCTCTCTGCCCTAGAGTAGAGCGAGGGGGACCGGAGCTGAGGAAGAAGAGGGGAGAAGCTGGACGCGGAGTTGGGTACTCGCAAGACATGCTTTGTGTTGATGGGACTCTGAATGTGTGGAATGGGCCTGCTGTTTTGATTCGTTGGATGTCTAGCAACCCGAGTTCCTTCGTACTGGTCACGACACTTAATTCTACCACTATCTTCACGAGTCACCAAAATATTTTTGTGTTTCACAAAATTCTGAAAACAAAAATACACGATAATAAATAGAATCATATTTTGGAGTTTTTTTGCGTCCGCGCTTGCGCTGCAGTCTAAAAGCGCGTCCGAAAACACTACGCAGCGCACGGTATAGTTTTACAGCGCGGTAGGAGCGACGTTTACATCGCCGAAATATGGGGTGCCAACAAACGTGTTAAAACACGGTCGCGAGGTAAAAACCGTTAGTTTAGTGCGCCGCCGCGAAGAAATGTCGCTCCAGCAGACACGCGACCCTATTTTTTCCATATTTAACGCACGAGGCACCGCGCGGTAAAGGAAAATGCAAACGTGCGAAAGGCAACCGCTCGCTCGCGCTCCTTATTTCGCCCCTCTCTCACTCCCACGTGCGCGATTCACCAGCGATGGAAGGCCGCTCCACTCCTCTCCCGCCGGATTTCGCTCTCGCGAACTCTAATCCGCCGGCCGCAGCTTCTCCCGCGGTGGCGATGGCGAACCCTAGCGCCTCGCTCGTGCCTAAGAAACAGTTCATGAAGCGGTCATCGATGGCCGCGACAGTGCACAAAAAAATCAGGGGTGAAGAAGTCGAAGATTGCCGCGGCGCCAGCCCCTGCGACTGTGCCACAGATGCCTCCTCCACCAACACCGCCGCTGGAGCCATTTGCACCGAAGTCAGGCGCGCCCAACATGGGCGACGATATGACTGCTAGGTATGGACTTGCTCTTTGCTACATACATGTTTAGATGAATATTATTTGTGTAGATGAATAGAATTTGATAGCAATTTTTATGTAGTGTTGATGATGAGACATTCATGTCACATATGAATATTTGGGTCCAATTATTCGCAAGAATATTCATATCTGCATCATGATAGTGGTACATATGAAGTGGATGCGGATGGTGAGGGTTTGGTCGATGCGCCGAAGGGGGGACGGTCGGCCAACTTTACTACCGAAGAATATGTTTTGCTTTGCAAAAAATGGTGCAAGGTGGGTATGGATCCGGCTACCGACACGGATCAAACAAAAGATACATAATGTGCAAGGATTACAAACTTGCACCGAAGTCAGGCAGCGTGCTCTAAAAGGGAAATTTTTTGTTTTGTACCATTGTTGGAGTGAATTTAAGAATGAAGAAAAGTGGAGGAATCCCGATGGATTAGAAGTCCCAATCAAGTTAAGAAAAGCAATCAAAGGAACAATAGATGGTGTCATTGGTTTTGAAGATTCATCATCAAGTGAAGAAACTCCTAACTCTATTGCAAAAACAACAAGGGGAAGACCGATTGGAAAGAAACAAGCTAAACTAGCAAAGAGCAAGTCTGGAGATAAAGATTTTAACAAAGCTATGGCAACTATGGTGCAAGCAAGAACGGATGCGGTAGAGGAGAGGAAGTTGAGTAGAGAGAAAGATGCTGATGTCGAAAGGAGGAGGGTGGTGGCCGAGGAGAGAAGGGCGACCACCGACGAGAGAAGGTTGGCACTAGAGGAGAAGAGGGATGCAACTGAGGAGAATCAGCGCCTCATTGAGCAAGAGAAGATTTTCGTTTTTGATGGACACATCCAACCTTGATGACATGGGAGGTAATGTAGGAATGGGTGCCATGGGAGCTCCTCCAGGTGGATTCATGTCAATGGTTTCTCCAATGTCGTCCATGCCTACTCCCAATAATGGATTCATACCATCTCCTCCAATTCATTCTACTAATGCACACACAACCAAAGTTCAAAATGAAGATCTGGTACACATTGTTATGGTATCTTTGACCTCTCTTTTTTGATTTGACATGGGAAACAAAACAGCTCCCATCCTTTCTTTGACTCTTTTTCTTTCTTTATATGGGAAATTCTCCAAAATGACAAATGAATAGGTGTGGAACGACAGGTGGCTTCGAATCCAGTTTGTTAGTCCTCAGCAGAAGCGAAACCTGTTGCCAAGAGATCGAAATCCTAATCGGAATAGCAAGGGAAAGCTGGAATGAAGCAGATACCAGATCAGTAAACCAAGAGCGGAACGAAGAGCTAAAACGTCACCTTTACCCTTGTTAATCCTATTTCTTTCTTACTTGTAAACCAGACCGCGTCATTCCTTTTTTCTTTCTTTGGTAAGGAAGGGACGGCTATTCCCACAGGTTGATCTTGATCCCAAGACTGAGTGATGCTTACCATTTTGTACACCCCACGCGAGCCTCTATTTTTCCTTTGGAGTCGAGTGATTCTTGTTTTCGGTTATTAAAACAGAACTTACTACAGCTGTTATATCTCCGAATAGTTGAGTTGCAACCATTGCAGTGGAAAACCTAAGAGAATGGAAAGTGCGCCAAGCTCGGGATGGTATAGCTCGGTTATCCTCTTCTGTAGTGAATGATCTCATATAGGATTTGATAAAAAGAGTATGATTTCTAGAAGAGAGGAACTCCCAATGGACATTTGAAGCAAGGTTCTTTTTAAGTCGGAGTGGACCTACTGGGCTTGAATCCATACGTTGAAGTAGAAGACTCAGAGTCGTGGTTTGATATAGCTACTAGAGAACCTGGAAGCACTCTCTGAAAATAAGTATTCTTCATATGACATGTTAAGAGACAACTCCTGGTATGCTCATTTCATTCCTCTTGGTCAGCAAGACCTAGGTCTTCACTTTCAAAAGTGAAGAATTGATCGGCATCATACTAAGGACTGTGTCGAGCAAGGTCCGAAGGGATTTGAATTCCACACGCCTACGAAGCATTCAGTTAATGGAAATTAAGGGCACGAATGGCTGTTGTACAATACGAGACGATGGTATGATATCACTCCTACTTCATTCTCTACTTCAGTCTGGTCTAAAATCATAAGGAAAGTGTCATCCCAGCGAGGAAAGACAGAAAGAAAGCAAGTGAGCATGTTGAATTGCTTGTTGAAGTAACATGACGGAGGGGTTTGCCCACTCTGGAGTATGTCGGCAGATAAGAGTTGTACCGACCGAGTCTGCATTACGATTTCATGGCTACGCTCGCTTGCTCTTGACTCTGTTGTATGCCTGCCTGACTCTTTTTGTAGTGCTAGCTAGTTGCGCGAAGGCTTAGAGTCCTTTTCGCTAGGTCCAAATTCGTCAAAGCGAAAGATCTGATCCAACGGAAATCCCGCATATTGCGCAGCTGGCAATTCCACCCAGAAGGTAATGGGTTACTCCTACAGCACGTCCTTGTATAATGCTCAAGGTTCTAGGCTGAGTAGCAGGAGCAACTTTTAATTTGTTATTGAAGAACAAGATGGAGGTGCAAAAGAAGATGATGATGACGAATGATCATAGATATTTACTAGTTTTTTTGCATGAACTTTGTTTCTTATTAGTCGCTGGTCTAGAACTATGTCTAGCTCTTGAACTATGTCTTGCATATATTTTATTGTTTGTGTCCATGTGGTTGCATATTCTAATTGATCAAGCGCCAAAACCCTACCGTGTGCGCTGCATTTTACCGCGCCTGATGAAGGGCTTGACAGCCATGCGCAAATTTTTCCTCGCCTGGTGAAGCAATTTGCAAATGTGCGCGCTAAAACTGTAAAAACGGCGTTGTAAATTTTCTTAGCGCGCGGCTCTACCGCGAGTATGTTGGAGATTCTCTTAACAAAGAGTGGATTATGCTAAACAACAACAATGAGTGGACAAATACGTCTTAACAATGTGCATCCTAAGTAGTTTATTGGGGGACGCTTTCGCTTCGTGTCGCGTTTGGGGCCGTCTCTCTAAGCTGTGCCCCCAAACGCGTCTCCCAAACTTATTTTTACATCAGAATAACTATGTTCATTTTTTTATTTCATTTAAGTAGAGAGAAGGAAAATTACACAAACTAATAGGTAGTTTAGAACATGGCTAAAACGTTGCAAAATGAGAAAACCTAACTAGTGTTGACCTCAACATTTCTCAATATGGACTACTTTATACTTACACCTCGGCATTTCTCGGATTGGGCTGGGTTTCGCGCAGGGCCTAAAAAAGCCCGACCCTAAAGAGGTGATACTGTGACTGCTTGTACACCAGCGGATATCGTCGCACCACATCCTCCAAGGTGTCACCGAAGAAGACATCATGTCTTCTCGCCCCAGCATGAAATGTCGATTCTTCCAGCCAACAAGAACCAAGAACAACCACAACTTAGTTACTTGTAAAAGATAGGAGGCCTCTCATATCGCCTAATCTGTTATGCCTAAACCTCCTTTATTTTTCTTTACAAATATATTTCTATTTAATCATGTAATATTTTCTAATTGAACTACCTCTCTGCCAAAAAAAAACCTCTTTTGAATCTTAGTTTCAAAACAAGTTTTTTGAAAAAGAATGAGTTGCCAAGTACTAGATGGAAATACTGTTTAGGGATGAATCAATTAAAACTTTTCTGCCATCCAAATGTTTTAATTGTCTCCCTTCTAAAAAATTTGAATCTTTAATCCTTAATCTGCTTACAATGTCATTTATTATTATGTATGCTTTATAGAATGTAAGTGACAAGGGATTAACTTGTCAATGCCTACAGATTGTAGACTTAGGTTTGAAAGTAGAGGGCAGTTAGATCTCGAAGGTTCGGCCGAAAAGGTGTTCGACAAAGTAAAAAACTAGGGTTTGTGGATAATAGATTCGATGATTCTCAACCCCTCGGCTCCCCTTTATATAAGAGGGAGAGCTGAGGGATCTTCTTGTCGTACAAGTTACAAATTCCGGGAGACTCTCTGAATCTTTCCCGTATAATTACATGACTCTCGATTCCTAACATAACTCTATCTTCCATATCGACGCTTGCTGGGCTTCTGGGCCTTGAAAACTTCGGGTCGTGGGCCTCCAGATAACCTCGGGTACCTTATTCGGCAGGCCCATCCGGGATGCCTATGTCAGTAGCCCCCGAGATTTTGTTTGAATCGTAGAATCGAGAAAAAATTTCGACGTAGAATCAAACTATATCTTTCCATACCAAGGAGTCGAATATTTATGTTTTAGCGTCTATTTTGTACAGGGATGCTGGTAAATGGGGCTGGTTCATCTGACGGATCAGGTACCAGTTAACTGCTCTTGTGGAAAATCCGCATAAACCTACTTCGAACTCAAGTCCCTGGACTTGAACTCGGGATACTGGTGTAATTAGACACGTGCCGCTTAAGGACTTATCGCAAATCAAACTCCAGACAAGTTTTATTGAGTACCTAACGCGTCCGCTAGGATTTTTCTTCGTATCTGTTGATACGGATAGAGTAGTAGAGCGCATTCGGGTGCGATACCACGCCACACAGGACGGATCCTGGGAACTTACCTTCGTAAAGTTTTACGGCATCTAAAGTTTTTACCGCGGCGGACGCGCTCTGGGAATATATTGTCGAGTGCCTTTACCGGCTGCTAAAGTTGCCAATTTCTTCGAGTCATTAAATGACAATATCTTGATCTCCCTATAGGAGTACATGACGATTTATGTGTGACTCGAAGTTGTACGATAAAAACGTCTCACTTGTTCTTCGATATTGTCTTGTTTTTTCTTCTTCATAATTCATCGGGTGCGCGACCAGCGCTCCCGATGGGAGTAGCCCCCGAGGCTACAGTCAAGTATTTGCACTTGGCTGTAGATTCAACTTTTGCTATCTTTGACCAACTCTATATTTTGTCTTCCGCCTTCCCTCTTATACGAAGTATAAACGATACTTCTGATAAGAGTAGCCCCGAGCCTATGAGCATATGCTTGCATTTAATCATAGGCTCCCGAAGTTTCTCTTTTTAATTAGCCAACATTTTCTTGTTGCTATATTTAGTTAAAGCAGTCCAAGCTTTCTTGAATGACGTCGCTGCTGACGGTAGCCACGATGCTTGCGTTGGAAAGCCACGACTCTTGTCACCTCACTGGGTCGTGGGTCTAAAACTCTGCGCTATCGACACGTCGCGCAAGTGGGGGACACACGTCCTCCGTAATTTCCGACACGCGTGCAGTAACTTCCGCCCAGTAATTTCAGACTGATAAGACCTTTTTACCCTTTTGGACACGCGTAGGGCTGAAAACACTCTCCATTTTCATCCAACGGTTTGGTGGATCAACTTCTCGCTATAAATTTACCGCATCGTGCTCATTCATCCCCTTCGCCACGCCGCACATCTGCTCTCTCTCTTTCTGCCATTGTCGTTCCTCAAGCTTGTTGTGTTGTTGCTTCTGTTCGCCTCACTCTTCCACCAAAGCACTCCCCATGGCACCACCCACGAAGCTGCTGAAGCACAAGGCTCCGGGCACCAACGCGACTGTGGTGAAGACGCAGGTTTCTGGCTGGGAGTGATCGAAGATCTCGAACCGAGACCAGAAGACGCTGAAGAAGTTTGGCCTGCTGAAGAAGCAGGAATCCTTGAAGTTTCCCGGAGATGAAAGCTTCCCTCATCCTTGATACGTCTCCAACGTATCTATAATTTCTTATGTTCCATGCTACTTTATTGATGATATCTACATGTTTTATGCATACTTTATGTCATATTTGTACGTTTTCCGGAACTAACCTATTGACGAGATGCCGAAGGGCCAGTTGCTGTTTTCTGTTGTTTTTGGTTTCAGAAATCCTAGTAAGGAAATATTCTCGGAATCGGACGAAATCAACGCCCAACATCTTAGGATCACGCGAAGCTTCCAGAGCACCCGAGAAGGACCAGAGGGGCCTTTGGGCCACCAGACACCACCCGGCGCGGCCCAGGGGGGGTCGCCCCCCTGTTGTGTCGTCGACTCGTTGACCTTCTGACGCCACCTTTTCGCCTATATAAGGTCCCTGACCTAAAACCCCGAGACGAATAAGCCACGGTACGCGAAACCTTCCAGAGCCGCCGCCATCGCGAAGCCAAGATCTGGGGGACAGGAGTCTCTGTTCCGGCACGCCGCCGGACGGGAAGTGCCCCGGAAGGCTCCTCCATCAACACCGCTGCCATCTTCACCGCCATCTTCATCAACGCTGCTGCTCCCATGAGGAGGGAGTAGTTCTCCATCGAGGCTCGGGGCTGTACCGGTAGCTATGTGGTTCATCTCTCTCCTATGTACTTCAATACAATAATCTCATGAGCTGCCTTACATGATTGAGATTCATATGATGATGCTTGTAATCTAGATGTCATTATGCTAGTCAAGTGGGTTTTACTTATGTGATCTCCGGAGACTCCTTGTTCCACGTGTGTAAAGGTGACAGTGTGTGCACCGTGTGGGTCTCTTAGGCTATATTTCACAGAATACTTATTCACTGTTATGAATGGCATAGTGAAGTGCTTATTTATATCCCTTTATGATTGCAATGTGTTTTGTATCACTATTTATCTATGTGCTACTCATGTGATGTTATTAAAGTAGTCTATTCCTCCTGCATGGTGTAATGGTGACAGTGTGTGCATCGTGTAGTTCTTGTCGTAGATTATGATCATAATCTCTTGTAGGTTATGGAGTTGATTATCGCTATGATAGTATTGATGTGATCTATGCCTCCTTCATAGTGTGATGGTGATAGTGTGCATGCTATGTTAGTACTTGGTCTATTTTGCAAAGATCTATTATACTCTAAGGTTACTTAAACATGAATATTGAATGTTGTGGAGCTTGTTAACTCCGGCATTGAGGGTTCGTGTAATCCTACACAATTAGTGGTGTTCATTATCAAACAAGAGTATATGTAGCACAAAGGAAAGATAACTTATTTATTATGTGATCAATGTTGAGAGTGTTCACTAGTGAAAGTATGATCCCTAGGCCTTGTTTCCACCACAAAGAATTGCTTCCCACGCCAGCAAGCTATTTTGGCGCCGCTTGTTTACTGTTTTACTGCATCTTTACTTTCTGCAATATTACCACCATCTATACACCTGTGTTTTACCATCTCTTCGCCGAACTAGTGCACCTATACATCTGACAAGTGTATTAGGTGTGTTGGGGACACAAGAGACTTCTTGCTTTGTGGTTGCGGGGTTGCTTGAGAGGGATATCTTTGACCTCTTCCTCCCTGAGTTCGATAAACCTTGGGTGATCCACTTAAGGAAAACTTGCTGCTGTTCTACAAACCTCTGCTCTTGGAGGCCCAACACTGTCTACAAGAATAGAAGCACCCGTAGACATCAAGCTATTTTTCGCCGTTGCCGGGAGGAAAGGTAAAAGGTACTCACACTCCGGATCTCGGCTACTAAGCTATTTTCGTGCCGTTGTAAGTACTCGAAGCTATTTCCTTTAGATCCTGCAATTGCATCTTTTGGTTTCTTGTTTACACTAGATAGGCATAATGGAAAGTAACAATGAGCTTCTTATTCTATTTCCTGAGTTAAGACATGGATTGTTTGCTGCGAAAATTAAAAAACCTATGAAATCTTATTTGCATGCTAGTAGCAATGATATTAGTATGAACGCTTTGAACACCATTGTTGTTAATGATATGGAAAATTCTAAGCTTGGGGAAGCTGGTTTTGATGAGCATGATATTTTTAGTCCCCCAAGCATTGAGGAGAAAATTTTCTTTGATGATACTTTGCCTCCTATTTATGATGATTATAATGATAGTGGTCTTTTGGTACCGCCTACTATGGAGAGTAAATTTTATTATGATTATACTATGCCTCCTACACTTGATGAGAATAATAATGATAGCTACTTTGTTGAATTTGCTCCCACTACAACTAATAAAATTGATTATGCTTATGTGGAGAGTAATAATTTTATGCATGTGGCTCATGGCAAGAATGTTTTATGTGATAGTTATATTGTTGAATTTGTTCATGATGCTACTGAAAGTTATTATGAGAGAGGGAAATATGGTTATATGCATCTTAATAATATTAAGTTTCCCTCTTTATGTTGAGAATCTTGAAATTGCGCTTGTGTTGCTTTTCTATGCTTACCACTTTGTTCTTCATGAATTTATTTGTGTACAAGATTCCTTTTCATAGGAAGTGGGTTAGGCTTAAATGAGTTTTGAATTTTCCTCTTGATGCTCTCATTTGCTTCAAATACTATTTCTTGCGAGTGCATCATTAAAACTGCTGAGCCCATCTTAATGGCTATAAAGAAAGAACTTCTTGGGAGATAACCCATGTATTCATTTTACTACAGCAATTTTTGTTTTGTTGAGTCTTGGAAGTTGTTTACTACTGTAGCAACCTCTCCTTATCATGTTTTTGTGCCAAGTAAAGTCTCTATGGTAAAGTTGATGCTAGATTTGCATTGCTGCGCAGAAACAGCATTGCTGTCTATCACGAATTTGAGCAGAAGTCTCTGTAAAAAAATCAAAAAAATCTGCAAATTTGCGTGTGTGATCCTCAGATATGTACGCAACTTTCATTAGTTTTGAGTTTTTCCATTTGATCAAGTTAAGTGCCCCTGTCAGATTCGTCTTTACGGACTGTTCTGTTTTTGACAGATTCTGCCTTTTATTTCGCATTGCCGCTTTTGTTAAGTTGAATGAGTTTTTTTGTTCCATTAACTTTCAGAAGTTTTGTGCAATGTCCAGAAGTGTTAAGAATGATTGTGTCACCTCTGAACATGTGAATTTTGATTATGCACTAACCCTCTAATGAGTTTGCTTGAAGTTTGGTGTGGCAGAAGTTTTCAAGGGTCAAGAGAGGAGGATGATATATGATCAAGAAGAGTGAAAAGCCTAAGCTTGGGGATGCCCCCGTGGTTCATCCCTGCATATTTCAAGAAGACTCAAGCGTCTAAGCTTGGGGATGCCCAAGGCATCCCCTTCTTCATCAACTTATCAGGTTTCTTCTATTGAAACTATATTTTTATTCGGTCACATCTTATGTATTTTACTTGGAGCGTCTGTGTGCTTTTATTTTCGTTTTGTTATTTTTCATTCTCTGAATAAATTCATCCTTGTGTGGAAGAGAAACACGCTCCGCTGGTTCATATGAACACATGTGTTCTTAGCTTTTAATGTTCATGGCGAAGGTTGAAACTGCTTAGTTAATTGTTATATGGTTGGAAACGGGAAATGCCACATGTAGTAATTGGTAAAATGTCTTGGATAATGTGATACTTGGCAATTGTTGTGCTCATGTTTAAGCTCTTGCATCATATACTTTGCACCCATTAATGAAGAAATACGTAGAGCTTGTTGAAATTTGGTTTGAATGATTGGTCTCTCTAAGGTCTAGATAATTTCTAGTATTGGGTTGAACAACAAGGAAGACGGTGTAAAGTCTTATAATGTTTACAATATGTATTTTATGTGAGTTTTGCTGCACCGGTTCATCCTTGTGTTTGTTTCGAATAACCTTGCTAGCCTAAGCCTTGTATCGAGAGGGAATACTTCTCATGCATCCAAATCCTTGAGCCAACCACTATGCCATTTGTGTCCACCATAGCTACCTACTACATGGTATTTCTCCGCCATTTCAAAGTAAATTGCTTGAGTGCTACCTTTAAACAATTCAAAAGTTATTACCTCTTATTTGTGTCAATGTTTTATAGCTCATGAGGAAGTATGTGGTGTTTACCTTTCAATCTTGTTGGGCAACTTTCACCAATGGACTAGTGGCTTCATCCGCTTATCCAATAATTTTGCAAAAAGAGCTGGCAATGGGATTCCCAGTCCCAAATTAATTAACAAAAATAGACACTCCTCCATGGTATGTGATTGTTGGACGGCACCCGAAGGATTCGGTTAGCCATGGCTTGAGAAAGCAAAGGTGGGGAGGAGTGTCATCATAATAAAACTAAAATAAAAAGGCACTCCTTCATGGTATGAGATTGTTGGCAGGCACCCGAGGATTCGGTTAGCCATGGTTTGCGAAAGAAAGGTTGGAAGGAGTGCCACCCAAAATAAAATAAAATGGGAGCCGCTCTTTGAAGGTTTGTTTGGCAAGGGGTTAGAGTACCCGCTACCATTCGTTGACAACAACAAACACCTCTCAAAACTTTATTTTTATGCTCTCTTTATGTTTTCAAAATAAAAGCTCTAGCACAAATATAGCAACCGATGCTTCCTCGTCGAAGGGCCATTCTTCTACTTTTATGTTGAGTCAGTCTACCTATTTCCTCCCATCTCAAGAAGCAAACACTTGTGTTAACTGTGCATTGATTCTTACATACTCGCATATTGCACTGGTTATATTGCTTTGCATTGACAACTGTCCATGAGATATACATGTTACAAGTTGAAAGCAACCGCTGAAACTTAATCTTCCATTGTGTTGCTTCAATGCCTTTACTTTGAATTTATTGCTTTATGAGTTAACTCTTATGCAAGACTTATTGATGCTTGTCTTGAAAGTACTATTCATGAAAAGTCTTTGCTTTATGATTCATTTGTTTACTCATGTCATTACCATTGTTTTTGATCGCTGCATTCATTACATATGCTTACAATAGTATGATCAAGGTTATGATGGCATGTCACTTAAGAAATTATCATTGTTATCGTTTACCTACTCGAGGACGAGTAGGAACTAAGCTTGGGGATGCTGATACGTCTCCAACGTATCTATAATTTCTTATGTTCCATGCTACTTTATTGATGATATCTACATGTTTTATGCATAATTTATGTCATATTTGTGCGTTTTCCGGAACTAACCTATTGACGAGATGCCGAAGGGCCAGTTGTTGTTTTCTGCTGTTTTTGGTTTCAGAAATCCTAGTAAGGAAATATTCTCGGAATCGGACGAAATCAACGCCCAACATCTTAGGATCACGCGAAGCTTCCAGAGCACCCGAGAAGGACCAGAGGGGGGGGCCACCAGACACCACCCGGCGCGGCCCAGGGGGGCGCGCCCCCCTGTTGTGTTGTCGCCTCGTTGACCTTCTGATGCCGCCTTTTCGCCTATATAAGGTCCCTGACCTAAAACCCCGAGACGAATAAGCCACGGTACGCGAAACCTTCCAGAGCCGCCGCCATCGCGAAGCCAAGATCTGGGGGACAGGAGTCTCTGTTCCGGCACGCCGCCGGGAAGGTGCCCCGGAAGGCTCCTCCATCAACACCGCTGCCATCTTCACCGCCATCTTCATCAACGCTGCTGCTCCCATAAGGAGGGAGTAGTTCTCCATCGAGGCTCGGGGCTGTACCGGTAGCTATGTGGTTCATCTCTCTCCTATGATGATGCTTGTAATCTAGATGTCATTATGCTAGTCAAGTGGGTTTTACTTATGTGATCTCCGGAGACTCCTTGTTCCACGTGTGTAAAGGTGACAGTGTGTGCACCGTGTGGGTCTCTTAGGCTATATTTCACAGAATACTTATTCACTGTTATGAATGGCATAGTGAAGTGCTTATTTATATCCCTTTATGATTGCAATGTGTTTTGTATCACTATTTATCTATGTGCTACTCATGTGATGTTATTAAAGTAGTCTATTCCTCCTGCATGGTGTAATGGTGACAGTGTGTGCATCGTGTAGTTCTTGTCGTAGATTATGATCATAATCTCTTGTAGGTTATGGAGTTGATTATCGCGATGATAGTATTGATGTGATCTATGCCTCCTTCATAGTGTGATGGTGACAGTGTGCATGCTATGTTAGTACTTTGTCTATTTTGCAAAGATCTATTATACTCTAAGGTTACTTAAACATGAATATCGAATGTTGTGGAGCTTGTTAACTCCGGCATTGAGGGTTCGTGTAATCCTACACAATTAGTGGTGTTCATTATCAAACAAGAGTATATGTAGCACAAAGGAAAGAGTACTTATTTATTATGTGATCAATGTTGAGAGTGTCCACTAGTGAAAGTATGATCCCTAGGCCTTGTTTCACAAAGAATTGCATCCCACGCCAGCAAGCTATTTTCTGGCGCCGCTTGTTTACTGTTTTACTGCATCTTTACTTTCTGCAATATTACCACCATCTATACCACCTGTGTTTTACCATCTCTTCGCCATAGTGCACCTATACATCTGACAAGTGTATTAGGTGTGTTGGGACACAGAGACTTCTTGCTTTGTGGTTGCAGGGTTGCTGAGAGGGATATCTTTGACCTCTTCCTCCCTGAGTTCGATAAACCTTGGGTGATCCACTTAAGGGAAAACTTGCTGCTGTTCTACAAACCTCTGCTCTTGGAGGCCCAACACTGTCTACAAGAATAGAAGCACCCGTAGACATCAATCCTCCTATCGGATTCTGGGTAACATTCATCGATTTCCTTATTCGCGGTCTCTCCACTCCGATCCATGAATTTCTTCGTGGACTTTTGTTCATCTACGGGATTCAGCTGCACCAGCTGACCCCGAATTCTCTCCTCCACATTTCTATTTTCATCACTCTCTACGAGTGTTTCCTCGGCACCCATCCTCATTGGGGCCTATAGAAACACATTTTTTTTTATCTCCGGTGCAACAATTCTATGACGTCGTCTACAATGTAGGTGGCATTTGCATCTGTGTTCGCCCCGAATTATTTCGATGTTAAATTCCCCGACTCCGTCCAAGGCTGGCGCAAGAAATGGTTGTACATCCAGGATGATTCTGCCCTTGCCCAGGAGTACAGTATCGCGCTGTTTGAAGTTGCCGAAGAAATTCAGAGGCGCCGATGCTGGGACACAGAGGCCACTGCCGAAGAAAGAGCGGCCACTGAAGCCCTGATGACTCGCATCCATCAACTCCAAAACACCGACGGAAAAGAACTTTTGGGTGTTCAGATGATCGTGTACTTCCTTAGAATTCGAGTGCAGCTACTGCAGGCTCGCAAAACCCCTCTTTGGATGTACTCTGGGGCTAAAGATGTCGACCGTCTATCCAAAGATCTCTCTGTGGAGGACTTGGAGAGGATCGTCCGACGTCCTCTCTGAACAAAAACCACCCCGTTCCTTCATCCTGTCGTGTGGAACCATTCAGTGATTCCCACGCTCTTCCCGAAGTAAGTATTTCTTTCGGGTTAAGCTCTCTATTTTTGTCGACTGCTACTGATTTTCTTCGTGTTCTTATTTCCTTGTCTTTTCTTTGCTTTGTGCTTTGCAGGACCACCAAATTCTCTGTTCGCTTCCCCCACTCCCTGAAGGTGGAGAGGTGGACGGTCGAATCGTTGTTACTAACGATTCGCAAGAATCCTCTCTTCCTGAGAGTGAAACCATGGGTTCTCAAAAATCCACGGGTTCGTCCGAAAAAGAAACCGGGTCAGAGCAACAATCTGATTCTGGTCATTCCGTCTCTCCTCCTCCGGCCACTTCTCCTGGGCGCAAGAGGAAAAGAAACGATGTCGAAGATTCCCGCGCCTCCAAGCCTGTTGAACCTACTGCCGAAGAATCTTCTCCGGAATAAGAGGGTGCCTTCGACCCCTTCGATGATGCTGAAGTTGTTAGCTCATGAGTTGCTTTATTTTTGCATGTGCCTATCTCTTTGTTCTTTGGTATTCTCACATTTTGGTTTGCTGCTATATTGACAGATCTGAGCAAGGAGCAAAGGAGGAAGAACCCGCAATTCATGGCACGCCTCCTACGAGTACATCCAATACCATGGTTCTTTCCGAAGAACACCGCACTGCTGCGGAAACTGCACCTCCCCCACAGCAGAACACGGAAGCATCAACTCCTGTGCCCAGCCCCCGAGCACCTTTGCCGAAGAAAGCAAAAAACTGGGTTTGGTAGTACTAAGATTGTCACTGGGAGTTCTTCGACTCCTCTGATGGATGATGTAAGTTACCTTTTTTCCTCTGTTTTTCTTGTCGAATTTTCCTTTTTTGCCTATGTTGGTCCATCCATGTCGAGTTTTCTTTCCCTGACTATATTGTTTCTATCTTATTGTTTTTTGACAGCCCTTAATGAAGGATCTCATCAACCTAGGCTCCCAATTTATTGGGTTCCGTGATGAAGCTGAATCTTTGAGAGGTAAAACTGCATTGTTCCTGATATGACTCATATTTTTGCCAAATGATTGTTCGCCTTCTGATGATTGTCCTTTGCCTTTTGATTTGCTCTTTTTAGAAGCGCTCCGCCGAGCTGAAGAACGTGCTGATGCGATGGAGGCCAAGCTTAAGTCCAGTGAGATGGCTCGCAACAAAGCCGAAAAAGAAGCCGCAGTTGTCGAGGGTCTCTGCCAAAGACTCAAGACTGCTGAGGATGCTTTAAGCGAGAGAGAGGCCCGGCAAATTGAGCGTGAAAACGCCATAGTGCACTGCTTCGACACGCAGAACCGAAGATTCACTAGTACGATTTTACTTCACTTGCCTTTTTTGCTTCTGCCTTTATTTGTTTGTCTCTGATGTTGATGAACCCGTTGTTTGCTCCAGCAGGGCGGATGGGTGAAGAATATACCTTGCACGAGGAGACCGAGGATCGTCTTCTCGATACTCTCTCAATCCTTGAGCTAAACGGCGACTTGGCGCGCACCAACATTTCCAATGCCCGGTCCACGTTTAAGCGCATCTTCACCCATTTCTTCCCCAAGGAGACGCAGCCGGAGACTTTCTCTGAGCTCGTCCAACGCTTCCTGAAGAAGGAAGATCCTTCTTTGTCCCATCGTCAGGGCATCCTGAAGATTGGAGTCGAAGGGACCATCACCTTGGTCACTGCCAGCAGCCAGGACGTTGACTGGGTGAAGGCTGGCACTCCCCAAGGACTGAACAAGGAAAAGTGGAAGGCTCTGGTGAGGGACGTCAAGCCCCACTCGAAGAAAATCATCGCTTATCTTGACCCAAAGTCTGTTGCGTCCACTAGCACTTCCAGGACGGAGGTCAAGTAGACCAACCCGTGTCTATTTTTCCTTTCCTTTTGTAGTTGTCGCCTTCTTTTGCTACTCGCAACAATTCATGTCGACTCGCTAGGAGTCGTCTTTTGTAAGGACCCTATTTTATGTATATGTATTGAATGTTAATGAAAAAGTGTTTCGTGCCGAATGATTCATGCCGATATTTCTTTCTACCAGTTGATTTTTTATAACTATACCGAAGCTGCCGGACCTTCCAACGCTTCACCCGCCACTTCTCATTCTGCGAGAGCTCCTGCCGGCGTTTTATTGGATGATTCTTCGTGCGCTGACTCAATTCATCAAGAACTTTCCGATCTTCGACAGCAACTCCAAGCTATGAGGAAACAGGCTGTGATTGTTATGGACCAGTCTCGCAAATCTTCGGATCATGAACAAGCTGCACTTCAACAAGCACAGGAAGCTCTGAACTTGAAAGAATCTGCTGCTGACGATGCCTTGCGGGCTACTAAACGCGAGGATTATATGCTTGACCTCATGACTGATGCAAGTCAGGATATGGCGGGTATGTTACGCTTTATAATTTCTCTTTCTTGATATTCTTCGTATCCCTTCTCACACTCTGTTGTTTTCGTTGTTGCATATAGGTTCGTTTCTGGATGTTCACCAAAGAACAACACGTTAATTCGCGAGTCGAAGTCCTTCTTCGACGTGCCAAACAGAACGACATTGATTTCTGGGCGGATGAAGATCGCACTCGCCGAATTGTTCGGTTCCAGGATCGAGCCGCTCAAATCCGGGAATTTCGTGATTTCTTCGCAGTACTCTGGCCATGATATATAACGCTCTATTTCCTCGAAACCCTCAGCCTGCAAATCTCACTGAGCTGATGAATAAATTCAAAGATGTGGAGAGTATCCACGACTTTCTAAAGGCTCAGATGGTGGCCGGTGCGAAGTTTGCTCTGATTTGGTTGAGGGTCTGTCACTTGAAATTGGACTTCAACAATCTCTTCGAAATTTTTGCCCGCAAGACGTCGAAGAGGAGGGTGAACGTTGAAAAATTAACACAATGAAGTTTTATCGCATGTAGCCGAAAAAATGATCGACGAGCTTCTTCGGTACTACGCAGCTTTCTTCACAGATCTTCGGTATGATGACTCGACGCAGATTGTTCGCTGCCAGGAGAACATAACCATAGATAGATTTATATAGATACTATTTTTTTCTTTTCTGATGCATTTGGCCTGTGTCGAATATATTTGTAAGGCGTATATATTGTAACCGTTATTGCGAGACTTATGTGAAGTCAAGGAAAAGTTTGTGTTATCTTTTTTCTTCCAGCCCCCGAGTATTTTGGCTGGCGTGCCTATCTTTATTGTTCACGAGGTTTTTTATGGAACCAAGGCGTGTAAATTGAGATATGTTGTGAAAGGAAAAGAGTACGTCTGAAAACTTGCGAGCTCTTCAAGTACAATGTATGCTTATATAGTTAATACTATATTAATCTCTAAGCGTAGAGTCGCCGTAGTTGCGCCACGTTCCACGGGTTTGCTTCATCCTTGCCCGTTTTCTTGTCCTTCAACCGATAAGCCCCTCCCGGAATAACTTCGGTGATGATGTACGGTCCCAACCATGGAGACTCGAATTTCTCGTGTCCATCTTGTGTGAGTCGAAGGACTAGGTCGCCAACTTGAAAGGACCTGGGCTGCAAACATCGGCTGTGGTAGTTTTGAGATCTCTGGTATGCGCTTACTCTTGATAATACTTCGTCTCTTGCTTCGTCGAGTGTGTCAACGTCGTCCTCCTGCGCTTTCTGTGAAGTTTCCTCTTCACACTCCGCCACTCTTGGGGATTTGCGTTCTATTTTTATCGACAGCACTGTGATACGTCCAAAACGTATCTACTTTCCCGAACACTTTTGCTATTGTTTTGCCTCTAATTTGTGTATTTTGGATACAACTAACATGGACTAACGCTGTTTTCAGCAGAATTGCTCTGGTGTCTCGTTTTTGTGCAGAAATCCAACTTTCGGAAAAACCGGAATTTATACAAGGCCCTATTTTAAGACTCACGGAGCCAAGGGCAAGCCAGGTGGGGGCACGAGGCCCCACACACTAGGCCGGCGCGGCCCGGGGCCCGCGCGCCCTAGTGTGTGGCCCCTCGGCTGGCCCCCGACGCCCTCCTTCGGACTACTTATCGGCCTCGACCTAAAAACGCCCGAAGAGAAGTCGAAGTCGCCGAAACCCTCCGGAGAGCCGCCACATCGCGAAACTCCGTCTCGGAGCCAGAAGTCTCCGTTCGGCACTCCGCCGGACGGGGAATTGGAGGAGATCTTCACCGCCATCACCGCCAACGCCTCTCCATCGACCAGCCATGTTTCCCCCATCCATGTGTGAGTAATTCCCCGCTGTAGGCTGAAGGGGATGGTAGGGATTGGATGAGATTGGTCATGTAATAGTCATAAGATTGTTAGGGCATAGTGCCTAGTATCCGTAGATGTCACTTTTATGATATTGTTGCAACTTGTTATGCTTAATGCTTGTCACTAGGGCCCGAGTGCCATGATCTCAGATCTGAACATGTTATTGATTCATGAAGATATTCGTTGTTTATGATCTTACCTGCAAGTTGTATACACATGTCGCTGTCCGGAACCAATGGCCCCGAAGTGACAAATCGGGACCGGAGGGAATGGTAGTGATGTGAGGATCACATGTGTTCACAGAGTGTTAATGCTTTGCTCCGGTATTCTATTAAAAGGAGTACCTTAATATCCAGTAGTTTCCCTAGAGGCCCGGCTGCCACCGGCTGGTAGGACAAAAGATGTTGTGCAAGTTTCTCATTGCGAGCACGTACCATTGCGAGCACGTACGACTAAATATGGAACACATGTCTATTGATTGATTAGTACTTGGATACCGTTTTATTATTATCTGCAAATGCCCCTGCTTTGATTGTTATATGAGTTTCTCTCATCCATGCAACGCCGTTAATCCGTCCCTGTGCCTCAGTATTTTAATCTGCTGTTTACTATAGTCACTACTGCTGTCTTTATTTCACCGCTGCTGTTATTTCACTATTCCTACTGCTATAAACTGTTACGATAAACTCTTGCGAGCAAGTCTGTTTCCAGGTGCAGCTGAATTCACAACTCCGCTGTTAAGGCTTACAAGTATTCTTTGTCTCCCCTTGTGTCGAATCAATAAATTGGGTAATACTTCCCTCGAAGATTGCGATCCCCTATACTTGTGGGTCATCAAGACTATTTTATGGCGCCGTTGCCGAGGAGCATAGCTTTATTTGGAAGTTCACTTGGATTGATATTGTTCGCTGCAAATTCTCCATCATGGGTAAACCTCGCGATACTAAGATCGCCATATTACCATCCACTACAAGAAAAGGAACAACTCTTAGTACCTCTGCTGCTCTTGATTCACCATCTGTGATAAGTAAACTTGTTTCACCACCACAAGCTTCAAATGCTGGTACTTCTGCTGAATCTGAAAATTCCTCTCATAATTGTGATGATGCTTCTGCTGTGCTTGATAATGATGGTTCGTTAGGATCTTTTCTAGATGCTACAATTGCTAGGTCTAGGCAAATTGAAAATACTGAAACTCCTAATGAAAATGCTGCTACACCTGTTAATTCACCTGAGTCTGTTGAATATTCTAGTGATGATCTTGATGAAGATTATGTGGAGCTTAATGATGATTTTATTGAAAAATGCAATGCTACTACTGATGCAAGAAAAATTAAAAAGTTGCTTGCAGAACATGCTGTTAGATATAAACTATCTCCTGATCCTAAATTTGCCACATCTCCTATAAACATTAAGGATAAAGATTATGATTTTTCTCTTGATCTATCTCATATAGCTATTGTTGAGAAAACACCCTTTTGTGGTACTGAAAAAGAAAGTGCTGTTGAACACATGATTGAGTTATCTACTCTGAGTAGCGTGTTTTCTGATGATGTCAAGATGCGTACTTATTTTGTCGCTAAAATTTTTCCTTTCTCATTAAAGGATGATGCTAAAACTTGGTATAATAATTTGCCTCCTGGTTCTATTAAAAGTCCAATTGATTTGCGTGATGTTTTCTTTCGAAAATACTTTCCTGCTTGCTCAACATGCTGCTTTGCAGAGAATTTATAATTTTGACCAGGAAGATGGAGAGAAATTGCCTGAGGCTTGGGCGAGATTTTGCTCTCTTATTAGAGCTCAGCCTGACCATGATTTGGAAAAGCATGATTTACTTGATATATTTTATAGTGGACTAACTATTGAGTCTAGGGCATACCTGGATAGTTGTGCTGGTTGTGTTTTCAGGAAAAGAACTCCAGACGACGCTGAAGAATTATTGGCTAAAATAGGCCGGAATCATGATGATTGGTCTACATCTGAACCAACCCCGACACCGATAGTGAAGAAGAGGGGTATGATTAAATTAAATGATGAAGATATGAGGGAAGCCAAGAAGTCTCTTAAAGAGAAGGGTATTAAACCTGAAGATGTGAAGAATTTACCTCCTATAGAAGATTTATGTGAGATAACTCCCCCTTCATCCATGATTGAGGTACACTCTCTTCAACGCTTTACTAGGGAAGATATTCCGTATTCAAAACCTCCTGCTCAATGCTTAGATGAGTTTGATAATTATATTGTTAAGCAAGAAAACTTTAATATGAGAGTAGAGAATCATTTAATGGAAAATTCTCGAGCTATTAGTGAATTGCATGATATTGTGGAGAGAACCTCCAATGATATTAAGATACTTGTTAAACATTTTCAAATGGTTCAAACTCAAATTGATCAACTTACTAAAGTGCAAAATGACTTGTTGGGAAATAATTCTAAAGAAAAACATGCTTATGAAGTAACAACTAGAGGTGGTGTTTCTACCCAGGATCCTCTATATCCTGAAGGGCATCCCAAAAGAGTTGAACAAGATTCTCAACTAACTAAAACTAGTGCTCCATCTAGGAAAAAGAAAAAGAAACATAAGAATGTTGTAGAATCCTCTGAACCTGTTAATGATCCTAATAGTATTTCTATTTCTGACTGAAAGTGGTAATGAACATGATAAAGATAATGATAAGGATGATACTCCTGATAAAGAAAAAATTGAAAAAGAACCTGAAAAGCATGCAAAAAATAAAAAGTACACTAAAGAAGATTTTATTGCTGAGAAACATGGTAATGAAAGAGAACCTTGGGTTCAAAAGCAAATGCCTTTTCCTGCTAAGAAACTAAAATCAAAGGAGGAGGAACATTATAATAAATTTTGTGATTGGATGAAACCTTTATTTTTGCAAATCCCTTTGACTGATGCTATTAAATTGCCTCCTTATTCAAAGTATATGAAAGATATTGTCTCTAACAAAAGGAAAATTCCCAATGAGGAGATTTCCACTATGCTCGCTAATTACTCCTTCAGTGGTAAGATTCCAAAGAAGCTTGGAGACCCAGGTATACCGACTATTCCGTGTTCCATCAAGAATAATTATGTTAGAACTGCTCTATGTGATTTGGGAGCGGGAGTTAGTGTAATGCCTTTTTCTCTTTATAAGAGACTTGATTTAGATAAGTTAATACCAACTGATATATCTTTGCAAATGGCTGATAAATCTACTGCTATTCCTGTTGGTGTATGTGAAAATGTTCCTGTTCAAGTTACTCAACATTGCTTGATATTAACTGATTTTGTTGTGTTGGAAATGCCTGAAGATGATAATATGTCCATTATTCTTGGAAGACCCTTTCTTAATACTGCAGGGGCTGTTATTGATTGCAATAAAGGCATGGTTACTTTCAATGTTGATGATAAGGAACATACTGTCTATTTTCCCAAGAGGATTGATAAAGTATATGGAGTTAATACAATTTTTAATGTGAAAACTATCAAAGTGGGATCCATCGATTGTCCTATATATGAGCCTAAAGAAGAATATCAAACTCTTGTGATTGGATCCATATCAATTCAATATAAGGTAACATGATTGATTTGAGGTTTATTTCTTCTTATGTCATATAAAATTTATTTGGTAGCAAGACTTGATCAACCTTGTTAACAAGTATATTTTAATGCATAAGAGAACTAAACAACATTTCTTTCTTTCTTTCTCCCTCCATTCGTTTTACTTGCTGTAGCACCTTTTGTTTTGCAATATGCTTTAGTTGTTTAAGATTTTGGAAATCATTTTCCTGCGCAGTAATAATTAATTTAACACCCAGAAATGTGCATTTTTCGAAGTTCTAAAAAAATTACAAAAATTATACTGGTAGTCCTATTTTTCGAAGAGGCACTGGGAGCACTGGGCTGACCTGGGGCACCCCAAGGTGGCACCCCACAGGCCGGCGCGGCCAGCCAGGGGGCGCGCCACCCTGTGGGCCCCCCTTTGCCCCACTTCAGCATCTCTTCCTCCCATGCTCTTCTCTCTCCCGAAAAAAATTGCACCAGGTTCCTCTCACTCGCGTTTCTGCTCAAGAACTCGTGATTTCTCGATCTCTTTGCTCAGCCCAGATTTCTGTCTGAAATTTGGCACATTTGCTCCTTGGTATGTGACTCCTTTGATTGTCCAATTAGAATTTTGTTTGGTTGAGTATATCTTGAATATTTTGCTGCTGTAGATAACATGTTTAGTGAGCTTGCATGCTTGTTCTAAGTGGTAGAAACTAGTTTTGATGCATGTTTAGTACTCTAGCAAGTTCCTATAGTAGTTCCCCTCAATTATATACCTTGAAATCAAATTTTATAATGGTTGTTGAAAATTTCAGAGAATGGAAGGAAGTAGACACCAACTAAACAAACAAGAATTGGAGGTGCAGCAAGTCATGAGAGTTCACCGCGAAGAGGGAGTATACCCCTCTTATTACCCATGCACGGATTTTATGCGGAATGCAGGAATCCTGCAAGATGTTCAAACACTGATTTCCAATGCAGGGTTGGAAGGTTTTACTGTTGGTGAACCTCACCAATATGCTAAACTAACGGTGTCGGTTGTGCAGGATTTCGAATTTCACCGGTCTCAAACTAACCCCATGGTCCGGTACAAGATTTATAACAAAACTATCAACTTGCCTTTCAGTGATTTTTGTGCAGCAATTAGAGTGCCGCGGTGGGGATCCTGCGAGAAGGTCAGGGGAACGCCGCGGGAGCTCTCGAATCTTTATACAATGATTTGCAATGGGAGGAGCTTCTCCGATGATGGTGGTAAGATTAGCAGCATTCAACAACCAGCTATCCGCTACTTCGCTTACTTCATTACAAAGTGTGTTCTTGCTAGAAGGAATGCGAGTAAGTTGTCTGTTCAAGATATGGCTTTCTTAGCCGCCGCTTTGCAACAGGATAGGACCTATAATTTGGGTGCTTTAATAGCTTGTAGACTTGCTACTAACCGTGAGAAAGGAGGAATTTGTGGAGGTCTTATCGCCTCTCGCTTATTAGCTATGCATGGTGTAGGACCTCACCATTTAGATATTCCGCTTTCTATAGAGAAGCTTGATGTTGTTTCCATGATTAAACATGAGTTTATTTCAGATGCATCTAATTTGAACAACCTGTATTATAGGATAACTTTGTATAAGAAAAATTGGAGAATAACTAAGAAAATTGAAAAATTAGTACGATTGCCTGCACCTGCTCTGCTTAACCTTGATGCCAGGAAAGGGTGGTCGATCACAGAAAATGAGCTAAACGCATACATAGAAAGGGAAAGCCATCGTGCAAGGGAAGGCATGGAGGAGGCCGAGGAGCACCCCGACTCTTCATCCGATGCAGCGAGCTCCTCATATCAACATTATGGTCATGTGGAACCTCCACGACATTCTTCTGCGCAGGGGCCCTATTATCACTCCATGTATGATCCACCGGCGTGGAACTCCGACCCTCGTTGGGAATGAACTCCACTTAGGCCAAAAGCCTAAGCTGGGGGGAGGTATACCGGCATCACTCATTCTTTGCATATTATGGCTGCTGGATACTTGTACATACTTGTTTAGTTTCTTAGAGTGGTTTTCTAATGAGAGGGAGATGATATTTGGGGAAGTGCTGTCCAAAAACAGATTCTGGGCTGTTACCAAAAAAATTCGTACGCACAGCCAGAACGTTATTTTGAGTTGCCAATTTTTGAGCATGTGCCCCAGGTTGTTATCTAACTTTCATTAGTTGAATACTTTTTGAGCTGGGCAATGGAAGATTTTTGTTAATTTAGATTTCTGTACTGCTGTCAGGATTTGGCAGATTTCTGTCATCCTGCTTTTCTGTGTTTCTGTTAGTTTGCATTCTTTTGTTTTCGCTTTGTTTCTTTCCTAAAACACAAAAAGACCAAAAATATTTCTGTTCTTTCTCTTCACCATTTGTTTATTTGGTTCTTTGCTCTTAGTTTACTTTATTTGCTATCGTTAGTTTGCCATGAGAAAACCCAAAAAGATTTGCTTTGTTTTCTTGTTTCTTTTGTTCTTGTTTCCAATTCGAAAACACCAAAAATATTTGCTGTTCTTCTTTGGTTTGTAAAGTTCATCATGAGTTCAATGGTCTTCGGTGGCTGGAGCGTGGTTTTAATTTCATATTATCCAAGCTACACAAGTGAAAGGCAATAATGACGATCTACAACAACTGGATTGTGGTGAGAGGCTGGTATGAACTCTATTTGTTTTCATTTTTGTACATATACTCATCCATGTGAGCATGCTTAGTTGGTTCATGTGAGGTATATGTTATTTGAGAAAGTCTAGTAGTTCATGATCTCTCATGTTTAGCTCCAATTTATTAATATGAGTAGCATGTCATGGATGTTCGCTTGCATTGTTTTATTCATAAGTAAGTATGGCATTGTGGTATCCTCCTCTGAATAATTCATTTATATCGACTTGGCACATGCTTACGCATGCATATGACTGAACAAAAAGTCAATTAAGCCTCGATGATTTATATTGCTTCAGAGTTCTTGCATCACTTTTATGCTTCCGTTAATTTATTTTGCCGCAAGCATGATTATGACGATTATTGCTCTCTTGATTTGTCGCTCCCTAGTCCTTTGCTAGCCTTCACTTGTACTGAGCGGGAACGCCGCTCGTGCTTCCAAACACCTGAAAACCAAGTTGTTCCAAAGTGTCCACCATAAATACCTATGCATGGCATTTCAAACCATTCCAAGTAAATTCTCATGCGCTACCTTTAAAACTTTCAAAATGCTTCTCAATTTGTGTTAATGTTTCATAGCTCATGAGGAAGTATGTGGTGTTTAGCTTTCAACCTTGTCATTTACTTTTGACGGACTCTCATATGGACTAGTGGCACATCCGCTTATCCAATAATCTTGCAAAAAGAGCTGGCAATGGGATTCCCAGTCCCAAATTAATTAACTTAGATAGACACTCCTCCATGGTTTGTGATTGTTGGACGGCACCCGAAGGATTCGGTTAGCCATGGCTTGTGTAAGCAAAGGTTGGGGGGAGTGTCATCATCATAATAAAACTTAAATAAAAGGCACTCCTTCATGGTATGTGATTGTTGGCAGGCACCCGAGGATTCGGTTAGCCATGGTTTGTGTAAGAAAGGTTGGAAGGAGTGCCACATAAACATACAAATAATTCATGGGAGCCGCTCTTAGGAGTCCGGTTGATGAGGTAGTTAGTGTACCCATTACCATTCGTTGACAACAACAAGCACTTCTCAAAATAATTTTACTCCTGTTTTAAAAATGAAAAGCTCTAGCGCATGTTAATCCCTGCTTCCCTCTGCGAAGGGTCAATCTTTTACTTTTATGTTGTTTCTCCATTCTTTCTTTGAGCACTATCTTGAGAGCACAACTGTCATTCTTAGTATAATATGCTTGTCTCAAAATATGATTGATTGTGTTATAACTTTGATGCTTTTATCTTTGACAATCACTACTTCTAGTCTTTCTATGAACTCCAGAGGTGCCTCGGCATTTATGTTTTGCCGATCAAATACGGGCAAGCGAGATACCACTTTATCATATCCTCTTATGAACATTGCAATCCTGCTTATATACATGATTCATGATGCTTATTATTAATTGTTGGTACCTCTCCATGATTGACATAGTTGTTGGATGATCTTATTTGCATGTATCTCATTATGAACTGCTTAAGTATTAGCCATAGCATGAGAATATATACATCATATGAGCAAATGTGTTCGTGAAAGTTCTTTTATCGCTCAGTTGTTAACTGAATTGCTTGAGGACAAGCAATAAGCTAAGCTTGGGGGAGTTGATACGTCCAAAACGTATCTACTTTCCCGAACACTTTTGCTATTGTTTTGCCTCTAATTTGTGTATTTTGGATACAACTAACACGGACTAACGCTGTTTTCAGCAGAATTGCTCTGGTGTCTCGTTTTTGTGCAGAAATCCAACTTTCGGAAAAACCTCGGAATTTATCGAAGGCCCTATTTTCCCGAAGACTAACGGAGCCAAGCTGTGGGGGCACGAGGCCCCACACACTAGGCCGGCGCGGCCCAGGGGGCCCCGCGCGGCCCTAGTGTGTGGCCCCTCGGCTGGCCCCGACGCCCTCCTTCGGACTACTTATCGGCCTCGACCTAAAAACGCCCGAAGAGAAGTCGAAGTCGCCGAAACCCTCCAGCAGAGCCGCCACATCGCGAAACTCCGTCTCGGGAGCCAGAAGTTCTGGCACTCCGCCGGGACGGGGAATTGGAGGAGATCTTCACCGCCATCACCGCCAACGCCTCTCCATCGACCAGCCATGTTTCCCCCATCCATGTGTGAGTAATTCCCCCGCTGTAGGCTGAAGGGGATGGTAGGGATTGGATGAGATTGGTCATGTAATAGTCATAAGATTGTTAGGGCATAGTGCCTAGTATCCATAGATGTCACTTTTATGATATTGTTGCAACTTGTTATGCTTAATGCTTGTCACTAGGGCCTGAGTGCCATGATCTCAGATCTGAACATGTTATTGATTCATGAAGATATTCGTTGTTTATGATCTTACCTGCAAGTTGTATACACATGTCGCTGTCCGGAACCAATGGCCCAGAAATCGGGACAACCGGAGGGAATGGTAGTGATGTGAGGATCACATGTGTTCACGGAGTGTTAATGCTTTGCTCCGGTATTCTATTAAAAGGAGTACCTTAATATCCAGTAGTTTCCCTAGAGGCCCGGCTGCCACCGGCTGGTAGGACAAAAGATGTTGTGCAAGTTTCTCATTGCGAGCACGTACGACTAAATATGGAACACATGCCTATTGATTGATTAGTACTTGGATACCGTTTTATTCTTATCTGCAAATGCCCTGCTTTGATTGTTATATGAGTTTCTCTCATCCATGCAACGCCCGTTAATCCGTCCCTGTGCCTACGGTATTTTAATCCTGCTGTTTACTATAGTCACTACTGCTGTCTTTATTTCACCGTTCTGTTATTTCACTATTCCTACTGCTATAAAACTGTTACTATGATAAACTCTTGCGAGCAAGTCTGTTTCCAGGTGCAGCTGAATTGACAACTCCGCTGTTAAGGCTTACAAGTATTCTTTGTCTCCCCTTGTGTCGAATCAATAAATTGGGTAATACTTCCCTCGAAGACTGTTGCGATCCCCTATACTTGTGGGTCATCACCGCTTCGGCTCCATGGACCAAGAAGAACGGTGTTTCTTGAGTTGTCGCGTTTAGCGTTGTTTGCAAGCTCCATAATACGTGCGACAGCTCATCGACCCAGGCGTGTCGCGCTTTCTCCAGCGGTGTTAACAGACGCTTCGTGATACCATTGCAGATAAGCCCATTGGCTTTTTTGACTTGACCGTTGGTTTGCGGGTGCGCCACTGACGCAAACTGCAGCTTGATACCCACACTTTCACAGTAGTCTTTGAATTCTCGGGAGGTGAAATTACTGCCGTTGTCCGTAACTATGCTGTTAGGAACGCGAACCGAAAAACTATCCCCTTGATGAAGTTCACCGCCGATGTTGCATATGCCGACGTTACTAGTACTGCTTCAATCCACTTGCTAAATTTTTTGACAGCTACGAACAGCTATACGTGTCCTCCTGGCCAAGACTTGTGTAACTTTCCCACCATATTGAGCCCCCATTGTGCAAACGACCAAGCCAATGGTATTGGCATCAACTCTGCTGCCGGAGAGTGGGGTTTAGACGCAAATATCTCGCACGCATTGCACGTGCGGACTATGTCTTTTGCATCTTCTATTGCTGTCAGCCAATAAAATCCTGCCCGAAAAGCTTTGGCCGCTATTGCTCAACTACTTGCGTGGTGGCCACATATTCCTCCGTGTATGTCCTTCAATATAACTCGCCCTTCTTCGGGTGTGACGCACATCTGCAACACTCCTGAGATGCTTCGTTTGTATAGTTCTCCCTTGACCACGGTGAAGGCTCTGGATCGTCGGATGAATCGCCTTGCTTCGACCGGGTCTTCGGGTATCTCTTTCTTTGTGATGTAAGCCAAATAAACCTGCATCCAGGGAACTTGTATCATCATAACTTCCTCTGGTTCCTCCTCATCTTCCGATGTATGAGCCTCAGGAGCTGCCGGAGCCCCCGAGTCTTTTTTGGACTTCTCCTTTTTCTTTGGCTGCTTCGGTACCTTTCTTCGACTTGGTTGATCTTTCACTTATCTCTTCCCAGAAGACTCCAGGTGTTATCGGAGGCACTGCGAGCCGATGTTTGCCAAAACTTCGGCTTCATCGTTGCTGAGCCTGCTGATATGATTAACCTACAACCATCGAAGGTTTTCTCTAGTTCATTGTACACCTCTTTATATGCCATCATGTTGTCATTGACTGCATCGCACTTGTTCATCACCTGTTGAGGCACCAGCTGGGAGTCGCCGAATATTTTTAAGCGAGTAGCGCTGCACGCCTTTGCCATCTTCATCCCGTGTATGAGGGTTTCATATTCGCCTCGTTATTAGTTGCATTGGGGAACGTCATCCGCAATATATACTTCGTTTGTCGCCTGCGGTGAAACAAAGTACGCCGCTCCAGCTCCTTCCAATCTCTTGGACCCGTCGAAGTTCATTGCTAGGTACTCGACAAATCAGGGGGTCCCGTGTTTTGTAGTTCAATCCACTCTGCGATAAAGTCTGGCAGGATCTGTGACTTGATCGCCTTTCTTTTTTCATATGTGATGTCCCGAGGGGAGAGCTCGATTCCCCATAGGGAGACACGTCCCGTAGCTTCTGGGTTGTTCAATATGTTGGAGAGAGGGCCCTCATTGACCACTATTATCGGGTGCACCAAAAAATAGTGTCTTAGCTTCCGTGCAGACAGGAAAACTCCTTAAACTAGCTTCTGGTACTGCGGGTAACGTTGTTTGGATGGTGATAGGACTTCACTAAGGAAATATATTGGCCCCTGCACCCCGTGAATCTTCCCTTCTTCTTCTCGCTCTACTACGAGGAATGTGCTGACCACTTAAGGTGTGGCCGCGATGTATAACAGCAGCGGTTCTTTTTCATGGGGTGCCACCAGCACTGTTGGTGTCGAGATAGTCCGCTTCAGATGCTCAAAGGCTTTGTCTGCTTCATCGTTCCACTCGAATTTTCCCCCTGCTTGATTAGCGCGTAGAAAGGCAACGCTTTTTCTCCCAACCTGGCGACAAACCTGCTCAAAGCTGCGACACGTCCAGTCAGCTGTTGTATCTCCTTGAGCTTTGTTGGTTTTCTCATCATCAGGATAGCCTATATTTTCTCGGGATTGGCCTCGATTCCCCTAGCTGACACTAAGTATCCGAGGAGTTCTCCCGCAGGAAAACCAAAGGACCATTTTGTCGGGTTGAGTTTCAGACGAAACTTGTCGAGGTTTTCGAAGATTTCCTTGAGATCATCAATCAGGGATGACCCTTTCTTTGTTGTTATGACGACATCGTCAATTTACTCTTGGACGTTTTTTCCGATCTGCGTGGCTAGGCACTTCTGCATCATCCACTGATATGTGGCTTCCGTGTTTTTCAACCTTAAAGGCATTGTTCTATAACATAACACACCATAAGGGGTTATGAAAGCTGTTTTGACTTCATCCTCTTCTTTCAGGCGCATCTGATTGTAACCAGAATACACATCGAGGAAGGAAAGACGTTCACAACCTGCCATGGAATCGATAATTTGGTCGATCCTCGGGAGGGGAAGTGATCCTTTGGACAGTGTTTATTGAGACACGTGAAGTCGATGCACATGCGAAGGACTTCAGTGTTTTTCTTCGGGACCAGCACTGGGTTAGCGACCCATGTGGCTTCAGTGTGCAGCTCCTTGATGAAACCTGCTTCTTGAGTCGACGAATCTCAGATAACATGGCTTTGCGGTTTGGCTCGGAGAATCGCCACAAAGGTTGTTGAATTGGCCTGGCTCTTGGATTCAAATTAACAGGGTGCTCGGCAAGTTCCCTGGGTACTCATGGCATGTCAGTTGGACACCATACAAACATTTCCCAGCGCTCACGGAGGAACTCGACGAGCATGCTTTCCTATGCGCTGTCCAAGTTGGACGCGATAGCTGTCGTCTTTTTTTGGACCTGTCGGGTGGATCTGTACTTCCTTAGAGTTTTTGGAGGTGTCGAAAGCTTTCTCTTGCAAGGATCTACTGTTGGAGATATGCCCAAGAGGCAATAATAAAATGGTTATTATATATCTTTATGTTTATGATAAATGTTTACATATCATGCTATAATTGTATTAACCGAAACATTGATACATGTGTGTTATGTAAACAACAAGAAGTCCCTAGTAAGCCTCTTGTATAACTAGCTTGTTGATTAATAGATCATCATCGTTTCGTGATCATGAACATTGGATGTTATTAATGACAAGGTTATATCATTATGTGAATGATGTAATGGACACACCCAATTAAGCGTAGCATAAGATCACGTCATTAAGTTATTTGCTATAAGCTTTCGATACATAGTTACCTAGTCCTTATGACCATGAGATCATGTAAATCACTTATACCGGAAAGGTACTTTGATTACATCAAACGCCACTGCGTAAATGGGTGGTTATAAAGGTGGGATTAAGTATCCGGAAAGTATGAGTTGAGGCATATGGATCAACAGTGGGATTTGTCCATCCCAATGACGGATAGATATACTCTGGGCCCTCTCGGTGGAATGTCGTCTAAATGTCTTGCAAGCATATGAATAAGTTCATAAGAGACCACATACCACGGTTTGAGTAAAGAGTACTTGTCAGGAGACGAGGTTGAACAAGGTATAGAGTGATAACGATGATCAAACCTCGGACAAGTAAAATATCGCGTGACAAAGGGAATTGGTATCGTATGTGAATGGTTCATTCGATCACTAAGTCATCGTTGAATATGTGGGAGCCATTATGGATCTCCAGATCCCGCTATTGGTTATTGGTCGGAGTGAGTACTCAACCATGTCCGCATAGTTCGCGAACCGTAGGGTGACACACTTAAAGTTGGATGTTGAAATGGTAGAACTTGAATATGAAATGGAGTTCGAATAATTGTTCGGAGTCCCGGATAAGATCCCGGACATCACGAGGAGTTCCGGAATGGTCCGGAGAATAAGATTCATATATAGGATATCATTTTATGTGTTTGAAAATGATTCGGAAGGTTCTATGGAAGGTTCTAGAAGGTTCTAGAAAAGTCCGGAAGAAACCGCTAAGGAAGGAGGAGTCCCGGAGGGACTCCACCTCCCATGGCCGGCCAACCCTAAGGGGAGGAGTCCCAAGTGGACTCCCCAAAGGGGCCACCCCCCCACATGGAAGGGGGGAATCCCACCTCAAGTGGGATTCCCACCTTGGGTAGGTTTCCCTATCACATGGAAGGTTTTGGGTTCGGGTCTTATTCGGAGACTTGTAGTGTAAACACCCGGATTTTTAAGTCCAGATGCCTATTATGCCATTCGTCGCAATCCTAGGAATATTGTTTTTGCGAGACATAATAGCTTGATATCACAACACATCATTTATTACAACACATAATCGTCTTTCAACAAAGGATCACATGATCCAGTCTTATTACAACTTAGTGGATCTAGAGATCCTGTTACAAAACATATAGCGGAAGCGAAGTAACGGTCGCGGTCCATTTGTTCCACAGGCAACTGTTGACGTCAGGAGGTCCTAGTTGTCGTAGACGTTCGATGTCCATCTTCCTCGTAAGCGTTCACCTTCATAGTCTGGCCATTTGAATAGCCAGGGACAAAGCCATGAGTACTTTTAAAGTACTCGCAAACTAATACTAGTGTAAGCATTATTAATTGGGATACTAAGCTCTAGGTTTATTTGCATAAAGCCAAGTTTATTTCATAAACATTTAGTAACGATACTTGAATCGAATAGACTAACTCAAGTGGGAACATTAGTGTCATTCCCACAACTCTGTTGTGGTTCCAGTCAAAGTCACCATTTAAGTCACAATTCAAGTCACCAGTCACATGTCACATTTTTGAAAATGGTCTGATGACGGAACAGTATGGCCTTTCCAATCGTCCGTAACCGTGGACACGGCTATTCGAATAGTTCTACACTCTGCAGAGGTCATACACTTGTGCCACAATATTTGCAATAATCCAGGGTTAACTGGCCCTGATTTATCATACTCCGTATGCGGACTACCAACCATAAACTTTCACTTATATACTCTAGTACAGGCACCTCTCCCCATGAGCTTGGCCTCCCAGTGAGAACCAAATGTTAACCCGGGAACTGCACAGGGCTTGGGCCGGACAATTCACCTCAATCACGTCATATCACATCACTTCCGTAGAGGCAGCCTTCAGCCTAACCCCGATGACGCTTGTTTAGAGGGAACCCATACTAAAGCACATAAATTTCTAGTTAAGCCCTTACCCATATTGGGTATTGTGGGGGTACTTGCAAAATTGGAATGGTATCGCATCCGAACCCAACCATCATTTTATTATCAAAAATCACTATCTTCTCTTGGTCATATTCACCTTCAAAGTCATTCAATGGAATGAACCATCATTCCAAGGTTTCAACTTCATTTCATAGTCACATGTTTCCCATCTAGAGTAGTCAACTTTTAATTGATTAGCGCTAGCAATTATTTCATGAGGGGTGCTAAGTATCTTGGAGCTTGCTAGGCTAAGTGTGATTTTCTTGTACTACTCTATATTTCCACCAAGTGAATTATCAACCAAAAAGTAACTTTGATAAATAAAATCAAGTAAAGCTTTGTAAGTAAAAATTTGGGATAGGAGCAATAAGCATAAAGTAAAAGTAATGATGCCTTGCTCTTGGAGAGCTTTGCATTAGTGTAGCTTGCAAGAACATTAGCTTGCATTAATATCAGCTTGCCTTGATTGGTGAAGTGATCAAAGTGTTCTTCTTCTTCCTCTTGGTAGAATACCTCCTCCTCTTGATAGTCTCCGGTACTAGCGTCTATAAACGAATACGAGGATACAATCACCAAACAATACTTAAGTACTCTTAATTAGCCTTAATGGCTCACACAATGATCTAGCATCACTACTTAACATTTATTACAAAATTATGCTAGGGTTTTCTTATTTAATAATAGGAAAATAATTTCCTCTCATTGAAAAATGGAGTTAGGGTTTCTCTTTGGTTTGGTGAGAAATAATTTCCTCTCATTGAATCTTCTTAAGATTTAATTTCTCTTATGAATAATATCTGACCTAGATTAACTAGAGTCAACCTCTTCATACTTATTATTTGAGACAATGATTTAAATGAGGTTCCATACTTCATGCAATTTAATACTAACATGGTAGTGATTTAATGCTACCAAACAATTCAATATGAGATTACTTAGACTATGATTACTACCTCATATTGGATTACTTGAGAACAAGATTTAAGTGAGAGGAGCATCTCTTATATGATTTACATATAATTGTAACTAATTTAAGGGACTATTATTGAGGTGATTTAATATTCTCAAAACAACCAGGGATGATCCCATGTTGACCAAGGTCAACACTTCACACTTAGTATTTTGAGAAAGTGAGTTAAATGAGATTCATCATCTCATGTGATTTAATTAATCTTTGAAAAATTTAAATATTATTTAGATTTAAGATTTATAAAGGAGCAAGTATGAGCTTATGAATTAAAGGTCAATACATTACTTCATTTCGTTTGATAAACATTATTTAGATGAACACCTCATACCATTTTAATAACCCCTTGCAAGGGTTTAATAATATTAATTAATCTAATGTGAGTTTTAATTTAACATGGTATCTATCTCATATTAATTTGGTTGAGGCAAGATTTAAATGAGACCAAGTATCTCATATTAATTTAATAACTAGGTTTGGAATATTTAAATACTACTTATGAGAAAGATTTAATATTTTCAAAATGGAACCTATGGGTTATTAATACATGTGTTATTAATTCTTATTGAACTATTTGGACTAATGATTTAAGTGAGAGGCTGTACCTCATATAAGTTAAACTATCCTCTAAATGATTTAATGTCTATAAGTAGCTAAGCATGAGACTTACTTGACCAGGGTCAGTACCTTTAGTTGAATTACTTAGGATCACAATTTAAATGAGAGAGAAGTCCCCATACTATTTAAATAATTCTATATGTATGTATTAAATGATCTAAAAATGGCTCCATAGCCCTTATTTAACTCTAGTTCATGATCATGCAAGACATCTATGCTATATTTTTGCATAAACAAGTAGATTAGGTTAAATGTGATTTATTAGAGTTGGAATCAATTTAAAATCATTTCTAGATAATTTCTAATATTTATTTGAAGTTAGAAAAGGCCCTGCCTTGTTATTTTTATCATTTAAATTTAATTTCGAATTTGGACATGAGGCCAGTGGCATTGTTTAGATAATTTCATGAGCTTTCCAAATATATAAAGTTTGTTAAATTTGGTGCAGTAGATTTCAAACTATTAAATTTTGAAGTTGGCACCAGTATTGGATTTAGCTAAAAGGATTAAATCGAATTTGAATTTCGTGGGCCGCGCGGGAAAACTACACGGGCTAACCAAATTAAACGAATTGGGCCGGCCCAACTAACACTGACCACGCCGCGGGCCAGCTGACAAGAGGTCCCACGCGTCAGTGACTCGTAAACAGCGAATCGGTACCTGTTACTGAGAGGCGTTGGATCAGATGGACGATCGACGGTTGAGCGTCGTCGTCGTCGACGAGGGAGGAGGGCGTGCTGCGCCGGCGAGGTAGGGGGTCGGAGGGCGCGCTAGGCCGCCGGCGGTCGAGGGAGGGTGTCGAGGCGTCGTTGGCGAGGGTGAATAGGCGCCTGGTACAGTGGCAGAGCTTGGGGAGGCGTGGATCGTCGACGGTGAGCTGCGGACTCCGGCGGCTCCGATCTTGAAATTCCGGCGGTGGAGGTGCTAATTGGACTAGCTATTGTTGCGAGGAGAACCAGTGATGAGAGGAGAGGAGATGTTGTGAAGGAATGGTGCCCGGAGCTCCTCTATTTATAGAGGGAGGGGTGGTGCCGTGAGTGCTGAGAGGGGTCGCTCATGGCGCGGCCGCTCCGGCGTGCGAAAGGTCGGGGCGAGGACAGCATCTTGTAGGCGACGTCTAGGCGAGGCTCTGGGCGTAGCTGGAGCGTCCAGGGGACGACGGGATTGCTCGGGCTCTTCTGCGACGAGGACAGTACTGGGCGGCCGGGTGGTGATCATGGCGGCGTCGATAGGGCGTGCGCGAGCTAGCGGGCATGTCTAGCGGGTAGCTGGCGTGGTGATGAGCGAGTGTGCTCAAGTGGAGGGGAAGAGAAGGACGAGGGCGCGCAGTCGAGGCGGTGTACTGCGGCGTCCAGTGACACGCCGATGCACGCTCTGGCGCGTCCACACGCGGTGATCACGTCGTGTCCAAAGTTTGTCGTGCATGGTTTGGAAAAGGATCGTGTCAAGCATGCTCAGTATCTCCTGGGGAGTCTAGCTGACATGGTTTGATAGGCCAGAGAGAGAGGTTGAGGTAGGGTGGCATGGTGGGTGTCCTTGAGCTCGGCATGGTGAAGTTTTTGATCATGCCTATACTCTACTCAGTGCAAACTGGCAGGGCTTGATGCAGGGGAGGTACAGGAGGTTGATGATCACATATGTAAAGGGGTAGAGGCTAAAAACCAGTGTGTAATAGCATGTGTGCCAATTTCAGAATCATGCCTGCAAGGTGTTCGACACAATGGCCGCATGAAGAAAAATTTAGAATTTTGCAATTATTTTTGGTGGAGCTCAAACATATAATTAAAGTGAAAGATTGGTGGTGGTGGTGCTCATTTTGGTGAAGGTTTACAAGAATTCCAAAATGGGGTCATCTTCACATAGTTTCAACATCACCACTTGTCAAGATCATACTGGTCCACCTGGTCAACATTAGCAGAGATGGTCAACATGAAAGTTGCTGACCTTGACATGGTCTTGGATGACATGGCACTAGTTGACTAAGTTTAGTTTAAGAAATGAGAAATACAGAGGGGTAAAGTGGGGAACATTTTATAAAATGGCCAAATGACCATTATCACATGTATGTTGATTTTGAGTTTTGCTTTGATTTGATTTTGGTTTCTTTGATGCCATTGTGTTTATTTATCATATATAAACATTTTACAAGCAAGAGATCAAGCAATGGTGGCCTTGGTTGAAGATTTGCAACTTGGCATAATGTGTATGTGAGTGAAATTTGGGAATTTTCTCCCCATTTGAATTCTCTTCTTTTGATTTGACTTTTGTTGACTTTAATGTGGTTCTTATTAGTTTAGAAACATTTTAAGAGCATTGAACCCAATTCAAAGGATCTTGTTCAAAGATTTGCAAGTTTGGCCTTAATACATAAGAGGTGATGTGTCAAATTTTAATAAACTTGTGAATTGCTTCCCTTGCTTTACTTAGGCATGGGTTAGGGTCCATTTAATGTTATATTAGGTTTAGAGATGGTTTCACTCCATTTGGTCAAGGTTTGAAGTCATAGGTCAAGGTTTAGTGAATTAGCTATGTGTCACATAGGCTTCTATGCATATGTTGTATTTGAATTTAAATTTGAGTTGGTTTGACCCAATTGGTGTTGTTGAGTGTTGAAATGGTATATGGAGGTGATCCAACCATTCACACAAGTCCTAGGATTAGTTTTTCTTAAATTCCTATATTTGCTATTTTACTCTCATATGCCTCTATGGCATTCTTAGTTTCTTTTTATTCTTTTTGGTTTCAACTTGGAAATGATTTAAGAAGTACTATATAAGGTTTATAAAGCTTTTCCAATCCTTTAAATAAAGTGGAAAGGTCTAGGGTAAAGATTTATAATTATATCCATAGGCACATATGCCTTTTTCTTATTTAATTTCCTTTTATTTTATTTTAACTAGGATGGGAAAAGAAGGGTGAGGTTTTAGGGTTTAAGATTATTTCCCATACTAATAACAAGCAATCATGGCAATAGCACAAGAATTAAGCAAGATTATTATGTATCAATCTTAATTTAATAAAAGTTTTTGTTGGTTCCAAAATTTGGAACTAGGGAAATTTGTTTATTTTGTGTTGAATTTTCTGGGATGTTACATGTAGTCCAACACTTGGGGCTTCCACCTATATAATGAGGAGCCAAGGGGAGGGGGCCGGCCACCAAAACAACCACCAAGGTGGCCGCACCCCTTGAGGCCGGCGCCCCCCTCTCCCAAACCCTAGCGGCTCTCTCTCCTCCACCACATCCCGCACGCTTAGCGAAGCTCCGCCAGATTTCTCCACCACCACCGACACCACGCCGTCGTGCTGTCGGATTCAAGAGGAGCTACTACTTCCGCTGCCCGCTAGAACGGGAGGTGGACGTCGTCTTCATCAACAACCGAACGTGTGACCGAGCACGGAGGTGCTGCCCGTTCGTGGCGCCGTGATCAAGATCTTCTACGCGCTTTTGCAAGCGGCAAGTGATCGTCTACCGCAGCAACAAGAGCCTCATCTTGTAGGCTTTGGAATCTCTTCAAGGGTGAGACTCGATAATCCCCTCGTTGCTACCGTCTTCTAGATTGCATCTTGGCTTGGATTTCGTGTTCGCGGTAGGAAACTTTTTGTTTTCTATGCTACGTTATCCTACAGTGGTATCAGAGCCGTGTCTATGCATAGATGGTTGCACGAGTAGAACACAATGGTTTTGTGGGCGTTGATGCTTTTGTTGTCTTTAGTTTGAGTACTTTGCATCTTTGTGGCATAGTGGGATGAAGCGGCTCGGGCTAACTTTACATGACCGCGTTCATGAGATTTGCTCCACGCTCGACATGCAACTTGTATTGCATAAGTGGCTTTGCGGGTGTCTGTCTCTCCTACTATAGTGAAGATTCAATTTACTCTTCTATTGACAACACTAGTATCACCGTTATGGTTCATGTTCGTAGGTAGATTAGATCTTACTCGAAAACCCTAAACCACGTAAAATATGCAAACCAAATTAGAGACGTCTAACTTGTTTTTGCAGGGTTTGGTGATGTGATATGGCCATAATGTGATGATGAATATGTATGAGATGATCATTATTGTATTGTGGCAACCGGCAGGAGCCTTATGGTTGTCTTTAAATTTCATGTTGAGTAGTACTTCAAAGTAGTTGTAATAGTTGCTACATGAGGTGAACAACCATGAAGACGGCGCCATGGACCTTGACGCTACGCCGACGATGATGGAGATCATGCCCGTTGATGATGGAGATCATGTCCGTGCTTTGGAGATGAAGATCGAAGGCGCAAAGACTAAAGGGCCATATCATATCACATATGAATTGCATGTGATGTTAATCCTTTATGCATCTTATTTTGCTTAGATCGCGATGGTAGCATTATAAGATGATCCCTCACATTAATATCAAGATAATAAAGTGTTCTCCCTCGTATGCACCGTTGATATAGTTCGTCGTTTCGAAGCATCTCGTGATGATCGGATGTGATAGACTCAACGTTCACATACAACGGGTGTAAGCCATGTTGCACACGCGGAATACTTGGGTTTGCTTGACGAGCCTAGCATGTACAGACATGGCCTCGGGACAACGGAAACCGAAAGGTTGAACATGAGTCATATGGATGATATGATCAACATGTTGATGTTCACCATTGAAGCTACATCATCTCACGTGATGATCGGTTTTGATGTAGTGGATTTGGATCGTGTACCACTTAACAACTATGAGGGATGTTGTATTAAGTGGGAGTTCATTAGTAATTAGATTAAAACATGAACTAATTATCATAAACATAGTCTGAGTAGTATTTTGAATTAATTTTGTAGTATTGGCATCCGTTTTCTACCAAGCGCTAGTCTTGTTATTGAGATAGAAATACTGTTAAAATCTGACAATAAACTTTACGGACTGGTACCGTATTGTTAAAGAATCAGAAATGATTAAGTCCTATTGCAAACTTTTAGTAAACCTCACATTATTGATTCAAAGAGCTATGGTTTCAATTAGTACCTACAATTATCTTGTCTCCATGAAACTTAATGTTCAAATACGTTTGAAAAGTAAGGAGCTGAAAAGTTTGTTTTCAGAAATAAGCGAGGTATAAGATATATGCGATATCTAAGACCTTACTGCAAGATGATAGAATATAATCTAGTGAGACTACATAAACTCATAAGTTTTATGGGAATGTACGAAGGTTGAAGACGCCAGGCGTCCCAATCCTCCAACTATTGGGGCACTAACGATATTCGCATATCCATGAAGTGATCGTCCTTAGTATGCACCGTTGCTAAGACTCGTCGTTTCGAAGCATCTCGTGTTGATCGGGTGTTATCGATTCTACGTGTGCATACAACGGGTGCAAGCTAGATTTGCACATGCGAATACTAAGGTTAAACTTTACGAGCCTAGCATGTACACATGGTCTCGGAAAGTCGTCATGATATGATGGATAAAATTATGAGTAAAATTGTTCATCATATTACAAAGTTACTAATAGTGAAATCTGGAACACTTGTCATATGATGATCAACTTCAAAGTAAGAACCTCAAGGTTATTGGTATTTGACCAACAAACCTAGAAGTCAATGATGTTGAAGTGTTTTTCTGAATAATGAGGAAAGCTAAAAGAGAAACTATAAAAGATATTTTGGCAGAAAGAAAGAAAAGACTAGAAAGTCTAGCTCAGGTGTATATAAATGATATACATGTTATGGTTGTCTTCCTAGTTTGGTCACACAATAAAATTCTTGGGTATTTGTACCATATTGGTTGGTATGAAGTGTCATACAAAACAACGCAATACAAGAATTCAATGGCCTAAGTGACTGACAAGGAATATGATAGGAATACACGTCTGGAACAAAAATAAAGTGTTATTATGTTCGTCGTTGGTATTCTATCTAGCCCTTAGAATTTATAATAAAGAACTTAATAATTGTTATTTTGCTCTGGTCAAATGAAGACAATAAGTTGTTCAAATTATGACATTACTCCATGTACGATGGATAAGTTATTATAAATCTTAATGGTGAAACACACATACATAACACTGACGCTAAAATGCCATAAGGCAAATGATTTGAATTCCACTCATTTGTGGAACCGCCATTTAGGTCATGTTAGAGAGGAACGCATGAAGGAACTCCATGCAAATGGATTTTGGAGTCATTTGATTTTTGAATCGTTTGACGCTTGCAAATCTTTTCTAAAGAGAATGACTAAAATACCGTTCATAGGCCAAGAGTTGAACGGGCAACTAACTTAGTGGAAAAATACATGATGATGTATGTGGTTCACTGGGCATAGTTGTGTGCGGGAGATTCTTCTACTTCATGAAAACTTCCAACAATGAATTGAGTATATATGTATATATTCGATAAGGAAGAAGTTTGAAACTTTTGAAAGGATTCAAATAAATTTCAGCATGAGGTGGAAATCATCGTAATAGGTCATATATCTATGATTGGATCATATTGGAAATATTTGAATTACGATTTTTAGTGAACATCTAAGAGAGTTATGAAATTGTTCTACAACTCACATTTCTTGGAGTATCATAATGATGATAGAGTATCCAAGAGATGTATCCAAACCTTGTTGGATTAATGATGAAATGATGCCATTATATTTTTTGTGGATTATGCTTTAGTGACTACCGCTTTTACACTGAATAGAGCGTCATCATGATCCGTTGAAATGACACCATACGAGTTATGGCATAGGTATGAACCCTAATAGTCCTTTCTTAAACTTTGGTATGCATAGCATAAGTAAATAAGTTTACAACCAAAATCGGATGAATGTCTTTGTTGGTTATCCCAAAGGATTAATTGGGAATTCTTCTCACTATGAAGTAAAAGACAAAAGTGTTTGTTAATGTTACTTGCTTATTTCAAGAAATTGTTTTCTAGCGAAGTATTTGAGTGGGAGGACAATAGAACTTGATAAGGTTTATGAACCTGAGCATAATGATCAGAGTAGCGCAGCATCGGAATTGGTTTCGGAAGCGGCCACGACGATCATGGCTCCCATGACTACAAAGTGTTTTAGCCATGGAGATCGAAGTACATATTGAACCTTGTAGGTATGGTTTACTTTGTGATCAAATAAATGATTTCTAGACAAAGGATTGTTTATAAACAATGATAAACCAACTACGAACAAAGAAGTTATGATGGGCCCTGACTCCGTTAAAATGGCTATACGCCATAAAATCCAAGATAGATGAATACTTTTTGAAAGTAAAAAGGATCTATAAAATTGATGGACTTGGATGTAATATCCTTGAAGAAGCTCAACTTGTCGAAAAATTGTTTACGACAAAGTTCAAAGAGTTGACTACGATAAGATTTGATCTTCCGTAGCAATGCTTATAGTCCATGTGGATTATTCTAGTAATCGCTACATATTTCTTTTATGAAATATGCTAGTAGGATGGCAAAATATATTACTTAAAGTGTGTATTAAAGGTGTATACAAGATATAACCAAGAGTTTTGCCAGTCCGTAGAATACTAGAAAGGAATACGAACTTCAATTGGTAGAAGTGAGTATTGCGGAGTTGGAATCTTCACCGGATGAAATAGTCAAAGAGTTTTTGATTTCATCAGATACGATGAAGATGCTTGCATTTGCAAGAAATTAAGTGGGAGCGCTGAGACATATTTGTAATACTTTATGTAGCTGACATATCGTTGATTATAAATATTGTAATTATATAATTGATTAAAAGGTTTCATTGAGAATTAGCTTCAATGAAAGGATATGGACTGAAACATATTTAGTGTCAAGATCTATGAAGATAGATTAAAACACATAATAAGTTTAAGTCAAAGTACATAAAATGGATATTGAAGTAGTTCAATATAGAAATATTAAGAAGGTGTTCTTTGCATACAAAGGTTTAACAAGACTTGAGTGTATTTGACACTCGATGAGTGTTACCACCCGATTTTGGCCAAATCAGGAGATGGGCCGTAAGTGAAGATGGGCTTGAAGGACGTACACATGAAGCATCTTTAAAGCGGCCTTGCGCTGAGAGTTCGGGCTTAATTGCCCATGTATCTGTAACATATTAGATCATATTGTAATTTAGATTAAAGAGGTAGAGTCCGGCCCGTGCACGGTTAGGTGCACGCCTCAATTAGAAAGTCCCTTGGACTATAAATATGTATCTAGGGTTATCAGAAAAGGAGGACAATCATCGTTCAACCAACACAAATCAATCTCGGCGCATCGCCACCCCTTTCCTACGAGGGTTTCTACCGGGTAAGCATCATGCTGCCTAGATCGCATCTTGCGATCTAGGGCATAAGCTTCATGTTGTTCATGCGTTGCTCGTACTGAAGCCTTTTTGATGGCGAGCAACGTAGTTATCATAGATATGTTAGGGTTAGCATTGTTCTCTACGTAATATGCTACCGTAGTGCAACTCTTGCATATCTAGCTGCCCTTACGTCTATCTAGACGTAAGGGCAGCATCTTGCTTGATCATGCTTAGTAGATCCGATCCGTTATAGTTGCTCCTGCATCGTGGATTAGTTTAATATCTGCATAGTTAGGCCTTATGTGGGGTCGGACGATCCGGTAGTGCGTTAGGCGTTGTTTACCGTCCCGAGGGATGTTCCGGGAATCAACGTATGTTGGTTTTTAGGCCTCTCGTAGGGGTGGTTTCATCTCTCGTAGCTGCTAGGCCCGATCGCACGTAGGACGTTCCGATTATGCGGTGAAAACCCTAAAGCTGTCGTGGATCGTTTTAGCTTTGTCTCGATCAAGCAGGATCCCCATGCCATTGCTAATCCATCAAGGACCATGGGGCGATCGGCTCTTTGAGCCGATCCACAGGGAAACCTGAGAGCCGATAAGGCTCGTATTTAATGTGCACGTGTCTACCATGCGGGAACAATCGCACTAACACCTTCCCGACCAGGTCTAGGTCGTGGCACGCCCAGCAACCGCGGGACGCGCCGAAGATTTGCGGGACGACGCGAGGTGCCAGGGATCCACTAAGCGGCCTGGGAGCTTCCCGGCTCTTCGTGTTGCTTAACCAAAGCCCGTCGGGGGGTTTTGGAGGGTACACATTCTGGCACGCCGGTGGGACCTCTTCGCAACATCCACGTCAACACCGACATCCGAGATGGCAGAGGAGCAGATCACCTACAAGGATCTCCCTGAGCACAAGAAGAAATACGATGAGCTGAAGGCCATCCGTGAAGCCGAACTCATCGGCTCCTCGAGACAACCCGTTCTTGCAACATCAAGCTCAGAGGAAACACGTGTCTGTCGCATGGCGTCAAGACGGTAGATCTCAGCCACTCCATAAGAGAACCAGGGTTCTCTTTCGATGTCAATATGGCAGGGTTTGTGATTCGCCATGGCGCGGACAAGCAGAGAGCAGCCTCTCGTGGCAAAGATAGAGGAGGCCGTTCCACGACCGGCCCCAAGACGACGATAGACGGTACCTGACCGAGGAGGAGGTGAGAAGCATACGGTATCGCCCATTATCCGTGCATCTTCTCAACAAATATGAGCAGCACGACCGACGTCGATGCTACGACGAAGACGATGAGGAACATCGTCGGTCCGATGCGGAAAGGAGGTATCGTCGCATGACAGAACGACGACGGGTACGAACGTCGCGCTAGAGGGAGGTCTAGGGAACAAGACAACGTGGACAAGCACTGGAGCTGTCCTTTCTTCAAACATTGCTGGGACTCGGGAATGAGCCGATTGCCAACAACCGAACGCCGAATGCAAGCAGCGAAGGAGAAGGAGGGGCAAGTGAAGTTTCAGGTTCGAACGTCTAGGACCCTCCCACCTCGGAATAAACGAGCTGAGTCATCTCAAGAAGAAGACGAGGAGGGAGAAGAAGATAGGTATCACCGATCAAGGTGGTGCCCGATGGACTCAGCCATTCTCAAAAGCGTAGAGCGGCGCGAAACCTCGGAAGAAGCCGAGGCACGCACTGTACACGTTGAGAAGAGCGCGGCCTGATCCGCGCGAAAATCCAGCAAACAGTGTAGACAAGGCGCGCCCGCCGAGGAGAATATGGCGCCCTAAACAGCGAAAGCCGATGCACAGCACGGCTGATGCCGATGCGAGACGTCGGTGGCACAAACTCAGTGTTCGGATCTCGTCGAGATTCATGACCCAAGACGTGGTGAGCATGCTTCCGTCGAGCCACGTCACCATAGCAAGAGACCAAGAACTTGTAAACCCTCATTAAGCATTGCAATGGAAAAGGAGGCCGATTTCAGCGATCGGCCAGCATTATCCTCCATATACGCTTTACTGTGTTCAACGTCGATCTGGCAAGCGATGGAAAGCTGGGGTATGGGTTTACGCCAGCTGACAAGCCAGAAGAGATTAATGAAGTCAAGAAGGATATCGAGAAGATGTTGGACGCCGAATGCCTCAGGCCGTGCAGGTACACGGAATGGATGTCCGGGGTCGCACTCACGAAGAAAAAGGATGGCCGGTGGCGCGTTGTTATAGATGTCCGGAACCTCGACGGCGCTGCCCTACCGGGTGAATAGTCGGATCGACAACGGCAAGGGGAGCCGGTTCCAGCGATCGGCTAAAATTATTCCCACTATGTGGATCCACTGTTGTACTGTTGATCATGGGGAGTCGTGAGACAGTCTTGAACTGGCTAAAAAGCCGATATCCTCAATCATTTGAAGGATTCGGCTTGGGGGGGCATACACACAGAGAAGGGTTAAGGCCACGGAGTTTTGTACCCAAAGGAGCCGATTCATGAGATAATAATAAAACAACATTCAAAGGCGCGAGTTCAGTACAACATTCAGTAGCTTACACAGAGAGTTTCTTCTGAAGGAATTCATCAAGAGCGCGAAGGGCGTCAGCACGGATACGATCCACTTCGGCAATCTCAGCCTCGTCGTCTTCGTCTTTGCCTGTCACCAACTGGCCGCTCAGAGCACGAATCTCCGCCAGATCAGTTTTCAGATCGGCTGTGAGGCCTTGTGCTTCCTCTCGAGAGCGGGCAATGAAGGTCTCCTTCTCTTGGATAAGCTGCTTGGTCACCCTCACCTTCTCTTCGAGGCTCTCCAGTTCCTTGCGCAGGGTTTCGAGTTCAGCATTATTGGCAGAAGTATCAGTCTTGGCGTCTATAGTCTTTTTCTCGTTAAGCCGCTGACATTTCTCTGCAATATCGGCTCTCAACGGGAGCTGAGCGCGACGAAGGGTAATTCTTTGGCGAGCCGATTGCACTCCTGACTTGAAAGCCGACAGGGTCGCTGGCCAAAGCTTCACCTGCAGTGTCATAGGGAGATGGGGCTGGATTTCATCAAGGATACCCTTGATTGCCTCGGGATTTTCAACCAAGATCTCAACTGAGGAGGAGAGCAAAGCCTTGAGGCGCTGAAGGGGACCGTGAACCAGGTCAAAGCTCGGCTCTCCACTTGCTTTGGGTGCAGCTGGCTCGATGGATTCCGGATCGAACGTCAGTAAGCTCGAAGGATCACATCCCTGGCAGACAGACAAGAGCAACGTGAGCATACGGCACATGAAAGCATAGAGCCAAGGGGATGGGGTATACCTCTCCTAAAGAAGGGGGAGCGGCCGATGTAGGAACAATCGGCTGAGCCGTAGGCTTGGCCACGGTAGCAACTGGGCCAGCCACACTTGTCGAGGCGGCCAGACCTAGTGTGTCCGAGGGCATCGGAACCTCCTCATCGTCCCCGCTAGATATCTCATTAATCTGCAAAAGGAATGGTGAGCCGATCCAAGTAACATCAAGACGGCAGGAGAAATGAATTGATGAAGTGGTTACATCCGGGACCTCTTGGCTTGAGGATGGAGTTTGCGAGTCTCTGCGAACCCTTTTGATGCATCGACGCTTCACACGGGATCTTGCTTGGACTGGAGCTTGAGGGGCAACAGGCTCGGGAGTCGATTTCTTCCCAGAAACTGACGCAGGTGAGTCTGTATGGCTGCGTGGTGGATCTCTCAGAATTACCTGGGCTCGAGTCCCCCTGGCTAGAATGTGCCTCCTCGCTGGAGTTTTCTTCAGTGGAAGTCTGCAAAAGGAGGTAGATACATGTCGGAAAAGGACTGGGAGGACAGATGGCAATCAGGGCTTGGGTTAACTTACGTGCAAGCGTTCTTGGATAGGAGCTTTGCGCTTTAGGGTCTTCCTGGCAGCTACTTTCCTCACCGCCTTCCTCGCTTGGGTAGAAGCTCGGGGGGCAACAGGCCCCGAAGATGCTTTGCTCTGGGGAGCCGATTTTGGTGAAATCGGCTGGCCTTGCATTATGACCTTCTTCAAGGCCGGCGAGTTCTGGCAGAAGAGAACTACCGGAGTGGCGGAAAGAATGTGAAGGGAGAGCCGTCGATCTGCGTGGGCTCTGGGCCGTCTTGTTCCTGCCAAGAAGTAAAATCAGGTTTTTAGACAATTCTCATGGGCAATTGCAAGAAATTTCAACGCAGTGGTACCTGATGTGCGGGAATGCTATATTCAGCATCGAGTTGCCTCAGCAACGGTCCTAGAGCTCTTTGAAGGCATGGGTCTTCCACATGGACCACTGTATCAAATCAATCGGTAGTGGTGGTGAAACGGAGGTTGTGGGGAATTGGGATGGCCGAGTCAAAGAAGGTGTAGCATCTTTGGCCATAAGGATATCAGGCAGTCACTTCGCTGTCACAGTGAGAAGAAGTGTGGAGGCACTTGCCCAAGATCGAGCCGACGAGCCACCACCATGGTTGTTAGACTGTAACTGGCTTGATGATCCGTTGAGGTACTCATGCCTTGGGAGGAAGCAAGGACGGATCATGATGGAGTACAAGTGCGGGTGCCAGCGTCGGCAAAGCTGTCTAATCGGAAGGAGCTGGTTCTCAAGTTCTCCGATTCTGTAGGGGAAGAACAGGCGTCCTCCGAGCCTTGGAAGAAGATCTGGAACCACCCCTGCTTCTTTAGGAATTAGCCCTGTCACTCAGGAGGCCACACAGGCTTGACCATAACTGTGATCTGACTCCCGTCGGTATCTCGGGAAGGCGGGTGGTCAAAGGTGGAAAGTCTGGGATTTGGTTCTGAAAGTATAGCTGAGCCCATAATTGAATAAACCAATAGGGACCCACTGTCTTTACTGTTCTTTGAGAAACAGTTTGACCGACATCAGCTGGAGAGATCGATAAACCTCCCCAAGGAACAGTTTGCCAAGGCCAAGGCGAGTGCCTTTAGCAAGTTCGTAGGCAGGGAGAGGTAATTCTTAGTTGGAGCGAGAGAAGGACCGCAGAATATGAAGTGCTCCAGCCAGAAGTTTAAGAAGGCCGTGTGTTCTCTCTCGGTTACAGGGCCTTTGGTTTTCATGTAACGCTTCAGATAGGCGCCAGCTTGTGCACTCTTTTTTGGAGAGAGGGTGAACGGGACTTTTGGCAATTTGAAAGCAGAGGGGCTGGGAGATGCAATATCAAGGCCTGTGATCATGGTTACATCCAGCAGAGTTGGCGTCATGGGGCCATGGCCAAACATAAACAGTTTAGTGCGTCGACCAAAAGTAGCCGATGGTTTTCAGAATGTTCTCATTCTTTTCAAGAGGAGACAAGTGATAATGAAATGCATCGGCTATCCCTATCGTTTCCCAGGTGGCGTAATGGGTCTTAGACACTCTATTGTACCATGCTACCCAACCTTCAGGGGGATTAGGCCAGGCTCGCAGGCAGTCGGCCCAGGAAGTCCGATCTAAGTTCTGGTTCACGAAGGGGATTCTGTTGGCCTCACAGGAGATTAAATGGGCAGGGCTCTCGGAAGAACGGGGGCCAAGACACATGGAGTTCGGGAGAGAAGGATGCGGCAACAGGATATCGGGGACCTAAAATTAACAACGGGACAGAAACATTAATTCAGGTGTTCCTCCGTTCAATCCTGAGTTTAATCCTAATGGCGAAGAAGCAGTGGAGTATTACCTTCAGGCCCGAGACCATGGCGTTGGCGTTGGACGATTCCGCCATTGGATGCGTTGCGGAGGTAGGGCGGCGCTGTTGAGATCTGAAGCTTGTGGAGCTGCTCAGGTCGCGGGTTTTGGGGATCTGAGATGGAGGCTACAAGTTACCGTTTGAGAGGGACAAAATAAGGTCTGCCCTCGCTCGTTTTATGGTAGAGGCCGATGCGACACCATCGGCTCTTTTTTGGAGGTTGTTTGACTTCGGCCGTCGACCAAGTTAAGTAGAAGCCGATAGTTTAAAAGGGAAAGGACGAAAAGAAGAGCCGATTACTCGGGAGTTGCCAGAGCTGTCAGATCATGCAGAGGAGTTGAGAAGGCAAGATGTCATCATGGAGAATACTGCAACGGTTCTGCTCTGCCACGACATGACCCCTCGAGGAAAAACAGATGGTTTTGATATTATCATTACCAAAACCGGGGGGCATGTGTCCGATTTTGGCCAAATCGGGAGATGGGCCGTAAGTGAAGATGTGGCTTGAAGGGCGTACACATGAAGCATCTTTAAAGCGGCTTGCGCTGAGAGTTCGGGCTTAATTGCCCATGTATCTGTAACATATTAGATCGTATTGTAATTTAGATTAAAGAGATAGAGTCCGGCCCGTGCACGGTTAGGTGCACGCCTCAATTAGAAAGTCCCTTGGACTATAAATATGTATCTAGGGTTATCGAAAAGGAGGACAATCATCGTTCAACCAACACAAATCAATCTCGGCGCATCGCCACCCCTTTCCTACGAGGGTTTCTCCGGTAAGCATCATGCTGCCTAGATCGCATCTGCGATCTAGGCAGCATAAGCTTCATGTTGTTCATGCGTTGCTCGTATGAAGCCTTTTTGATGGCGAGCAACGTAGTTATCATAGATATGTTAGGGTTAGCATTGTTCTCTACGTAATATGCTACCGTAGTGCAACTCTTGCATATCTAGCTGCCCTTACGTCTATCTAGACGTAAGGGAAGCATCTTGCTTGATCATGCTTAGTAGATCCGATCCGTTATAGTTGCTCCTGCATCTCAGGGGATTAGTTTACATAGTTAGGCCTTATGTGCTGGGTCGGACGATCCTGTAGTGCTAGGCGTTGTTGACCGTCCCTGCGGGATGTTCCGGGAATCAACGTATGTTGGTTTTTAGGCCTCTCGTAGGGGTGGTTTGCATCACCTCTCGTAGCTGCTAGGCCCGATCGCACGTAGGACGTTCCGATTATGCGGTGAAAACCCTAAACTGTCGTGGATCGTTTAGCTTTGTCCTGATCAAGCAGGATCCCCATGCCATTGCTAATCCATCAAGGACCATGGGGCGATCGGCTCTTTGAGCCGATCCACAGGGAAACCTGAGAGCCGATAAGGCTCGTATTTAATGTGCACGTGTCTACCATGCAGGAACAATCGAAGCACTAACACCTTCCTGACCAGGTCTAGGTCAGGTGGCACGCCCTAGCAACCGCCAGGACGCGCGCCAGAAGATTTGCGGGACGACGCGAGGTGCGAGGGATCCACTAAGCGTCCTGGGAGCTTCCCGGCTCTTCGTGTTGCTTAACCAAAGCCCGTCGGGGGGTTTTGGAGGGTAACAATGAGTAAAAACACTTGAGTGATTTTGCATCACAAATAATATGTACAAAATCAGATGTCCTGTGCTCTAAAAGGTTAGGAGCATATACCAGAATGATTCATGTGATGATCATTGGACAAACAGTAAGAATATCCCTGTGTGCTTCAGAAGAACCAAGGATATATATATATATATGTTTTTATATGGAGTAATGACAAACAAATCGTTGTAAGGTGTTGCACCGATATTTGTTTGGTCACATATAAGAATTAATTTCAAATCTAAATTAGGCTAAGTGTTATTAAAAAGGTAACACAATGCTAGATTTAGAAGAGTTCTAAATATTATGACGGATTCTACAAATGAAGGCAGAGTATGTCATTGTTTTGACAATGACTAAGGATGTTAAGTCGAAAAGTTCTTTGAGAACTTGATGTAGTTCCGATAGTGTCAGAACTTTGAAGCTATATTGTGTGTGACAATATTAGTGACATATTTCAGACCGCGGAATTAAGGTTCCACCAGAGGACTAAGCTATAAAAGGACTCATTTGGAAAATGAGTGATGCGTTGAGACGCATATGAATTGCAAAATACATACGTTTCTGAGCGTGTCAGAACCGTTGACTAAAACCTCTCCCGTAAGCAAAACATGATAAAGCACCAGAAGGTCAAGGTGTTATATCTTACAAATGTAAACTAGATTATTGACTCTAGTGCAAGTGGGAGATTTGTTGGAGATATGCCCAAGAGGCAATAATAAAATGGTTATTATATATCTTTATGTTTATGATAAATGTTTACATATCATGCTATAATTGTATTAACCGAAACATTGATACATGTGTGTTATGTAAACAACAAGAAGTCCCTAGTAAGCCTCTTGTATAACTAGCTTGTTGATTAATAGATCATCATCGTTTCGTGATCATGAACATTGGATGTTATTAATGACAAGGTTATATCATTATGTGAATGATTTAATGGACACACCCAATTAAGCGTAGCATAAGATCACGTCATTAAGTTATTTGCTATAAGCTTTCGATACATAGTTACCTAGTCCTTATGACCATGAGATCATGTAAATCACTTTACCGGAAAGGTACTTTGATTACATCAAACGCCACTGCGTAAATGGGTGGTTATAAAGGTGGGATTAAGTATCCGAAAGTATGAGTTGAGGCATATGGATCAACAATGGGATTTGTCCATCCCAATGACGGATAGATATACTCTGGCCCTCTCTGGAATGTCGTCAAATGTCTTGCAAGCATATGAATAAGTTCATAAGAGACCACATACCACGGTACGAGTAAAGAGTACTTGTCAGGAGACGAGGTTGAACAAGGTATAGAGTGATACCGATGATCAAACCTCGGACAAGTAAATATCGTGACAAAGGGAATTGGTATCGTGTGAATGGTTCATTCGATCACTAAGTCATCGTTGAATATGTGGAGCCATTATGGATCTCCAGATCCCGCTATTGGTTATTGGTCAGAGTGAGTACTCAACCATGTCCGCATAGTTCGCGAACCGTAGGGTGACACACTTAAAGTTGGATGTTGAAATGGTAGAACTTGAATATGGAATGGAGTTCGAATAATTGTTCGGAGTCCCGGATAAGATCCCGGACATCACGAGAGTTCCGGAATGGTCGGGAGAATAAGATTCATATATAGGATGTCATTTTATGTGTTTGAAAATGATTCGGAAGGTTCTATGGAAGGTTCTAGAAGGTTCTAGAAAAGTCCGGAAGAAACCGCTAAGGAAGGAGGAGTCCCGAGGGACTCCACTCCCATGGCCGGCCAACCCTAAGGGGAGGAGTCCCAAGTGGACTCCCCAAAGGGGGCCGGCCACCCTCACATGGAAGGGGAATCCCACCTCAAGTGGGATTCCCACCTTGGTAGGTTTCCTATCACATGGAAGGTTTTGAGTTCGGTCTTATTCGGAGACTTGTAGTCCAACACTTGGGGCTTCCACCCATATAATGAGGAGCCAAGGGGAGGGGCCGGCCACCAAAACAACCACCAAGTGGCCGCACCCCTTGAGGCCTGCGCCCCTCTCCCAAACCCTAGCGTTCTCTCCTCCACCACATCCCGCACGCTTAGCGAAGCTCCGCCGGATTTCTCCACCACCACCACACCACGCCGTCGTGCGGATTCAAGAGGAGCTACTACTTCCGCTGCCCGCTAGAACGGGAGGTGGACGTCGTCTTCATCAACAACCGAACGTGTGACCGAGTACGGAGGTGCTGCCCGTTCGTGGCGCCGTGATCAAGATCTTCTACGCGATTTTGCAAGCGGCAAGTGATCGTCTACCGCAGCAACAAGAGCCTCATCTTGTAGGCTTTGGAATCTCTTCAAGGGTGAGACTCGATAATCCCCTCGTTGCTACCGTCTTCTAGATTGCATCTTGGCTTGGATTTCGTGTTCGCGGTAGGAAAATTTTTGTTTTCTATGCTACGTTATCCTACATCTACCTCCGTCAGGCAAAACTCGGCACGCATCCCGAAAGTTTCTGAGATTTTGTAAAAATCCTTGTCGCATTTATCTGCCAAGGCGAAGCTTCCTTTGACTGTGATTGGGCCCTTGGGTCCGGGGATTTTCCACATCAGGTATGTATAGTGCGGCGCAACCATGAATCTGGCGTATGCTGGTCTTCCCAAGAGAGCATGGTACTGTGATGGGAAATCAATAACTTCAAACTCCAACTTCTCCTTCCTGAAATTTTATCGGGTTCCAAACTGTACGTCGAGTGATATCTTTCCTACAGGATGATTTGGCTTCTCAGGTGTGATGTCATGGAAACGCGTATCCGTTGGCGTCAGATTTGCCAGAGAGATATTCATCTTCTGCAATGTATCTGCGTACATGAGGTTTAGGCTGCTTCCTCCATCTGTGAATATGCGAGAGACCTCAAATCATGTGATTACTGCTGGTAAGATCATAGCTGACTGCCTAGGTCGTGGAACTTGGGGTGGGTGATCCTCTTGGCTGAAGGTAGCCTATACAGACCGATTAAGGTACTCAGTGGTTGGTGGAGGCATTTTTTCTGTCATGTATACCTGCCGAGAAATTAACTTTTGCGCCATGCTTGATGGTATGCCCTTCTGTATCATCGACACCGCCCCCGTTGTGTTTATGAAATCGACATCATCGCCCGTAGGTGCCGCAAGTTGCAACTGATGTTGGTTTGCGCTGGTGACTGGAGGTGGTGGCGGTAGGTGAATTTCGCTCCTTGGCCCCTGCACATGCCCCCTGTTTGCAGCTTGTCTATTGGTGTTCTCTGCGTATCTCCGAAGATCTTGAAAAGTTATGGTCTAGAGATGACCCGACTGTCTCTTGCCCTCGTTGTCGAGGTAAAAATGCATTTGGCATGGCCCGCTCAGCAGATCCTCGGGTGATACGGTGTATGGCCTAGGGAACCTAGGCCGGTTATTTTGCCTGCTGGAGCTCGGTGCATCTCAATGATCGTTCCGCTGGTCATTGCTCCGCTGGTAATCATCTCGATGATTTCCTCCACTATTTCCTCGGAAGCCAGCCGTCACTTGGCTGGGACCGTTGTAATCTGTGTATGGCCGAAAACGTCGCCTATTTTGATTGTTGTGTTTGTTATATTCTTCCTCGGGTGATCTCTGACGTTTGTTATGAACGGCATCTTCTCCGTCGGTCCAGCGATTTGCTATCTCCATGAGATCAGCTATTGTTTTTGGGTTTGATCTTCCCAATTCCTCGATCAGATCTTTTCTTCGGATTCCTGCGATAAATGTGTCTATCGCTCTTTCGTCTGACACGTTTTCTGCCAAGTTTTTTATGATGCTCCACCTCTGGATATACAATCTCATTGACTTGTCCGACTTCTGCCTGCAGGTCCTTAGCTGCTCTATTGACGCGGGTTTCTTGCACGTGGAGTGGAAATTCTTCACGAACAAGTCCTCGAAGTTTCCCAGCTGTCGATGGATCCATCCGGTAATTTCTTCAACCAAGATATTGCGGCTCCGCTGAGATGAACTTGGATGCTTTGCATGGTCGTTGCTCTGGTTCCGCCCATCAGCTTCATTGTCTCTAAGTAATCCACTATCCAATCCTCAGGATCTTGCAATCCATCAAATTTCTTGTAGTTATCAGGTAACTTGAAAGCTAGAAGGCACTTTGGTCTTGCGAACTCGTCGGGTGAAGCAAGGGAGCCCGCATAAATCTTCCTCTCTAACTTCCGGTGAATGTCGACGTTGTCTTGTTCTATTTTCTCGGTCCCTCTCCTGTCGTGCTCTATCGACTCGTGCTTGCGTCACCGTATTTCTTGCGTCACCTTCTCGTGGAGGATCTCGCGCCACCGTGGTGGGTCGAGGACTGCTTCTTCGTGGAGCACTTTCGGGCTGCGGTGTGCTTGAGCCTGCTAGCGCTGTTCCCATGACGCCAACTCCTGACATAGCCATCTGATATAATGCTTTTCTAGGATCTCCGGGATGTGGCTTGGATGCCAGTATAAAGGCATGAGTCGTCATATATCCTGCTTTCGGTGTTTTGGGATGATGTGTCCTCTTGTATCTATCGACATAAAGGACATGTCGAAATTTTGGATCAAATTTTCGCACTCGTTCTCGAGCACGTTCGCTAGTCGAGATCTTCCTCGTGCACGTGCCGCTCTGTGACTATCTCCTAAGGTTCCTGATTGTCGACTCAGGGCGGCTCCGTGCGCACTTCATGCAGAGGCTGCAGCTCTTCTTTCGTCGAGTGCTATTCTTTGTTTTTCGAGCTCTCGTCCAGCACGAGCGAGTCTATATTGATATGCTTGCAACTCTTCTGTTGTAGCTGTGGTGGTCATCGGCTCCGTGCCATCCATGGCTTTCTGAGCTCTATCCCAAGCTGCTTGCGGAAGTTGTACTTTCTCACGAGGTGTGGTCCCGACGTATTTATTTCTTGTTCCACGCATGAAATCAGCGGGATCGATGTATGGATTATCCAAATCATCGAAAGTCTTTGACTCTTCATCCTCTTGGCGACTTGATTCACCGATTGCACAGACTTGATGATATATTGTAACTTTGTTTTCCATTTCAAGATCGGTGACACCGTCTTATAGATTGACGAAGACCTCCTGTTTTTTTGGGAACAAAGTCCGTTGAATACAAGCCGTTGTTGAGGACAAAGAGGGACATCCGTTGTGGCCCTTATCCAAACGCATACGCATCCTAAATTTTCTTCTCGTCCGTTGCGCAACCTAGAGCTCGCTTTCTTTTCTTCCATTCCGCCACAATGGATATCGATTTCTAGTCAGCAGGTACAAGCTCGTAAAAGTCATCCGTAGTTGTAGGAGCATCTCCACGTTCCTCAAAAAGCGTCCGGCATAAATGATTTGGGGCACGTTTGGGACCGCGCCGGACAAAAAGAAACCAAAAGTCTGTACAAAAAAAAAGGCCCTTTCCACCGCGTCCCTCAAAATCGTCCGGATGCATGCATTTTAATAAAGGGGACCACCCCATGTGGAAAAAGTAGGTGAGAGAAAGTGTGAGAAAAGAGACTAGCATGTGGGGACCAGGCTGCATGAGGTTCTCATGTGGCCCCTGCAGGACCTCATGAGTCTCTACCGGGACGCCGACACAAAATGAGACGCTAATTAGCTTTGGAGGACGCGACTGGACAGTTTTTTTCCCCATTTCTTATCCCCCCAAACACCATTTGGGGGACGCGACTGGAGATGCTCTAACACTTTTGTGTGACAACCCGTATGTGTAGCATCATGTTGTAAACAATGAGGGGCCAAGTCAAAGGTAGAGCCACGCTTGCTGATACCCCATGACTCCATGAGGCCATGACGTGCATAGCATCGATCAAACCGAGTGCTTCCTCTCTCCAACCTATTTTTTCCCTACCTTCCCTTGTCTCTCGCTCCTCCCCACCGCATTCCTCTCGCGCGCAAACCATCCCCCGCCTCCCCCCTGCAACTAACACCTCTCTCCTCCTCCTCTCTCCCCTCCAAGCTCCATTGCGATCTCCCACATTGTGCAGGGAGCTCTGAACACACGCAGAAATGGTGATCTCTCTCTCCCTCTCAATGCAGTTGCTCTTGATCAATCAATGTGCATGAGTTGAATTGTTGTAGGCGAACTCCGCGTCTGGTCTGGCGGTGCACGACGACTGCAAGATCAAGTTCTCGGACCTGAAGGCGAGGCGGAGCTTCAGGTTCATCGTGTTCAAGATAGACGAGAAGTCGATGGAGATCAAGGTGGAGCGGCTCGGGGAGACCAGCCACGGATACGAAGAGTTCACCAACAGCCTCCCAGCCGACGAGTGCCGCTACGCCGTCTACGATCTCGACTTTGTCACCGACGAGAACTGCCAGAAGAGCAAGATCTTCTTCTTCTCCTGGTACGTACGGACCTACTTAATTTCGTCGCATCGTTCGTTGTTGCCATTGTGGTTTCTCCCACATGCATCACCTATATCTCCCCTTTGTCCACCAATTTGTCATCAATCCGTTGTACAGTAGTGTATATTTGTTACCATTACTTCTGTTGATCGCGTATTAAAAATTATTGAATGTGAGGAGTATGTAAGTTTTTTTTGTTCAAGAAATTGAATGCATAAATCCATTTCAAGAAACTAATAAGAACTTCTATAACCACGATGACACTATATAAGGTTATGTTTGACAACACACTAATATCTTATGTATTGCATGTCTTCTAGAGAACAAAAGAAAGATGCTATACAGCGGGTTATCTCTTAGTGTTGACAACAAGTTTGTTCGTGAAAACTCTAAGAGATAACCCGTTGTATAAAACACAATCAGGACTCTTACAACAATTATGTTTTGGAATGTAAAAAAAACCATACCTAAGAGATAAGAGCATGTCTTCTAGAGAACAAAAAAAAAGTAGGTTATACCACGTCGTATTTCTCTTTGTTGACAAAATTTTTGTCCCTTGCACAACCCGGAACTCTTGACAACAATTATTTTGGGCATGTAGATAAATGCCGCTCAAAATGTAAAATTCTGAAAAAAGGTCTATGCGTGGATGTTAACTTAGGCTTTGTGTATGCTATTTTGTTCAAAACATAAGAGGTATGAATCACATGATTATTTTACCATGCTCTTGTCTACTAGATGGAGTAACGGGCATGTGCCAAACATCATTTGCATGTGGTCCCAAGAGACTGGGACTCATGTCACCTTGACAACATAAACAATTTAAATATCATTTCTAGTGCCATTTTAGTAGTCAATTTCCCAGATGCATGAAATTTGGCCGAATTATGTGCCTTGACATAAAAAGTGTATCATTTCCTTCTTCTACAATGTAGGTCTCCTGACACAGCAAGAACAAGGAGCAAGATGCTTTATGCGAGCTCCAAGGACAGGTTCAGGAGGGAGATGGACGGCATCCAATGCGAGATACAAGCCACCGATCCTAGCGAAATGAGCCTTGACATCATAAAAAGCCGAGCTCACTAATCAACCACAAGAAACATACACCAGCTTCGCAGCATATAATCTATATATACACATGAGCCCATATCGGGGTCGTCTTCGACTCGCGCTGTGCCATGGATTAATTGGGATATCTCTCGGTTAAAGTTACCGTTTAATTTTTTTTGTTCCATCTGCTACATATTTCTTTTGGGGGTATGTTGTTTGAACAGTGGTGCGCATATCATTCATTAATTCCATTGTTTATTTTCTGGGTGATTGTTCAATCTGTATGGATCGCGTGCAATTATTTGGTTACTCCCATCTGAATGTGTTGCTCATGTAATGTAGAAACTGATAAGCCAATGCCATGCGTATCAGAGTGATCCACTGACCGTACAAACTCAAGGCAATCCACTACAAACAAAAATTCAAGAATATTAAAAATAGTGTACATATACTTCTAATTAAGGATACTCCACCACCATTTAAATTACATATTCAAATACGATGTATGTCAGAAGTTGCAAAAAAGGAGAACTATGACCGTGTCTTTCTTCAAAAAAAAATTAACTCCCTCTTTGTTAATTACTTCTAACATTTATGTGTGAAGCTGAAATCTTAAACATATGTTGAGTGTGGTTAGAAGTATGTACACACAAGTTTATTGAGCTTCCGGTGACCGCCTTGTAACGGATTGCTGGGAGATTACCCGGTAGACCTTATATTTTCCATTCGGGTCCTCCTTTTACTTTATTAAAAATATTTTGATTTCTCTCCTCGTCTATGAAGTCTTTTGTAGTGATATGTGAAATATGTGTTTGCTGCGTGAACGTTATGCCATTACTGGAGCAACATTACCGATGGATAAATGTTTAACTTTAGGCCTCTTTTTAGGTATTTCTTGAAGGCGAGTTTTCTACTCAAATTATAAGACATGAAACTCTGATTTGGAGATAGGCGGGTAGGGTCCTAGATATGCTTTATCACTACCGGCATAGTTAGGGCAACCCAAACTCAATCCTCCCATTGTGTATTTGGCTTCTCTTTCCTCTCAATATTTGTGGCATGCTAGCCCATGGATCACTAGGATTGGTACGATACTTATACCAACAATTTGCAACTTCTTTTTCGGAAGCTCATCCAAAGAAATTCAAAGTTAAGCATGCTTGGTCTGCAGAGATTTAAGGATGGGTGACCCACCACGAAGTTGATCCTAGATGGGCATAAGTGAGCACAAAGTGCATAGAAAAGACTAGTGTTGGTTTGTGGGGCAAATCTAGAGATCCTAGAAAGCTGTCAGAGGTAACAAGCCCAGCCGGGGGTGGTCGGGGTGTTACAATATTGGTGGTGCATGACAGTGCAACATACATGATCCTACATGGGCCATGTTGGATTAGATTGCTCGGCTGATGATGCGAGGGGGATAGTTGGAAGAACCCTTTTTGGCCCCGTGTGGCGTATGGCGACATGCCGCTCCTTTCTCTCTCCCTCCCTCTCCTTAACCTAGCTTGGCTCATCTACCAATCCACCCACCACCCCAAAGCTTTTCTTCGTTTCTATGATCTACTTTCCAAGAACAACATCTCCACCACGCAGTCCTAAAACCCCTGATCTATACGAGCCACCAATCCCTTCACCTCAGCAGTTCGTCGCGATGCAGTTTGCAGGAGCAAATAACCGTCTTTCGGAAAGGGCAAATCAGTCGGATGGAGCTGAGAGGCAGCCAACCTCTCCAATCAGACCAGAAGGAAGCACTCAAGCGCCTCACAACCCTTTGGTTTTACAGGTCCCGGAAGTTCCTCATCTTGAGCTGGACCTGCAAGCCATGTCCATCTCGGATCAGCAGCAGATGCATGAACAAGAAGCAACGGGAGAGCAATATGCAATATATATGAAGCTGGCAGCAACAAGATCAGCTCCAAGAAGCATTTCTCTAACTACCATGCAGACTCAGATGAAGAGAGCTTGGAGAGTTCACTATGGTGATATTGTTCAGGTTCACGAATTTGTTTTCAAAGCATCTTTCACCTCTTTTCTATCCATGATGTGGGTTTATGAGAAGCAGCCTTGGAGGATAGGCCCAGACATCATTCTGCTAGAATTAGCGGATCCAGAGGGAGAAGGATATCAGCTTGAGCAAGCCAAATCTGTGGAAACTCAAGGTGCTCCTAAATATTCTTTCAATTTTGTGTATGTCTCTGTCAGGGTTTATGGCATACCAAAAGAAAGGAGATCGTTGAAGTTGCTATCGGAGGTTATGAGTATGATAGGAACACCATCGGAGCTGCACCAGCTTAGAACAAATATGATCACCACGCATCCAGACTACATTTGGGGAGTGGTAAGACACACAATATGCACCCCGGTTTTGGACAGAATTAAGCTTGTTCTCAGTCCTCAAGTTCAGTGCATTTCTTATCTTCACTATGAGAAAATTGGAAGAATTTGTCTCTTTTGTGGAGTGATGTTTCATACCATTGATCAATGCTACTTGAGAAAGAGTATAGTTTCTGAAAGGATCATACACAGCCACAACCCGATGCAAGTTCCGTCCCAGAGATATGTGATGCGTAGATGTACACGTCCGTTGGGAACCCCAAGAGGAAGGTATGATGCGCACAGTGGCAAGTTTTCCCTCAGAAGAAACCAAGGTTTAATCGAACCAGGAGGAGCCAAGAAGCACGTTGAAGGTTGATGGTGGCAAAATGTGATGCGGCGCAACACCAGGGATTCCGGCGCCAACGTGGAACCTGCACAACACAACCAAAGTACTTTGCCCCAACGAAACAGTGAGGTTGTCAATCTCACCGGCTTGCCGTAACAAAGGATTAACCGTATTGTGTGGAAGATGATTGTTTGCAAAGAAACAGAAAGAACAATTGCAGTAGATTGTATGCTATGTAAAGAATAGGACCGGGGTCCACAAGTTCACTAGAGGTGTCTCTCCCATAAGATTAAAGCATGTTGGGTGCACAAATTACAGTCGGGCAATTGACAAATAGAGAGGGCATAACAATGCACATACATGATATGATAAATATAGTGAGATTTAATTGGGCATTACGACAAAGTACATAGACCGCCATCCAGCATGCATCTATGCCTAAAAAGTCCACCTTCAAGTTATCATCCGAACCCCTTCCAGTATTAAGTTGCAAGCAACAGACAATTGCATTAAGTAGTGCGTAATGTAATCAACAACTACATCCTTAGACATAGCATCAATGTTTTATCCCTAGTGGCAACAGACATCCACAACCTTAGAACTTTTCTGTCACTGTCCCGCATTTAATGGAGGCATGAAACCACTATCGAGCATAAATACCCTCTCTTGGAGTTAAGAGCAAAAACTTGGCCGTAGCCTCTACTAATAACGAGAGCATGCAAGATCATAAACAACACATAAGTAATAGATTGATAATCACCATAACATAGTATTCTCTATCCATCGGATCCCGACAAACACAACATATAGTATTACAGATAGATGATCTTGATCATGTTAGGCAGCTCACAAGATCCAACAATGAAGCACATAAGGAGAAGACGACCATCTAGCTACTGCTATGGACCCATAGTCCAGGTGAACTACTCACTCATCACTCCGGAGGCGATCATGGCGATGAAGAGTCCTCCTCCGGGAGATGATTCCCTCCGGCAGGTGTCTGAGGCGATCTCCTAATCCCGAGATGGGATTGGCGGCGGCGCGCGTCTGGAAGGTTTCCGTATCGTGGCTCTCGACAGAGGGTTTCGCGACGAAGACTTTAAGTAGGCGGAAGGGCAACGCGGGGGCCACACGAGGGCCCCACACACCAGGGCCGCGCGCCCCGCCGTGCCGCCGCTCGTTGTGGCGGCGCCTCGTGGCCCCACTTCTTCCTGCTTCGAAGCTTCGTGCAAAAATAGGACCCCGGGCGTTGATTCGTCCAATTCCGAGAATATTTCTTACTAGGATTTCAAACCAAATCAGCAGCAACAAAGAATTCAGCATCTTGTTAATAGGTTAGTGCCGGAAAATGCGTAAATACGAGATATAATGTATAAAACATGTAGATATCATCAATAATGTAGCATGGAACATAAGAAATTATCGATACGTCGAGACGTATCAATATGGCACATGGATTATAGATGAATCCAAGATTCCGATGGACAGGGCAGTTGCAAATACACCTGTTTTCAGCACATTTCAGAACCCTGAGCTAAGCTCTTTCAACAATATTTTCGCCACACCAGAAGGAAGAAGAGGAAGGCTATCTGAAAGGGCAGCATCTCAAATCATAGGTAGAATGGAGGCAGCAAGAACTAGAGCTACAGCATCAATGGCGACTCAGCGCAATGAGGAAGAAGGATCGTTGTCTGTGACACCCGATGTACGGGAGCTTCTATTCTTGTAGACCGTGTTGGGCCTCCAAGAGCAGAGGTTTGTAGAACAGCAGCAAGTTTCCCTTAAGTGGATCACCCAAGGTTTATCGAACTCTCGGGAGGAAGAGGTCAAAGATATCCCTCAAACAACCCTGTAATCACAAAGCAAGAAGTCTCTTGTGTCCCTAACACACCAAATACACTTGTGTATAGGTGTACTAGTTCGGCGAAGAGATAGTGAAATACAAGTAATATGGATGTATATGAGTGGTAATAGCAATCTGAATAAAATATGGCAGCGAGTAAACATGCAACAAAACAAACAAACGGAGATTCGATGCTTGGAAGCAAGGCCTAGGGATCCTGCTTTCACTAGTGGACACTCTCAACAATGATCACATAATAGGACTACTCTAGACCCTTTTGTTGGATGATGAACACATTGCGTAGGATTACACGAACCTCAATGCCGGAGTTAACAAGCTCCACAATTCAATGTTCATATTTAAATAACCTTAGAGTGCAAGATAGATCAACATAATTATACCAAGAACTAACATAGCATGCACACTATCACCATCACGCCATGAAGGAGGCATAGATCACGTCAACACTATCATAGTAATAATTAACTCCATAACCTACAAGAGATTATGATCATAATCTACGCCAAGTACTAACACGGATGCACACACTGTCACCATTACACCGTGAAGGAGGAATAGAGTACTTTAATAACATCACTAGAGTAGCACATAGATAATATTCAACTAGATCACATAAAGAGAGATGAACCACATAGCTAGCCCTCAGCCCCGGGGTGAATTACTCCCTCCTCATCATGGAGACAACGATGGCGGTGAAGATGGCGGTGAAGACGGGTGGAGATGACTCCGGGGCATTCCCCGTCGACAGTGCGAACAGACTTCTGTCCCCGAATCTTGATTCCGCGATGGCGGCGGCTCGGAAGGTTTTCTCGGGTCTCGTCTTCTCTCCCGGTGTTTTTAGGTCGGGACGACTAAATAGGCGAAGAGACGGAGTCGGAGGCCACGGGGTGCCCACACCAGGGGCGCCCTCTGGGCCGCGCTGGGTGTGGTGGGGCCCCCCTGGCTCCCCTCTCGTCCCTTCCGGTGCTGGAAGCTTCCGGGAATTATAAGGTCCTCGGTCTTGATTTCGTCCGATTCCGAAAATATTTCTTTACTAGGATTAAACCAAAAACAGCAAAACAAAGAATCGCCTTTGGCATCTCACAATAGGTTAGTTTCCGGAAAACGCACAATAATGACATATAAAGTGTATAAAACATGTAGGTATCATCAATAAAGTAGCATGGAACATAAGAAATTATAGATACGTTTGGGACGTATCAACACCTAACCCTAAAAATGTGGTGCTAAGCCAAGCCCAGGGCATGCAAGACACACACGTGGAGCACCAAGACCAGAAAGGTGAGAACATAGGCACAAGTCAACACGCCACCGACGACAGCTTGATCCAGTTTCAGACAAGAGAAGAAGAGCAGGGAGTACAGAGACGTGTCGACGAAATGGACTTCGAGTACTGCAGACTCAGCAGCAAAACAGACTCCTTTTCAGATGATGCAACAGTTAGAGAGAGCTGGAGTTTTACCATACACGCTCAGTGAAGAGGCGAATGTTATCCAGGCCAATTATGGGCCGAAAGAGGCAAAAGCCCAATTGCTACCCAGGCCTCCTCCAGCAGCAAGCCCAAAGACACTTGTCCTGTCCCCACAGCCCTTTCAGCTTCCAAACACTGGCAGATGCAGGTGTCTTCCACCTACAGCAATGCCCCTTCGAACAATCCCCTGCTGACAAACTCCATTTCAGAGACACTACCACCCCGCTCATAACTGCTACTCTGCCATCACAAATTGGAGAGCACATCGCCGACGATGTCTCCGAGAACAGCATGAATATGTCTCGCAGTCCCCATTCATCTCACACCCACCAGCAATCAATCTGTCCTCCACCTCATCCATCCAATTCATCTGCCAAGAGGCCGGCGCCGCCGGCCAACCCGCACCTCCTCCCGCAGCGGAAGAGAGTGGCTCTACCAGCTGCTGGCGATGGAGCTCACCAAGCAGGGATTGCGCTCCGCATCCCTGCCGGTGAGATTGGCGGACGGATCGATCGACAGCAAGCTGACAGAGAAGAAGGAGAAGCTGATGACCAGGCGCGGCTCTGCTCCGACCCTGCCTCGGCCAAATCGCCACCTGGCGGATCTCAGCGAAGCACCGCTCCAGCAGATCAAGACCACCAAGGGGGAAGGGGAAGGGGGATCCTCAGCAGTCCGTCAAGCTATCGATGGAGAGCTGCAGAAGGTCGTGCACCGCCGCCATTCAATGTCGTGGCCAACCGTCCTGCAGGTGCAGAGGCTGGGATTCGCGGCAGAAAAACTAGATGGGATTCGCCGACGCCGATTCAACCTAGAGGTATCCACCGATCTCCTCCTGGATACACTGTCAATATCTCTGGTGCTTCCGTTTGGCGCCGTGCTAGCAATGTCGAGGAGGTGGGCGGAAGTGTTCCTCTGCGTGCTGTTCGTCGGCTTGATTTGGGAAACGCAGTGCACACCATGGCTCAGGATAAAAGCGCGGACAATGCGCAACCTTCCCCAGATATTGCCAATTACGATCTCCGCTCGCCGTCAGTGGACACGCAAGGCACCGAGGATTCTCGCGTTGGCTGCTTCTCACCTCCTAGAGTGGCTCGCGGGATCAACATGGCTTATTCTGCTCCTCGTGTTGCTGCAACCATTAGCAATGCACATGATTCAGCCCAAGATCAACATGCAGGCAGTGATATTCCTCGCCAGGCTTATATGCAGGAAATTTAGAACAGTGATCAAGGCTCTGTGGATCAGCAGGCAGCGGCGCCAGCCTCTAAGGCGCCACAGGCGCCATGAGAGCCCTCGGATGGAACTGCCAAGGCATTGGCAGGGGCCTTGACAGTCCAAAGATGCTTCACCTTGCCAGGATGATCTCTGCGACTAAACCCCAGGTAACTTTCATTTCAGAAATCAAATCATCCAAATTTTCTGCTGTAGACATTGCTTCTCGTTTTAATATGCATGACAGTATTGTAGTACCATCAAGAAGAAGATCAGGAGGACTCTGGCTTTTGTGGACTGATGAGATGGATATTTCTATTCAGATGGCCTCCTTTAATCTTATATTAGCCTTAGCAAAGGATAAATCCTCTAATGTGTCCTTTGGCTTAGTATGTGTGTATGGCGACCCTTATCATATCTATACCGGTACTATTTGGCATCAGGTTGCAGATTTTGCAAATGTAAATAGCAACCTTCCTATCGTTTGTCTAGGAGATATGAATGACATTATGTACGAATATGAAAAAAGTAATGCTAATGTCAATGTCAATCGGATGGCTCAATTTAGGGATCTTATTAAGCAGTCTGGTCTTTTTGATCTTGGTTATAATGGACCTGCTTACACTTGGACGAATAGGCGTTTTTCTTCTAATCCGTTATTTCAACGCCTAGATAGATGCTTAGCAAATAATCAGTGGTGCATTAATTACCCTTGTACTAAGGTTTACAACATGCCACTCATTTACAATTTCAGTGATCATGCTCCCATTTTGCTCTCAACTAATGGAAAAGCAAACAATATCAAATCACATTTCAAATTTGAAAATTGGTGGCTCAAAGAAGAGGATTTCCAACATTATACAAAAAAATGCTTGGCAGCAGTCTGATGGAAAACCTTATCATTGTAGGACCAATAAATTGGCTAACTCTTTGAAAATTTGGTGCAAAAAGAAAAAGCCTTTGCAAGAAGAATTAAAAGAGCTGGAAGTAAATATATTGAAATCACAAAGTGCTCCACCAAGCCAACAGGATCTTTCCAAGGAACAATAACTAACCACCAGGTATGAGCAAACAATTACAAAGCTAAATGATTTCTATGTGCAGAGAGCAAAGAAAAGTTGGGCAAAAGATGGAGACATAAATACTACTTTCTTTCATAGAGCAGTTGCAAGATGAAGAAGAAGAAATTCAATCATGTCCATAAGAGATGAACAAAATGTTACTCATTTTATGCCTCACCGGATTGCAAATACCTTTGTTCTCTATTTCAGATCCATTTTTGCATCACAAACAGTACACCAAGAGGGCCACAGAATTCAGACCACTCCTTCCCAAAGTAATGATTTTACAGACTCAATTCCTACAAAATTAAGAAGAAATATGGGACACTCTCAAAGGTATGAAGAGGAATGCTTCTCCAGGTCCTGATGGTTTTAATGTTGAATTTTATCTGGCCACTTGGGATTGGATAGGAGATGATGTGCATGAAATTATTCATAATTTCTTTAACACTGGTGTTTTGCCTCCTCAATCAAATAAAACTCATATTGATCTTATTCCAAAAAAGCTTATCTCTCAGGTGCCAGCAGATTACAGACCTATAAGCCTTTGCAATGTTATTTATAAAATCATCACTAAATGTCTAGCAAATGGGCTTAAACATCATCCGCCAGACCATATTCATCCTTCTCAACAAGCTTTTATTGAAGGAAGAAGAATTAGTGACAACATTATTATAGCCCAGGAAATCACTCATTCTTTCCAACTTTCTTCCTGGAACCAAAAAGCCTTCATGTTAAAAATATACCTAGCTAAAGCTTTTGATAGATTGGAATGGAACTTCATTCTGCTAGCCCTTGCTCGTAAAGGGCTGCATGGTCATTTCATCAATCTCATTCACACTTGCATTTCCACCCCCTCTTTCTCGGTTATTATTAATGGGCAGTCCTATGAAAATTTCATCAGCTCAAGAGGGGTTCGACAAGGTTGTCCAATTTCTCCCTATCTGTTTGTCCTAGCCATTAATGAACTTTCCATTCAGCTTCAGCATAGTCTTACCCAAACAAATTTGCATGGTATAATCCTGGGACCAAACTATCATCCAATTCACTCTCTCTTATTTGCTGATGACTTATTGATATGTGGTAATGCAACTCAGCAGGAAGCGTCAGAAATCAAACACATTCTCCACAGTTTCTGTCAGCAATCAGGGCAAATTCCAAATTGGACAAAATCAGGTATTGTCTTCAGCAAATTAGTGGACAATAATACTAGGGACCTTTTGAAAACTATCTTCCCTGTCCCTGACATTAATGAAAGTTTTATCCACCTTGGGCATCCTCTGACTCTTCCATCAAAAAACAGATCTGAGGCTTACAATTTTGTTCTAGCTAAATTCAAATCAAAACTTTCAACATACAAAGCAAAATCTCTCTCTCATGCTGCAAGGCTAGAACTTATTAAATCTGTTTTCTCCTCCATCCCGGTGTACTACATGTCCAATATCATTTTCTCAAAGAAATTTCATACTAAGCTTACAGCCATTGTGAGGAATTTTTTGTGGACTGGTATCAACTCTGATCCTGAGCATAAACCCTTATGTCTAGCTGCGTGGAAAAATATTTGTGCTCCTATTAAAGATGGTGGTCTGGGAATCAGAAACCTTAATGCTGTTAATCATGCTCTCATTCTCACTTCCATTTGGAGAATAGCAGAGAACTCTCAGAGCCATGTTTATCAAATCCTCAAATCCAAATACTTTCATGACACTTATATTTGGAGAGCCAAATCAAATGTTCCTAAATCATCCTACTGGACCTCAGTCATAAAAACTCTACCTATTCTACAGAAAAATTCTTTCTACCAAATTTCACAAGGAAGCATTTCAATTTGGAGCTCGCCTTGGTGCACGTCCTGGGAAAACATTTATGACGACCTTATTATCCAAGACTCTCATTTCACTTACCCAGCAAAAATCCAAGATCTTTGGATTCCTCAAACTAAAAGGTGGAATATTCAACTCATTGATTCTCTTTTTCAAAGACTCACTGCAAATGCTATCAAGGATGTCAAAGTTATTCCTTGTGATGAACCAGACATTCTCTGCTGGAAACTCACCCCAAATGGAAAATGTAATACAAAATCTGCTTATAAAGCTTGTCTGCAGCATCTGTTTGATGCAGGTGCTCCTATGCCAGTACCACCCGACGATGCAGCGCTAGGCCTTCTAAACAAGGTTTGGGACAACAAGGACATACTACCTCGAATCAAAACATTTGCTTGGAGAATCATAAGACGAGCCATTCCCACAGGAGAAAGAGCATCAAGGTATTCTAGGCATATTTCTAACATTTGCTGCAGATGTGGTCTCCAAGAAAATGACATTCACTTGTTCTTCACATGCACTTTTGCTAGAGCTGCTTGGTTCCAATCACCTTGGTATCTTAGGATGAATTTGATAACTCAAAATTCTCAGAATTTCCAGAAAATTGTCTTGCAGCTTCTAGCTTTAAACCACCCTCACATAAACATTACAAATATCTTCACTTTCCTATGGTGCCTTTGGAAAATGAGAAATGAAAAATTATTCAACAATTTGGAAGGACAGCCTAGTCAGGTAATCATAAGAACAAATGCTTTGATTAACAGCCTGCAAATTCACAAGCATCCAACTATTCCTCAAAAAACAAATGAAACTCCCTCACATCTATTATATTCTGGCCCAAGAATCTTTGTTGATGCAGCTTGGAAGAAAAGATCCAATGGACAACCATCAAAAGCTGGAGTTGGGATACATATTACTTGGAAGCAAGGACAACACATCACTGATGTTCTCATTTCAGCCAAGACAGCGCCAGTTTCTACACCTTTGCAGGCAGAGGCGGAGGGACCTCTTATTGCGGCTAGCATTGTTTCGTCGCTTATTTTGCAGGACCCTTATTTCTTCACAGATAATCTGGGACTAGCAAAAGCAGTGCAGGCCCGTGGAGGGGCAGATCCAAATGTTCTCTGGGAGATCAGGAGGCAAGCTGTACAATTCCAGGAAGATATGCAGCTTCTTAGACCAAGCATCTTCCACATAAACAGATCTCTCAATGCTATAGCTCATCATTATGCTCAAAAGGCAAAAACTCTACCTACAGCTACGCCTCTTTGCTCTTGCAGCAACGCTACTCATGCAGCTTTCTCGTGTCCTATCTCTGTAGCAATAAACAGACTGAGATTGGCAGGGCCAATGATTGTATCAGCTCAATGTCTATGAGTAATGAAAATCTAGGGTGCTCAGCACCCTACCCTTGTTCGAAAAAAAAAGATGATGCGAGGGGGGACATGACTCGCGGAACATCCTTCCCGACAGCATTAGCTGGTGTATCACGGTGGCTGTTTGATGTTGCGCCCACCGGTGGTTCCTGCCGCTTTGGGGATAGTTATGACTTCCTGCCCTTTATATTTGGATTTAGCCAGGTTTTCTCAGACTAATTGGACAAATTCTTCTTCTTTATGAATTTCACATTCCGTTGTGTTTTGCAAAAAAAAAAAAAGTAACAGACAAGCCAGCCAGCTCGATTACTATTACATTCAAGAGTTCAGTTTCAAAGTCTTGTAGCTGGTGATTAAGTAGGTTATAGAGGAACATGGACTAACTGTAGGGGGTAGGGTCGGCAATTGTCGATAAAGACAACATGGCAGCATGAATAAGATGGAAGAAAACTGGTCATCCTTTCGCCGCAAACATGCCAGCTTTTTTTTCCTTCCCTGAAGATTTTTCCAAGACTGAGAGTAAGCATATTCAGTTAAAAAAATGTAGGCATGTAAGCTTGTTTTCGTATGAGATGAATTTAGAACAGAGTTATAGCCGTGTATATGTGATCAAACTAAGATAGCTTTGCACCAAGCTGGTTACAGATAGTTCACAATCACAAGATAAAGCACATCAAACATTGTAAGGCATTTGCATTTTAAGGAGTGTAGTACTTTACTCTATGAGGTGATTAACACGAGGAGGGCTTTTGACAGTTCTCTTCAGAGCCTGACAACATTAATTTTCATGATACTGACAACACGTGCAAACTATGGGAATTTTATTCGGGTGGTAGCATCTGCATCTTTCTACATATACTACAACTATACTTTACTATACAAAGCTGGCGCATTTTATCCATGTTGAACAAAATAAACATCTTACAAGAACCAGCGGTGATTTAACACCCAGCTCATCTTTAACTATACAAGACTTTTTGTATATATAAACTTATAGCCAGTTCTACGTTGTATCATCCTTTCACTGCATCAGCAGAAGATTATTCACAGTGGCATTCACGTTATTAGTTCTCATCAGATCCTGCAGTGAGGTTGCAAAGAAAAAGCATTAGTGCATATGCCAGCGTCTAGAGCAATTACAAGAGAATAGCAAAAACAGAAATATACCTCCAGAATTAGCTCATCAGGCATGTGGGGTAAAACCTCACGTACTCTATCTACCATGGAATTAATTTGCGACGTGCTTCCATTAATTGTTCCTGCAGTAGCTCCTCGTAACCGCAAGCCAGCAGCAGAAGCACCATCAGGCCTCGAGGAAGACGCTGGAACAATTGAAGGACCAGCCATTGCATCGGGCCATAGATTCCAGGTGGCATCTGTACGCCCATAATTATCACTCACAGAAGCAAACTGCCTCATCATCATTTGAACTCCGGTAAGCCCCACAGATCTCACTGCACTGGAGGAACTGGGATCATCCATTCCAGGGCTCGACCAGGGTGGTGCCCAGCTAGAATCAAGACCAGCACCTCTGTGACAACCAAAACAAACAAATTAAGGAATCACATATTGACATCTCTGTAATCACCAGATATGGCCAGATTATTGAGTGTAAGACTGCACTTGTCAGACTTTTCAGTGCACATATTCACAAAGCATTTTTAGAGTTTTATACTAAGTGTCTTATTACGAGATTAGGATCACAACTTTCTTAATGCTTTAGTGGTTCTCTTCCCTTCCCTGCTAGATTTCACTGTAATATTTTTTATGAACATCTAGATTCAACTTCACATAAACCAGCCATTTAAGAGCAAACAGACCCCACCAGAAACTCCCATCACAGCTGTTAACTGGCCAGTTACCACCAAGAAACTGTGGTTCTGGAACTAAAACACCATTTAGTGGCACATCATCAACAAAGAAGGTCATCCAATTACAAGACATCGCAATATCTAGCGTAAAGAGAAAGGCATCAGAATAGCAAGAACTCTCGACAACATGCTAACTTGAGGGTCAATGCAGGGATTCAAGAACCACAAAGTGCACCATTGACGTGAATGCAACTATATTTACTGAACTTCAAGGCTAATTCCAAAAGAGTAAATTGCGCAAAACCACACATTAACAGGTTCTTATAATAACATTACCACACCCATGGTTTTTAAGGCGACTGCCATAGGACACGTAGGCGATAAGGCGCCCTGGCAGCACCTTGGAAATTTGCCCGCTTTAGACGCTTAAGTGTGGCGCCTTAGCGCTTAGTCGCCCACTTAAACGTTAGAGCGGGTGTAGAATGCCTTAGGACGTCTTACCGCCTTAAAAACCATGACCACACCTTTTGGAATTTTTCCAAAGAACTAAAATTTGTACTAATTATTCATAGAACCCCAAATCAGACAATTAAGGGTAATCCTTTTTCGCAAAAACGCAAAAGCCTTGCGTTTCGATGCGTTCATAGAAAAAAGAAGGTTATATGTACAAGTCCAAGAAAGGATCAACACCACCGTACAACTCAACCCAACTAGCTAAACTAGGGGAGAAGCTGACGAAGACCCCGGGCTCCCGCGTCCGCCCATTGTCGCGCCTCGGCCTTGATGTCGTGGAATAAGGATGCAACCGAGGGACGCGCGTTGTCGAAGACCGCCGCGTCCCGGTGCTTCCATATCCCCCATGCAGTGAGCATGATTATCGACGAAGTGCCCTTGCGCAATTGGAAAGGGGCGGTCCGCAGCACCAGCAACCACCATTCACCATTCTGTAAAGTCGCCCCTCCACCGTGGGAGGTCCAGAAGTGGATCTGATCCACGTCAGGACCTCAAACCAGACCGTCCTGGAGAATGAGCAACCGGTGAGGATATGCGTCATAGTCTCTTCGGACTGGTCGCAAAGCATGCACCAGCCGCTCACTCGTCCAACACATGTCAAGGCAAGCCAACCACACAAAGAACTTCACCCTAGGCGGTACCCAGGATTTCCAGTTAAGTTCCCAAGACCCTGATAGTCGCCCCTGGAAGAGGGCGTCGTAGCAAGACTTGGAGGAATACTGTGCATCCGTCGTCCAACGCCAAATCATCCTGTCTTGGTCTGCCGAGAGTTGCATGCCCCTGAGCCTGCCCCACAGCTGCACATATTGCCATAGGGCAAGGGCACTCAGCATGCCAACTATGTCGGAGATCCACGAGCGCTCCACCAGCGCTTCGCGCATGGTGCGTATCTTCCTACGGCGCTTAGGGATTAGTGCGTAGACTTCCGGCACCAGCTCCCTGATGGCTTTACCATCCAGCCACCTGTCCTCCCAGAAGAGGGCGGACTCACCATCGCCGACCACCATGGAGGTGGAGGCCGCGAACACATCTTGCTCCACCTTTGAGAATTGCATGTCGAGCCCGCGCCAAGGTCGCAGGGGTCGGTGCGCATCCTCCACAGCCAGTGCACCTTGAGTCTGATAGCTGTGCGGGCGAGATCCAGGATCCCTAGGCCTCCGTAGCAAAGCGGGCGGCACACCCTGGACCAGTTAACATGGCAATGGCCGCCATTAGCCTCTACCCTCCCAGCCCATAGGAAACCGCGCAGGATCTTGTTCACCTGCTTCAGAGCCTTCTTGTTGAAGCTAAGCACCATAAGTTGATGCAGCGGTATAGCCGCTAGCACCGAGCGGACTAGCGCCAAGCCCCTCGCCCTAGGTATCAACAACACCTTTCAGGTAGGCAGCTTGTCAGCTAACCCTAACCCTAACCCGGCAGCCAACGAACGAAGAGTGGGATACCAAGGTACTTCACGGCGAAGGGTGCTAGCTGGCACCCATGGTCGCGCAGCAGCATCGGCAACAACCTCCGAGCAGGCGAGTGGGGAAACCGAGCACTTGGCAAAGTTGGTATGCAGCCCTGATGCCTGCCCGAAGAGCTCTAGGATACTGTGGACAGCACGCAGTTCTGTCCGGGTGACAGAAGATGACCACATCATCCGCATAAAGCGAGACTGATGTCACCAACTCCCTCCGCACCAGGCCCTGGAGAATCCCCAACTCGATGGCCTTGGCCAGCACCCTGTTCAGCGTGTTCATGATCAGCACAAACAACGATGGCGACAGGAGATCTCCATGTCTCAGGCCCCTCCTATGCCATATGGGTGGGCCTGGCTCGCCATTGAGCTGCACCCTAGTACTCGCAGTGGACAGAAGTATTGTCACCAGCTCGCAAAACCTTGGCCCGAATCCCATCTTTTGGAGGACCCCGAAGAGGAAACCCCAAGAGACCGAGTCGAAGGCTCGCGCTATGTACAGTTTGAGCATCACCCTTGGCTCTTTCAACCGATGAAGGAACCTGGCGGTCTGCTGACCCAACACAAAGTTGTCGTGGATGCAACGCTTTCGAATGAAAGCACATTGGTTGCGATCCACCAGCGACTCCATCATGGGGGCCAGGCGTGACGCCAAAGTCTTCACCACCAGCTTGGCGAAGACGTGACGCCAAAGTCTTCACCACCAGCTTGGCGAAGATGTGGATCAGGCTGATCGGCCGATAATCACCCAGCGCCGCCGCAGGGCAGCAGGATAAGCAGTGCCTAATTGAGCGCCCCACATCGGCATCTTGTCAAAAGCAGCCATGAAATCACCCTTGATTGTTCTGGAGGAACTCAGCCGTGAATCCGTCCGGCCCAGCGCCTTGCCATGTGGCAAGTGTCTTTATCACTTCCCACACTTCGCCCTCGGTGAACGCAGCCTCGAGCTCGGAGAGGTCCTCCGAGTGTGTGCCCACGAACTCCAAATCCAGCGACTGACGGTCCGCAGCCGTTCCAAGCAAGCCCTCGAAGTGCGTGAAAGAAGCCTCAGCCATGGCCGCATGGTCAGAGACGACCGCGCCATCAACCTGGAGGCTAGGCGTGCTTAAGGCGGGCCTGGAGTCGACACTCATCCAGGGAGAGCGGTCGTGATTCCATGGCAATGTCCAGCCTTAACACCACCTCCCGCGTTGTCATCAGCTGCAGTTTGATACACCTTATCTTCTTGTCGCTCCAGCTCATAAGGCCGCGCACCGTCCGTTCGTGATGCAAGAGGTCCGGTCCGGGACGACCCTGTTATTGGACCACCGCACCTGTACGCAATTCTCAGGTTAAAGGTCCGACCCGCACCTATTCAAGTAGGGAAAGGGATAACCCTGGGTTCGACCCTTTGTTATACACCAACTGCTGATTAGATCGCTCAAACACCACAGTGAGAGATTAGATCGCTCGGTGTTAGAGTTGCTCGGCTGCACTGATTTCCTAGCTGCACAAGACTACACGAGCTACAAATAAACTAAAGAACCAGAACCAGAACCAGAACCAGCTCCGTAACCGTAGAATCTGAATTTTCTGGCCATAATAACTCTGACAACAGGTTAAATAAAACTGACAATGAATACCGAAGAGAATACATCACTGCCCCATATGCACAGAAGCAAACTATCCCTTCATTATAACTCTTTGAACGCAAATATTTCACTTGATTCAGTAAAATCTTCAATACCACACTTTGTAGATAAGTATCAAAAACTGAATTTACAATAGAAATTAGAACACCGATCATTGGGAGGAACATTTGACAACCAAGAGGACCACGGCAGATCGAGGAGGACAGACTGAGGGTGGAGAGGCCGGCACAGGAGAGAGCCGCTACCAGAGAAGGAGGGTAGGGGACGGCGTGAGCTCGGGGTGCTCACCGGCTGCGACCGTTTCCCGTAGCGTTCCGGCGACGGTCGAGGTTCCCTACTCCGGCGGCCGGCGAGTTGCCGTGCTCCGGCGGTGGGAATGGCTTGGAGATCAGCGGGAAATAATATGGATGATCCTACAAGGAGCTGTGCCGGCGGCTTGGCACGGCGCGGCGGCGGCCGTCTGCGTGCTCTAGAGGCGAAGGAAGAGGTGCGGATCGACCCTAGGGTCGAACGGGTGAGGTTCTTGTTGGACCTAAATTTTTACGGGCCGGACCTTTTCCCTAATGGTAACAGAATCTAGGTTCGGTCCAGCGGGTCAGCGGGCCGAACCGGACCCCTTGAATCTATACCGTCCGTTTTAGCTTGGCAGTGAGCCGCCGGAAGGGGTCCGGATCGCCCAATCTCACCCCAGGCCGACTGCACCACCTCACAACCCATCGAGTTTCAACTAGCGTTCAAACTGCACCACCTCACAACCCATCGAGTTTCAACTAGTAGCGTTCAAACTAGAACCGCTTTCGCCCCGCTGACTGTGTGGTGCAGTCAAGGAGGAGAGGGCAATGATCAGCCACAACCGTCGCTAGGCAGCACAAAGTGCAGCTGCTATGGAGCTCCTCCCAAGTGACAGTGACGAACACCCTGTCAAGCCTCACGAGTGTAGGTGTCTCCTGCTCGTTCGACCACATGTAGTGTCTCCCATGCAGGTAGACCTCCTTAAGCTCGCAGTCATTCAGGAAGCATCGGAACCTGCCCATCATCCGCCGGTTTAGGTTGCCGTTGTTCTTGTCCTCATCGCGGTTGATCATATTAAAGTCTCCGCAAAGGGCCCATGGTTCGGGGTGAGCCCCACGAATATCGCAGAGTTCCGCAAGGAAGGCGATCTTGTCAGCCTCAGCCTGTGGACCATAGACACAAGTCAACCACCACCAAGGCGCCGTCCCACCCAGTGGTGTCACCTTAGCCGTGACACTGTTAGCGCTGATAAAGGCGCTGTCCATCTGCACCAACCGGTTAATCCATGACACGATCACCCCACCCCGCCCCACCCCGCGTATCGATTGCCAGCAAGCAGAAGTAAGCATCAAAATCCGCCCCTAGCGTTTCCATTACGATAGCAAGAGTTACAACCGAAAGCTTGGTCTCCTGAAGGCAGACAATGGACGTACTTACTACACTCCTAACACCCCTAACACCCGAGCGTCGTGCTCGGTCATTAAGACCGTGCTCGGTCATTAAGACCTCACACGTTACACACAAAAACCATAGGTTCGTACGACATTGGAAGTCCCGCGATCCTCGAGCTACATCGTGGTTGAAAGTTCAGAGCCACCAGGCGCCTTTGGATAGCAGGGGATTGCATCAAGGCGTCAGAGCGCCGCGAGGAACTCTCCGAGCGTGCGCGGTCTTGTTGGTGCAGGTTGCGGCCGAGTGGTGGCAACATGGCGCGACCTCTGAAACACCAACGGCGGGGTGGCAAACCGATGCGTCGCCGAGGTCGCCCTTGGTGCCGGAGTAGGCGGGCCAGGAGTCAGTGCCTAGGTGTGCTCACAAGGACACAAACACTACTAAGATGAACACGAAACCTCCCTCCATGTCTATTTTTAATGTGATCCATTAGAATCCACGGATGCCTCTTCTGATCTTGGTGCAATCGAAACAATCCACGGGCCACCACCGCCCCACCTTGCCCTGATTCAGCTCTCAGACAGTCTGTGGGCCTCATTCTTCCACTAAAGTGCCTGACACCTGTCATGGCGTTGCTCAACTCTCCACTGACATCGATTCAGACGTCTTGAGCACGCCCCAGTGTCAAGACTCCTCAGGCTCTCGTGTGAGCTTGACAAATGATCCACCGGTAAGCTAAGGCCAAGAGCTCGTGGTGCCAGGGGTTCAAATGTGTTGTCATCCCGTGCACCACGCATGGCTGTGATGTTACCATGCACACCACCTGCAGCTGCCCTCCAGCTCACGCACGTAGGGCTAGGTCACTTGCACTGGAGCTCTGCATGTCGGAACTGGTTACTGCTGCAGATAATAGAACACTCCTAAGGGACAGAGATTTGGTGCACATGGGCATCAGTGATCTCTTTAATAAAAAAAATGACAATCATATTTCAAAGTTTTAAAAAATTATGAAAAAAAATTAGGATGTAGCCAGTAATGTATCTCACAAACGTGCAAATTTTCAATTGGAAAAAATGTGTAGTTTGGGCAACACAAAAATGACAGTCACTTTGTCATTTTTGTGTAGCTTAGAATACAGAATATTTGAATTTGCTAGTGTGATATATCATTACTACTTTCAGAATTTTGTTTAACAATTTTTTGAAACCTGTAAATATAAATTTTCGAATTTTCTAATATGCCGAGAGCACTGGTGCTCGGGAGCCAAAATAACTTTCCGAGTCCTAAGTTTTTTTATGCATACCTCCAAACAGCATCTGAAGGGTTCTGCTGTTCAACAGGATGTTCATGACCAGGAACCCTCTGCTGATTTAACCCCATATTTAGCTGTTCCGCAATTAGCTGAACGTTTGCTACCTCTGTCGTTGCAGACCTAGTATGCCCTTGAGATGAAAGAAAGAGTGGCCTTCGACAAGTTGGACAAGAGTAACCCTCCATTAATCCTTGATCCAACCTAACCATGGCAAAAAAACTTCATGAGAAAATATAAAAGAAGACAATGCAATTTGTGCTAGACACATTTGATGGTGAGAGGTTGGAGCTCTTAATATAATGTACTACACATATTAACAGCAGGGGCCTCCGACATGACATCAGCAATAGTTACTTTATTAGAAGGTGAATTTCCCCCTGATTTCTCCGTATACACTGCTCAGTAATATCAAAGGAACTCGTCCTTTATAGAAAGTTCCACTCAACATCAAAATCATGAGTTCAGGACACTACACACTAGTCCCCTAAATTAATTTGGAACACATAGGATCAGTAACCAATTGAAATGGACATATGGAAGTTATAATGACAACTACAGCCTTTGCTTCAAAGATTTTTTACAGGAAAACACAAGCTATGAACTGAACCGAAGATTATCAAGCATCAACTGCAACACAGTAAAAGCACTTCAGGGCATACCAAGATCGCAAGCAAGGTAGATGAAATAGATGGTTGCAGGACAACTTTTTAGCTCGAGCCATTGGTCCCTATGAGTTGCAGCAGAACCAACGAAAAATTCAGATAAACAAACAGTAAAGGACAGCAATGCTTCTCCAAATCTAGAAAAGTATTTACCCGGCAGATGGCACACTCATCATCATATGTGCAGATCTCATCATATGTAGCATCTGGAAGTGCTCCATCTAGCGAACGAAGTGCCTTTCTTAACTTAATGTATGTCTTGATCCTTTTCAAAAATGAAATTACAAGAGCCTGTATATGTTAAAAGAACACATCAGTATGTAACTTCATTATGATCCTTAGTTTATCAACAGTTGCCAATAGGTGCCGTCTGCCTTACACGCAAGTTCAATATGAGAACTGCATCAATCAGATGAAACGCCATACCACGGAGCCAAAAGATCATCGAATAATGACCAAGTGACATCAACAAGCTCATCAAGTCAATGACGAAACCAAAATTCCTGATAACTTTGCCTCTCCACTCAGAAAAGGATCCTGCAGGTACAAAACATGATTACATCCTGGTGGCAAGATGGAAAGGGTTCAAGAAGAGTATGGGCAGGGACTTAGTAGCCTTGCTCCTGAAATACTGACAGATGATAACGAGCAGCTTACATATAGACCAAACCAATATAACTGGTGTCTATATGTGACTGAAAACTGCTGTTTTTGTAACTCTCAGGTTAAGAAGTGCCATTTTGGCCACCGGAATGTTCCTTTCTTGACAACCAAATTCAATTGACATATGGTTTTACTTGTACAATCTAATAAAACTAAAATACTACAAAACTAACTTTTAGACAGATATATACATAGCATTTTGATGGATAATCTAGATATTCAAAGTTAAAAAGTTTGAATGCAAGCATGGATGTCACCTATTTTGCCACATTTGTGTTCCTCTCTATGTTCACTACCATCAGGAAATAACCACACAAGTTGTAGACCATATTTGCTTAGTTACACTTCTACAGTCATTTGATGAATTTTGGATAAAGAAGACGGGTCTGATGATTTTAGCTCATTTGTCTAACTTAAGAGAAAAATAAACACCAAGTACAAGAAATCATCCTAAAATCTTAAAAACATTTTGTTACAGGGTTTAGTTATTACAGTCATAGAAGTTAGTGTTTCTCTTGATTATCCTTGATTGATGAGCGGACTTGGACATTTTGTGGAAAACTCTGCTTGTTTCTCTACACCAAACTGATATTTATCCATTTTTGTGCTTCAGGTTTGGCACAGTTGAGGATAAATTTGGTACAGCCTTGTGCAAGAAGCTTCATGAAATTGGCTGGCGAGTTTCTCATGTAGCGGTTGTTCGCAATGAAGTACGTGATGATTAATGGATTTGCATAGACGTATGTCCTACAATTCTTGTATAATGACTCAAATGTCAGCAAATAGATTGCTGCAGTATTGTTGTCGAGTGTACAATTAAGCTCTGACTCTGACATGTTTCTTGTCATGTCAATTTAATGGACATAATTCTATGGCATTGCAGACTGATTCTGTTGCGGAGGAAATTGAAAGATGTAAATCTTACACGCACAACATTAGAGTTGTGTATCAATGAGGAGTTAGCTGATGGAAAAAAGTAGCTTATCACCTGCTGCTTGTTTATAAGTCTTCTGGAAATCCAGATAGTCCACACCACTGTCCATCAGATGTCGCTGCCAAATGTCAAACAACTGAAATCCATGCACCATGATAGACTGCACAGAAAAAAGAAATAATTGAGAAAAGTCATGAAGAGAGATTCAGAAGTATTAACTATGTGCAGATAACCTTCATGAGGTTTCTTGTTGTTTCAGAGCAACAACGGTGCAGCAAATAGAAGTCAAGGACTGATAAATATTCCTCACATGTTGGGTCCAATTACCTGCAATGACTCAAATGCAATACTAAGTGGCTCAAAGAACATAAGCCAAAATAACTTAGAATTGCATGCCCTGCAGAACCCTACACAAAGCTTCATCCTGTAGAAGTTAGATAAAAAACTAGTGAGTTTGCTTTAACAGAAACAGCATCATATTTCTGCTGTGAACAGAGTTTGTTGCATTGCACAAGCGGAAACGCCTAACATATAGTACAAGGCCAAAGGACACATACAAATTCTAGACCAATAGAAGAACACCATAATACTCATACCAACACAGTAGCAGCATTTGATAATATACGACGCTAAAAACAAATAAGCAGCAGAAGTGGAGTTCTTGATAGCACTGTCGTAATGTGGAATCTCAAAATCTATCGAATCAAGCCAAAGAGAAGCTATAGGAAAAAGAACTCCGGGGAAAGCAGGACGGCAAAGAGGCATCATGAAGACCTCTATGATCAATGATCATTCCAACAGAATGACGCCACGCTCATCCAGAAGAAAGAACAGACCAGGACGAAAAACAAAGGTTGAATGGCCAAAGTTTTTATGGACTCTATCGCATGGACCAACACAAGAGCATTGAACAGGATGAACGTAACAGAAGCAAATTCAACGACCGAACTGACTTGAGGGGGTACTAGCTAGAAGTAGCAGCAGCCAGCGAGCACTTAACCAAAATAGCACACACAGGTCAGCACAACGGCGACTCAGACCAACACCACCGATCCAACAGCAGTAATGGCCAAGCGCCAAATTGCTCATGAAGCGGAGCAAAGCAGCAGCGTGTAACAGAGCAGATCACAAATCTGTGCAAAGAACCTGCAACTGCATATCCGTTCATGGGACGGCAGTTGCAGCCAGGTCACAACCTGGGAGTCCAACGGCGCTGAATGAAGAATACCAGTGCAGAGCAGATCAGGGCAGCAGCCGCTGATACATGTGATTGCCACAAGCCTGCAAAAGGTAGAAGCAGCAACACGCCACAGCCAACACAAGCTGCAAGCAGAGGTGACTAGGGGCGATGTGAGAGGATGGCTTAAGAACCGATTTAGTCGAAGACCGGATCCAGCGACAGGAACCCTTGCTAGAAAGCAAGGTCAACGATGAGAATGCCACGTTGGTGGCTGGCAGCCTGGCGGTGCCAGACAGACAAGCCGCCGCCGATCTACACCAGCAACAATGACTTAAGGACACCAACAAGAAAAAAAAAATCATAATACATTTAGGAAATCAGGTAAACTCATCTCCAATAATACCTAAATTATTCTATGAAGTATGAAGCTTGATTCATGCTGACTAACCAGGGAATATTACCATAGTAGATCAGTCGAAAGAACAAACAACAATGCAGAATATACACGAAGATATTTTGATGGAGTTGCTGAGGGTGACGCATTGAGGCGCTCAAGACGTTCTCTGGCCAATGATTGGAACATCTGGATGTGACATGCATTTCAGTTAATATGCTAAGTAGAATCTCAATAGTTGATGTAGCTTCACACATTACCTTCAGTGAACAAAGAAGGACCAACCAAGTTGACCAAAGGATTATTTGTTGAGAATTAGGAGGCACAACCAATGGGAGAAAAGTTCCCTGCAACAAGAGATCGAGCACCAAGCACATAAATAAATAAATTGCAGATAACACAAGGTAGATTACTGCTTGTGTCACTCACAACTAGACTTTTTGCAGTTCACAAGAAATAAACACTTCACACAGTTAGGAGCAAACGATATTGGACTCTACACAAGACTACTTAACACATTGCCACATCCGTTTCATTGCATGTGGGTTCCACCGGTCAGTGTAATGGGTTGCATCAACCCCACATGTGCTTCTGGCTCCTCTCATCTCCTCTCTTTACCCCAAATCCGTTCCATAAACCATTGACACACCACCAAGCCCTCATGGAGCTGCCCCCTTCTCTTTCTCCTCCAAGTCACTTTGCACGATCCCTCAAAGCCCCTTCCAGAGAAAGTTGGTGCACCCCAGCTCCAAATATCTCACGGTCCTGCACACTGGCCCAAACAGCGTCAACGTGGGAACAAGGATGTAGGTTCGCTGCACCTGGACAGAGTTGACAAGGGCATGGAAGCGATCATCCACGATGTCCTCGACCGACACACGAACAGGACATGATGCTGCCACTCTCCTCTGCCCTCGCCAAGAAGCTCTCTCCCTCACTAGTATTCTAGACGCATGGCCTCCATCATGTCCTCGACCGACACACGAACAGGACATGATGCTGCCACTCTCCTCTGCCCTCGCCAAGAAGCTCTCTCCCTCACTAGTGTTCTAGACGCATGGCCTGCTACTTATTTTTCTTTTCCATTGTGGGTGTGTTTCTTCGTTTTTTGTTGTACCTCAGCGGTCCTACACACTGATCCAAACAACATCCACAGCTGGGAAGAAGGAAGTAAGGTTGCTGACATGGATGGAGTCAACAAGGGAATCGAAGCGGTCTGGTGCAGCTGAAGATGACGGATTCATCGAGGTTGGCCACGACAACGCAAGACATGGGCAAGCCTTCACACCATCACTCTCCTCTGCCCTCGCCTTAGAGCATCTCCAGTCGCGTCCCCCAAACCGTCCCCCAAAGCGATTTGGGGCGCGCCGGACAAAAAAACGTTCCCAGCCGTGTCCCCCCCAAAGCCGCTTTTTGTCCCAAGACGGCCCGATACGGTGTCCGACGCCTCGAGCCTGCCGCCTCCCATGTGGACGCACCGGGGACACCGGACACACCAGCGAGGCGGGGAGGGCGGGCCGACCCAGCGGCACATTGAATTTTAACCTAACCGTCGCCTACCTCGCGACGGGAAGATTGGCGCCGCAGAGACGGTGCAGCTCCGCAGAGGCGCAAACCTGTCCGCGCTCTCGCGTGCCGGCGTTAATGAGCGCCACCTCTCCCCCGCCTCCCTCTCGCCTATAAAAAGGCCGCTCTCATCGTCCCTCTCACACACAAACCCTAGCGCTCTCCCCAACCCTAGCCGCCACCATCTCAACAAGAGTCGACGCCATGGTGGTAGAGGCGGAGGCCGAGCTCGCGCCGTGGTCGTGGCCGCGGCAGCTACACGCTCGCCGTCGCCTGCGACGCCGTCGTCGTCCTCATCGTTGGACATGCAGGACGTGGAGGGGCCCGTGCTCTTCGAGTTCATCGTCGTCCTCAAGGGCGACCCGCACGGCATCCAGAGGCTGCCGGACTCCTTCGCCGACTACGTCGCCGGCGACGAGCGCCCGCAGTTGATGCATCTGCAGGAGGATGGCTGCAGCTGCTGCCGGTGGATCATCGACGTGATCTACGACGCGTGCGGCAAGCTGCACCTCCACATGGGCTAGGAGAAGTTCGCGCACCACCGCCCTTGAAGCCGGCTTCGTCCTCCTGTTCTCCTACTTTGGCGTCCTCATGTTCTCCTACTTTGGCGACAGGGACATGAGCGTCAAGGTGTTCGACGAGACACGCTGCTGCCGGAACTACCACGGCGACAGCGCCGAGGAGGACAACGACTGATGAAGAGTGTTGTTTCTTCGCAGCGAATACGTGCACGGAGGTTTTTGGTTGTTCTTCCTTGGAAGAACCAACAGGGGCACCGTCACCAGCTGGATTTTCCAGTTTGGGTGACTGGGTGTGCCCTCGAGTGTTCTTTCTTGGCAGCGAACACACGAAACATTCGATGCACGGCCTAGTTAGGTTTAGTTCTTTTGCAATATTTTATATTTGTGTCAACCATGGTTCAAACTATGTATTAGTTTGTGGAAAACCATGTTCCAAATTATGTCTTCGTGTAAACTACGTTCCCAATTATGTATTAGTTTCTGGAATATTACTTCTCTTTATTGAAATAAAAATGCAAAAAACAAAACAAGAGTATTTTAATGTTTGGTGGGCGGCGTTTGGGGGACGCGGATGGGGAGCGACGCCCCAAACGCGCACGAATAAAACACGTCCCCCAAACGCTCAATCCGGCGCCGTTGGGGGACGCGATGGAGATGCTCTTAGAGCTCTCTACATCACTCTCCTCTGAACTATTTTTGGAAAACGAATCGGCGACTATACAGCAACTATTCAGCGACTATACAGTGACTAAAAACATGATACAAGCACGATAATAGTTCAATGGAAGAAGCTCATGAAATAAGGAGAGGGTAGTAATTACCTTATAAATTACATAGTTAATGATGTGTTCCAGCACTTTTCTAGTCTCTGAAGAAGTTAACTGAACAAAAAATAAAGTCTGCATAGGATAAAAAAAATAGATGTAAGTCTCGCTGCTGTGCTAGAAAAATAAGAAGTTGAGCATGTTGAACTTATAGCCGAGTAGCAGCACGCAAAAATGTTCTGCACTACTAGAAATTGCTAATTAATAAATTTGAATGCTAAGGTAACACGTTTCAGCTTAATTTATGGAAGGCGCCAAGAGAAGATGCAGATAGCCAGATAGCAACAATTGCACAGTTATTCTGCTTCCAAAGAATGATGGTCTGTTTGTTTACTTTTGCTGTTATTCGAAACAATGAGTGGATGCGCAATACTAAGTAGAATCTTTTTTTTTTTTGTAATCAGAGTAACAGTCTAAACTTGATATCTCTCGGAGGAAAACATTGGATCAAACCATTGGCTAGTAACTACCAAGTATGAGCATCCATCCATGGGGTAAATGAAATGAGGACGAATGGTGAGATGACAAGGTTATCTATAGAACAATATTGACCCGCGACAAAATGGCAGCTCGAGGAGCAGAATAAATAAGAGCACGAGGGTAGCTAATTGCAAAAATCAGGCAGGTCGCTAATGCAATTAGTGAGCAGAGCCCGCAAGCAAGCCACCTCGAGGAGCTTTATCAATCGGGCTACACCAACCAACCGCGCCGATAGTATCCGCACATTGGATTTGAGGCCAGAGAAGCATGGGCAGCGCACCGCAAAACTACCCCAGAAGCCAGAATGAGAAACAACCATCGATAGGTAGAAGCCGATTATGCCAAATCACCTTGAGGGCTAGGACGAGGAGGAGGAAGAGGTGCGCGGCGAGATTCGCTAGCAGGGCGACGGTGACGTGCGAGCGCAGCAGGGTGTGGAGCCAGTCCCCGTGGGCGTCGGCATCCCCGTCGAGGAGGGAGGCGGCCCACCACTGCAGCGCGGCGGCGCTGGCGGCCGTGGAGGCGGCGGCGACGTAGAGGCAGTTGACGGCCATGCGTGGCGCTGGCGCATGGGCCGGGCGCTCTGGGGCCGAACCCTAGCCGGGGCGGGGCGCTGGGGGTCGGGGAATCGGAGGGGCTCGGGGGTCGGGGGAATAGGGCGCCGGCCGGCTTTATTCGCGCGGGGCGGAGGAGAGGAGGGGGAAGGGGGAGGCAGGCGACCACAAACGAAGGGAAGACGGGAGCGACGCGCGCGAGGCCGTGGTGACGGGAAGTGGGGAGGGGAGCAAAGATTATTCGTTGGAAGCCATGGATAGATTAGCTTCGACTAGACTAATTCGTACTGTAGGACCCAGTATTTTATTTGATATAATAAAATGGGGTGCGCGTATTAGCCCTTGGTAGTAGTAGATATTGCGTTACGGTTTAGGACATGAGTGGTCGTTTAGGAGGCCTTTCGGGTTTGTTTTGTTCGAGGATGTGAGATGAGAGAATAAATACAGGTGTGTTTTCGCAAGTTGGTGTTTCTGGAAGGGGGATTTATCTGTACGGCCGCGTGCTGGGCCTGCGCGGGTGGTTTACGGCAGGTGGGGCCGGCTCGTCGGTGAGTACCGGAAAGAGCTGGGTTAGGTGGGGGCGTGAGAGCCCGTGGCCCGTGGGGGAGCAGAAACAGACGGTGGGTGACGGTTCGGGCGGTGGTGTCGCGACCCGGACGGCCGCCCCCGGCCTTGGCTCGGTCGTCTCGTCCCGCACCGACGCCATGCGGTCGCATCTTGCCGCTGCAGGTGGGGGAGCCCTGCTGTTTACTGGGGTGTTCAGAAAAATAAATCAATCGTTTTAGAAAATACCCGATTTATCCAAACAAACAAGCAAACAAAAATACCCGATTTATTTTTTAAAACATCTTGCACTGTAAAGTTAGGCGGCTAGCTAGACGGATAGTGTAAATTGCACAAGTATTTAAACAAAACCCGATTTATTTTTAAAATACATCCCGCATTGTTTTATACATGATTTAGCTTTACCGACTAGGCAAGTTCAATTTTATATACTCCTTTCGATTCATATTAATTATCACTAATATAGATGTATCTATACATATTTTACTTTTATATACATCCATATTAGTGACAACTAATACGATTCTGAGGGGGTATATTACTTTAAAAGGATTTGGAGGGAATTCCAAATTTTACGTACATATTACCTCATTTACAGGAAATTCTACCAAAATATCCCAACGGTTATGCCCTCTTTAGCATGTTTCTTGGTACGGTTACATTGGACAGGCACAACAAAATGTGTATATCGGAAGCATCATCGACAATCATGTCTAAACTTATCTTATCCACATGTTCCATTTCACGCTATTATTATAATATATTTGGACCCCGGTCATTGCCAAACAGCTTGCCCAATCAACACGCATCAAAAAACGACGCCCAATGCTTCTAAAAGGGGTGATCTAACGAATTTTACTCTACGGGGTAATTAGTGTCACGGACACATAACAAGAGGGCAAAAAGTGGCAATTTCGCTCAAAAAAGTTAACCCCACATCCACGTCGCTTCTTGCACATTGTTAAACCTTATTGCAATGTCATGCTAAAGGTGTATGAGTGACAAAATAAAAACAAAAGGGCATATCACAAACAATCAAAAGATAACAAAAGGGCAATGTCGCCCCAAGTGGTAGGAGCCCGGGAGGGGCGAGCAGGGCCACACACCCCGCAATGGTTCGCCCCTGAACGAACACAACAAGTACCAGCGAATGTATTTCAGTAATGAACCTAGAAATAGGCAATAATATGTTGGTTACTTTGTAGGCCTAACTTATCGGCGTAATTATGCACACGTGTAGTCGAGTATGAAGCCCAACTTAGCTGATGGGCCATCTTCCAAACTCAAGATCATCGCGGTCGCCGTGTGATATAGGTATGCCTAACGGGCATACCCCTGTGTATACTCTTCAGTTCAAGTTGGTGGACCCGAAGACCTGGAGGTCCAACCCAATGTTTTATGTACTTGTATGACACAGAAATCTTTGGCTTCGCCTCCTATATAAAGGTGAAGTCGAGGGCGGGAAAAGGATCAATTGATCGTAACCCTAGCCATCATATTGTTTCTAGTTGGACGCCTTTGCTTGTCTGACAACCTTCGAATTCTACATGCCCTCTACTTTCCGCGAAACCCTAAGTCTACAATACATAGGCATTAACGAGTTGATACCTCGTCACCGTTGATTTGCACGTTGTATTGTTATACCAAGTATCCTCTTGCCGCGCTTCGTAAAATATGTTAATTTGATTTCGCATCTTGCTGCCAAGGCGTCTATCGTCGTCGAAGTCGCACAGACATGGTACTAGCCTGCATTCGGATGGCGGCCTGAAGTTGTGTGGTTGCTCCTACTAGTATGGAAAAGGCTACGTCGATGATACGTCTCCAACGTATCTATAATTTCTTATGTTCCATGCTAGTTTTATGAAAATACCAACATGTTTTAGTCATACTTTATAATGTTTTTATGCATTTTCCGGGACTAACCTATTAACAAGATGTCACGCGCTCTGTTTTCTGTTTTTGATTTCAAAAGTTAGTTTACAAATATTCTCGGAATTGACGAAACAAAAGCCCACGGTCTTATTTTCCACGGAGCCTTCCACCGAAGAGGAGACGAAGAGGGACACGAGGCGGCCACCCCACAAGGCGGCGCGCGGGTACCCCGGCCGCGCCATGGGGTGGGCCTCACGCGCCCCTACTGCCCCTTCGCCTATTTATTCCCTCTCGCGAAACCCTAGTACCGAGAGCCACGATACGGAAAGTTCCGAGACGCCGCGCCGTCAACCCCATCTCGAGGGGTCAGAAGATCGTCCGCACCCGCCGGAGAGGGGAATCATCACCGGAGGGCTACATCACCATGCCCACCTCCGGACTGATGCGTGAGTAGTTCATCCTTGGACTATGGGTCCATAGCAGTAGCTAGATGGTTGTCTTCTCCTCTTGTGCTATCATGTTAGATCTTGTGAGCTGCCTATCATGATCAGGATCATCTATTTGTAATACTACATGTTGTGTTTGTTGGCATCCGATGAATATTGAATACTATGTCAAGTTGATCTATCATATATGTGTTATTTATGTTCTTGCATGCTCTCCGTTGCTAGTAGAGGCTCTGGCCAAGTGGATACTTGTGACTCCAAGAGGGAGTATTTATGCTAGATAGTGGGTTCATGCCTCCATTGAATCTGGGGGAGTGACATCAACCCCTAAGGTTGTGGATGTGCTGTTGCCACTAGGGATAAAACATCAATGCTTTGTCTAAAGATATTTGTGTTGATTACATTATACCATACTTAATGCAATTGTCTGTTTGCAACTTAATACTGGAAGGGGTGCGGATGCTAACCTAAAGGTGGACTTTTTAGGCATAGATGCATGTTGGATGGCGGTCTATGTTCTTTGTCGTAATGCCCTAAGTAAATCTCATAGTAGTCATCATGATATGTATATGCATCTCTATTCTGTCAATTGCCCAACCGTAATTTGTTCACCCAACATGCTATTTATCTTATTGGAGAGACACCACTAGTGAACTGTGGACCCCGGTCCTTTCTTTTACATCTGAAATACAATCTACTGCAATCATTGTTCTCTTGTTTTCTGCAAGCAAACATAATTCTCCACACCATACGTTTAATCCTTTGTTTTCAGCAGTTTGAGATTGACAACCTCACCGTTAAGTTGGGGCAAAGTAGTTTGATTGTGTTGTGCAGGTTCCACGTTGGCGCCGGAATCCCTGGTGTTGCGCCGCACTACACTCCTTCACAAACAACCTTCACGTGGCCTTCTTCCTACTGGTTCGATAAACCTTGGTTTCTTACTGAGGGAAAACTAGCTGTTGTACTCATCATACCTTCCTCTTGGGGTTCCCAACGGACGTGTGCTTTACCGTCACAAGGAGCTGCCTCCACGCCGCAGCAATTTTTTGGCGCCGTTGCCGGGGAGATCAAGACACGCTGCAAGGGGAGTCTCTCACATCCAATCTCTTTACTTTGTTTATTGTCTTGCTTTATTTTATTTTCTGTCTTGTTTGCTTTCTTTATATCAAAAACACACAAAAATTAATTACTTGTTTTACTTTATTTAATTCTTTGCTTAGTCTATTTTTATTTGTCATCGTATCCAAAAAGGGGGAGATTGTAAGGGTATTTTACCCTTATCCATTATTTTGGTAACAATGACACCGTGCTAGAGTATTTGGCCTAATATGTGTACAAGGATAATCTCAGGTATTAGGCAAAGAGGCATAAATGGTGTATCAAAGGAACAAGAAGGCTAAAGGAGACCCCCACTTCAACAACAATCGAAAAGGGGTCTACAGCAGAAATCCGGTCTGCAGCCCGGTTGACCGGCCCAGCACCGCGGTCCGCGCGCTCGTCTGGCCGACCGGCCGCCAACCGGTCGCCAACCGCCCCGACGACGAAGATGGTCCGGCACCGGTCAGCGGCCTGACGGAGTGTCCGGCGACGGCCCGGTCGACGGCCGCCAACCGGACGCCAACCGGAGGAGCCCTGGACGACGAGAAGCAGCTCCGGTCGCTGGTCCGGTCCGACCGGCCTCTGCACCGGGCAGTCCGGTCCCTGGTCCGGTTGACCGGGTTTGTCGAGAAAAGCTGAGGTGGCAAGTGGCCAACGGCCATATTTCGAAGAACACTATAAATAGCCCTTCTCCTACCTCTAGACAGTTAGGCACTACACTACAAGCTGTTCTTGAGCTCCTTCTCTCATACTCCATTGTTAGAAACACCAAAAGCCTCAAATCTCCCTCCTCCTCCACCCAAACTCAAATCCCTCCGGGGAAACGATAGAGGAGGACCCGATCTACCGTTCTACCAAGCCAAATCTCATTCCCCCTTGTATTCATCAAGAAGCTTGCTTCCTAGGGTTCCTTGGAAACCCTAGGTGGGCAAGAGGAGTCCGGAAGCATCCGGGCTGTGGATCTGCTCCGGGCAAGATTGTGAAGGTTTGGAGGCTACCTCAAAGTCTACCACAAGTGAGAGAGCTATTCCTTCGTGGGATAGGCTCCGGAGAATAGGGTGAGCCTTCGTGGCGCGGGGAATCCTTCGTGGGACCTCCACTCCTCCAAACGTGACGTACCTTGTTGCAAAGCAAGGGAACACGGGAATACATCCTCGTCTCCGCGTGCTATCGGTTATCTCTAACCGAACTCCTTACTTGTGATTTAACTGCCTGTGAGAGCCTTCGTGCTCGAGTTAGTTGTATCCTCATATAGGTTGCTTCACCTAGTTTGCATTAGGCTCACCTTTATATTCCGCAAAGCCTAATATTGCAAAGAAAGAATTAAAATCTGTAGAAACCTATTCACCCCCCCTCTAGGTTTACCATCTCTATACTTTCAATTGGTATCAGAGCCTGGACTCTTTTTAAGGGCTTCACCGCCTTAAGAGTGAGATGGAAAAACTATTCGAGGGTCTAGATGATGACTCTAACCTTTCGGTTAAAGAAATGAAATCTAGATTCTTGGCATATGATGCCGAGAAGAAGAAAAAGGAGGATGAACTACAAAGCCAAATGGCAGAAATGTCTGTCATGCTTAAGAACCTAACTACTAGTGGAGCTCCTAGTGGGACTTCGGGCTCTAAGGAAACTTACAATGAAGTTAACCATGACTATCCCAGAAACACTTCACCCATGCCTCATATAAACCATAGTGGGACCGTTCCCCATTTTGATGGAACTCACTTTCCACATTGGAAATCTTCTATGGAATCTCATATTCGCAGCTGCAGTGTGGAGCTATGGGAGATCATTCTTCATGGATACCGGGAGCCACAAGATCCCATTCGATTGACCTCCACCGAGTTCTACAACCGTCAACTCAATGCCTCCGCACGTGACAAGATTAGAAGTGGCATCAATCGCAAGCTCCTTGATCAAGTCAATGACATCGGCTCCGCTAAAGAGTTGTGGGATCGAATCGTAGTACTCCAAGAGGGAACCGATTTGATCCAATCAGCTCTTTATGAGACCGCAAAGCAAGAAGCTCACCGGTTCATGATTCGAGAAGGAGAATCCGTGGCCGATGCCTATGCAAGGCTTGGTGCTCTTAGAGTAAGGATCAAGGGACTTGGTGCTGAGAAGTATGATGACGGCTTTGAGATGAATGAAGGATTCATAAAGTCCAAGGTCATTGCTATGATTGCTGTCAAGCAAGAAGATACCAACCTTGCACTCAACTTGCAAATCATGACCAAGAGTGCCGATCTGAACTCCGATGATCTAGTCTCCTATGTGGCCGCCAATGAAAACATGGCCAAGGCAGGAAAAATGCTCATGGCAATGAACCGTGTTGATGAAGCCTCACACAACCATGAAGCGCCACACAACCTTGCTCTCAAGGCTAGAGCTGACCATGGAGGAGAAGAAGAATATGAAATTGAAGAAGATGAGGAGATGACTTCAACTAGTGACATCGCCACCGACTTTGCCTTCTTTGCCAAGAAGTACAAGGGAAAGTTGCCTATGCTCCTCAATGACAAGAAGAAGAAGAAGAGGACTTGCTACAATTGTGATGAAGAGAGCCACTTTGCAAATGAGTGCCCTTATGAGAAAAGGGTAGACAAGCCCAAGTTCATCAAAGGGGTCAAGCCAAGATTGAAGCCAAACCCAATCAACGATCGATACAAGAGGAACAAGGGAAGAGCCTTTGTTGGGGCTGAGTACTTGTCCGATGAAGAAGAGGAAGATGAGGAGAAGGAGGCCGGAGTGGCCGGCTTGGCTTTCTCTAAGCCCGGGTCACTCTTCACATATGACTACTCCAAGGATTACTCCACGGAGAATGATGTTGGTTCTTCTTTCATGGCAAGAACAACTCAAGATGATGACTCCGATGACTCTACCTCATCTACAATCGTTGGCTCTTGTCTTATGGCAAGAGAAACCAAGGTAATGGAACCCCCACCTTCTTTATCTAGTGTCCTTGATGATGAAACTGAAAATCAAGAAGAATTAACTGTGCTTAAGGAACTTTACAATGTTAGATGCACCCTTCGTGGTGAAGCTCTTGTCAAATTTGATTTCTTGATGGACTCTCTCAAAGAAAAGGATGAGTCCATTGAGGAATTAGAATATCATTTGAATGATAAGGAAAGGAGATTCAATCTCCTAAGGCAAGAGCTAAAAACCGAAAGGTGCATGATACGTCTCAACGTATCGATAATTTCTTATGTTCCATGCTACTTTATTGATGATACCTACATGTTTTATACACATTATATGTCATTATTATGCATTTTCTGGAACTAACCTATTAATAAGATGCCGAATGCCGTTCTGTTTTCTGTTTTTGGTTTCAGAAATCCTAGTAACGAAATATTCTCAATCGGACGAAATCAACGCCCGTGTTCCTATTTTTCCGGAACCATCCAGAACACCCGAGAGCCGCCGAGGGAAGCCCTGGGCCCCACACCACACCCTGGCGCGGCCGAGGGGGCCGCGCGCCCTATGGTGTGGTGGCCCTGTGCCCCTCCGAGGCTGCCCTTCCGCCTATTTAAAGCCTCCGTCGCGCAAACCCTATTACGGAGGACGAAACCCGAGAAAACCTTCCGAGCCGCCGCCATCGCGAAATCAAGATTCGGGGACAGAGTCTCTGCCTCAAGACCCGGAGCGGGGAATTGCCCCGAAGCCATCTCCACCGCCATCTTCACCGCCATCGTTGTTCCCATGATGAGGAGGGAGTAGTTCTCCCCTGGGGCTGAGGGCTCTACCGTAGCTATGTGGTTAATCTCTCTCTCGTACTCCAATACAATGATCTCATGAGCTGCTTTACATGATTGAGATCCATATGATGAGCTTTGTATCGCTACTAGTTGTGTGCTACTCATGTGATGTTATTAAAGTAGTCTATTCCTCCTGCATGGTGTAAAGGTGACTAGTGTGTGCACCGTGTGGTTCTTGTCGTAGGCTATGATCATGATCTCTTGTAGATTGTGAAGTTAATTATCATTATGATAGTATTGATGTGATCTATTCCTCCTTCATAGTGTAATGTGGACAGTGTGTGCACTATGTTAGTTCTTGGTTTATCTTGCAAAGATCTATTATGCTCTAAGGTTACTTAAACATGAATATCGAATGTTGTGGAGCTTGTTAACTCCGGCATTGAGGGTTCGTGTAATCCTACGCAACGAATGATGTTCATTATCAAACAAGAGTGTATGTAGCACATATGAGAAGAAGTATTTATTATGCGATCAATGTTGAGAGTGTCCACTAGTGAAAGTATGATCCCCGGCCTTGTTTCCAATACTGCAAACACCGTTTACTTACTGTTCGTTGCATGTTTACTCGCTGCCATATTTTATTCAGATTGCTATTACCACTCATATACATCCATATTACTTGTATTTCACTATCTCTTCGCCGAACTAGTGCACCTATACACCTGACAAGTGTATTTGGTGTGTTGGGGACACAAGAGACTTCTTGCTTTGTGATTGCAGGGTTGCTTGAGAGGGATATCTTTGACCTCTTCCTCCCTGAGTTCGATAAACCTTGGGTAATCCACTTAAGGGAAACTTGCTGCTGTTCTACAAATCTGCTCTTGGGGGCCCAACAGACAAGAATAAAACCCGAAAGGTGCATATCTCAAGGTCTTAAGCAACAAATTGAAACTTATGAACTAGATAAAGTTAAGGATCTTGAAACTATTGAAAGGGCTCAATCATTGACCCAAGAGCTTAATGCCTCAAAGGAGGAGCTTGAAGTTGCTCATGCTTCTCTCACTAGGGATCTTGACCACCTTGAGAGAGCTAACAAGCTTGTCAAGGATGAGCTCAAGAAACTTGGAAAGAACCATGACCTACTTCAAGAAACCTACTCTAAAGCTCTTGAATCAATGAATGATTCTATTGTTGATAAAGATGTTGCTAGTTCCTCCACCACCTTTACTAGTGAGCATGCTAAGCTTGTTGCGGAACATGTTCGTTTACAAGAGGAACTATCTTTGCATGTTGAGACCAACACATATCTTGAATCTTTGGTAACCAAATATGGTCTCAACTATTATCCTAATGAATCGGCTTGTGAGCAAGCAACTACTCTTGAGGAGAATGTTAGGTTGAAGAAAGAACTTGCCAAGTTCACCACAACCAAGAGTAAGATGGGATTGGATGACCTCTTGAGTAAGCAAAGGTCAAACAATCAAAAGTATGGACTTGGGTATGATCCCAAGCCCTACAAGAAGAACAACTACAAGAAAGAGAAGCCCGCTCAAGAAAAGAACAAGAAGGTCACTAATGATGGCAAAGCCCCAAAGGGCAAAGCCACTAGTGGTGACCGCACGGGGCCAAACAATCACTATGCTTTATTTGTTGATTATTATGGTGATGTTTATGCTAACTATGTTGGTCCTCGTAATGGCTATGCTTATAGAGGGTACTCGATTTGGGTACCAAAAGATCTTGTTGCCATGACTAGGGAACCCATTAATCAATGGGTTCCTAAATCCTCTACTTGATTTTGTAGGGGTATTCCTCCGGTGGTCCAAAATGGGTGTTTGATAGTGGATGCACCAATCATATGACCGGAGGAAGAGGTGTGCTTGACCAATTCATTGAAGATATTAACAAGAAGTCAAGCATTACCTTTGGTGACAACTCAAAGGGAAAGGTACTTGGGTATGGCAAGGTGGCAATCTCTAAGGACTTGTGCCTTGAGACGGTCATGCTTGTTGAACACCTTGGTTATAACTTGCTTTCTATATACCATCTTGCCGATGCCGGTTACAATTCATATTTTACTAAGTATTATGTGCAAGTCTTTAGGAGTGACAATCTCAAATTGGTCCTTGTTGGATATGTGGAGAACAACCTTTACGTGGTTGACCTCTCGAAAGAGAGCCCCTCTCCCTCCACATGTCTAATGGCGGCCAAGCATGACGAAGGTTGGTTGTGGCATCGCCGCCTTGGTCATGTTAACATGAGGAATCTTAAACAACTCCTAAAGGGTGAGCACATTGTTGGACTAACCGGCATTTCTTTTGAGAAAGATCGTGTATGCAGTGCATGTGTAGCCGGAAAACAACTCAAGAAGAAACATCCTATCAAGAGTATTGTCACCACATCTAGGCCTTTGGAGCTCCTTCATTTGGATCTCTTTGGGCCATCACATTATGATACTCTTGGTGGGAGCAAGTATGGACTTGTCATTGTTGATGATTACTCAAGATACTCTTGGGTCTTTCTCCTTAAGTCTAAGGATGAGACCCATAGAGAGTTCATCACCTTCGCCAAGAAAGCTCAACGTACATATGAATCCGAGATCAAGGCGATTAGGACCGACAATGGCACCGAGTTCAAGAACTACACTATGCAAGAGTTTGTTGATGATGAGGGCATCAAGCATGAGTTTTCAGCTCCGTATACCCCTCAAGAGGAAGGTATGATGCGCACAGCAAGTTTTCCCTCATAAAGAAACCAAGGTTTAATCGAACCAGGAGGAGCCAAGAAGCACGTTGAAGGTTGATGGTGGCGAAATGTGATGCGGCGCAACAACAAGGATTCCGGCGCCAACGTGGAATCTGCACAACAAAACCAAAGTACTTTGCCCCAACGAAACAGGAGGTTGTCAATCTCACCGGCTTGCTGTAACAAAGGATTAAGCGTATCGAGTGGAAGATGATTGTTTGCAAGAAAACAGTAAAGAACAATTGCAGTAGATTGTATGCTATGTAAAGAATAGGACCGGGGTCCACAGTTCACTAGAGTGTCTCTCCCATAAGATAAAAGCATGTTGGGTGAACAAATTAAAAGTCGGGCAATTGACAAATAGAGAAAGGCATAACAATGCATATACATGATATGATAAATATAGTGAGATTTAATCCGGGCATTACGACAAAGTACATAGACCGCCATCCAACTGCATCTATGCCTAAAAAGTCCACCTTCAGGTTATCATCCGAACCCCATTCAGTATTAAGTTGCTAAGCAACAGACAATTGCATTAAGTATGGTGCGTAATGTAATCGACAACTACATCCTTAGACATAGAATCAATGTTTTATCCCTAGTGGCAACAAGCACATCACAACCTTAGAACTTTCTGTCACTGTCCCAGGTCAAGGCATGAACCCACTATCGAGCATAAATACTCCCTCTTGGAGTTAAGAGTACAAACTTGGCCAGGCCTCTACTAATAACGGAGAGCATGCAAGATCATAAACAACACATAAACAATAGATTGATAATCACCATAACATAGTATTCTCTATCCATCGGATCCCGACAAACACAACATATAGTATTACAGATAGATGATCTTGATCATGTTAGGCAGCTCACAAGATCCAACAATGAAGCACAACAAGGAGAAGACGACCATCTAGCTACTGCTATGGACCCATGGTCCAGGGGTGAACTACTCACTCATCACTCCGGGAGGCGATCATGGCGATGAATAGTCCTCCGGAGATGAATCCCTCTCCGGCAGGGTGCCGGAGGCGATCTCCGAATCCTCTCCGGCAACGTGGGGGCCACACGAGGGCCCCACACCATAGGTCGGCGCGGCCAGGGCCTGGGCCGCGCCGCCCTATGTGACGGCGCCTCGTGGCCCCACTTCCTTCCCTCTTCGGTCTTCTAGAAGCTCCGTGCAAAATAGGACCCTGGCGAAGATTTCGTCCAATTCCAGAATATTTCCTTACTAGGATTTCGAAACCAAAAACAGCAGAAAACAAGCAACTGGCTCTTCGGCATCTCGTTAATAGGTTAGTTCCAAATGCATAAATATGACATATAATGTGCATAAAACATGTAGGTATCATCAATAAAGTAGCATGGAACATAAGAAATTATCGATACGTTGGAGACGTATCATCCCTGCTTAGTTCTGCTCGTCCCGAGCAGGTAAAACGATAACAAAGATAATTTCTGAAGTGACATGCCATCATAATCTTGATCATACTATTTGTAAACATATGTAATGAATGCAGCGATCAAAACAATGGTAATGACATGAGTAAACAACTGAATCATATAGCAAAGACTTTTCATGAATAGTACTTCAAGACAAGCATCAATAAGTCTTGCATAAGAGTTAACTCATAAAGCAATAAATCAAATTAAAGGTATTGAAGCAACACAAAGGAAGATTAAGTTTCAGCGTTGCTTTCAACTTATAACATGTATATCTCATGGATATTGTCAACATAAAGTAATATAACAAGTGCAATATGTAAGTATGTAGGAATCAATGCACAGTTCACACAAGTGTTTGCTTCTTAAGGTGGAGGAAGATAGGTAAACTGACTCAACAATAAAAGTAAAAGAAAGGTCCTTCAAAGAGGAAAGCATCGATTGCTGTATTTGTGCTAGAGCTTTTATTTTGAAAACATGAAACAATTTTGTCAACGGTAGTAATAAAGCATATGAGTTATGTAAATTATATCTTACAAGTTGCAAGCCTATGCATAGTATACTAATAGTGTCCGCACCTCGTCCTACTTAGCTTGGACTACCGGATCTTTGCATGCCATGTTTCAACCAAGTGTCACAAAGGGGTACCTCCATGCCGCCTGTACAAAGGTCTAAGGAGAATGCTCGCATTTTGGATTTCTCGCTTTTGATTATTCTCAACTTAGACATCCATACCGGACAACATGGACAACAGATAATGGACTCCTCTTAAATGCATAAGCATGTAGCAATGATTATTATTCTCATATGAGATTGAGGATATATGTCCAAAACTGAAACTTCAACCATGATTCATGGCTTTAGTTAGCGGCCCAATGTTCTTCTCTAACAATTTTGCATGCTCCAACCACTAAAATGATAGATCCTTCGGACAAGACGGACATGCATAGCAACTCACATGATATTCAACAATAGTTGATGGCGTTCCCCAGCATGGTTATCGCACAACAAGCAACTTAATAAAAGATAAAGTGCATAAGTACATATTCAATACTACGATAGTTTTTAAGTCTATTTTGTCCCATGAGCTATATATTGCAAAGGTGAATGATGGAATTTTAAAGGTAGCACTCAAGCAATTTACTTTGAAATGGCGGAGAAATACCATGTAGTAGGTAGGTATGGTGGACACAAATGGCATAGTAGTTGGCTCAAGGATTTTGGATGCATGAGAAGTATTCCCTCTCGATACAAGGTTTAGGCTAGCAAGGTTATTTGAAGCAAACTCAAGGATGAACCGGTGCAGCAAAACTCACATAAAAGACATATTGTAAACATTATAAGACTCTACACCGTCTTCCTTGTTGTTCAAAACTCAATACTAGATATTATCTAGACCTTAGAGAGACCAAATATGCAAATCAAATTTTAGCAAGCTCTATGTATTTCTTCATTAATGGGTGCAAAGCATATGATGCAAGAGCTTAAACATGAGCACAACAATTGCCAAGTATCACATTATCCAAGACATTTTAGAATTACTACATGTAGCATTTTCCAATTCCAACCATATAACAATTTAACGAAGAAGAAACTTCGCCATGAACATTATGAGTAAAGCCTAAGGACATATTTGTCCATATGCAACAGCGGAGCGTGTCTCTCTCCCACAAAGTGAATGCTAGGATCCATTTTATTCAAACAAAAACAAAAACAAAAACAAACCGACGCTCCAAGTAAAGAACACAAGATGTGATTGAATAAAAATATAGTTTCAGGGGAGGAACCTGATGATGTTGTCGATGAAGAAGGGGATGCCTTGGGCATCCCCAAGCTTAGACGCTTGAGTCTTCTTAAAATATGCAGGGGTGAACCACGGGGCATCCCCAAGCTTAGAGCTTTCACTCCTCTTGATCATAGTATATCATTCTCCTCTCTTGACCCTTGAAAACTTCCTTCACACCAAACTTCAAGCAAACTCATTAGAGGGTTAGTGCACAATTAATAATTCACTCATTCAGAGGTGACACAATCATTATTTTCACTTCTGGACATTGCATAAAGCTACCGGACATTAATGGATCAAAGAAATGAATCCAACATAGCAAAAGATGCAATGCGAAATAAAAGGCAGAATCTGTCAAAAACAGAATAAGTCCGTAAAGACGAATTTAAAGCCGGCACCAGACTTGCTCAAATGGAAAAACTCAAAACTAATAAAAGTTGCGTACATATCTGAGGATCACGCTCAGAATTGGCAGATTTTTTCGAATTTTCACAGAGGCTCCGTGCCCAGATTCGTGACAGACAGCAATGCTGTTTCTCTCGCGCAGCGATCCCAAATATAACATCAACTTTGACATAGAAACTTTACTTGGCACAAAAACATGATAAGGAGAGGTTGCTACAGTAGTAAAAAAACTTCCAAGACTCAACAAAACAAAAATTGCTGTAGTAAAAACATGGGTTGTCTCCCATAAGCGCCTTTCAGCTAGGCGCAGAAAGTGCAAATCAAGTATTATCGAGTAGAAGCATCAACATCATAACTTGTTCTAATAATAGAATCAAAAGGCAACTTCATTCTCTTTCTAGGGAAGTGTTCCATACCTTTCTTGAGAGGAAATTGATATTTAATATTACCTTCTCTCATATCAATAACAGCACCAACGGTTCCAAGAAAAGGTCTTCCCAACACAATAGGACAAGATGCATTGCATTCGATATCCAAAACAACAAAATCAACGGGGACAAGGTTATTGTTAACCGTAATGTGCACATTATCAATCCTCCCCAAAGGTTTCTTTTTAACATTATCAGGAAGATTAACATCCAAATAACAATTCTTCAATGGTGGCAAGTCAAGCATATCATAAATCTTTTAGGCATAACAGAAATACTTGCACCAAAATCACATAAAGCATTACATTCAAAGTCATTGAATTTCATTTTAATGATGGGCTCCCAACCATCTTCTAACTTTCTAGGAATAGAAGTTTCAAGTTTTAGTTTCTCTTCTCTAGCTTTTATGAGAGCATTTGTAATATGTTTTGTAAAAGCCAAATTTATAGCACTAGCATTAGGCTTTTAGCAAGTTTTTGTAAGAACTTTATAACTTCAGAGATGTGGCAATCATCAAAATCTAAATCATTATGAGCTACAGCAATGGGATCATTGTTCCCAAGGTTGGAAAAAGTTTCAGCAGTTTTATCACAAGCAGTTTCAGCAGTTTTAGCAATTTCAGGCAGTTTTGTTCGCTTTGCACTAGAAGTAGAAACATTGCCAACACCAATTATTTTACCATTGATAGTAGGAGGTGCAGCAACATGTGAAGAATTAGCATTACTAGTGGTGGTAATAGTCCAAACTTTAGCTACATTATTCTCTTTAGCTAGTTTTTCATTTTCTTCTCTATCCCACCTAGCACGCAGTTCAGCCATTAATCTTATATTCTCATTAATTCTAACTTGGATGGCATTTGCTGTAGTAGTAATCTTATTATCAATATCATTATTAGGCATAACTTTCAATTTTAAAAGATTAACATCAGAGGCAAGTCTATCAACTCTAGAAGCAATAATATCAATTTTATCAAGCTTTTCCTCAACAGATTTGTTAAAAGCAGTTTGTGTACTAATAAATTCTTTAAGCATGGCTTCAAGACCAGAGGGTACACTCCTATTATTATTGTAAGAATTCCCATAAGAATTACCATAACCATTACCATTAGCAGAAGGATATGGCCTATAGTTATTACCAGAGTTGTTCCTATAAGCATTGTTGTTGAAATTATTATTTTTAATGAAATTCACATCAACATTTTCTTCTTGAGCAACCAATGAAGCTAAAGGAACATTATTTGGATCAACATCAGATCTACCATTCACAAGCATAGACATAATCGCATCAATCTTATCACTCAAGGAAGAGGTTTCTTCAATAGAATTTACCTTCTTACCTTGTGGAGCTCTTTCCGTGTGCCATTCAGAGTAATTTATCATCATATCATCAAGAAGTTTTGTAGCTGCCCCCAAAGTGATGGACATAAAGGTACCTCCAGCAGCTGAATCCAATAAATTCCTTGAAGAAAAATTTAGTCCTGCATAGAAGGTTTGGATGATCATCCAAGTAGTCACCCATGGGTTGGGCAATTCTTTACCAAAGTTTTCATTCTCTACCATGCTTGAGCAACATGTTCAGTATCTAATTGCTTAAAATTCATTATGCTACTTCTCAAAGATATAATTTTAGCTGAGGATAATATCTACCAATAAAAGCATCCTTGCATTTAGTCCATGAATCAATACTATTCTTAGGCAAAGATAGCAACCAATCTTTAGCTCTTCCTCTTAATGAGAAAGGAAACACTTTCAATTTAATAATATCACCATCTACATCCTTATACTTTTGCATTTCACAAAGTTCAACAAAATTATTGAGATGGGCAGCAGCATCATCAGAACTAACACCATAAAATTGATTCTCATAACCAAGTTCAGTAAAGGGTTTACTTTCAAAGAATTCTCATTGAGAAAGGTGGAGCAATAGGTGTGCATAAGAAATCATTATTATTTGCATTTGTGAAGTCACACAACTTAGTATTTTCAGGGGTATTCATTTTAGCAACAGTAAATAAAACAAACTAGATAAAGTAAATGCAAGTAACTAATTTTTGTGTGTTTTCGATATAGAGAGCAAGACAATGAATAAAGTAAAACTAGCAACTAATTTTTGTGTGTTTTGTTTAGGTGCAGCAAACAAAGTAGTAAATAAAATAAAGCAAGACAAAAAACAAAGTAAAGATTGAGAAGTGGAGACTTCCCTGCGTGTCTTGATCTCCCCGCAACGGCGCCAGAAAACAAAGCTTGATGCGCGTAAATGTACACGTCCGTTGGGAACCCCAAGAGGAAGGTATGATGCGCACGGGGCAAGTTTCCCTCAGAAAGAAAACCAAGGTTTAATCGAACTAGTAGGAGCCAAGAAGCACGTTGAAGGTTGATGGTGGCGAAATGTGATGCGCGCAACAACAGGATTCCTAGCGCCAACGTGAATCGCACAACAAAACCAAAGTATTTTGCCCCAACGAAATGTGAGGTTGTCAATCTCACCGGCTTGCTGTAACAAAGGATTAAGCGTACGAGTGGAAGATGATTGTTTGCAAGAAAACAGAAAAGAACAATTGCAGTAGATTGTATGCTATGTAAAGAATAGGACCGGGTCCACAGTTCACTAGAGGTGTCTCTCCCATAAGATAAAAGCATGTTGGGTGAACAAATTACAGTCGGGCAATTGACAAATAGAGAAAGGCATAACAATGCATATACATGATATGATAAATATAGTGAGATTTAATCCTGGCATTACGACAAAGTACATAGACCGCCATCCAACCTGCATCTATGCCTAAAAAGTCCACCTTCAGTTATCATCCGAACCCCATTCAGTATTAAGTTGCTAAGCAACAGACAATTGCATTAAGTATGGTGCGGAATGTAATCGACAACTACATCCTTAGACATAGAATCAATGTTTTATCCCTAGTGGCAACAACACATCACAACCTTAGAACTTTCTGTCACTGTCCCAGGTGTCAATGAAGGCATGAACCCACTATCGAGCATAAATACTCCCTCTTGGAGTTAAGAGTACAAACTTGGCCAGAGCCTCTACTAATAACGGAGAGCATGCAAGATCATAAACAACACATAAACAATAGATTGATAATCACCATAACATAGTATTCTCTATCCATCGGATCCCGACAAACACAACATATAGTATTACAGATAGATGATCTTGATCATGTTAGGCAGCTCACAAGATCCAGCAATGAAGCACAACAAGGAGAAGACGACCATCTAGCACGCTATGGACCCATGGTCCAGGGGTGAACTACTCACTCATCACTCCTGAGGCGATCATGGCGATGAAGAGTCCTCCGGGAGATGAATCCCCTCTCCCAGGGTGCCGGAGGCGATCTCCCGAATCCCGAGATGGGACCGCGGCGGCGGCGGTCTCTCGGGAAGGTTTTCCCGTATCGTGGCTCTCGGTGACCGGGGTTTCGCGACGAGGCTTTAAGTAGGCGGAAGGGCAACGGGGGCCACACGAGGGCCCCACACCATAGGTCGCGCCGCCAGGCCCGGGCCGCGCCGCCTTCATGGTGACGGCGCCTCGTGGCCCCACTTCCTTCCTCGGTCTGTCTCTGGAAGCTCCGTGCAAAAATAGGACCCCGGGCGAAGATTTCGTCCAATTCGAGAATATTTCCTTACTAGGATTTCTGAAACCAAAAACAGCAGTAAAACAAAGAATCGCTCTTCGGCATCTTCGTTAATAGGTTAGTTCCGTAAAATGCATAAATATGACATATAATGTGCATAAAACATGTAGGTATCATCAATAAAGTAGCATGGAACATAAGAAATTATCGATACGTGGAGACGTAGTGCATCAAGCATGAGTTTTCAGCTCCGTATACCCCTCAACAAAATGGTGTTGTTGAAAGGAAGAACCGGACTATCATTGAGATGGCAAGAACCATGTTGAGTGAATTCAACTCACCCCACAACTTTTGGGGAGAAGCCATCTCTACAGCTGTCCACTACTCCAACCGGCTCTTCCTCCGCCCCTCCACAACAAAACTCCATATGAGCTTCTCACAGGTAACAAGCCCAATGTCATGTACATTCGTGTCTTTGGATGCAAATGTCTTGTTAAGAACAATAAAGGAAGCTTGGTAAATTTGAAACTAGAACTATAGAGGGCATTTTGTTGGATATGCGGAGAACTCCCACGCCTATAGATACTACAACCGGTCCACTGGGACTATTGAAGTATCTTGTGACATGGTGTTCTTGGAGGATAATGGCTCCCAAGTGGAGCAAGTTGTTCCATGTGTTGCAGGTAATGATGATGATCCATCTAGTGCCATCAAGCATATGGGCATTGGACACATCCGGCCCATGGAAGTTCATAGTGATGATCAAGGTGATGGAATAGAAGTATCAAGCTCACCTCAAGTTGAGCCTAGCTCAACTCAAGTTGAACCATCAAGTGCAACCCAAGATGTATCCTCCACTCAAGATGAGCCACATCCCGAAGAACAAGAAGAAAGCCCTCAACCCACTGAGCAAGACCATGATGATGATCAAGAAACATCTTCAACTCATGTTCAAGCTCAAGTTGTCCCTCATGATCAAGTATTAGCAAGAGATGAATTCATTGATCATGAAGGAACCATTCGGAAGATCAGGCGGCTACAAGGGCAAGTGACATGAAAGTAGATCTTGTCCTTGGTAGCATCTCAAAAGGAGTGGTAACTCGTAGACACCATGCATTACTTATCACTTATTGTCAACATCATGCTTTTGTGTCTAGTTTTGATCCACTCAAGGTACATGAAGCCTTGGTTGATCCGGATTGGGTCATTGCCATGCAAGAAGAATTGGAGTGTTTCACTCAATGAAGTATGGTCTCTAGTTGAGAGACCCAAGGATCATCGCATCAATGTTATTGGGACCAAATGGGTATTCAAGAACAAGCAAGATGAGGATGGCATTGTCATTAGAAATAAAGCAAGGTTAGTGGCGCAAGGGTTTGCCCAAATAGAAGGTATGGATTTTGAGGATACCTTTGCGCCGGTAGCCCGTCTTGAAGCTATTCGTCTTTTGCTTGCATTTGCATCTTTCCACAATTTCAAACTATATCAAATGGATGTGAAAAGTGCATTTTTATGGCCCTCTAAAAGAAACCGCATATGTAGCTCAACCCCCGGGTTTCGAAGACCCATGCCGACCCAACCATGTGTATTTACTCCATAAGGCACTCTACGGTCTCAAGCAAGCTCCACGTGCTTGGTATGAGTTCCTTAGGGATTTCCTACTACAAGATGGGTTTTGCATGGGTACGGTCGATTCCACCCTTTTCACCAAACGGGTTAAAGGGGGTGGCTTGTTTATATGTCAAATATATGTTGATGATATTATATTTGGTGGAACTAACCCCAATCATAACAAAGCTTTTGAGCTATCGATGACTAGGAAATTTGAGATGTCCATGATGGGGAGTTGAAGTTCTTCCTAGGCTTCCAAGTGAGGCAACTTGCAAAGGCACCTTCATCTCTCAAGAAAAGTATGTGAAGGACATGCTCAAGAAATTCAACATGACCAATGCAAGCCCAATGAAGACACCCATGCCCGTAAAGGGGCAACTTGGCTCATGTGACGGTGAGAAGGATGTGGATATAAAGGTATACCGTTCCATGATAGGATCCTTGCTCTACCTTTGTGCCTCTAGGCCGGATATCATGCTAAGTGTAGGGATGTGTGCTCGTTTTCAATCCGCTCCTAAGGAGAGCCATTTGATGGCGGTCAAACGGATTCTAAGATACCTTGTTCTCACTCCTACTCTCGGGCTATGGTATCCAAAGGGGTCAACCTTTGAACTCATTGGCTACTCGGACTCCGATTGGGCCGGTGATAAGGTTGACCGGAAGTCTACCTCCGGGGCTTGCCAATTTATTGGCCGGTCATTGGTGAGTTGGTCATCCAAGAAACAAAACTCCACCGCTTTATCCACCGCCGAAGCCGAATACATATCCGCGGCATCTTGTTGCACTCAATTGTTATGGATGAAGCAAACCTTGAAAGACTATGGTGTGTCTCTTGGTACGGTGCCTCTTCTATGTGACAATGAAAGTGCAATAAAGATCGCCAATAACCCGGTTCAACATTGTCGCACCAAACATATTGACATTCGCCATCACTTCCTACGTGATCATGTTGCCAATAAGGATATTGATCTCACTCATGTGGGAACAACCTACCAATTGGCGGATATTTTCACTAAGCCTTTGGATGAAGCCCGGTTTGTAAACTTGAGAGGAGAACTTGGTATTCTTGATCCTAAAAACTTGGATTGATTAACTTCTTGCACTATATTCTTGCATTTATCTAACTATCTAGCTTAGAGGCACAACACATATGGGGATAGTCATCTTACCATGTCTTGGTATGATGCATACCTATGTGTGCAACATAAATAGACCCAATGTCATTTTATGGACCCAAGCATGTCTCTTCGAGGTCACATGACATTTGCGCTTTCACATAGGGGGAGTAATCCCCCGCCCCTCTTTAAGCCTCAGTTGCAAATTTATTCGATTCTACAAGGCTAAATGATCTTATTGTAAAATGATTTATCAATTTTCATTAAATCTTATAGAAAGAGGTAGAATTTCTTCTTTTTTTCAGGGATTTTCTTTTTTTTCAAGGATTTCGGGAAAAAAAGTCTCTTGTTATTTTTTATTCTATCACTGGACAGAATGCAAAGATAAGATTAGTTATTCTTCGTCTACGAATATCCAAATTTTTACACCTAATACTCCATAGATAGTTCGAATTGGATAGCAGCAATAATCAATTTTAGCGCGAATTGTTTGGAGGGGAAGTCTACCCTTTTTGATGCATTCGGCACGTGCAATTTCTTTTCCTCCGAGACGACCCGCTATTTTTACTTTGACCCATGATAAAAAGATTTATGATTCTTGATATTCTTCGAATCATGCCCATTGTTGCTATTTATATCTTGTTTGGATTTCACTCCAATGGGTATGCCTAGAGAATTTTGTGTTTCCAACCCCATGTCTATGCTCATATCATCATCATCTATCTATCTATATGTACATGTCATCATCTGAGCATTCACACACATTTACACAAAATATAGGGGCAAAACGAGGCAAAACGAGACAAAACTGGGCAGTTTGTCCCTGGCCGGTCTCTGGCCCGGTTGGACCGGCCTCTGGGCCGGACCAGCCGGCGCCAGGTCCGGTCGACCGGGCGCCCGACCGGCCGTGCGGCCTGTTATGTGCTGGGAGAGGATACCCCTTGGGGTCTTCTTCCTCATTACCCCCATCTCCCAAACCTCCATGGCCGCCGCCTCCACCACCTCCACCATGCTCTAGGCCCTTCCCACCACAAGAACCCTCCCAAACTCCACCACACCATAGATCGGGCCCCTTGGAACAACTCCACCAAAGGGATTGGTCCCTCTCAAGCTATTTTGGGAAATTTTGGAGTTCTTGGGTTTCAAACCCTACCTAGTGTTCTTCTTGCTCTTTTGATCAAGAAGGACCATGTCTTCGGGTAATGTGCTCTTCCTCTCTCCCTATTCTCTAGTCCTCCTCACACATTGCAATGTCTTGACAAGATTTGAGGAAAATTTTAGGGTTAGGGTTAGGGTTTGTAAGTCCTCATGCCTTTAGAGTGTCTCACAACACAATGCACATACTCCACTCTATTGCTATAGTCTATATTCAAGTTTATGAGTGTTTGCATGATTTTGTGGTAGAAATTCCGGGCAAACTCACAAATCGACGATCCGGTCACCACTGGCCAACCGGCCTCAACCGCTGGGCCTGCGCAGCGGCCTGGGCCAACGGGGTCGGCAACCGCTCGTCCGGTCTGTCACCCGGTTGGACCGGCCTGTGCGCCGGATCGCCCAGTTTTTCGCACAACTTCGTCAAACCACTTGAATATATACTATGCTTTTTGGCTTCCCTCTTATTGATGACATGTACACTTACCCCCTGCTATCCTTGCTCTACTTGCTTATTCACAGGTGGTTCGAGTGACGATGATCGTGGTGGCCTTGCCAAGCGAGGTAGGACTGTGCCAAGGCCTCCTGGCTGCCGTACTAGCAACCGCAAGTCTACTAAAGCACCTCAGTCTACTGACATTGGCAGCTCAGCTAGGGGAGGACACAAGTCAACTGGAAATAAAAGGAAAGACAAACAAGCAGCCCAAGAAGATGATGAAATTGTACCGGATTTCAATGTTGCGGATGCAAATCGTCTTGACTGGCAGGACTTGAGGACAGTGAATCCTTATCGCTATGAGCAACGGACTTACACTGGTGGGGACAAGTTCTTCTGGACCAAGACACAAGCAGCCCTATGGGTTGGTTACTATGATAACACTCACGAGTGTATGAAGAATGGTGTTGTTGTGAAGCCCAAGGCCATCAATCCTGAAGAGCTTGCCTTGCATGAAGCCACAAAGTACCGTTTTGTGGTTCAAACCTTGAAGGGTATGGGACTATATGACCTTGTGTGCCTAAAGCCCGATGATGACCAAGAAGATCCCACCTATTGTCCCCTTCTAGTCCGTCAGTTCCATTGCACCGTCTTCTTCCATGATGATGCGGACCGCACTATGACTTGGATGACTGGCAGGGAGAAGTACTCCTGCACTTACACTCAGTTCTGTGAGGCCATGGGTTATGATGGTGGCCGTTCTACAGGGTACAGAATTCATACTCGGCCTAAGCTCGCAAGTGGTGACATCTCCTTCTGCTATCCCACTGGCCCCACAGCTGGACCTCCCACTATCTCTGGGATGTACTACTCATATCTTGTCCTTGCCAAGATGTTCCGTGAGAGTCTCATCAGCAAGTCAGGCGACTCTAGTGAAGTCAGGAACTATCACCTAAATCTGATGTACTATTGCCACCCTGCCAGGATAAGGAAAATTGATGGCTGTGATCTTATTTACTGTGAACTGAAGCGTGCAGTTATGGACCGCATGACTCCCAACTATACTCAGTATGTTCAGCGGCTCATCAACCACATTGTCCCTGCTCCTCTCAACACTCGTGATGAAAGAGTCATCATGGCACCATTCAAGTTCCCTGCTCCGGAAGGTCGCCCGGAAGTACCTTCCATGATGCCCGCCAATGAGCGCCGTTCCAAGGAACACCATGATCCTGCAGCTAGCTCTAGCTACTCCCGGCGCCCCAAGCACGGTGCCGCTCGCTTCTTCTCTAGCATGTGGCAAATGTGCAAGAACACAAATGATGTTGCACATCAGAGTCTTGCTTTGAACCAGGAGACCAGGAGGCGACAGAACGAGTTTATGGCTACTAGGAATGTCCCTGTTCCTCCTCCTGGACCAGTTGGCGCCTGTGGTTGCACCTCAGTGGGAGATGCCTCCCTCACCGATGAGATGATCCAAACTTTGACTTCTCCATGTATGCTCATGGTGGCCTTCCTCCTAGGACTGCTCGTACTCCTACTCCTCCTGCTGATGATGGTGATGGTGATGGTGATGAGGATGAAGGTGATGCGGCTGCCAGTGATGATGACGAGGGCTCCTACTCCACCGGGCATGAGTTCTATTGATGGGTGCGATAGCATCTCTCCTCTTTCCTTCGCCTTTTTGGTGTTCCGATGCCAAAGGGGGAGAAGAGAGTAGAGTCTAGGACCACGGGGTACTTTGGTTGTCACAAGCCATGGGTGTTGCTTTATTTGATTCTTATATGGCTTGTGCTTATTTGCTTTGATTTCTCAAGAACCATTTGGATTTGCTACTTCGAATAATTCATGTATGGACGAATATTATGTGTGCTACTTTATGTTAGGATGATTATGTGTGCTATGCTTATATATATGCTTATATATCCTGACATGCACATCTCCATACCATGCTTGTTTCCTAAAGATATTGGGGGAGCTTCTCATGTTCCACAAATGATGCACTTTGCATTCAAACGCAAATTCTCCAAGTGCATACATTATGGGGGAGCTGTCGTAATATCTTATATGGAATCAAGGTTTAAAGCTTATCATAATATCTCTATATGACTCTAGCTCGGTTTGTCATCGTATACCAAAAAGGGGGAGATTGTAAGGGTATTTTACCCTTATCCATTATTTTGGTAACAATGACACCGTGCTAGAGTATTTGGCCTAATACAAGGATAATCTCAGGTATTAGGCAAAGAGGCATATATGGTGTATCAAAGGAATAAGAAGGCTAAAGGAGACCCCCACTTCAACAACAATCGAAAAGGGTCTACGCAGAATCTAATCGCATACAGACTGGCCCACAGACGCGGTCCTGGCCGACGCCACCAACCGACGCCAACCGCCCCCGGACGACGCAAAGATGGTCCGGCTCGCAGTTCGCCGCCCTGGTTCCAAGTGACGCCAGGTCGTCGGTCCCAACTGCCGCAACCGACGCCAACCGGAGGAGCCCCCGGACGATGAGAAGTAGCTCCGGTCGTGGTCCGTCCGACTGCCTCGCACCGGGCCTGTCCCCGGGTCCGCTGACCGGTTTGTCGAAGAAAAGCCGAGGTGGCAAGTGGCCAACGGCCATATTTCAAGAACACTATAAATAGCCCTTCTCCTACCTCTAGACAATTAGGCACTACACTACAAGCTGTTCTTGAGCTCCTTCTCTCATACTCCATTGTTAGAAACACCAAAAGCCTCAGATCTCCCTCCTCCTCCTCCACCCCTCCAGGGAAACGATAGAGGAGGACCCGATCTACCGTTCTACCAAGCCAAATCTCATTCCCCTTGTATTCATCAAGAAGCTTGCTTCCTAGGGTTCCTTGGAAACCCTAGGTGGCAAGAGGAGTCCGGAAGCATCCGGGCTGTGGATTTGCTCCGGGCAAGATTGTGAAGGTTTGGAGGCCTCAAAGTCTACCACAAGTGAGAGGCCATATCCTTCGTGGGTAGGCTCCGGAGAATAGGGTGAGCCTTCGTGGCGCGAATCCTTCGTGGGACCTCCACTCCTCCAAACGTGACGCACCTTGTTGCAAAGCAAGGGAACACGGGAATACATCCTCGCCTCCGCGTGCTATCTCTAACCGAACTCCCTACTTGTGATTTAACTGCCTGTGAGAGCCTTCGTGCTCGAGTTAGTTGTATCCTCATATAGGTTGTTTCACCTAGTTTGCATTAGGCTCACCTTTATATTCCGCAAAGCCTAATATTGCAAAGAAAGAATTAAAAATTGTAGAAACCTATTCACCCCCCCCCCCTCTAGGTTTACCATCTCTATACTTTCAAAGTTCGTTTACAACAAGGGGAGAAAGTTTTAAAGATTCTTGGTACAGAATTAGTGATGCTCATCATAGGTGCACTAAGAAACACTCCACTATTATCCTCCTTAGGAACTTTTATGTTGGTATCTCTAGCTGAATAGGTATGTTCTTGATACTCTGTCAGGGGGTAATTTCCTAGGCAAGACCAAGAAGAACTGTTGCCTCATTGAAAGTACTGAGGAGCAATGCGCTGGAGCCGTGGTCGGCTGCCTTGGGAGTCGGCTGGTTCAAAGTCCACGCTGGCCTGGCTATAGCCGACTGCGCTGTGGCTAGGCCGGCATCAACTTGTCTTATCCGGCTTGGTATACCTCTCCCTGACATGGTCCGGGTTGGTGAGGCTTGCAGGAGAAGGAACTGGGAAGGTAGTCCGGCTCCTAAAGTCCACGATGATCTCACCTTCCGTAAAGGGCGGGGCACTGTAGAGCAACAGTGCCTCCGCCGGACAGGACAACATGGCGCCGTACGGCTACAGGTCATGATGGCGACACGGACACCTCCTCTCCATACCGCTGACCCCGCAGCGGATGGGACAGGCCATGAGGCCTCAACGGCTCCCTGACGTCAACGCTGTGAAGGAGCAGAGCCGGCCGCGCCGGCCACTAGGTCTTAGGGACTTGTATGTAAAGTGTCGCGTCTATATAAGCTGCACCCCCTCTCTAGCAAGGGATCGATCATTCCACACTCATTCTAGTCTTAGAGCTGCCCCGTGAGAGAGACCATCGTCTCCCTTAGCCTCCCAGGAGCAGCCGGATACAGCTCAAGGAGCAACATTGTACTGTGATATAGCATATACACTCAGGAGTAGAGGTGTTACCCATCGGAGGGCCTCGTGGGTACGTCTCTTTATCAACCAACATCCGATACTCTATGTTCCATGCTACTTTATTGATGATACCTACATGTTTTATACACATTATATGTCATTATTATGCATTTTCTCCGGAACTAACCTATTAACAAGATGCCGGCGCCTCTGGTTCGTTTTTGGTTTCATAAATCCTAGTAACGAAATATTCTCAATCGGACGAAATCAAGACCCAGTTCCTATTTTTCCACTGCTTCCGCAACACCCGGAACTCGCAGGGGGCCACAGTTCACCAACCACAGGCCGCCGCGGCTCGGTGTGGCCCGCCACCCTATGGTGTCGCCGCCGCGACCCTCCGACCCATTCGCCTATTTAAAGGTCCTCGACCTAAAACCCGAGCTTGAGGAAGCCACGGTACGCGAAACCTTCCAGAGCCGCGCCATCGCGAAGCCAAGATCCGGGGACAGAGTCCCCTCCGCACCCCGGGACGGGGAAGTGCCCCCGAAGGCTTCTCCATCGACACCGCTGCTATCTCCACCGCCATCTTCATCGCCGCTGCCGCTCCCATGAAGAGGGAGTAGTTCTCCATCGAGGCTCGGCTGTACCGGTAGCTATGTGGTTCATCTCTCTCCTATGTGTTTAATACAATAATCTCATGAGCTGCCATGATTGAGATTCATATGATGATGCTTGTAATCTAGATGTCATTATGCTAGTCAAGTGAGTTTTACTTATGTGATCTCCGGAGACTCCTTGTCCCACGTGTGTAAAGGTGACAGTGTGTGCACCGTGTGGGTCTCTTAGGCTATATTTCACAGAATACTTATTCACCGTTATGAATGGCATAGTGAAGTGCTTATTTATATCTCTTTATGATTGCAATGTGTTTTGTATCATAATTTATCTATGTGCTACTCTAGCAATATTAAAGTAGTTTTATTCCTCCCCACGATGTAATGGTGACAGTGTGTGCATCCGTGTTAGTACTTGGTTTATGCTATGATCATGATCTCTTGTAGAAGTTAACTATTGCTATGATAGTATTGATGTGTATTATTCCTCCTACATAAGCGTGAAGGTGACACTGTGCATGCTATGTTAGTACTTGGTTTAGTCGTATTGATCTTTCTTGCACTCTAAGGTTATTTAAATATGAACATTTAATTGTGGAGCTTGTTAACTCCGGCATTGAGGGTTCGTGTAATCCTACGCAATGTGTTCATCATCCAACAAGAGAGTGTAGAGTATGCATTTATCTATTCTCTTATGTGATCAATGTTGAGAGTGTCCACTAGTGAAAGTCTAATCCCTAGGCCTTGTTCCTAAATACTGCTATCACTGCTTGTTACCGTTTTACTGCGTTACTACTGCAAGCATTACCGCATGTTTACTTCCCGCAATATTACTACCATCAACCGCACGCCACCGAAGCATTTTTCTCGGCGCCGTACTACTGTTCATATTCATTCATACCACTTGTATTTCACTATCTCTTCGCCGAACTAGTGCACCTATTTGGTGTGTTGGGGACACAAGAGACTTTTGCTTTGTGGTTGCAGGGTTGCTGAGAGGGATATCTTTGACCTCTTCCTCCGAGTTCGATAAACCTTGGGTAATCCACTTAAGGGAAACTTGTTGCTGTTCTACAAACTCTGTTCTTTGAGGCCCAACACTGTCTACAAGAATAGAAGCACCCGTAGACATCAAGCACTTTTCCTGGCGCCGTTGTCGGGGAGGAAAGGTAAAAGGCACTCATACTTCGGTCCCAGGTAACAGTTTTTCCGGCGCCATTGTGTGTGTGCTCGGAGTTATTTCCTTTAGACTCCGCAATTGCGACATTTGGTTTCTTGTTTACACTAGTTAGGCATAATGGACAACAAAGAGCTTCTTATTTTATTTCCTGATTTAAGACATGGATGGTTTGATGCGAAATTAAAAAACCCATGGAACATATTAATATGAATGCTTTGAACACTATTGTTGCTAATGCTATGGAAAATTCTAAGCTTGGGGAAGTTGGCTTTGATGAGCATGATATTTTTAGTCCCCCAAGCATTGAGGAGAAAATTTACTTTGATGATACTTTGCCTCCTATTTATGATGATTATAATGATAGTAGTCTTTTGTTACCACCTGCTATGGAGGATAAATTTGATTATGATTACAATATACCTCCTATATTTGATAGCTACTTTGTTGAATTTGCTCCCACTACAATTAATAAGAATGACTATGCTTATGTTGGGAGTAGTAATTATTTTATGCATGAGACTCATGATAAGAATGCTTTATGTGATAGTTATATTGTTGAGTTTGCTCATGTTGCTACTGAAAGTTATTATGAGAGAGGAAAATATGGTTGTAAAAATTTTCATGTTACTAAAATGCCTCTCTATGTGCTGAAATTTTTGAAGCTACACTTGTTTTATCTTCCTATGCTTGTTACTTTGCTCTTCATGAACTTGTTTATTTACAAGATTCCTATGCATAGGAAGCATGTTAGACTTAAATGTGTTTTGAATTTGCCTCTTGATGCTCTCTTTTGCTTCAACTTCTATTTCTTGCGAGTGCATCATTAAAACGGCTGAGCCCATCTTAATGGCTATAAAGAAAGAACTTCTTGGGAGATAACCCATGTGTTTTTTTTACTACAGTACTTTGTTTTATATTTGAGTCTTGGAAGTTGTTTACTACTGTAGCAACCTCTCCTTATCACTTTTGTGCCAAGTAAAGTTTCTATGTTAAAGTTGATGTTATATTTTGGATCGCTGCGCAGAAACAGCATTGCTGTCTGTCACGAATCTGGGCACAAGTCTCTGTAGAAAATTCGAAAAATCTGCCAATTTACGAGCGTGATCCTCAGATATGTACGCAACTTTCATTAGTTTTGAGTTTTTCCATTTGAGCAAGTATGGTGCCATCTTAAAATTCGTCTTTACGGACTGTTCTGTTTTTGACAGATTCTGCCTTTTATTTCGCATTGCCTCTTTTGCTATGTTGGATTCATTTCTTTGATCCATTAATGTCCAGTAGCTTTATGCAATGTCCAGAAGTGTAAAGAATGATTGTGCCACCTCTGAACATGTGAATTATTAATTGTGCACTAACCCTCTAATGAGTTTGCTTGAAGTTTGGTGTGAAGGAAGTTTTCAAGGGTCAAGAGAGGAGTATGATATACTATGATCAGGAGGAGTGAAAGCTTGGGATGCCCCCGTGGTTCACCCCTGCATATTCTAAGAAGACCCAGCGTCTAAGCTGGGGGATTCCCAAGGCATCCCCTTCTTCATCGACAACATCATCAAGTTCCTCCCCGAAACTATATTTTTATTCAATTACATCTTGTGTTCTTTACTTGGAGCGCCGGTTTGTTTTTGTTTTTGTTTTTGTTTGAATAAAATGGATCCTAGCATTCACTTTGTGGGAGAGAGACACGCTCCGCTGTTGCATATGGACAAATATGTCCTTAGGTTTACTCATAATATTCAAGGCGAAGTTTCTTCTTCGTTAAATTGTTATAGGGAAAATGCTACATGTAGTAATTCTAAAATGTCTTGGATAATGTGATGCTTGGCAATTGTTGTGCTCATGTTTAAGCTCTTGCATCATATACTTTGCACCCATTAATGAAGAAATACATAGAGCTTGCTAAAATTTGATTTGCATATTTGGTCTCTAAGGTCTAGATAATATCTAGTATTGAGTTTTGAACAACAAGGAAGACGGTGTAGAGTCTTATAATGTTTACAATATGTCTTTTATGTGAGTTTTGCTGCACCGGTTCATCCTTGAGTTTGCTTCAAATAACCTTGCTAGCCTAAACCTTGTATCGAGAGGGAATACTTCTCATGCATCCAAATCCTTGAGCCAACTACTATGCCATTTGTGTCCACCATACCTACCTACTACATGGTATTTCTCCGCCATTCCAAAGTAAATTGCTTGAGTGCTACCTTTAAAATTCCATCATTCACCTTTGCAATATATAGCTCATGGGACAAAATAGCCTTAAAACTATCGTAGTATTGAATATGTACTTATGCACTTTATCTTTTATTAAGTTGCTTGTTGTGCGATAACCATGCTTCTCGGGAACGCCATCAACTATTGTTGAATATCATGTGAGTTGCTATGCATGTCCGTCTTGTCTGAAGGATCTATCACCTTAATGATTGGAGCATGCAAATTGTTAGAGAAGAACATTGGGCCGCTAACTAAAGCCATGAATCATGGTTGAAGTTTCAGTTTTGGACATATATCCTCAATCTCATATGAGAATAATAATTGTTGCTACATGCTTATGCATTAAAGAGGAGTCCATTATCTGTTGTCCATGTTGTCCCGGTATGGATGTCTAAGTTGAGAATAATCAAAAGCGAGAATCCAATGCGTGCTTACCTTTGTACAGGCTGCATGGAGGTACCCCTTTGTGACACTTGGTTGAAACATGGCATGCAAAGATCCGTAGTCCAAGCTAAGTAGGACAAGGTGCGGGCACTATTAGTATACTATGCATGAGGCTTGCAACTTGTAAGATATAATTTATATAACTCATATGCTTTATTACTACCGTTGACAAAATTGTTTCATGTTTTCAAAATAAAAGTTCAGCACAAATACACAATCGATGCTTTCCTCTTGAAGGACCATTCTTTTACTTTTATTGTTGAGTCACTTACCTATCTCCCTCCACCTTAAGAAGCAAACACTTGTGTGAACTGTGCATTGATTCCTACATACTTGCATATTGCACTTGTTATATTACTTTATGTTGACAATATCCATGAGATATACATGTTATAAGTTGAAAGCAACCGCTGAAACTTAATCTTCCTTTGTGTTGCTTCAATACCTTTAATTTGATTTATTGCTTTATGAGTTAACTCTTATGCAAGACTTATTGATGCTTGTCTTGAAGTACTATTCATGAAAAGTCTTTGCTATATGATTCATTGTTTACTCATGTCATTACCATTGTTTTGATCGCATTCATTACATATGTTTACAAATAGTATGATCAAGATTATGATGGCATGTCATTAAAATATCTTTGTTATCGTTTTCCTGCTCGGGACGAGCAAACTAAGCTTGGGGATGCTGATACGTCTCCAACGTATCGATAATTTCTTATGTTCCATGCTACTTTATTGATGATACCTACATGTTTTATGCACATTATATGTCATATTTATGCATTTTCGGAACTAACCTATTAACAAGATGCCGAAGTGCCGTTGTCATTGCTTTTGGTTTCGGTAAATCCTAGTAAGGAAATATTCTCTGAATCGGACGAAATCAAGACCTAGGTTCCTATTTTTCCACGGCGCTTCCAGAACCCGAAGGGACTGTGAGGGGGCCACAGGCCCAGCACCATAGGCGGCGCGGCCTCGTCGGTGGCCCGCGCCACCCTATGGTGTCGTCGCCTCGTCGACCCTCCGACTCCGCCTCTTCGCCTATTTAAAGGTCCCTGACCTAAAACCCGATACGGAGGAAGCCACGGTACGCGAAACCTTCCAGAGCCACCGCCATCGCGGGCCAAGATCCGGGGACAGAGTCTCTGCTCCCAAGACTGCCGGACGGGGAAGTGCCCCCGAAGGCTTCTCCATCGACACCGCTGCCATCTCCACCGCCATCTTCATCACTGCTGCTCCCATGAAGAGGAAGTAGTTCTCCATCGAGGCTCGGGGCTACGGTAGCTATGTGGTTCATCTCTCTCCTATGCTCAATACAATAATCTCATGAGCTGCCTTACATGATTGAGAGATTCATATGATGATGTTTGATCTAGATGTCATTATGCTAGTCAAGTGAGTTTTACTTATGTGATCTCCTGAGACTCTTTGTCCCACGTGTGTAAAGGTGACAGTGTGTGCACCGTGTGGGTCTCTTAGGCTATATTTCACAGAATACTTATTCACTGTTATGAATGGCATAGTGAAGTGCTTATTTATATCTCTTTATGATTGCAATGTGTTTTGTATCACAATTTATCTATGTGCTACTCTAGCAATGTTATTAAAGTAGTTTTATTCCTCCCGCACGATGTAATGGTGACAGTGTGTGCATCCGTGTTAGTACTTGGTTTATGCTATGATCATGATCTCTTGTAGATTATAAGTTAACTATTGCTATGATAGTATTGATGTGTATTATTCCTCCTACATAAGCGTGAAGGTGACAGTGTGCATGCTATGTTAGTACTTGGTTTAGTTTGTCGATCTTTCTTGCACCTCTAAGGTTATTTAAATATGAACATTTAATTGTGGAGCTTGTTAACTCCGGCATTGAGGGTTCGTGTAATCCTACGCAATGTGTTCATCATCCAACAAGAGAGTGTAGAGTATGCATTTATCTATTCTCGTTATGTGATCAATGTTGAGAGTGTCCACTAGTGAAAGTCTAATCCCTAGGCCTTGTTCCTAAATACCGCTATCACGCTTGTTATCGTTTTATCGTTACACATCGATACATTACCGCATGTTTACTTCGCACATACCATCAACCGCACGCCGCAAGTTATTTTCTTCTGCCCGTACCATCGCATATTCATTCATACCACTTGTATTTCACTATCTCTTCGCCGAACTAGTGCACCTATTTGGTGTGTTGGGGACACAAGAGACTTCTTTGTGCTTTGTGGTTGCATGAGAGGGATATCTTTGACCTCTTCCTCCCCGAGTTCGATAAACCTTGGGTAATCCACTTAAGGGAAACTTGCTCACGTTCTACAAACCTCTCGTCTTGGAGGCCCAACATCGGTTTACAAGAATAGAAGCACCCGTAGACATCAGCCGCGTGTCGCGTCTCCACCCGCATCCGATACCGCCGTAGATCATACAAGGAACCACTTCTTTAGCCATCCTATGGCATATGCCGTGACGATACCACGATAATTTCCTAGGTACTCATGCTTTAGAAGCTAGTTGCATCATCGAGAGTCTAGTTGGAATACCACCTGTTAATGAAGGTAAAATTGAAATCTCTCTTGAGGATGTCATGAAAAAGTTGGAAGCCATAGAGAAAAATCTTCCAAGTGTTGAGACTAAATTGGGAATATTACTTGATAATACTGATAAACTTGATAAATCCCTAGGAGGAATTAATGAAAGAATTGTTGTCTTAGAAACTTGTGCTATCCATGATAATCAAACCCATAGGATTGGTGAACTTGAAGAAGCTATGGGAACCTTGGGTTCAACTTTTTCTTCTCTTAAGTTTAAGGAGAAAGCTTATGTGGGAAAGGAGCAAAAATTCATGTATGTCCCTAAGAGGCCAAAGCCAAAGAATTATTATAAGCTTAAAATTGATAAAACCCTTAGTACCACTACGGGAAATTTAGATAATGGAGCATCTAAGATACCTTTTGTGACAAGTTGTGCTCTTAAGAAAAATTATGATGTTGATGCTTCATCTCTTTATGTTACTTGATTTGCACTTTATGCGCCTAGCTGAAAGGCGTTAAAGAAAAGCGCTTATGGGAGACAACCCATTATTTATTTCTGCAATTTTTGTTTTATATTTGAGTCAAGGTGCTTGTTACTACTGTAGCAATACCTTTGTATCTTTATTTTCATGTATTGTTGTGCCAAGTAAAGTCTCTAATAGAAGGTTGATACTAGATTTGGTTTTCTGCGCAAAAACAGATTTGTTAGATGTCACGAATTCACGTTTTTCTCTCTGTAGAAAAATCAAAAAAATCTACGACAATTCATGCGTGATCCTCAGATATGTACGCAACTTTCATTAGTTTTGAGTTTTCCATCTCAGCAAGTTAAGGACTCAAAAAATTCGCCTTTACGGACCGTTCGCTGACAGATTCTGCCTTTATTTCGCATTGCCTCTTTTACTATGTTTGATTGGATTTCTTTGCTCCATTAAATTTCATTAGCTTTGTAATGTCCAGAAGTGTTGGTAATGATTGTGTCCTTGCAACATGTGAATTTTTGATTATGCACTAACCCTCTAATGAGATTGTTGAGTTTGGTGTGGAGGAAGTTTTCAAGGATCAAGAGAGGAGGATGATATGATATGATCAAGAAGAGTGAAAAGTCTAAGCTTGGGGATGCCCCTGGTTCATCCCTCAGACATTTCAAGAAGACTAGTGTTTGCTTGGGGATGCCCAAGGCATCCCCTTCTTCATCAACAAACTTATCAGGTCATCTCTAGTGAAACTATATTTTAATTTCGTCACACCTTATGCGCTTTACTTGGAGCGTCTGTTTGTTTTTATTCTTGTTTATGTTTGAATAAATTTGGATCCCAGCAATCCTTGTGTTGAGAGAGACACGCTCCGCTTTTTCATTTGAACACTTGTGTTCTTCGTTTTATTTTAATATTCATGGCGAAAGCTGAAAGCCGCAACACTTGTACTTGTTGTTATTTGGTTGGAAACAGAAAATGCATCATATTGTCTTGAATAATTTGATACTTGGCAATTGTTTTGAGCTCTCAAGTAGATCATGTTTAAGCTCTTGCATCATGTAGTTTAAATCTAGTAGTGGAGAACTACCGTAGAGCTTGTTGAAATTTGGTTTGCATGATTGGTCTCTCTAAGGTCTAGATATTTTCTGGTAAAAGTGTTTGAACAACAAGGAAGACAGTGTAGAGTCTTATAATGCTTGCAATATGTTCTTGTGTAAGTTTTGTTGTACCAGTTCATACTTGTGTTTGCTTCAAACAACCTTGCTAGCCAAAACCTTGTACGAGAGGGAATGCTTCTCGTGCATCCAAAAACCTTGAGCCAAAACCTATGCCATCTGTGTCCACCATAACTACCTATATGTGTGATACGTCTCCAACGTATCGATAATTTCTTATGTTCCATGCTACTTTATTGATGATACCTACATGTTTTATGCACACTTTATGTCATATTCGTGCATTTTCGGAACTAACCTATTAACAAGATGCCATAGTGCCAGTTCTTTGGTTTCAGAAAACCTAGTAACGAAATATTCTCGAATTGGACGAAATCAACGCGACAAAGTTCCTATTTTGCCCGGAAGCATCCTAACACCCGAGAGTCGCGAGGGGGCCACACAGCCCCAGATGATAGGTGGCGGCCCACCTCCGGCCGCGGCCCCTATGGTGTCGTCGCCCCTTCGACCTTTGACGCCGCCTTTCGCCCATATAAAGCCCCCGTCGAAAACCCTTACTAAGAAGCCACGGCACGCGAAACCTTCCGTAGCCGCCGCCATCGCGAAGCCAAGATCTCGGGGGACAGAGTTTCCGGCACCCCGCCGGACGGGGAAGTGCCCTCTGGCTTCTCCATCGACACGCGCCATCCCCACCGCCATCTTCATCAACGCCGCTGTCTCCCATGAGGAGGGAGTAGTTCTCCATCGAGGCTCGGGTCTAACGGTAGCTATGTGGTTCATCTCTCTCTATGTACTTCAATACAATAATCTCATGAGCTGCCTTACATGATTGAGATTCATATGATGATGCTTGTAATCTAGATGTCATTATGCTAGTCAAGTGAGTTTTACTTATGTGATCTCCGGAGACTCCTTGTCCCACGTGTGTAAAGGTGACAGTGTGTGCACCGTGTGGGTCTCTTAGGCATAGTGAAGTGCTTATTTATATCTCTTTATGATTGCAATGTGTTTTGTATCACAATTTATCTATGTGCTACTCTAGCAATGTTATTAAAGTAGTTTTATTCCTCCGCACGATGTAATGGTGAGTGTGTGAACCGTGTTAGTACTTGGTTTATGCTATGATCATGATCTCTTGTAGATTGCGGTTAACTATTGCTATGATAGTATTGATGTGTATTATTCCTCCTACATAAGCATGAAGGTGACAGTGTGCATGCTACGTTAGTACTTGGTTTAGTTGTATTGATCTATCTTACACTCTAAGGTTATTTAAATATGAACATTGAATTGTGGAGCTTGTTAACTCCGGCATTGAGGGTTCGTGTAATCCCGCAATGTGTTCATCATCCAACAAGAGAGTGTAGAGTATGCATTTATCTATTCCGTTATGTGATCAAAGTTGAGAGTGTCCACTAGTGAAAGTCTATTCCCTAGGCCTTGTTCCTAAATATTGCTATCGCTGCTTGTTACGTTTTACGAGTTACTACTGCCTCAGCACTACCGCTTGTTTACTTCCGCAATATTACTACCATCAATTGCACGCCAGCAAGCTATTTTCTGGCGCCGTACTACTGGTCATATTCATTCATACCACTTGTATTTCACTATCTCTTCGTCGAACTAGTGCACCTATTAGGTGTGTTGGGGACACAAGAGACTTCTTGCTTTGTGGTTTGTGGTGCATGAGAGGGATATCTTTGACCTCTTCCTCCCCGGAGTTCGATAAACCTTGGGTAATCCACTTGGGGAAACTTGTCGCTGTTCTACAAACTCTCGCTTTGAGGCCCAACACTGCCTACAAGAATAGAAGCACCCGTAGACATCAAGCACTTTTCCTGCGCTGCTGCTCGGGAGGAAAGGTAAAGGTACTCACACTGTTCCAGTGTAACAAGATTTTTTCCTGCGCCATTGTGTGTAATTAAGTTATTTCTTTAGACTCAATTGCGACATTTGGTTTTTGTTTACACTAGTTAGGCATAATGGACAACAAAGAGCTTCTTATTCTATTTGATTTAAGACATGGATGGTTTGATGCTAAATTAAAAAACCCATGGAACATATTAATATGAATGCTTTAACACTATTGTTGCTAATGCTATGGAAAATTCTAAGCTTGGGGAAGCTGGCTTTGATGAGCATGATATTTTTAGTCCCCCAAGCATTGAGGAGAAAATTTACTTTGATGATACTATGCCTCCTATTTGATGATGAGAATAATAATGATAGCTACTTTGTTGAATTTGCTCCCACTACAACTAATAAAATTGATTATGCTTATGTGGGGAGTAATAATTTTATGCATGAGACTCATGATAAGAATGCTTTATGTGATAGTTATATTGTTGAGTTTGCTCATGTTTTTACTGAAAGTTATTATGAGAGAGGAAAATATGGTTGTAAAAATTTTCTTGTTACTAAAACACCTCTCTATGTGCTGAAATTTTTGAAGCTACACTTGTTTTATCTTCCTATGCTTGTTACTTTGCTCTTCATGAACTTGTTTATTTACAAGATTCCTATGCATAGGAAGCATATTAGACTTAAATGTGTTTTGAATTTGCCTCTTGATGCTCTCTTTTGCTTCAAATACTATTTCTTGCGAGTGCATCATTAAAACTGCTGAGCCTATCTTAATGGCTATAAAGAAAGAACTTCTTGGGAGATAACCCATGTGTTTATTTTACTACAGCAATTTTTGTTTTGATGAGTCTTGGAAGTTGTTTACTACTGTAGCAACCTCTCCTTATCATGTTTTTGTGACAAGTAAAGTTTCTATGTTAAAGTTGATGTTATATTTGGATCGCTGCGCAGAAACAACATTGCTGTCTGTCACGAAATCTGGCACAAGTCTCTGTAGAAAATTCAAAAAATCTGCCAATTTACGCGCGTGATCCTCAGATATGTACGCAACTTCATTAGTTTTGAGTTTTTCCTACTTGAGCAAGTCTGGTGCCATTTTAAAAATCGTCTTTACGAACTGTTCCTCGTTTTGACGTATTCTGCCTTTTATTTCGCATTGCCGCTTGTTAAGTTGAATGAGTTTCTTTTGTTCCATTAACTTTCAGAAGTTTTGTGCAATGTCCGGATTGTTAAGAATGATTGTGTCACCTCTGAACATGTGAATTATTAATTGTGCACTAACCCTCTAATGAGTTTGCTTGAAGTTTAAAAGCATGAAGTTTTCATGGTCAAGAGAGTGATATCCATGCTTCCTCCCATAATGATAAAGAAAGCTCTAAGCTTGGGGATGCCCCCGTGTTTTATCCCTGCATATTTCAAGAAGACTCAAGTATCTAAGCTTGGGGATGCCTACAGCATCCCCTTCTTCATCGACTTATCAGGTTCCTTCCCTTGAAACTATATTTTTATTCCTTACACATCTTATGTACTTTACTTGGAGCGTCAGTATGTTTTTATTCTTGTTTTGTTATCTTAGTTCTCTGAATAAGTTCATCCTTGTGTCGGAGAGAGACACGCTCCGCTGTTCGTATGAACACATGTGTCTTTAGCTCATAATATTCATGGCGAAGTTTCCTCTTCGCAAATTGTTATATGGCTGGAATTAAAAAATGCTACATGTAGTAATTAAAATGTCTTGGATAATGTGATACTTGGCAATTGTTGTGCTCACAAGTTTAAGCTCTTGCATCATACTTTGCACCTATTAGTAAAGAAATACATAGAGCATGCTAAAATTTGGTTTGCATATTTGGTCTCTAAGGTCTAGATAATTTCTAGTATTGAGTTTTGAACAACAAGGAGGACGGTGTAGAGTTTTATAATGTTTACGATATGTCTTTTATGTGATTTTTGCTGCACCAGTTCATCCTTGTGTTTGTTTCAAATAAACCTTGCTAGCCTAAACCTTGTATCGAGAGGGATTACTTCTCATGCATCCCAAAATCCTTGAGCCAACTACTATGCCATTTGTGTCCACCATACTTAATCTACTACATGGTATTTCTCCGCCATTCCAAAGTAAATTGCTTGAGTGCTACCTTTTAAACAATTCAAAAGTTATTACCTCTTATTTGTGTCAATGTTTTATAGCTCATGAGGAAGTATGTGGTGTTTATCTTTCAATCTGTTGGGCAACTTTCACCAATGGACTAGTGGCTTCATCCGCTTATCCAATAATTTTTCAAAAAGAGTTGGCAATGGGATTCCCAGTTCCAAATTAATTAACAAAAATAGACACTCCTCCATGGTATGTGATTGTTGACGGCACCCGAGGATTCGGTTAGCCATGGCTTGAGAAAGCAAAGGTGGAGGAGTGTCATCTAAATAAACTAAAATAAAAGGAACTCCTTCATGGTATGATATTGTTGGCAGCACCCGAGGATTCGGTTAGCCATGGTTTGTGAAAAGAAAGGTTGGAAGGAGTGCCACCCACAAATAAAATAAATGGGAGCCTCTTTGAAGGTTTGTCTCGCAAGGGGGTTAGAGTACCTGCTACCATTCGTTGACAACAACAAACACCTCTCAAAACTTTACTTTTTATACTCTCTTGATGTTTTCAAAATAAAAGCTCTAGCACAAATATAGCAATCGATGCTTTCCTCTTTGAAGGACCTTTCTTTTTTTTTTATTGTTGAGTCAGTTCACCTATTTCTCTCCATCCCAAGAAGCAAACACTTGTGTGAACCGTGCATTGATTCTTACATACTTGCTTATTGCATTTGTTATATTACTTCTATGTTGACAATTATCCATGAGATATACATGTTACAAGTTGAAAGCAACCGCTGAAACTTAATCTTCCATTGTGTTGCTTCAATGTTTATATTTTAAATTATTGCTTTATGAGTTAACTCTTATGCAAGACTTATTGATGCTTGTCTTGAAAGTACTATTCATGAAAAGCCTTTGCTATATGATTCATTTGTTTACTCATGTCATTACCATTGTTTTGATCGCTTGCATTCATTACATATGTTTACAAATAGTATGATCAAGATTATGATGGTATGTCACTTCAGAAATTATCTTTGTTATCGTTTTACCTGCTCGGGACGAGCAGAACTAAGTGATACGTCTCCAACGTATCGATAATCTCTTATGTTCCATGCTACTTTATTGATGATACCTACATGTTTTATGCACACTTTATGTCATATATTCGTGCATTTTCTGGAACTAACCTATTAACAAGATGGCGAAGCCGTGTTCTGCTGTTTTTGGTTTCGTAAATACTAGTAATGGAAATATTCTCGGAATTGACGAAATCAACGCCTGTGTTCCTATTTTTCCCGGCATCCAACACCTTGAGAGTCGCTGCAGGGGGCCACACAGGCCCTGCATGGATAGGTGGCGCGGCTCATCATTTGGCCGCGCGGCCCTATGGTGTCGTCGCCCCTTTGACCTTCTGCTCTTCGCCTATATAAAGCCCCCGCGTCGAAACCCTTACTAAGAAGCCACGCAGACAAACCTTCCAGAGTCACTCGCGCCCGTGAAGCCAAGATCCTGGGGGGACAGGGACTCTGCCCGCATTCCCGTCTGGGACGGGAAGTGCCCCGGAAGGCTTCCATCGACACCGCCGCCATCTCCACCGTCATCTTCATCAACGCTGTCAAGCCCTATGAGCAGGGAGTAGTCTTCCATCGAGGCTCTCAGGCTGGCACGGTAGCTATGTGTTCATCTCTCTCTATGTACTTCAATACAATAATCTCATGAGCTGCCTTACATGATTGAGATTCATATGATGATGCTTGTAATCTAGATGTCATTATGCTAGCCAAGTGAGTTTTACTTATGTGATCTCCGGAGACTCCTTGTCCCACGTGTGTAAAGGTGGCAGTTTGTGCACCGTGTGGGTCTCTTAGGCTATATTTCACACAACACTTATTCACTGTTATGAATGGCATAGTGAAGTGCTTATTTATATCTCTTTATGATTGCAATGTGTTTTGTATCACAATTTATCTATGTGCGACTCTAGCAATGTTATTAAAGTAGTTTTATTCCTCCTGCACGATGTAATGGTGACAGTGTGTGTATCTCCTTCAGTTAGTACTTGGTTTATGCTATGATCATGACCTCTTGTATTGCGAGGTTAACTATTGCTATGATAGTATTGATGTGTATTATTCCTCTTACATAAGCATGAAGGTGACAGTGTGCATGCTATGTTAGTACTTGGTTTAGTCGTATTGATCTATCTTACACTCTAAGGTTATTTAAATATGAACATTGAATGTTGTGGAGCTTGTTAACTCGGCATTGAGGGTTCGTGTAATCCCACGCAATGTGTTCATCATCCAACAAGAGAGTGTAGAGTATGCATTTATCTATTCTGATTATGTGATCAAAGTTGAGAGTGTCCACTAGTGAAAGTCTATTCCCTAGGCCTTGTTCCTAAATATCGTTTATCGGCCGTTGTTATCGTTTTACCGAGTTACTACCGCCGTTACTACCGCTTGTTTACTTCCCGCACACATACTATCAATCGCACGCTGCCAGGTTATTTTCTGCGCCATACTATCGCTCATATTCATTCATACCACTTGTATTTCACTATCTCTTCGTCGAACTAGTGCACCTATTAGGTGTGTTGGGGACACAAGAGACTTCTTGCTTTGTGGTTGCGGGGGCTGCATGAGAGGGATATCTGACCTCTTCCTCCCCGAGTTCGATAAACCTTGGGTAATCCACTTTAAGGGAAACTTGCCGCTGTTCTACAAACCTCTGCTCTTGGGCCCTGTCTACAAGAATAGAAGCACCGTAGACATCAAGCACTTTTCTGGCCCCATACCCGCATCCGGATACCGCCGTAGATCATACAAGGAACCACTCTCTTTAGCCATCCTATGGCATATGCCGTGACGATACCACGACAAGTTCCCTGGGTACTCCTGGCATGTCAGCTGGACACCATGCGAAGAGTCTAGTTGGATACCACCTGTTAATGAAGGTAAAATTGAAATCTCTGAGGATGTCATGAAAAGTTGGAAGCCATAGAGAAAATCTTCCAAGTATTGAGACTAAATTGGGAATATTACTTAATAGCACTGATAAACTTGATAAATCTCTAGGTGGAATTAATGAGAGAATTGTTGTTTTAGAAACTTGTGCTACTCATGATAATCAAAGTTGCTTGATGAGTGCAACTGCTGCTTCGGGGACGCCATCAACCCGTCACACCTTTGTTGAATATCATGAGTTGCTATGCATGCCTGTCTTGTCTCAAGTAAGGGAGATTTGTCATGAGTTGAATGGTTTGAGTATGCATGTTGTTAGAGAAGAACATTGGGCCGCTCAACCAAAGCCATGTATCAATGGGGTGAAGTTTCAAATGGACATTAATCCTAATCTCTTATGAGAATATTATTTGTTGTTGAATGCTTAAAGCATTAAAAAGAGGAGTCCATTATATGTTTCTATGTTGTCCCGGTATGGATGTCCTCAAGTTGAGATCTATCAAAATCGAGAAATCAAATGCGATTTATCTCCTTGGACCTTTGTACAGGTGGCATAGAGGTACCCCTTTGTGACACTTGGTTGAAACATATGTAATACAATGATAATCCATGGAAATCCGAGTAATTAGGACAAGGTGCGAACACTATTGGTATTCGATGCATGAGGCTTGCAACTTATAGGAAGTTTTATGCATAACCCATAAGAATTATTACTACTGTTGACACAATTGTTTCCATGTTTTCAAAATAAAAAGCTCTAGCACATGAGTAATCCCTACTTCCCTCTGCGAAGGGCCTTCTTTTACTGTGTTGAGTTAGTTTACCTACTTCTTTCTATCTGTGGCTAAACACTTAGTCAAATCGTGTGCACCTATTCTCTTACATGTTTACTATTGCACCTACAGTATTACTTGTGTCTACAATTATCCATGAGATATACATGTTACAAGTTGAGAGCAATTGCCTTAAACTTAAATCTTCCTTTGTGTTGCTTCTAAACCTCTTACTTTGAATCTATTGCTTTATGAGCTAACTCTTATGCAAGTCTTTTTGATACTTGTCTTGAAAGTACTATTCAGTGAAAAGTTTTTGCTATATGATTCAGCTTGTTTAGTCATTATCTTTTTGTTAGCAAATTATATACCATTGCTTTGAATCACTGCATGCTCTCCGCTGCTAGTAGAGGCTCGGCCACGTTGATACTTCAGACTCCAAGAGAGTGATGAGGACATCCTCACTCACTACTACCCTCCATTACTAATCAAGATGCAGAACTGGCGTGAAGCTCAAGTCCAATGAAGCTATAGATTGGACCACTGACAGCCCAGCTCATGCGAAGCTACTTAAACAACAGGTGAATTTGTTCCTAAACGATACCTTGATTGATGAGAACTCTTTATACTACCTAAGTCCTATTACTTATGTATCATCATGTATGAAGAGGAGACAAGCATCGCACGAGGAGGAGAGGAGCAGTTGACGTGAAGATGGACGTGAAGTTTGGACATGGAGCCGGACATGAAGATATCTCATGGACGCGCGAGGGAGGAGCGGGAGGCGGGCGCGAGAGGAGAAGAAGAAGTCCAAAGCCGGCCCGAACTCCGGTCGACCGGCCGCGACGCCGGGCCGCCCCGGTCCTCGGCTCCGCCGACTGCCGCCAACCGCTTCGCCAACCGGGAGGAGGCCTCGTACCGGGACGGGAAAACCGGAAACCTCGCAGATTTCCGGTTGCCGACCGGTTGACCGACTACGTATCGGACCGGCCGGTCCACAGCCCGGTCGACCGGATTCTAGACCGGACCAGTTCTGAATCTGTCTCGACCAGATCTATTCTCGGGTCGGCTATTTTCGCATTTTGATCTCCGAGGTCCCGCACGCCTATATAAGTCCCCCGGGACGCCCACAAGTTGGCCGGAGACCACGTTAAGATAAACCCTAGTTCTTAGTTGTTTGCTCAGCAAAACTATTACTGGAATTCCCTACACCATATTGCTTGGATATTGTGTAGATCCCGGTGGTATTGTGTGGATCCGTTGTTCCATTGGGAATTAGATGGTTGCAACTTACCGCTCGTGGTCCGGCCACGTGCGCAAGTGTGTGGAGCGTAATATCTTGTGGTTGAGAGTCATACATCTGCGATAGGACCAATCGAGAGATTCGTTATACATAAGGTTATCATCCACTACATCGTCGTGTTTCTCCGCTGCCATCCCCCCGTGATCATCATCACCACCGTTGCTTACTGAGAAGATCGGGCCACCCCTTATCATCTTGGTATCAGATTTCCAGTTTTCCTCGGTAAGCCATCCACAATCCACCCCATAAGTTGAGTTGTGAGTGTTTTCCTATCCAGAAAAAGCCAAAAATATTTAGGGTTAGGGTTTGCCATAGCCATAGCTTGCACTAATTTTGAGTTTTAGTTGCTTTTCGTAGTTGTTTTTGCGTAACTTTATCTTTCTTCTAGTAGAATTGTTAGGGTTTGAGTTTTTTTCTATCATCTAGTTTATCATATTGTGTCATTTGTTACTCCGAGTCCACATAGCGTACAGTGTGCTTGTTCCCAACCATAGACACAACCTTTCGATATACGTGACTAGGAACTTCCCCAGAAGAGACTAGTTTTACCGCTCGACAGGCTGCTCATTAGGGTTTTGGTGTTTTGCATATCTTGTTGGACGTGTTATCAAGGAGTTGAGTCATAAAATCAAAAAAAAGAGAGAAAATAGAAAAGAAGCAAAAAGAGCTACATAGCTGCGTGTGATACAAAAAGAAAAGTGTCGTGCTAGTTGAATCAAGTGAAAGGCCTAAGTTTTCTTTACTGCATCCGTAGTTGAGCAATCTTGTGCCTGTCTCTGAGCTTAAGCGTCTTCTCTAGTGCATTGCAACCTTTTTCCTCCATATATAGTTGCATTGCCCCATTATATCGCCCTTTGTGAGTATCATTGGTTGTTCTACGGTCAACGCTAGAGCTTGTTATTGGTGCAAATAGGTAGCCTACCTACAGCCCCACATATACCCCGCTTTGTCGTGTGATTGTTCTTATACCCTTCGTTTCGCTACATCCGTGCACTAGTTGTTACTACAAGTGGTAAGCAACACTAATTTACTTTGGAACGGTAAGATTTCCTTTTTCTTATCAGTCTTTGAGTGAGTTGTGAGAGTACCACCATATATTTGATTTAGTGCACTAACCTACTAATCATGTCTGCTAGTGATCATAAGATTGTTAACCAGGAGAACAAGGATTCTGCAGATATTATTAACTGGAGGGAGTTTGAGGCTCTTCGTAATGAGATGCGACGTGAATTCCGCACTGAGGGAGCTTAAGGGTACAGTTGACGAGATCAAACAAACGTTGGATGCTACTAATGCAACTGTCACTGGATTGGCTGATCAAGTAACGGATATACAGCGCAATATTGCAGACATGCTCATCGCTATTGAGAACTTGACTGCACAACAACAACAACAAGAAGATGATGAAGATCCTGAGCTTGAAGATGACGCACACAATGCTCGCGGTGCGCCTCGTTGTCATCGTCCTCGTGGCTGGGTTCCACTTGGCCGCAATGGTTGTGGACAAGATGAAGAAGATGGATTGGGTAAGCCCAAGTTTTCCATACCCAAGTTTGAAGGAGGAGCTGATGTTGAAGAATACCTTACTTGGGAGCTCAAGATTGAGAAATTATGGAGCTTACATCCCAACTACTCTGAAGATAAGAAGATCAAGCTTGCTTCTTCTGAATTTGATGGTTATGCATTGCGTTGGTGGGATTCTTTGGTTCGTAACCGCGATGAAGATGGTGCTGCACAACTTATCCGTACATGGCGTGCTATGAAGGAAGTTATGACTTCTCGTTTTGTGCCTACAAATTACATGCGGAATATATTTGATAAGTTGACACTATTGAGGCAAGGTGTGAAGACTGTTGATGAGTACTACATGGAGATGGAGATGCTTATGCACCGTGGTCGTGTCCGTGAGTCTCTAGAGATGACAATGCAGCGGTTTCTCAATGGATTGAAGTATGATGTTAAAGGCATTGTTCGTCATTACACCTACACCAATATGAATCAATTGTTACATCATGCAAGAGAAGCTGAATCACAGTTGGCAGAAGAAGCAAAGGTTAAAGGACGTGCTACGGGAGCTGGGCGTTTTACACCCCGCGCGCCCTCTACGGCGCCGGCGCCTTCGACGCGCTCTGTTCCTTACTCTACTCCGCTTAAAACTGTCTCCAATGTATCTAATGCAAAGAAGTCCTAATCGTGCAAGTACGAGTGGTTCTGTGTGTTCTACAATCGCGCAATCAAGGATATAAGCTTTGCCATACATGTGGTGGCAAGGGTCACTTTAAGAGAGATTGTCCTAACCGCAAAGTCATGTTTATCAATGAGGACAATGAGTATGAGACTGGAGATGATGTTGATCCAAATGCTCCAGATAATGATGACTATGACACTGATGGTGAAGATGCATATCCTTCTGATGCTCGCACCATTGTTGTGTCGCGGCGTGCTCTTAATGTGTTGCCTAGTGCATCTACTCAGCGCTGCAATTTGTTCCAAACCAAAGCTTTAGTTGGTCCTGACAAGGCTTGCAAGGTCATTATTGATGGCGGGAGTTACCGCAATTTAGCAAGCAAGGAGTTGTGTACCAAGCTGAAGTTGAAAATCTACCGCACCCGCATCCATATTATATTCAGTGGTTGAGCGACAATTGTGAGATGAAGGTAAACCACATGGTGCGTGTTGAGTTTGCGATTGGACCGTATAAGGATTGCATTGATTTTGATGTGGTTCCTATGACGGTTTGTCACCTCTTATTGGGTCGGCCTGGCTCTATGACCGCCTGCGTAAATACAACGGTCGCAAGCAATACATATCACTTGGAGGCTAAGGCAAGAAAATTAACTTACAGCCTATGTCACCACAACAAATTGTCAATGAGTCTCGTCAGAAGATCGAAGTGAATTTGGAGGATGCACCTCTAGATAGGCGAGAGAATTGCAATGTCGTGAGTGATATAACGAAAAGGGAGAGAGTGAATTCCTTAGTCTCATTAGCCACCAAAGAAGACATGAGAGAATTTAGTGAGGATCCTACGGCCATGCCTCTTGTGCTTTTGTAAAGGGGTACGGTTTTGGTTTCTAACGACATGACCCTCTTCCCTTTTGGTGTTTCTAATGTTTTGCAGAAATTTGGCGACGTGTTTCCGGAGGAGGTATCTTGTGACTACCACTCATTGCGTAGGTATTGAGCATCAAATTGACTTGATTCCCGAAGCTTCGCTGCCCTAGGGCGCCCTATCGCACTAATCCCGAAGAGACGAAGGAGATACATAAGCAAGTACAAGCGCTACTCGACAAAGGTTATATCCGAATAAGCCTTAGTCCTTGTGCTGTTCCCGTTATTCTAGTTCCTAAGAAAGATGGTACTTGGCGTATGTGCGTAGATTGTAGAGCTATAAACAACATTACTATTCGATATCGTCATCCTATTCCCCGTTTAGAGGATATGCTAGATGAATTGAGTGGTGCTGCTGTGTTCTTTAAAATTGATTTGCGTAGTGGTTATCATCAAATTAGGATGAAAGAAGGGGATGAGTGGAAAACAGCCTTTTAAAAAAATATGGTTTATATGAGTGGTTAGTAATGCCTTTTGGTTTGACTAATGCACCTAGCACTTTCATGAGACTGATGAACCATGTTTTGCGTGAATTTATTGGCAAATTTGTGGTTGTGTATTTTGATGACATATTAATCTACGGCCGCAATGATTCTGATCATATTATACATATTCGACATGTTTTGCAAGTGTTGCGTGATAATCAACTCTATGGTAATCTTGAGAAGTGCACATTTTGCAAGATAAGGTCATATTTCGGTTATGTTGTCTCAAGCATGGAGTAGACGTAGATGTGTCTAAAATTGAAGCTATTCACAATTGGCCTACTCCCATGAATGTGAGTCAAGAAGTTTTCATGGTCTAGCTGGGTTCTATAGAAGATTGTGCCCAACTTTAGTACTATTGCCGCACCTTTGAATGATTTGACTAAAAGGGTGTTGTCTTTGAGTGGGGCGAGCCCAAGATCATGCTTTTGATGAACTTAAGAGATTGTTAATTTCCGCACTGCTGTTTTGCACTTCCTGATTTCAATAAGTAATTTGAGATTGAATGTGATGCTAGTGGTATTGGAATTGGTGGTGTGTTGATGCAAGAGGGCAGGGTAATTTCATACCTGTCTAGGCAATTTCTCTGGTGCTGTTGAACTATCCTAGTCTATGATAAAGAATTGTATTCTTTAATTAGAGTTCTTGAGGTTTGGCAACATTATTTGTGGCCAAAAGAATTTATTATACATTCTGATCATGAAGCTTTCCGAAAGCCCAATCTACTTTGCATAAGCGTCTAGCTAAGTGGGTTGAGTTCATTGAGTCTTTTCCATACATTATTAAGCATAAGAAGGGAAAAGATAATATTGTTGCTAATGCTCTATCTAGGAAGAATATGTTATTAACTCAACTTGATGTTAAAATTCCTGGTTTAGAGATTCTATGTGATTTGTTGCTATCGATCATGATTTTGCCGAACCATATCGCTTATGTGCTCGGTAAAGCATGGGAAAATATCACATACATGATGGGTTCTTGTTTAGGCTGTACAAACTGGTGTGTTCCAATCGGTCAGGCGTTTGCTCTATTATAGGAATCACATGCTGAGGTTTGATGGGTCACTTTGGGCGGGAGAAGACGCTACTCATGCTAGCTGACCACTTTTATTGGCCAAAGATGAGGAGGACGTGGATAGATATGTGAGGAGATGTATTACTTGCAACAAGTCCAAGTCTAAGTCAAGCCTCACGGTTTGTATACTCCCTTACCGGGCACCTACTACACCATGGGGAGGATATTAGTATGGATTTTGGTGTTGGGTTTGCCGCGTACTAAGAGAGGCCATGATTCTATATTTGTGGTAGTGGATAGATTCTCTAAGATGTCTCATTTTATTGTCTGCCACAAGAGCGACGATGCGTCGCATATTGCTAACTTGTTTTTCAGGGAGATTGTACGCCTACATGGAGTCCCGAAGACTGTCATTGTTTATGATCGTACGTGAAAGTTTATGAGCTATCGAAGACGCTTTGGAGAAAGTCGGGGACTTAAGTCATTGCTCAAGACTACTTGTCATCCCAACCGATGGTCAAACTCGAAGTGGTGAATAGAACATTGTCACAACTGTTGAGATCCACGATCAATAAGAACCTGAAGGAGTGGGAAGAGTGTTTGCCGCATGTGGAGTTTGGTTACAACAGGGGGGCGGTACATTCTACCATGGAGCTATGTCCTTTTGAGGTGTATGGTGTCAAACCCATTACTCCACTTGACTTTGTTGCCTTTGCCCATACATGAGAGTTAATATGAGGCATCAGGGCAAATTATGTGAAGAAGATTCATGAGAAGACTAAAGAGTTGATTGAGAAGAAAGGCAAGAGCAATGTTGCAAGGATGAACAAGAAGCGCAAAGAGATGTTGTTCAGCTCGGTGATTTGTCCTGGGTACATTTCTTGATAGGTTCCCGAAGCTGAGGAAGTCTAAGTTGAAGCCTCGTGGTGATGGTCCTTACAGCGCTTGCCAAGATCAATGAGCATAATGCATACTCGATAGATCTTCCGGAGGATGAGTTTGGTGTCAAGAATTTTCAATGCTGTCGATTTGACACCATATGACGGAGAAGACCTTGGAGCGTCGTGGTCCTTTTGAAGGGGGGAGATGATGAGGACATCCCTACCACTACTACCTCCATCATTACCAATTGAAGATGAACCTGTGTGAAGCTCAAGTCCAATGAAGTCGGGATTGGACCAATGACACGAGCCCGTGCGAAGCTACTAAACAACAGGTGAATTTGTTCCTAAACGATACCTTGATTGATGAGAGCTTTATACTACCTAAGTCCTATTACTTATGTATCATCGGGTATGAAGAGGAGACAAGCATCGCACGAGGAGGAGAGGAGCAAGGATGCAAGGAAGTTTATCTTATCTTGTGATGAATGATACGTCTCCAACGTATCGATAATTTCTTATGTTCCATGCTACTTATTGATGATACCTACATGTTTTATGCACATTATATGTCATATTTATGCATTTTCTGGAACTAACCTATTAACAAGATGTCAAGAGCCGCTTGCTGTTTTCTGGCTGCTTTTGGTTTCAGAAATCCTAGTAAAGAAATATTTCGGAATTGGACAACCTTCGCCAGGGTCCTATTTTTACCCGAAGCTTCCAGAAGACCGAAGACCTAACGGAATGGGGCCACGAGGCAGCCAGGGGTGTGGCCGGCGCGGCCCAGGCCCCTTGGCCGCGCCCGACCTAGCCCCCCCCGGGCCCCTCGTGTGGCCCCTCGTTGACCTTCCGCCTACTTAAAGCTCCTGTCGCGAAACCCCAAGACGAGAGAGCTACTACACGAAAACCCACAGAGACGCGCGCCGCTAATCCCATCTCTCGGGATTCTCGAGATCGTCACCGCACTCCCGCCGGAGAGGGATTCATCTCCCGGGGGACTCTTCATCGCCATGATCGCCTCCGGAGTGATGAGTGAGTAGTTCACCCCTGGACCATGGGTCCATAGCAGGAGCTAGATGGTCGTCTTCTCCTTGTTGTGCTTCATTGTTAGATCTTGTGAGCTGCCTAACATGATCAAGATCATCTATATGTAATTCTATATGTTGTGTTTGTCGGATCCGATGGATAGAGAGTACTATGATTATGGTGATTATCAATCTATTGTTCATGTGTTGTTTATGATCTTGCATGCTCTCCGTTATTAGTAGAGGTTCTGGCCAAGTCTTTACTCTAACTCCAAGAGGGGGTAATTATGCTCGATAGTGGGTTCATGCCTTCACTGATACCTGGGACAGTGACAAAGTTCTAAGGTTGTGACAGTGTCATTGCCACTAGGGATAAAACATTGATATGTCTAAGGATGTAGTTATTGATTACATTACGCACAATACTGACGCAATTGTCTGTTGCTTTGCAACTTACTACCGGAGGGGGTTCGGACGATAACCCAAGGTGGACTTTTTAGGCATAGATGCGGCTGGATGGCGGTCTATATGTACTTTGTCGTAGTGCCCAATTAAATCTCACTACATTTATCATGTCATGTATATGCATTGTTATGCCTTTCTCTATTTGTCAATTGCTCCGACCGTAATTTGTTCACCCAACATGCTTTTTATCTTATGGGAGACACCTCTAGTGAATCCGTGGACCCCGGTCCTATTTCTTTCCATAGCATACAATCTATTTGTTTTACTGTTTTCTTTGCAAACATCTTCCACTGGATACGTTTTTTGTTACAATAAGCCGGTGAGATTGACAACTCACTCTGCTTCGTTGGGGCAAAGTACTTTGGTTGTGTTGTGCAGGGTCCTAGTTGGCGCCGGAATCCCGGGTGTTGCGCCGCATCACATTTCGCGACCATCAACCTTCAACGTGCTTCTTGGCTCCTACTGGTCTGATCAAACCTTGGTTTCATACTGAGGAAAACCTGCCACTGTGCGCATCATACCTTCCTCTTGGGGTCTCTAACGGACGTGTACATCTACGCGCATCAAGCACTCTTTTTCTGGCGCCGTTGCCTGGGAGATCAAGACACGCTAGGAAGGGGAGTCTCCACTTCTCAATCTCTTACTTTGTTTTTGTCTTGCTTTATTTTATTTACTACTTTGTTTGCTGCACTAAAAAAAAATACAAAAAAATTAGTTGCTAGTCTTACTTTATTTGCTATCTTGTTTGCTATATCAAAAACACAAAAAAATTAGTTACTTGTCTTTACTTTGTTTGCCTAGTTTACTTTTTTGCTTATTTCATCATGCTTAATCCTAAGTTTACTTTGGAAGAGATACCGGTAGACGAGGGTGTATCATTGGAAGAGATAATATAGAAGAATTTTCACCCATGTTAGTATGGATGAAGATTTTGAAGATATACCATTGCTAAAAACTGCTCCTACTTATGAAAGTGCTTCTGCCTGTTTGATACACATGTTAGAAACTAGATTTGTTAATCTCAATCCTATAATACAACATATGTTTCTTTTACACTTTCGGATATGGAGATGGGGGAAAAGAGAAATTTTGTTTTAAAAGTCCTTGTTAGAGAATTTGAGGATATAGTTAAAGAAGCCAGAAAAGTTTTTATTAAGCATAAGAGGCTTGGTTTCTTTCCTAATTTTAAACAAATACTTGAAAAGATGGATATGAATAGAATTAAGTATACTAATAATGTTAATGATGGTAGGGAAATTAAAAGCGCCAATACCTAGTAAACTACTAGGGATGCATGAAGCTTTGGAAAATAACTATATGCTTGGCTTGTTCCTCAAAATTTGTTTGATGAGAATAGTAAGCCTAGGAGCAACGAGAGAGGGGTTACTTATATAGACCAGATACAATGTATTGTTGAGAAAACCCCCAACACCCCTGGTAATGATGTTGATGCTTCTTCATTCGGATAATACTTGATTTTGCACTTTCGCCACCGAAGTTGGCGTTAAAGAAAGCTACTATGGGAGACACCCATGTTTTTACCTGCCAACAACTTTTTGTTTTATTGAGTCTTGGAAGCTGTTTACTACTGTAGCAACCTCTC